>OW026366.1:256607996-257254892 GCA_932273885.2 Leucozona laternaria | reverse complement strand
TTCGACGCCACTATGTACTTTGTTTTACCTTCACTAATGTGCAGCCCCAGATTTTGTGCCGCCTGCTCGATCTGGATGAAGGAATCATGTACAGCTTGCTCGGTTCTTCCGATGATGTCGTTGTCGTCTGCGTAAGCCAGTATCTGGCTGGACCTGTTGACGAAGGTCCCTCTTGTTGCCGTGCCAGAGTCACGGATTACTTTCTCCAACGCCAGGTTGAAGAGGAGGCAGGCCAAACCATCCCCTTGTTGGAGTCCATTAAAGATGTTGATTGGTTTGGATAGCAATCCGGCTATTTTTACTTGGCTTGTTACGTTGGTCATGGTCAACCTACATAGTCGTGTCAATTTATTTGGGATGCCGAATTCTCTCATGGCTTTGTAAAGTTCTACCCTGGCTATGCTATCGTAGGCAGCCTTAAAGTCTATAAACAGATGGTATGTTAAGATGTTAAATTCTAGACATTTTTCCATCGCCTGTCTAAGGGTAAAGATGTGATCAGTTGTTGATTTGCCTGGAATGAAACAACATTGATATTGTCCGATGATGGTTTTAGCGTATGGGGTTATCCGGTCTTGTAGGATATAGGCGGTACTCAACAACGTGATACCTCTATAATTGCTGCACGTTGTGACATCTCCCTTCTTATGTATGGGGCAAATTATACCTTTTCGCCAGTCTTCTGGAATTTCTTCGTGCTCCCACACGTGCACTATAATCTCATGAATTGCTTGACGTAAAGCTGGCCCACCGTGTTGAAATAGTTCGGCTGGTATACCATCGGCTCCCGGGGCTTTGTTTTTCTTTAGCCGGCCTATAGCCTTCTCAACCTCTTCTATGCTTGGTGGGGGCAACATAGGGTACTCTTCTTGAAGTAGTGGAGCCTCCACTTCTGCAGTGAGCTGACCATTTAGCAATTCATTGAAGTACACTTCCCATCGCTCCAGTATGCTTTGAGAATCGGTGATCAGATTTCCCTCTCCGTCCTTGCAGTATGTGCAGCGTGGTGTGTACTGCGTCATGTTTCGGATGGATTGGTAGAACTTCCGCGCATGGTGCGGACCTCGCTCTCGGCTTTTCTCTATTTCACAGATTATGTTCTTCTCCCAGGCTGATTTTTTCTGTCTGTGAAGCCGTTTTTCAGTTCTTCTGAGCTCTTTATATTCGTCTTCGCGTGCCCGCGTTCTATGAGATTGTTGCATTGCTTGGTACGCAACATTCTTACGTTCAGTCGCTAGCTTGCATTCATCATCAAACCAGTCGTTCCGATTTCTACGACTGCTGCCTAAGATGGAGTTGGCAGTACTATTGACAGTTTTCTTAAGGCGTGTCCACTTCTCATCTACGCACAGCATACTGGCTCCAGGACTTACTCTACCCAGTTCTAGGGCAAGTCCTAACGCATTACCAAAGGTGTTACTGGTGTTTTCATTGCGCAGAGCAGCCGTATTGATTCGAACCTGATCGGCAGAAGCAATACGTCTTCGCAAGGCAATCCGCCCTCGGAAAACCATACCAACAAGATAGTGATCCGAGTCGATATTGGCACCTCGGTACGTTCGTACCGTCATCAAGTTCGAGTAGTGGCGACGGTCTATCAACACGTGGTCAATTTGGTTACGCTTATAGCGTTAAAGCCGATGATGGCAGACTTCATTTTTTCGCTGACTAGGAAGCCTACCCCGAGCACATGGTGTTTTGTATGACAGCTGTAATATAAGTTATAATCTTTCTTCTGTAGAACACCATTCCCTGTCCATCTAATTTCTTGTAGTGCTGTTATGTCTGCTTTATATTTTGACAGGGCATCGGCTAGCTGCTGAGCAGCTCGAGCTCTATAGAGCGATCGTACGTTCCATAAGAAAATTCGTAAATCGTTTTTCCGTTTTCTTTGCGTGGGTTGTCGTCGTGAGATCAGTCCGTTTCCCAGGCTTGTTGTAGGTCTCGAAATTCGTTTAGTTTTACGGAACAGGGAATTAACCTGTTGCCAACCTTCGGAACCAGACCGATCATATCAGCCAAACCTTTTTAAAGGCTTGTTTCTAGCGGCCGCCGCGAAGAGGCTATGATCAAACTTCCACCAGTCCCGAATAGTTACGGCACGTGCATGTTTTCGTATGCTACATGTTATTCCCAATATTCGCTTCCCTCTCTTAAATACTGAGTTTTCTACCGGCAGAATTCACCCCTATTGTGCCTTGTGCGTAGTCCCAATAGGTGTATTTTTGTTCAACCCCGAAGAAATTGAACGAAAAAAACTAGGTTGAAGCTAAACAATTTACTTGCATGCTAAATTCAAAAAGAACTAAATTATTATTACTAAGCCCAGAGGGAATTTTCGGTGCTCTCTACATTATTCCGGGCGAAAACTCAGTTGCCGGCGCGACTCCTTCGTTATCGATAGTTTGTATGGAAACGTCAACATTTATTATATTATGTGATGGCGTCAAAAAACCGTTCGTGTGTTCAAAAGTGAAATTTTTATTTTACTTAGATTTTTCCCTTTTTATTTTATGTTTTAAAACGGTAAAAAGTTTAATTTTGTATTGCAGAATAAAATACATAACTTCAAACACTTTAATGAGGGATGCTCCAAAAAACAGTCCAGCTATTCCGCCAACTGAAACTAAAAACGTAATGCTTAAAATTGTTTTTTTATAGGGAAAACAATCAGGACCCATGTTCTGTAACTTCTTGCATGGTTAAAAGCAGTCGAGAAACGATGAACATTGAAGCAAATCATATGAGTTTTGTTCCATTTCTCATCGTTTCTCGACTGATTTTATCGATGCGAGAGTTATGTCGTTTTCGAGTGGACGTTCGGAGCTACTCCTTTTTCACTCTTTTTACTCCAAATTTCCCATTTTCTATAGGAATGGAACAATTCCGAAATCCAAACGAAAACGACATTACAGAACATGGGTCCAGGATAAAAAAGATGCTATTGATAAATATATTTTTTTAATTCTTACTTATTAAATCCAAATTGTTTTTTGAAACTATCCGGACATAACGTTGCGTTGGAACATCCATCATTTTGATCAAAACCTTACTCATCACAAGGTCATCATCGATTGCTCTTTGAAAAATTATTATAAATCAGTTTTTGGTCATAGTCAAAACTTTTAGACACATCAATGCCTTACCCATCTCCCGCGTTGTAAACGATATCATATTCAGGTTCCTCGCAAGAATTTATACACTTGCACTCTTTCCTCTGTTCAAGTATCATATTATAACTTTCCGTAAGGCAGGCAAGGCCAAAGTCTGTGCAAACCTGTTGGTCTTAAAAATTAAATGCTAGTCTAGATTAAAATTGAATACAGGGTTTAAAAAAACATAGTAAGTAGTTAGGAAGTGACTCTAGACATGCCAATTACAACAGTTTTGGTTTACAAAAGTACTGTTTGTGCGGCCCCGCAGGGCCAGCGCCCTCCACCGGTGGGGATACTTCAGGTCTTCAGGCACACAGAGTTTTTTTTTAATCGCGCGAAGCACGTTAACGCACTCCCAGTTTTAATGACGAAAACTGTTATAATTGTTATAAATTGGCATGTCTCTAGTCTCGTCCAAATAGTTACTTACCGATTTCATCGGAAACTAAAAAATGACTCGTGCAGTTACATATGTATACGCTCAGATCACGCATACATTCAACAACGCATGTAGAATAGCTATAAAACCTGTACAATTTAAAATCTGAAAGTACATATTCCATAAAATTAAATGAATTTTTTGACAAGTTTTTTCTTTAAAATTTTTTTTTTCGGAGGTACGGCTAGAAAAATTTAATATGCGTGTTATGACCCTCAAAAGATACGTCCGAGAACAGATGGCTTCCAATGTTGAAATAAGTTTTGTTCCAAACTATTAAAAGTCGCAAATTTTCACAAAAGAAGAAGAAGATATTACTTACACTTACATAAATTGCATCATGGGCTAACAAGCAGACAAGTAAAGCAGCTCGCATATGAAATGCTGTAGCAAACAATGAAAAATATCCCCTAACATGGGATACTCGCAAAGAAGTTGAATAAATAATTTATTTACTCGTTCCAAATATTTAAAGATGTTTCTGCTTAGGAAAATTGAAATATATGGTAAATTTGGCCTAGGGATCAAGTCTCCCATTGTTTGGGGAGACTGGATCCTTTTGACTCATTTCACTTTTTTGAAAAAAGCGCTTTAGCTGTTTACAAATGATTGTTGCTTTCTATATATTAGGGATGGGAAAAAAACGGGCGGTTAAAACCAAAACCGGTTATTTCGCTTCGGTTAACCGGTTTTTTTCGGTGCTTTTTTTATCTCGGTTAAAGCCGAATTTTCTTCTAAAACCCAACAACCGGTTAAAAACCCCGGAGATTTATGTTAACACTTTAAAAATACAGACAATTTTTTCGAAAAAAGTATTCGCTGTCGCATATGACCTTTTTTTTAATACGTTTTCCACTTAGTCCAAAAAATTTATTTTCTAGAAAAAAAAAAAACTATTTCTTAGGAGAAAAATACGGGGCACTAAAAAAAGTGCAATGGTTTATTTTCTAAAAATAACGGGTTTTAAACGACATTGTTGTAAGAACTATTGTTGTATTTCATTTATATGTACATACCTACTAGAGGAAATCTTCGTGCGTTGCACTAAATGCATTTCAATTCTCTTTCCCTTCGATTGCCCAATCTGTGTCATCTTATGGATATTGTTTTGGGTCAACCAAAGTACAAAAAGACAATAATTGATTTGTACTTAGTCTTTAAACGTTTCGACGTTTATCCACTGATGGGATTCGCGATGTAATGACGCGACAAGGTGGATTTTTATTTTAGAGATAAAGAAAGACGGTCGTTTATTTTATAATTATAAAGTAGAGATAATATAACTTTGAACGTATTAAGATTTTTTTTAAATATATTTTTGAAATAATTACTCACAAATGTATTTTCTTTAAAAACACAGAAAATCGGTTATTTTAAAAACCGTTTTTTTGCCCGGTTAAAATGTTCGGTTTAAACCGAAAGTAAAAAACACCGGAAAAAACGAAAACCTGTTATTAGGCAATAACCACCATCCCTATTCTATATGGAAAAAAGGAAGCTTATGAATGTATCTTTATTTAAAATAAGAACGGCTCTTCTAGGAAATTTGAATAAAAAATTATGATAGAAAAACTGAAAAGGGGATCAAGTATCCCCTAACAATCCGCAAATGAAGTCAAGTTTAACACGCATTGACGATGAGTTTGCTCACACCCCAAATTAAGTGATGTGTTGTGTCGAAATCTATAAAATACATTTGAATGCCAGCGACACACTACTCCACAACACACCACACGAGAGAAGTGTGGTTCCGGGTTAAAAGTTACAAACATTCATATGTCTAAAAGTGTTAATTTGTATTAGACACCACAGATAAGCCACATGAAGATGAGAATTCCCGGCAGCCATTTTAATTTGCCTACAAGGCTACAAGCTTGAACTGGCAGTTATCAGATAAAAAATGAGAATGTTCACACACCTGGTTAAATTGTTGTTGCAATTCACATCTATTCATCGACGCGGGAAAAAATTACAAATACAACAATGTAAACAAATTGGTTTTGGAGGGTGAAACGTACGAAACATTCTCATCTTCATATGGTTAATCTGTGTTATGGCAAATTCCTTTCAAAAAAGAAATCGAATTTTTTCTAAACAGAATCGATTTTTTTCTGTCAATTGAAAGGAATTCGTATTTCGTAAAAGAATCGATTTTTTTTGGGTGTGATTGTGTCTGTGTTACTTTATAGCTGCAATTGACGCAAAACGTCAAGAAATTATTCACAAAACTATTAAGGTTGTTTGTTTTTGTTGTGAGAAAAATGTTTTATTAATAGAATTAAATTAATTAATAAAAGATATTAGCCAGCTTATACGGTGCCAATTTGTTGGAACTTCTATTTGCACATATATTTTTTAAAGAAAATTGTTATTGAAAAGTTTTGACTTGCACTGAAAGTTTTTAACATGTCTTTCACTCGCGAAAGCTATTTTTTTGTCAAATTTGCTGTATTGACTGAATAAATTGTTGAATATTTTGTTAAATTATGTAGAATTCGTTGCAACCAAAAAATAAACAACTCGTCTTCCAAAAATTACGCGACTTTCAATTTGACGTATTAGAAATGTCAAGTCTTCATAGTGTGTGTGCAAATCAGTGTGAAATCTTGCTAAAAACGCAAGATTTGTTTTGACAGAAAAGAATCGATTTTGTTTAGAAAAAAATTCGATTCTGTTTAGAAAAAATTCGATGTCTTTGTTGTAAGGAATTCGCCATTAGACACTTCGCATTATAAGGTCTGTTTGGTATCTTTTTTCAGTAAAACGTGTAAAACCTGTCAAAACACCAAAGTGAGAACGAATTTCGCAAAAATGGAGAAACTTACATGAAAGTTAACAAACGCATTGAACTACTTTTGTATACAAAATGTCAACATTTCACTCCTCACATCAACAATCACATGCCAAAAGTCTAATGTTGTTAACAATTTGCGTTTAATTTAAAAAAAATTATATAAATTATACATTCGTCAAGTAATTTACTATTTTTATAGTCTATTTTCACATATCATAAACCACAATTTCAAATTAAAAGCAAAAGATGCTACCAGCTGGGTGTTTTGACAGTCTTTACTCTTCTTGCACACATAAATTTATTTAGCACAAATTCGCAAGTTATCCAATGGAGGGGAAGTGTTTTTCTCTCTCGATGTGCGCTCTCGTTGCAACTTTTCGAGTTAACAAACAGGAATGTATTACAATTTCTGCAAATTTGTGAAAATTTGTGCAAATTCGCCAGAAATTTCACGTTACCAAACAGACCTATTATGTTATTTACGTCAAAGGCACTCACGCAATTACAAAAGAAAGTTGAAAGAACGAAAATAGGGAAAACAATTCGAATGTTTCGGTCGACTCGTGTAGCTGAATATGGCTGATAATACGACTTTTTTACTGACACTCGCTTAATTCCAGTTCACCATTTGCCTACAGTTTATGTGGTTGAGAGCTCCTGGTTTCCATATCATTGAGCTCTAGAGTCAGAATCAGAACTTCTTAAAACTAAACTTTCAACAAAGAAATCGATTTTTTTCTTAACCGAATCGATATGTTTCTGTCAATTGAAAGGAATATGTAAAAGAATCGATATGTTTTGTGTAATTGTGTGTGTGTTTCTTGACAGCTGCAATTAATTTATTTTTAAAGCTACATATGTATGTATAAATTGACTGAAAGTATATTGTTGAATATTTTGTTTAATTGTGTAGAATCCGTTACAACCAAAAAATACAATTTGTCTCCCAAAACTTCTCAACTTTCAATTTTACGTATTTAAATTGTGAAGTCTTTATAGTGTGTGTGCAAATCGGTGTGAAATTTTGCTAAAAATTCAACATTTGTTTTGACAGAAAAGAGTCGATTTTGCTTAGAAAAAAAACCGGAACAAAATTGAAAGGATTTTGACATTAAACTAATTACCTTCTTGCATCTCATTACGGAAACGACAATGCCTTTTCTCTGGATTCAAAGTAAGCACACTTGCATCGTTGTGGATCTCCATAATATTGAACATAATTTCCTGTGACGTTCCCCAAAGTATTGTCTCCCTAAAAACTCCATCCGAAAATAAGTACGGAATCTCCACGGGTGGATGAATGTGAACTTGTACATCTCTTGATGCAAAAAATTGCAAACTTCCAAGGCCTGTTCCTCTGTTGGTAAAGTATTTGGATTTTCTAGATTTTCTAATATTAATGTGTTAGGTTCAATATTAAATTATATTATATACAAAATATGCTAACCTTGCATGATAAGAGTTAAATGAATAGCACAATCCATATTCTGTTTTAACAGGCAGAAACTCGGAGCAGCAATCGAAGTCGGTATTGTGCCATGAACATTCATCAAACAGATCTGAACAATTTGTACGGAACTAAATAAAAGAGAAAGTAAATTGTTGATGAAAAGATTTTTAACGGTAAAATAATAATTTGAAAACTAACAATTTCTAAAAGCTTTTGAAAATCCGTTGGACAATCTATAGCTTCACAATCGCTGCAGGATGCACACGTTCCACGGAAAAATAGGACTTCCGATAAATAGTCATCGATCTGCGAACTTCTGTTAGTACCGAAATACCGTTCACTAATTTCCCAAATTCTTTCTCCATTGTATATCTCACACACTGTTACCGCTGGAAAAGTGGTGTTCCAATCTAAACTGTAATGAAATTTAGGAAGTGACTCTAGCTAAACATATGCCAAGTTATAACAGTTTTGTTTATAAAAATACTGTTTATATATTCCCACAGTGCCTGCTACCTGGACTATACAACGTTGGGCATACGTAATTTGGGGACCCAGATTTTTTTGTTATAAATAAGCACCTCTCTAGAGATACATAAGCATCTCTCTGTAGATACATATGGCAATTTATAACAGTTTTACCTTTAAAAGTATAAAATCAGCTTATAGAACTTGTTGAACTATTAGCGTTGTCGCATTTCGTAACAGAATCTGAAAGTATTGTTTTCCCCTTCGATATTCATTTAAAATTTTTATATCAAAAATGCTTCTTTGAAAAATGTTTATGTTTATATGAGTAAGTATTATATATATGTAAGTTTATTTTCAGTCGATCCAAATTACTTTTTGATGTGTAAACATATGCCGGCGCCGATAGAGTGAAATAAAAACGAGGTCTTTCCTCTGCGTGACGTTACGAGGTCACACTTTACTTAGTAGCACGTTACGTTACGAAAATGTGCATAGAAGGATATTGAGTAGGTAGGTTAAGTGTCAAAAATTTGAAAATCCCATTGTTTGTTCAATGTCAATTTTCATAGCAGAGAGGCTTTTAATTATTTACTTTGCGAAACCACTAAAATTCGATGTGATATAAATTAATTAAAAGAAAACTTAAAATTTTACTTCACTCATTCATAAATCAGAAAAAAAAGTCAAATCTAAGCACCAAACGGCAAATTCTTTTAAGTTTACTTTCACCATTTTGATTTTTGCATCCATCCACTTACGAATGAGCGGTCGATGAGCGCTCTTCACGTCCGGCGCCAAAAGTTAACGAAAACTAGACGAACAGTACCAAATCGCAATTATGGGCACAAGATATGAATTCTTTGTATTCGCTCAGTTTCGCACGAGCACTTGCGTGGCCTTCCGACTATTCTAGTTCTACCTTAAGTATTATTTGGAAACTCCTATCATGAGGATTTTATGTATTGTATTTTTGTTGTGTAAACATCTATGACTGCTTTTAAACCATGCAATTTCTTCTTGCGATTTTTAAGCACGTGGGCGAGGGACGTATGTGGTGGCCGGGGTAGACGAAATTGCTGAGGTTGAACAAATTGCAGAGTTATCGCTCATTCTTCTTTGTGCTTTTCCTTATTGTTCGAATGTGTTTTATTTTCATTCGTCGTCCACTCAGATAACTTCGCTTAATCAAGTGGAGTAAAGAGTGCAGTGAGATGATACTTCTTCACTTGCACAAACTAAACTTTTCATTAAAAATCGCTGTCGTGTAAAAGGTATTTGCAATTAGAAGGAAACCAAAGGAGAAACGAAGATTAAAAATCGCTGTAATGTAAAAGCAGTCTATGCTGGCGGTAGAGTGAAAAAAAAAAGTCAACGTTCGTGTGCAACGTTACGTCGTGCAACGTTACGGTGGGTGCGTTCAGTGAAAAAATCTTAAGATCCCCTTCAAGCAAAAACAAGTCCGCGCACGTTGATGTTTACACATAATAACCGTGAGTCCCGGCACTCACACAATTTTTATGTACACTGGCATATACGTAATTCATAATTCCTTCATTATCTTTTTTCAATTGACCTTACGCTACGCGTTGATATGGCATCTGAAACACTTTTCGGTCACTTTTTTCGTATTTATCCGCCTACGAATAAAAACTAGAATATATAATCAATAAATCCCCGTATCGTGACTTTTCCAGATTTGCTTCTTTCTGCATCTCCAATTTCGGGCTTACTAAGTAATAACCTTCCCTGCAGTATTTTAACAATTTGATGCATACACAATCCTTGCGTTCGAGAAACTATCAGTTATGCTATCCATTTCTCCAAAAATGTGCACTTGGGTTGTTGTTGCACCAGCTGCTTTTTAAAAGAGGGATTAAACAACACGATCCTGTTCAGATAGCTTTAGATAGTTCCTCGAACACGGGCATTGAACAATCCTAACATTCGTCACCAAACCGTTTTTTTACACTTAAAAAAAAAAACCAGTGCGACAAATTAAAACACAAACTTACTACAATGTATCCAAATTGAATGTCACTGAGGATGTGAGGAAGCCTTTATAAAATCCATTAGAAATTTTCAAAAAGTTGGGAATTACATATAGTCCCGCAATTGCAAAAATCACTCTAAAAGTCAAGATTAAATAAATAAATACAAATTTATATCGTTATTGCAAATTAACTTACATTGTCAAAAGCTTTTTGAAACTAATCATATTTCACTCCTTCGTTCATAAAAAACGTTGCGAAATTTTAAACATCACTTACGTATATGTACTAGTTACATTATTGCTTCTATAAATTCCATTCTTATTTGATTTCCACCAAAATCATAGGAATTCAATAAAAGTTCTCATATTCAATTTACCTACCTATACAATAATTGAATAATTGGACTTCTTTGTTCAAGTTCAGTTAACAGTAGTTGATATCCATTAAAGATAACCAATTCGTTTAAAGGTTATTACTTTTCTTAGGTAAAAATCAAAGACAATCTAATGATTGCAATTTAGGAAATTATTCATGCAAAGGGAATTACTCTATCGTGCCATGAATTAGAAGCATTGAGTATAATAGACCATATCGTGTCATGAATTAGAAGTATTTACATAATATCGGGTATTGGAGTTATCGGGTGCATATCGATTTAAAAATAATATATGGCTTGCGTGCTTCACATACATACATATACCTTTCGTTCCAACTCGTACATTTTAAATTGTTGGTTTACATTAAAATTAATGAATTATTAAAAAATATTAAATTGGACAAGTTTATACTATAGGCGAGTTTATATTTTGTCTTTTCTTCTTCTTCTTCTGTGAATTGTAAAAATAAAAGTAGAAGGAAGTAGTGTTATCCAGGGTGAAGTCCTGCATTTTGGTTTTAAAGTTAGACCACTGTCGACGGAAGGGTCATTCTACTGTACATGAATGGTCAGCAAAATTATCAATCTAAACAAACGTAAACAAATATTAAAAGAAGAACTAAATTGAATTAAATTCCTTATCATAGATACACCATATATATATGGTGTATCTATGTTCCTTATAACGAAGAAGAAATGAGCAGTTATCGAACTCCGCTGTAATGTACTGTATTGTTATAATCGACTAACAATAAGTCCCCTTTCACACGAGGAAACTGAGTTGCCACCAACATTCAGTTTGTGGGTGAGAAGGGCAAGAAGTAAGAGGGGAAAATGAAATCTCCCCGGTCAACGATTCGAGGAGATTTTTTTGACATTCCTCTTCACACACACAGTAGAGTGTGTTCAACCAAGCTATTTTAAAAGGAAACTACAGAAAGTTTCCACGATTTTGTTTCTTCGTGTGAAAGGTACAGGAGATTTTTAAGGAAATTAAAAGAAAACGTCAAAAAAATCTCCAGCAACTTGTTTCCTCGTGTGAAAGGGGACTAAGATGATTTGTGGTAAATGTCATCCAAAACAAACAAATTCGGTGGTCTGACATTTGTGATACCCTATATTTTTTTATTTGGAACTTCCACCAGACGCCAATATTTCAATATCAAAATCAAGCACTGAAAAGCATTTATATGACGTTTGTTTGTTTTCCCTGCATTTTTGTATGTCATAGTCTTCTTCTTTTTTTTTTGCGAACTGTCAAAATTAGAAAGAGAAAAGACAAGGATA
Source organism: Leucozona laternaria (assembly GCA_932273885.2). Classification (NCBI taxonomy): domain Eukaryota; kingdom Metazoa; phylum Arthropoda; class Insecta; order Diptera; family Syrphidae; genus Leucozona; species Leucozona laternaria. The sequence continues at coordinate 257,242,929 of OW026366.1, read as the reverse complement.
GTTTCTGGAAAAGCCTAGTTGAATAAAATCACGCTCAAATGAATGAACAGATTTGAATGAGGTTTTGTGTAAGGTTATGGAGTGGAATAGGTAAAAGCGCAAATTATTTGACCAATACGAAATGAAAAAAAGTTATGTAACAAACGAATTCCATTTTAAATAAAAAAAAAGAAATCATACGATTTTGAAAAAAAAATTAATCAAGTTTTGGCTACTTTCACGAAACCAAAGGATAAATTAGTAAAATTGGAGAAAGCTGTGTCCTTTGAATATAAAAATAAGTTTATTATTTTCGTTTTGACGTTGCACAATGAAAAAACTAACTTGGATAAGTATCTACAGGATACTTATGGCGTTTTCGATTGGTAGTCCGGGAGAACGATTTGATACGTGTGAACACTTGTAGAACGCTTCTGAAAACAAAATCAGAAGCAAATTTCTCTTCTTTTCTGATGAAAACTGTCATTCTGACTCCAATTGAAAAGGCACAAGATATGAATTCTTTGTATTCGCTCGGTTTCGCACGAGCACTTGCGTGGCCTTCCGACTATTCTAGTTCTACCTTAAGTATTAATTATTTGGAAACTCCTATCATGAGGATTTTATGTATTGTATTTATGCTGGCGGTAGAGTGAAAAAAAAACGTGAACGTTCATGTGCAACGTTACGTCGTGCAACATTACGGTGTGCAACGTTACGATCTGCATACTAGGATGAGTGCGTTCAGTGAAAAAATCTTAAGATCCCCTTCAAGCAATTGAAAAGGCCATTTTTTAATTACAGAAAGAGCAACAAATAAACTTAAGTCATAAATGTCATGTTTTTTTGGATTATTTTTAAATAGTTTCATTATTCATTCTCTATCGGTTTTGCGAGTTAATAAATGATGTCTATTTCACCCAAGAAGCGTTAAAAAGCTGCAAATCTTACCACTTTGGACTTCGGAGATAGGTATTAATGCTCATTCTGTCACTTGTCGAACAAATATAAAATACTATTCAAAATAAAAGAACAGGCGGTTATAAAATTTGGCTACCAAATTAAACGCCAACACGAGCAGTTACAACAAACTGTTATCGCTCACAAATTAAAAAAAAAAAAACATCTTCGGACGGAAAAATCCAAATTGCAGGTAACTTCTTTTGCTGTTTTTTTTAAATTCAATTAAATTTCATTTGAATTTCTAGTTCCAAAAGTTACTACACCAGTACTTCTCACGGCAGTAGAATAGTACGGAACTCCAAGAAGGGTTCAATTTCCTCAAGAAGGGACAGTGTCCTTTTTTGATGTGTAAACATCTATGCCGTTGACGTTATAGAGTAAAATAAAAACGTGGATATTGTGTACGTTCAGTGACAAAAATCTGAAGATCAACTTTAAGCAAACTAGTCCATTTTGGTTCCGTTCAAGTAGTCCACAAAGTATGAATTACTTCATATACGGATCCAAATATCGATCCTCACAACTCCGATGTTTACACATATTAACCGTGAGTCCCGGCATCATTAATCAATGATCTCTTCGTCGATATCATTTTTACTACATAAATCTTGCTAAAAATACATAAATATGTATAAGTCATTTTTGTTTATATTTTTTTTTTATTTTTTATATTTAAATAATAAACAAAACTATGTCTAAATAAATATTAACTTTATAAGCTAACATTAAGTAAATTGACGTTTATATAATTTGTTTTTATTATTAATTTTTGTTTGATTGAAATAATAATTGCTTGCAATTTGTATAAATAGAATAAAAAAAAAAATGTTGACGTCATTTCATAATTTTTGTCAGCAATCAACGTGTATTTTTGGAAAACGCTGATGCCAGTTTTCACATTTTGGCGTTGTAAACTGCGCTTTAGAAGAATTTACTTCATTTTCTGATTGTTTACCAGTGCCTAGTGGCTCAATTGTTCTTATGGTGTAAGTTGTATTGAATTTAAGTTTACCATATTCTATGTAATCCTTCTGAAATTTTATATTGTTTTTATTTATGTAGGTATAGATTTAAATAAAAATAATTGTATTGTTTTTAATAAGAACCTTAGGTCGGATGGCCCCATATTCACGGTTTTCACAGTTGAATTCACCAGCACAGATTTCGATTAATCTAGAATGAAAAGTAGAGATATAGATTTTGTTTGAATTATACATATGTACTTGAATGTTTACGTTCATATCTAATCGGTACTTTTTAAAATAAAATACATTTTTAGTTAAACATTAATGATGTCTAAAAGCAAAAAATAGATGAGTCACCAAATTTCAATTACTTTTAATATGTACATACGTAACTCATTTAATTTTAAATGATATATATAAATGGGGAAAGCTTTTTAATGCTGAAGAGCCCCAAACTCAAAATTTTTGAGAGTTTGTATATCGTTTGTACATATTTGTTCAGGCAACAAACGTTTGATCACACTCAGGGAATAAGATATTAAACTTTTATTTTTTATAGCGATACCCCCAAAAACAAAAACTCATGTGCCACCCCTAATGTATAACTTAGGAGAATGGGACCAAGGGGTTCGTTCGACCATCGACCACCGCTTGTTTATGATTGTCCAACAAACAAAATTATTTGTTATGACTTCTCTTACTCGACAGAGATTTTTAAGTCTTTCTATTTTGGTATTTTGCAAATACCTTTTACACGACAGCGATTTTTAATAAAAGTTAGCTTTGTGCAAGTGAAACAGAATCATCTCTTTGCACTCTTTACTCCACTTGATTAAGCGAAGTTATCTGAGTGGACGACAAATGAAAATAAAACACATTCGAACAATAAGGAAAAGCACAAAGAAGAATGAGCGATAACACTGAAACTTGTTCAACCTCAGCAATTTCGTCTACCGCGGCCACCACATCACGTCCCTCGCCAACATGCTTAAAAATCGCCAGAAGAAATTGCATCGTTTAAAGCAGTCTAAGCGCGGAGAATTCTCGGAGCTTAACTTAAGCACGGAGAAAAACGGTGTTAGCGGCGTGAATTGCATTATTACATACTTGTTATCGATAGTTTGTATGGAAACTCCATGTTGGCTAAGTTGCTACAATTATCGTTTTCGCCCATTGAACAGCGTACCGCAAAAGGAAAAGAAGAACGATATTTTTCGTTGTGTCATTTTTGTATGGGGTTTTTGGTACGTACTAGGCTTGAGGGTGGACAAACTTGTTTTGGTGGTCAATCATAAATGAGCGGTGGACAAACGAACCCATTTGGTCTGATCCTTCCAAAGTATGAATCAGGGGTGGAAGACGACTTTTTACCTTGTATAAAATGCAGTACCTAAGCCAGTAAGTATAAACGCAGCCTTAAATTTTTTAAGCTGTGTTCTAATTTCTATTCAAAAGTACCTACACATGCATGAAGGGGATTGTCAGATTGAGTCATCTTTTGACTGTCTTATACCTATGCATTACATTCAGGTCAGAAGTGAAGGTGCAGTGTTGAAAGAAATATAAGCGTTTTTGGCGACCTTGCTGAATCTTTGATGATCACTCTACAGAAAGATATAGTATATCAAGCTCTTCAGTTTCATCGATGGAAGACTAGACTGCAATGACATAATAATAGAACGTATACTCGATTGCAATGATCAGTCTTGGATTTTCCCTAAGGCCGACTAGGCCCAAGCCTATGGCATAACGAAAGATGGGGCACCAAAAAAAGGACACAATGAAGCAACTGATCAATGAACCCGTGATCTACTCAATAAAATAAATAAACAAGAATTCCCATCAATGCTTGTGGTTTGGAACGATATATTAAAAAGTTTTTAAAAGATTCAATAAAGTGTTGCAAAGTGAAGACGTTACACTACTGACGTGCCCGAATTTGTGTATGTCTGAGCAGTTGGAAAATAAGCTTGAAAAAATTTTGACAGCATTGAAATGCCCTCTAAAGAACTTCTATCCGATGGCAGCTGCGAAAAAAACCCATTCGAATTTGGTATCAAAATATACTGAAGATCTAAATTCATAACTTGCTGATGATCTTTTACAGTTTCATGATAAGATATATCTTAATATTGTAACGATTTAATAATTACCCAACTACTTTGAATTTGAAACAAAAGAAAATCCTCTAACTGTTTGCAACGCCATCTCTTGGAAAAGCTAAATATCAAACCTTCAACCGTTTACAGCGCCATCTTGTGATTCAGCTGAGTATCAATTCCAGTGTTCCATCTGTCAGCGACTGGAAAGGAAACTACTAGAAGGAGCAAGGAGATATACTCGAATATTCCAGTGGATACTAATAAAGACTAGAACTATTTAATTCCCTATGTAAGGAGATGTTTTCGAGCGAGTAGGGACAGTTTTAATTTTGAATGTGACAGTGTAAAATATAAAGTAAAAGTGTATCCGGAAGTGAATTTTTAAATTGCATACTATTGAGATTAATGAATAATAAAAACGATTTGAAGTGAAATAAAGTGTGTTTATTTTGAAAAGTAAATAATTGGAAATTATTACTTAAAGGAAATAAGTTTTATTATCGAACCTAGGTAGAACATTACAATATACATATGTATAAAACAATAGCAGAATAACTATAAAAATAAAATAAATCACTTTGTAGGGTAAAATGGAAAAGAAGTATTCGATTAAAAAAAAACTCTACCTGCGTTTGAAAGTTTATTCTTAGAAAATGGCTTCAGGTATGGGATGAAATGGGGTAAAAATAAAAAAATTTTACGGTTAAAGAAAGCCTTTTTGTGTTTGAAAGGTATATTAAGGAAGAGTTGATGGCCTTAGGAATATTTTTCACAAAAATTTGGTATTTATAAGGTGAAAGGCAGCACAAACGAAAAATGGTATCTGATATCAAAAATTCTGTTTGTGTTGAAGAGGTTATTTTTAAAACAAAAAAAGTGGTTTTTGATTACAAAAATTCTTTCTTCGTTAAAAAAGTAATAAAGGTTGTGCTCGGATGATAATATTTTAACGAATTTCGCCATTCATAACGTGAAGTGGGTCAAAAATCAGTATGTAGTATTCAATTACAAAAAGGAGCTTTAATTTGTATCTATATTTTTGTGGAATTTTTGAACAACAACAACAATTTAAAGGTGCTACCACCAATTGTTTACGAATTAATTTATAATTCGTTTATTTTGGCTAGAGTTACAGCTGTTTGAAGGGGTGCCAAGCCGCCTATCATCAGTCTCCTCTTTATTAGTTGTGCTAAGCTTTAATCCAATTTTATTATGAAAAACTTTCTACATGCCTGCCATAGGCATCGATATATTTTTATTTGTAATTTTTATTCCAAACTTAGGTTTGTCTACCCGTGAAAAGCCGGGCGGGTCAGCTAGTTTTACATGCAAATGGAAATAATTAGAAATTCTTAAATCAAGGTAATTAATATAAAATAATGTGGGAAGATAAGAAAACATTTGCTTTTCCCAATGTAGATACTGTATCTCGTTTATTTTTAAGTTGGATGGTGACAAATTTTTCTGCGGAAAGATCATTCTCTCAATTTAAGCGCTTAAAAAGTCCTTATCGAACAATTTGATGATGCAGCTGATGCTTGATTCATTATCCCTTCTTTGAATTAATAGGGATATGCTATACACAAAACTAGGGCACCTTTTCCTCTTTGGGCCTAGGGCCCAAAAATGTTAAATCTGGTGCTGGCAATGAAATTAGTCTGCAATTAGCAATGAGATAGCTAGCTTTTGCGAAACAGTTTAATCGAGTTGAACGCTTTAAGAAGGATTTTTTTTTGTGAAATAAAGATCTGAAACTATCCAAAACGTGTGGTGAATGGTCAATACGGAAATTCACAACAAATTCATAAATAAAAAAAGAGTTAGCGACGCGAAACTAATGTCGTTTTCGTTTGGATGTTCGGAGTACTCCTTACCTATTGCAACTTAATTAACGCTCATAAACTCATTCCGAATTATATCTACTTAAAGACACCTGTTCAACTCCAAAACAAGTTCTCAGTTGAAGTTTCTGATACATCAGAGATTAAGCTTAGCAGAGACTTAGACTTATCAGGAAGAGGAACCTTCTATTTTCTATAAAACAGCTATTAAAATAATAGAGCAAATCCAAAAAAATTCTAGTCCCAGCTTTTTGCAATCGAATTTAGGGGTTTGCTGAAAAATCGCGTTCAGATTTCTGAGAATGCTGATGAGAGTTCTGAGATCTCCAGGAACTTTGTAGTTAATTATTTATAGATAACCATTTTTCATCGATTGTCCAACTTAACACAGAAGTTGTCTAAACCTTTTCTTTTCTAAAGTTGGAACATTCAATGAACAAACTTAGGCAAGTTTCTAATTCTCTTCTGGGAAGACTACGATTTTCTTGTGTAAGGGGACGGCATTTATATTTTGGCTGTTCTCCTTCCCCTCACCGAATTAATGAATGTGACACCTGATCTAATTGAACAATTGGTTAGTGTTTCAGACCTTGGAAAACATCACACGCGCCTATTTTGGCAGAAAACTTAACGTTGCTAGCTCTCGACTAGAAGGACATAATTCTAATTCAAAAACACCTTACCTTCCTTTCTGCGGATAAAATCCAGATATTTGCACAATCATTCCAAACTTCATACTTGGACGAAATTTCACATCATATTTGGACGAGTTGTTTTTATTATAGCTAGCGGAATCCTCTAGCATATTATTGGCTGCATATGTGATTGTTTCTTTGGACGATTTGTGTGTGGAACATAGTAGTTTTCCATTTTGTACTAATGGCATTGTAGTATTAAAGAGCAAAGAGACCTTTTCCGATTTCAATCGTCTTCTGCCGCTTATTGATATGGCTTGTACTTGAATATAGTAACATGAATCTACAAGCAGTCTTGTTATTTCGAATTGGGTTGCCTGTAAATATTTTTATTTTAGCGTGATCATAATTATTTAAATTCATAGAACTACATACATCTTTAACAAAAGTTTCATTTGCAATCAAAGAATCATCATTGGACCGTACATATAGCGCCCAAATAACTCTGTATTTTTCTATAGGCAAGTCTGATTTGGCCGGGCACCATGCTACCCTTAGAGACATCAGACCATTGGGGAGAATTCTGGACGAAAGCACTTGAAGATCTGGAGGTGACTTCGGTGGCTTTGGATCTGCACGAATATTCTCTATAATCAGAAGAATAGAGCACATATTTTCTAAGATTATATAATACTTACGATTTGAAAGAGCAAACGGTTTTGATGGTTCTGTGTAGCCTCGAAAACCATTTGTGTTGATTGCTGCAACTCGAAACTGGTACCATCTGCCGGGCTTCAGCTTAAACGAAATTCCTGTTCTTTGAACGATAAAATATTTTGAAAAAAGTTTCAGTTATGATTGTTCTGAAAGGCTCTACACACACACCTCCTTGTTTTATTTTCTGATATTTCAGCAATTTTCTCAACAGATTGCCACTGCCAGTTGCCAAGCTTGCGAGCCGAAAAAAGACTTCCAACATGTTGTCTGGCTTCAACATGATATGCGTAGACGGAATTCGCGGACGCTTGAATTGTAACTTCACACACTCGTTGTCCTTTGGGTAATTTGAATCCAATTATCTTCGGAATGGGTGGTAGTGTTGGATCTTTGTCAAGGCCAACTGCATCCTGACACACAGGACCACAGGTGCTGGGACAACATTTTTGCGTCTCAGGACAATCAAAGTCATATTGGCAGGCATCGATACAGGCTCCTATATGATTCGATAAAGTTACGCTGGGACATTTACCAGGGCGTGGGGCCTTGGTCATTTCCGTTCTACATTTTCTTTCGCAGTCCTTTCCAAAAAAAAAAAAACAAAAACATTTTAAGACGTTTTGTAGGATATAATAATCAAATAGCTTACGTATCGATTTTCTGTACTGGGCTTGAAACACTTTGCATAACATTGCACTTCAATTATTTTATCTTTTACATCGACAGCCCTATTTGCATGGACTCTTCGCTGATGTGCTCCGTATATGTCTTTTGTTCGCAAAATACTCACAGCTAGTAAAAGGCAAAAGAATTGTTTGGCTTCCAGCATTCCTTAAATGTATAAAGAAAACAAATTATGTATTAAAAGAAATGGTTGAAGATGTATACAGTTTCAGTATGTGGTCTTTTCATTTTTCAAGGATTTTAGATGGTTGTTAGTTCGTAGATCAGAGGAGACGCGAAGTGAATGGAGTAATATTTAAGTAAGTAATCTTTATGAAAGATAAACTAGCAAATTATAACTAATAATTTCGGACGTCTTGGCAGGGTCCGTCATACTCTTTGCCCTACCGTGGTATATCGGCTCTACTGGGACTTACCTTTTCTTTCCGACCTACTCGTGGGAACCAAATTGAAGTTTACACACTATGGTCGATTTTAACATGACAGAAATTGTACCATCCGCCGAATTATACGATGATTTTTTGGCCTCCAGCCAGGAGACACTTAAGGGGAGCTCAAGTAGCTCTGGTAGTTCCGGTGCTTGTGGGCCACCCAAAACATCAGGAAACCAGCCATAGTACCCTTGTGCCTCCTTAACCAACCAATACCAACCCGATACCATCGTGTAGCAATGCGAGCCATAGAAGCGCTACATGGGGGAATAAAAAACATTTGTCGAAGGCCTCTCTCAAGGTGCAGTTCAGGAAGCTTCCTTTATTCTTGACAAGAATGAGGACGCTGAAAAGGTCCTTGAGAGGGACGCCACCGATAACCTAAAGTACCATTTGAGGAATGCAATAGTCTTCTGGCTACCGAAGAAGCGCTCGCTTAGGCCAAGCAACAAGGTTGGAAAGAATACTGCCAATCTATCGAAAGTATAAAGGATTCCGCAAGGCTAAGCAAAGATCTATCGAAGGATCACTCAAATCCTTCGTTTTTGAAAAGGCCTGATGAATCTTGGACAGTTTCTCCGACTAAGTCTTTGGAACTACTGATGTTGACGCATTTTCCAGGCTGCGAAAACAGCAATCCCGAACCGCGTAGAACTCGTGACATCCTCATAGCTCAAGTTGAGCAATAAATACTTTCTCACCTTTCAAATCTCCCAGCCTGGACGGCATAATACCAATCATGCTACAAAAATTGCAGGATGTAGTAGTTCCGTAACTGGAGATGATCTTCAAGGAAAATCCTCCATCTCCATCATGTACCCGAGACGTGAAGACATGTAAGAGTAGTTTTTATTCCAAAGATCGGTTAGCGAGGACATGAATCCGACGAAGAACTTCCGACCAATAAGCCTTACCTCCTTCGTACTTAACACTTTGGAGCGCATCCTTTGACACCCATATTATAGACATCCTAGAAGAATGTCCTCTCGAGAACTCTCAACACGCATATCTTAAGGGGAAGTCCACAGAGACAGTTTTTCATGAGGTAGTGCGTTCAATTGAGAAAACAATACACTTCAAAGAATATACCCTAGCCACCTTCTAAGATGAAGAACGCGGTTGCATATGTGGATAATTTGGTGATATTGGTTTCAGGAAAGTTCCCACCTGTGATCAGCGAGATCACAGACATGGGTTTGAGGAAGGTAAATAACTGGACCACGAGGTGTGGACTAGGTGTTAACCAAAGTAAAACTGAAGTGATGCTTTTTATCACCAAACAAATATACCTTGCTTCACTTCACTTCTCTCACTTTCTTCCAGAACGAAATACCTGCGCGTTATTCTTGACCCCAAGCAAAATTGAAAACTGAATATTGAAGAACGGGTTAAGAAGGTCTCTATAGCCTTTTATGCCTGTAGCAAGACCTTTGGAAAAAAGTGGGGCCTCCAGTCAAAGATGATTCTGTGGACGTACATAGCCGTGGTACGACCGAAACTTAAGAGCTAGCGTTGGTACCACAGGGTGCCTATACGTTCCTGCCCGACGGATGCTTTAAGCGTCTTGACATCGTGACGAGAGACTTCGACACAACTATTTTTACTGATGGTTCAGAGATGGAATGTGGAGTTGGTTAGTGAAGTTTTTCCGAATCCTTAAACATCTCTAGGTCCTATTGGCTACCTGACTTTGCTAGTGTATTTCAAGCTGATTTACAAGCAATCAGGGAAGAAACTCAAACAAAATCCTTACCAAAACCTAACAGAAAGCCAGGCAGCTGTTAAAGCCAGAGATTTGACTATATCATCCTCTAAATTGGTTCAGGAATGCCGGAATGAGCTCTCAAGCCTTAATGTGAACCTCAATGTCACTCTTATTTGGGTTTCAGGTCATTATGGCATTGAGGGATCCGAGCGGGCGGCGAACTGGTCAGGCAAGGATCAGCCCTTCATAGCTCACATGCGCGAAAAGAGTTAACATTATGCTTGGAGTTATGAAGGGCAAAATATTCTCAATTTTTCTTACTGAATCCATTCGCAGGTGGGGAAGTTTAAGAAACTGCGTTTTATCCAGAAAGATATAGCCCATCTATAATCAATTCCGAACAACCGACCTGATATTTAGCTCTGGAGGCGCGGCGGGGCATAGCTAAGGTTGTTGTAACATGTTCTGGTCACTGGCCAGCAGGAGAGCATGCGGTGAAGCTGGGCATTCCGTACAATACTTTTTGTCGTAGCTGTGGGGGCCATCAGAAGAAGGCAGTAGTAGTTTACTTCCTCTGTAAATACCCTGCTCTTGACAGATTGAGAGTGCAATCATTTTGAAAGGCTTTTCTTGAAGACCTAAACGAACTTCGATTTTAATTTTAGACCCGTAAGGGAGTATATCCGCAAACCCCTCCAATTAAACACTTTCAACCCGCAGGTCAATACGAGTTTTGGTATCAAAACGCCGCACTCCAGTGCTAGTTCCGTCACTAAGCTCTATAGATTGCTTTGGACAGCCATTCCTACCTACCTATTCCATATAACTAATAAGCTTGACTAAACTTGGCAAATAGTTGCCATTTTTCCAAGCTCCTAGCGCTGCCGAGTCTCCTAGTATATTTAAAAGAAATACATTTAATTAATTTATTCAGATTGACTGAAAAAAACTTGTATCAATGCTGGAACTAGAACAAAAATGATCTTGAATTCTTACACAAAGGTCCGGTTTTTCAGTGCGAGATTAAAGTTAAACCTTAGTTAACTCATCAAATTTAGTGAGTTAACTCAGGATTAACCGACAGATGCTTTTGATGTTTTATCCACCGAGTTTTTGTCAGTCTTTCAGCATGCATCCTCCACCAAAAAACTGCTTCATCAGTTAACTGTTTGTTGATTTACCACTAGAGTTAGCTAACTCTCATTTAACTCACCACTGAAAAACCTGGCCTAAGTGATTAATACCTAACTAACTCAAATTCACTTATTTTTTTTTTTCAAATATACTGACGAATTTGACGTCTTATTTATAAATTTGTATTTTATTTCTATCGATTTCTACAAGACCATACAAATTATTGACGTACATATGTAATATATTTTTGTATAAATTTTAAGTAAAGCATGAAAATGCAATTAAAAAATCGAAAAGCCAAACAAGTTCGACGAAAAACTAAACGTCTGAAAAGTAAAAAGACACCAACTCAATCCATCGAGACCCAAGTAACAGGCAAAGAAATTGACGACGAACTTGACGCAATACTGGAAAATCCAACTAATGGGATTCAAATTTATAGATCTTCCAGAATGTACAGAAAGAAGACCAAATACTCAAATTTATTTGTGCGGGGTAAATATCCTTCAAAGGAAAGTGTTCATACATCAGATATTCAATATGAGTTCCATCCAATTGTAATAAGAGATAAAAAATAAAATTAAATTTATGTATGTATGTATGTATGTAAATTGTCAGAAATAGCAATGTATCAAGGAATTATTTTTGGTAATAAAAAGTAAATAACTTCCTCCTTGTTTTGTTGAATTGTTTCTTTTTTTTTATTGTCATTAACTTTGTTTTAATTTTGCTTATTTAACACGATTCTAATTTACATCAACAACAAAACAAAAATAAGAAATACTATTTTTGACAGTGAAGGCGTGTATGCAATAACTTTTGAAATTCCTTAATTCCAAAGTAGGCAATAAACATAAATAAGTCTGGCATTTTTGCACGCTTATTATAGCATAAACGTGTAAAGTTGAACCAAAATCTTAAACAATAAATTTAAATTAATTTTTACAACATTTTATCAACATCTAATAATTGGAAAACAAAATGATTGTCCTTACAATGTATAATTGAACATGAAAAAATATTTAAAAATTGAGACTCATCTCACAAATCACTTTGGGTAAACAACATTGCCAACTTATAAGAAAAAGTTAAAGAATGCATTTTCATCAAAACATCTAGTACCTTCGCACCTACAAAAAAATTGTGTGGGTGCCGGTACTCACAGTTAATATATGTGTAAACATCAACGTGCGCGGATCCTAAACGGACTTGTTTTTGCTTGAAGGGGATCTTAAGATTTTTTTCACTGAACGCACCCATCCTAGTATGCAGATCGTAACGTTGCACACCGTAACGTTGCACGACGTAACGTTGCACACGAACGTTCACGTTTTTGTTCACTCTACCGCCAGCATAGATGTTTACATATCAAAAACTAACCAAAACGGCTAATGGATTGCACGAACTTGTTCTTGTGGTGGCTCAAGGCTATAACTTTGCCAATCATTGAAAATATTTTCAATGAAATTTGGGGCAAGTGATACCACTTGTGAACTTGGAATTAATAGCCGTTTTTTAATAGGATTAGGATCATTTTTTAACACGTAATACAACAACAACTTGGGATCCTGGGGCCGAATTACCGCATCAGTTATCGAGTAATACGTGACTGAATTATGTGAGTTTGGCATTTACCGCTCACATTATGGAGTCATCATCCCCATAGGTTTTACTCGTTCATTCGATCACTGACGGCACTCACTCGATCAGTCACTGATGCGGTAATTTGGCCTACCTACTAAATACCTACATAAAAAAAAAAAACAAATATAAGGAAAAAAGAGATAGGTAGGTATACTGATGTATAAAAAATTGTTGTCCAATGTCCATATCATTTTATTTTTATGGATTATTATTAATAATATTATCTGTTTCTATATATAATAATACTATTATTATAAGACAAGACTCGTATTTTTCGGTATTCATAGTACGAGTCTTTTACGACAAGACGACGCGACACACAGTGGTTTGGTTTGTATGTGAGACCGCCAAAAAGTCTGTTAAATCCGAAATATTTAACGGATTTTAATAAAATTTGGCACACATGTTAAGTTTGCTCTTTTGCATTTTTGTTCAAATTTTGGTTATGAAAAAAAATGATTGGAAACAAATTTATTGAATTTTGTCCAAATTTGATGGTTTTGATGCTGTACTGAAATAAATGGTTTCGCAAAAAATCGAATTTCTCAGACCTGGGCCAATGTATTAATTTTATTTTACTTTTAAAATAAATGCACACATTTTTTTCTGAAAAAAAATGGCCTTGAGCAGTTCATTCTGACAATTTGTACCGAAGAAAATCTAATTTTTTTATTTATACCACCGTCAAGACCGAGTTTTTCGAAACCCACTACCATGAGATAAATTTGAACATAACAGGTATCTGCAGCTGATTTTTCCTGTGCTTTAACTTGAAGGTATGGAGCACATGTTGGTATGTGTCACTATACGTGGGGGCAAGTGAAGCTAAATTTAAAGGACGAGACTAGAGAAATGCAAATTTATAACAGTTAGGTATAACAGTTTTTCGCCATTAAAAGTGGTTGTACGTTAACGCGCTTCGCGCGTCTTGAAAAAAATACTCTGGGTGCCTGAAATATGCCCACCCCCTGGCCCTGCGTGGCCGCCTTAACAGTACTTTTATAAACCAAAACTGTTATAATTGGCAAAAACCTTATATTCAATCTATTACAATCACTTTGTCGCCACAATGAGTTTGGTAAGGTTATGTACAAGTACATAGAACGTAGAAGTAGTTGCCAGCAATATAATTAGTGAAAACCATCAGTTGGCCCGTTGTGGTACCACATGCATCAATTAAGCTTTTATCTTAATCGAAAAACCGTTTGGGTATCCGTATGAAGTGTGCGAGATTGCTATGATCCTGCTGTTTGCTAGATCACCAGGATCATTGGAATAGAAAACTCCCAAGTGGAGCCTACCTCTTTGGGAAAGACCAGCAGGGGGGAAAACGATTGCATGAACTTGTTTGGCGATACTGAAAAATGCCGTCCGAGAAGGTGAGGATATACGGATTGCGTGCAGACAAACGTCTGAATAGCACCGACCTGACATCGGCCGATGATTGGGTTGCAGTGTACGCGAACCGTAAGGTTTGTAATCTGTAATCTCTTGCATAAGTTTATACTATCTGGTGGAAAAAGTAATGTTGTTCCACTTTTGTTTGAGTTCGTCAAGTTCCTGGAATGTCCATATGGCCTGGCACCCAACACAGGTCAGTATTGCAATGTTTCTCCATCTCCAGCTGAAATTATTGGCTGCTTAGGGCTGTCCTAGAGTTAATAGAAATCTGTGTCTACGTTCTGTAACTCTCGCATCGATAAAATCAGTCGAGAAACGATGAAGATTGAAACAAATCATATAATCCATTTTCCATCGTTTCTCGACAAATGTTATCCATATGCGAGAGTTACAGAACGTGAGCACAGAGTTCTGTGACTTAATAGCTGATGGGCTGTCTGAGAAGTTACAGATATCTTGATAGTTTAAAGAAAAAATGACTTCCAAAATCGAAATCCATCCGATCGGAAATAAATAAAATGAACAGAGCAAAACAGGTGCCTTTTGAAATAGGTACACCTAGTACTAAAGAGTGTTTTTTTTTTTAAAGTAATAGAGCTTTGAAATGGAATAAAACAAAGACGATTTTTTTAAATGACATGAAATTTAATTTTTTCGAAAGATAATCTTCTGGCATTATAACTTAAATATGATTTCTGGCATATGAACGCCACGGCCGGCTCGGACGTAGTCTAATCTCGATGAAATTTTCGAGGAATTTTTCCAACATTTGTGGCCGTATATCGGCAATAACGCGTATATCGGCAATAACGTTGTCCTCCAAGTGGGCAATCGTTTCGTGCTTATCGGCGTAGACTAGCAACTTCACATATCCTCATAGAAAACAGTCAAGCGGAGTTAAATCGCACGATCTTGGAGGCCAATTCACAGGTCCGTATAACGTGAAACTATATGCCGTTACCAAACTTTTCCTTCAATAAATCAATTGTGGCACGAGCTGTGTGACACGTTGCTCGCAATCTTGTTGAAACCACAGCTCCTGCACATCATGGTTGTTCAATTGATGGACGACAAAGTTAGTAATCATGGCGCTATAGCGGTCACCATTGACTGTAACGTTCTGGCCAGCAACGTTTAAAGAAGTACGGACCACTTATTCCACCAAACCATAAGCACACCAAACAGTCAGTTTTTGTAGATGCCAACGGTGTCTCAACATACACTTGAAGATTATCATCACTCCAAATACGGCAGTTTTGGTAATTGACATAGCCATTCAACCAAAAATGAGCTTCATATCTGAACAAAATTGTCTTGTGAAAATCGGAATCAACAGCAATCTCGTTTCAAGTCCATTCACCGAATGAACGACGCCGCGCCGGCCATGCCTGGTGGTCATCGTCGATTCATGACGAAATGCCAAACCAAACTCAAAATAAATCATTTGACAGTTAAAATAGTGTTTCCAGCTTAAAGTTCTATACCTCTAAAAAAACACCCGTTATACTGTAAGTGTCACCGTTGATTTAAATACATTTTTTTCATTTCAAAATTTTTTTATAAAATTGTTCCTTCAACCTATAGGAACAAAGACCCTCCCGGCAGTACAAAGGTCCCAAACTAATGTTACTCGCGCCAAAAGCTCAATTTTTGCTCACACGAAACCAATACTTGCCCTATAGAGCAACTTAAAACTTTATTTTATTATAAATTCAATGCCAGGGTTTTCGTGACGAGGAACAAAGTCATTTGGAGTTGTTATCCCATACCTACCTACATACACCTAATGAAGTCCTGTTTTCTCCCCAAAGCCAGATTCGTCGTTCACCGGAAACAAAGAAAGAAGAAGAACAACTGCTATGACTCAAACCCAAGTTTATCAAACTCTCAAACAAATTGAGCCTAATATTAGAACGCATGATACATTTAACACTCTTTTTTTCATGCAAGATGCAATGTAAGGCACGTCAAAACCTCAAATCGGACAAAGAAAACAAAAGTTCAACAAAAATGCAGTCATAAGGTGTCATTTGAAATAATGACATCTAGAACACAGAATTTGTTGGCATAAATGCATTCAAAATAAACATGCATACAAAATTTGTATATGAATAATTTTTTATTTTCATTATTTTGACGGAAAACACTGCCTGCACTTGACCTACATAAACAATTGGCGTTATTTGCACCCAAGTCGCATAAGTGTCGCATGAAGAGTCACGTTCTTATCGAAATTAATTTAATGATGCACATGAAGTGTAAAAGTGCGACTGCACTTTATTGCAGAGCACTTATCTATTTGCGTTTGAAAAACACACGTAGTATCCTCATAAAAAAAAAACAAAAAAATGTTAATAATTATAGAAACTAATACTCTCTATCTCATCTCTGCGCCGCGCCGGCCGGCCCCAACAACACCCTACAAACAATGTCAATTTGCAATCAGCATCTACGCAACCATGCGAATACACCAACTAAACAAACAAAAACGAGTCATCGTTCTCTCTAGTTTGGGATTCCAAACAAGAAAACATCTTACAAAGAATCTGCAACATTTTTGTATATTTTTTGTATATAGTGTTTTATTTTTTGTCAGCGGTAAACATAGGTGGTGTTATAAAGTCAAGTAATGCATTCGTAAAAACAAATGGATATAAAATGTATTTTGAATCAGTTTTAATACTATACGACGGACAATTAGGAAAGACGAAATTAGTTGACCCCGAAATTTCTTTAGTTTGTCTTTAAGAATGTAAATAACTTTGCCGATTTACTTTAAAATAATTAAGAATCTCTTTAGGGGGTTATTATTTCTAAAGGTCAGGTATTGGTTTCTGGTACGCAAATATAAGTTTACAAATATTACTTATGAAAATATTTAAAAAGTAAAATTTGGTAAAACGTAACGTACATAAACAGTTATTCTTTCGTTTAAAGGTACATATGAATCCTTGCCTTCAAGAATCTATCCGAAAGGGTGTCAACCTATCCAAAAATTTTCAGATATAAAGATAAGTTGTTGCAACAGCTGTTTTTAAACAAGGAATTACAATAACACAAGGCTATCCAGATCGCTTTGGATATAATCCTGAACGTTGCAAATATCTAGATTCAGATATGTTATATCTGTCTACATTTCAACGGGATGAACAAAAGTTTAGACTTTACGTCAGTACCTGTCTTGTCAGCCTTTCCTAACACCTTCCAACGAAGGACTTAACTCATTAAAGTACCAAGGGCATTCAAAGACATTTAGAACCATATTATTCAATTTGGATTTAAATAGACTTTAAATCCAGATTTATTTATAATCTATGCTTATATTACCCTTCTCCAAAATAATCTGTATGGTAGTATTTAAACTGGTCCCCTGGGAGCAGATTAAATTCGCTTGGATTAATATACTTTGGATTTTAAAAAAATAGACTTAGGTACATGTGAATTTAATGAGTAAATAATATGGCATTGGATTGAATTTTTAGTATTTCAAGTTAAATCAACTTAAATCTGGATTTAATTTTTAATCTGAATTAAGCGAGTTAATAATAAAAGCGTTAAAAATGAAATGTTGGGGAAAAACCCCTTACCAATTTTATTTTTTTAGTAAAATGTGTTCATATAAACCTAATATATTTTTATTAATTAAGAAGTGCACATTCAACAACATGTTCATCAACACGTGTCGTGTCGTCAGATTTTTGAACTGTCAAATTTTTTGATAATTTGATCTGTGGAACGACCGCTGTAGTAAATGTGAGCTTCTGTAGAACGACTGATGATTTGAATTACCTATATCTATATTTTTTTTATTTTGTATGCGAGATTTGAAGATATTGGAATCGAAATCGAAGTAAAACAACAAAAATGAAATTGATGCGCTAGAATCGGTGCAAATAATGAAATTCGCACTATGTTCGTTTTTTTTTTTCAATTTCCTTGGCGATGTCGGTAAGTCATTGAATATGTCGTTGAATATGAACGCTAGCAATACGAGACGGGTCAGGTGACTCGTCGTTGAATGGGAAAGCCGGCGAGAATTCTCGGCGCCTAACTAAAGCACGAAAAAAAACTGTGGTACAGGCGTGAATTATGTATACTTGTTATCGATAGTTTGAATGCAAATTCCGTTTTTTTTGTGATGGCGTCGCTAATCCACGAAGACGTTTTTTTCTCAACCAAATCCCTCTGGGTGTGATCATATAACGTATCGAGTTCTTTTCACAACTAGTACCTATCTCCAAACCTATTCAGTTAGTGTCTGGAGTACCTCAAGGAAGCCATTAAGGACCCCTTATATTTGTTTTGGCTATAAATGATGTTGAACTGATCTTACCTCAATCCATGTCTACGCGTTCTGTATCGTCTACGCTGACGACATAAGAATTTGGAAACAAAATTTCATCCTCTGAAGATTTGTCACAAAGTCAATTATCGATTAATGGTTATCCCGTTCTTGTCGTTACCTCTATTCGTGAAAATCAACTTAATTTTCGCTCCCACTACGACGATTTATAAGTCCCGTCATATCGAGTATACATTCCTTGTTTCATTGGTAAGTTCTCAAGGAACTCGAGCAATCTTAGTTTTGTCGTTAAATACTGGGAAAGAAATATGCAGTGAAGAATTGGGCCTATTCGGCGAGATTTTTTATTCTGTCATTCTGCTTTTCTGTCAAAAAATCGTATATGAATTGTAATTATGGTATTCCACATTCTAAACTCCAAGAAGTGACAAAATTCACTGTCGTTCATTACCACAGTGCACTCTCACTCCATATTGGCTTTAGCATGTTTGGGTGTTTTGAGCTTAAGGCCAGTTTTACATTGCACGCTTACTAGATTAAGTGTCCCTTATTGGGACTTTAAACTCAGTTTCATAGCTTGAGTAGGTGGAAGTTAAGAGCCCAACATCGGAGATTTAAGTCCCATTTATGCAGGTAAGTATGCACTGTGATACTGTCCCCTAATCTCCATGTTGCCCTTTCAGTGCCACTTTCTCTGATTGTTTAATTGGGAATAAATAGCTGCAATACTTAATTTTTTGAAAGTAAAATTCAGGGCAAACTAATTTTTTTTTAAATAAAATGTTTATAACAATTTGTTTTCAAATACAGGACAGTGTTCACATTGGACTCATTCCGCGCGACTCATTTTGACATCTATTTCATTTATCTCACTCCACCTCACTGTATGAGAAAGTGAGGCAGGATTTTTTGATTTTTTTTAAAAATCCTGCCTCACTAGACTATCTCTTTCTCATCGTGAGGTGGAGTGAGATAAAACAAAGAAATGTCAATTTGAGTCGCGCAGAGTGAGTCCAATGTGAACACCGTCCAGAGCTTGACAAATGTATTATTTTTTAACAAATTTTTGGTGGAGTTAGACCAATATTGTAATCAGCGACATATAATAAATAAAGATGCACATATGCACCAATAGACATAAGACTTATAGACAGTATTGGTATACAAAAAGGAAGACATGCTAATTTGTAACCTTTTTTTTTTAAGTACAGTAGGCGCTCGATAAAGTGAAGTAATTAAAATCAGCCATGTTCACTATATCGAGATTGTTCACTTTTTCTAGGGAGATGCTAAAAACGTTTTCCAAACTAAATTTGATTCAAAATGAATATTTTGGCCAGTGTTATGTTTAAATAAGGTAAAAAAATGTTCCTAACATTAAAAATAACAAAATAAACTTTATTATTCATTACTTCATAACAAACATTATGTAGGTAGTTACTGCACGTAGAAACAATTTTTTTTTTTAAATAAGAATTGAATTTTAGAAAAAAATATTTGTCATTTAAATGAATTCCGTTTCACAATTACAATATGTCATAAAAGTTAGAAAACACGATCAACTTGTGTTGGGTCTAGTGTATACCTACTTTCGTGACTGAATTTAGAATCCACAATGCTTAAGTGAACTCTATAATTTGTTAAAAGTCAGTCGACAACACTGTACACAATTTGCGGCTGGAACATTCTTGTTAAGTTCTTAAAAAAATGTGTGTTCACTATATCGACATTTTTTTTATTCACTATTTAGACTAGTCTGTATAAAATTTTGTCTATTCAATATATTGGATAGTACACTCTACCGAAATTCACTATATCGATCGTCTACTGTATATACAATACAGTGTATGCGACCCCGCAGGCAAAGAGCCCTCCGACAGTGGACATACTGAGTCGCTCGAAGCACGTATATATGCACAATTGTAAAAACTGTTATAACTGTTATAAATTGGAAATTGTAATAATACATCAAAATGCGCTATACTTTAAAATCTTGACTCTTATACATACTTTTATATGAACTTAAATACAAGATAAAATCCAATTTTTAACAAGAGTTCCAAATTAAGGTTCATTTTTGGACGGTGCGTAGGCCGTTTAGGGCAGCAGAAGAGGAAACACAAGGTTCCTGGATGCACTTTTATTTATTTTCAGTTTTTTTGAAACAAACCCTTTATCACATTTTGAGTCTTGAACTTATTTTTATTATTCAATATTGCAACGAAAATAATAATTTATATTTATTATACTTTTGAATATTCACAAACTTGAAAATATCACTATCGGTGTTCTGTTATTTTTTGTATCCTGCTTTTGAGATCACATTCATTAGCCACGGTATTCTTTATCTTCCAATGATAATATCGTATTATTTGCTTGGTTTTGCCCAAAAAGTTGATAAAATACACAATGCAAGATCTCTTCTCTATTCAGCTCGAACCACTGTATATCGAACATAAATATCTCCACTTAAACAAAACAACAACAACAACAACAACAACAAAATAAATACAACAAACAAACAAACAAAAAAAAAAGATTCAATATGCTTGAATCTTAATTGCGCTACCAGATAAAATCTAGAGAAATGAATAAAATAAAAAGAATCATTTCAAATCGGAATCAGAATCACTGTGAACCACAATTTATACTTAATATATGCATTCAACCCGAAGAAGGCTCAAAAGAGAACTCATCACAAAAAGGAAAGCTGAATGGTATTCGCCAGACCTGGCGCCGTCCCCGTATGCGATGGTAACTATATAACTATATAACTCTTGGTCTCTGGAATTTAGGTCGAAAAAAGATTTCCTTAAGGGATTCTTCCTCTGATGCGTCCCATAGCATCGTCCATCAACCAACATCACAATCATCACACAAAGAGTATCGATGAATTCGCTATTTAATTTAAAGTACTACAACAAATTACTTGCAACATACCTAAAGGCAAATGAAGATTCCTCGGCGTTCACAAATTGATCTGATAATGGCACACACTCCCGAAATCACATTATATTGGTCGGAAAGAACTTCGTGATTCAAATGCTTAAAATTTCCGCACAAAAAAAAAAACACACACAAAAAATAAAAAAACACAGAGCAACAGCAACAGCAACGAAATGCAAATGCAAATCAACCAAAACCAAATTTATTCAATTCACGCACTCGAAAAGCGTTCCCCGCGAATATTGGCAGCAACTGCTTACTTTCCGGAGTAACAAATCAATTTGAATGCAATTTAGGTTTCGTGAGAATAGCAAGAGTTTGATTTTACGTTTGCGTTTGCCGTGTGTCACTAGTCGCTTGTCGCAGAAGCGCAGTATTTGCCGAGCCAGCCGTATTCGACGATTTGTTGCACTCGACTGAGTGATTCAGAAATTCAGATTGCCCATGCCATATATTGACACACTATTTCGTATCGGTGGTATGTCACACAGAGAAGTGGCAGTGGCAGCAGCACTATACTGTCAGAACCAGCAGTAGCAGATAATAGACCGGATGAGATTCTCGTATACTCGTATGTTCTGCAATCAATGATGTTGTTGTTGGTGGACCAGGCCGATATGCACCGCGTTAACCATAACCATAAGACTTCTTGTTTGGTTTTAACCAAAAGCCAGTAGTCCAACCGATGAACCAACAACCGCCAACCAACCAACCAGCCACTAATTCAGCACTGCAAAAGCAAATCGGCTCTCAGTCACAGTCCTTGTGCCGTAATCTTCAGGGAAGAACTAAAGTTGCGTAAAGAGAAATGCCCCTTGCGGGCAAACAACATACTGAATTAACAGCAGGAGCCGGCCAATGGGCCGGCCGGCGCGGTCGCGGTCAGGTTCCTCAATCCTCAACTGTGGTGGCTCATACTCTCTGTTGTTGAGTCATTTATGCTAGCTAGATGGTGTTTTATTCTTATTTTTCTTTTCTCATTTCTGTTTAACCTTTATAGGGTAAGCAAGAAAGCAAGCGACACAAAAATGTTGTGTAGCAAAAAAAAAAAAAAAAAAAGAATTAGTTGAAATTCTACATACTAAAGAGTTTGATTTGGACAAGGCAGGGTTTTGATAAAATTAATTTATATGATAGATTTCAATTTATTATAATTATTTTAATACATACATAATATAGTATATGTAGGTATATAGGGTGCTATGATTTGAATTTGAATAACATAGAAATGTTAATGGAGTATACGGTATATGAACACCGTGGTATATTAAACGTTTTCGTTTTCATTTTCATTTGCGTTGGTGCCAATGTTAAGTATGAAGGCGATAAAGGATATCGAGACTATACTAATAATATAATTATGATCTATCACTGTGATCATGCAGAGGAAGTTTTCACATTATTGTTGACATACTAAATCTGTTCATTATCCTGTGCGTATATTTCAAATTTTCCCATATTAATAATTAGCCAGACACCATCAGCCAAACGGGACTCCCCAACAGCACCAAAAGAACAATAGATTGCTTTCAAACGTCATGAAAAACTATCTCTCACAAAAGGCGCCCCGATTTGGCAGAAAATTGCAGGTCCCCTACATTCCTGCCAATAACACGTACATAGGAATGGTTGAGAGTTGTAAGCCACTATAGGGACTGGTTTTCCACGAGCTGTCGCTAACGTTAAAAAAGGTAAACAAAGCTTAAATAAAGAAGTTGATAGTATTCTGCTCCAACAGCGAAAGTTAACGGTTAAACCTATAATTTCTCTCGATGGAAACGATATAAATCTGTATCGATGCTGTATCGGATAGTCAAGATTAAGGTGTTAGGACTTAGAGAGAATGACAGCATCATAAAACCCATCTAGGACCCAATATGTCAAATTGAAAAATTTTATCTCTAAAACTATAAAAATCGTATATAGAGTTCCCCAAGGCAGTCATATTGGACCTATTCTTTTCCTACTTTTCTTCAATGACATACACAGTGCTATCTTATACAGTTAGATTTTGACGTTTGCTGATGATTGCAACTAAATGATGGTTTCAAAAGCAATAATGGTTATCTGTTTATTCAACATGACATTGATTATGGTATCCGAATGGTGCTCACAAAACGGAATGGATCTAAACAGTAATAAGTGTAAAATGATGACCTACTCTCGGAAAGAATATCTGGCTGACTCCTTCTATTTCGTTAAAAATATTCTTATTAGCCGAGTTTATATGTTTAATGATCTGGGAGTACTATTTGAAATTAAATTTTCATTTAATCCTCATATCGATACAATAGTAAACAAAGCAAGGGGCCGGCTGTTTTGGATTAATAATGAGGTTCTCAAAGGAGTTTAATGATCCTTATATCTTAAAAACTGTTTACTGTTGCACTTGTTGGCTCTGTGTTGGAATACTGTAGTTGTGTTTCATATTATAGTTATGACAACGTTATTAATATTAATTTGAGAGTTTTCAAAAAAGTTTCCTACTATGTGCCCTGCAAAATCAAAATGTTTTTCTTCAATCAGAAATACACTCTCCCATCTATAATATGCATTTGAACAGTGTATATGCCGCATTAGAATATTACCTTGTTCATTGAACTTACCCTTGAGACAACCAGTTTGGCAAACCAACTGCAGTGTCTAAGTTGGACAATATTTATTAATAAGGTTTTGGAATTGGACAGGTGCCTTAAGTTAGATATACTTTTGGATGGGTATTTAAATAAGATTGATAAAGTCCACGGGCAGTTTATGTTAGTTTTGTTTTTGAATTGAAAGGTGGAGAGTAAATGACAATTTATAATAGTGTCATACCAGATTACCACCACCCTTATGAAAAAAGTACCCATTCTTTGGAGACATTTTCGCATTTTCGCCATATAAAATAATATTCTTTTTTTGTGGGGTGCATCTCATTTAATTTTTATGGCACAAGGTTACCCGTTTTAACTGGGGTGAATTTAGTTTTTGGGACAATCACAATTTCAAAAAACAGAAAATTTGCTTTCAACAATCATATCAAAAAAAATGTTGGTGTAGTAACAAAGCACAAGAAAAAAGAGCCTAAAAGCGATTTATTGAAAATAGTTCTTCAAAACAAAGGACCTTTTTTGCAAAAATAACTGAATTTTATTTTAATTTTAAATACTATTTTTAGGAAATAAAATATCTTAATAAAACTCTTATATCCAATATTTAACTGGCGATTTGTATGCTTGTATTGTTATAGTAAATATTTAAATTGATGACTTGGTATAATTTATCAAAAGATAGCTACACCAACCAAATGAATGAAAAAAGACATCACCAAACGTTGCCATTTAAGAAAATGACTTCGTCAAGAATTATATCTGACAAAAACTTTATTCTAAACTTAAATCTTAGATAGAAAAAAAATTCGAAAACATTACCCAGAACAGTCAATCGAGCATCATCACATACATTTTTACAAAACAAAAAAACAACTAAAAGACTAGAAATAACAGAGAAAATAGATTTCTATGTATTGTGTACCATAATAAGGCCTATTCTAATGTACGCATGTTTGGTCTGGTGGCCAGCTTTAGGCAAGGTTACCAATCTTAAAATCATGACTAAAATTCAAAGACTGGCGTGTATTGGCACAACCAGTGCCATTAAAACTACACCAGCCGCAGCCCTAGAAACATTCCCTTTACTAGCCCCGCTCGATCTATTTGCGAAAGAGCTAGCGGCCAAAAGCGCTTTAAGGCTTAAACAGTGTAATAACTGGACAAGTGATCACTACGGGCACAGAACTATAATGCAATTTACAGACATAAACATACAAACAGACTATATCTCACCATCCATAGATTTTAACCCAGTGGCTCTAGTAGATATCCCAACAAGGGATCGCTGGAACGAAAATCGGGTCATAAATGAAAATCATGTTTCGGTCTTCACAGATGGGTCTAAGACAATCGACGGGGTAGGGTCAGGCATCTACTCAGATAACCCACCCATAAATAGATCAATAAAACTTCCAAACTTTTGCAGTGTCTTCCAAGCGGAAGTGCTGGCAGTTTGCGAAGCTGCAAAACACCTTACTTCATGTGAAGTAGTTGATAGAAATATCGACATCTTTATAGACAGCCAGGCGGCAATTAAAGCCATTTCCTCAATTAGCACGAAGTCAAAACTGGTGGACCGTTGTAAAAGTAACTTAAGACTATTCAGCGCCACAAACACAGTTACCCTGAAATATGTCCCAGGACACCGTGATATACACGGAAACGAAATGGCAGATGAATTGGCCAGAAACGGGTCATCTCTTGACCCAAGTCAAATAGAATCATCGATATTAATGCCACTGATGCAAGAAAAGAAAAGAATTCACCAAAACTTCCTCAAAACCGCTAATGACAGATGGTCATCAAATGATACCTGTCGGGTCTTTAGGAATCTATGGCCGAATATCTCCAGGAAAAAAACAGAATTCTTACTTAAGATAAGCAGGCCTCAACAGTCCCTCCTGGTTGGAATCCTGACAGGTCACAACTCAATGGGGACCCACATGGTCAGAATGGGCATTAGCACATCTGATCTATCTAGAGGGTGTCAGGACGAGGAGGCGGAAGAGGGCTCATCCCACTGGGCGACATCTCAACCCTACCACTAAAAAACATCCTGAACTTTATACAGACCACGGACCCACGTGAGCTTACCATACTCAATGAAATCTGAAACTAAAACGGATCCGAATCGAATCAAAAAAAAAATTACTTCTCCAATCATTTTAACATTTTACCTACAACAATCAAACAAAGACTTTTTATTATTTAAAGAAACTTTTTTTGACCAAATATAAAAACAAAACAAAAACTATGTTTTTCGTAACTCTGTTACTTTTTCCATAAATTATATATGTAAAAACCCTGACTTTGATTTAAAAATCAATCCAATTTCAATTTTTCTGAAAATGTATACCATTTAAAAATTAAAAGAATGAAAATTTTAAAAAACGAAAAATAAATTGTGTGAGTGCCGGGACTCATGGTTAATATGTGTAAACATCAACGTGCGCGGATCCAAAACGGACTTGTTTTTGCTTGAAGGGGATCTTAAGATTTTTTTCACTGAACGCACCCATCCTAGTATGCAGATCGTAACGTTGCACACCGTAGCGTTGCACACGAACGTTCACGTTTTTTTTCACTCTACCGCCAGCATAGATGTTTACACATCAAACATTCTACCAACAACGTTTTGTTAAGAACTGGTTGGAAAGATTCAAGCCCTGGCTTGAACCAACCGCAACAAACCCTTTTGCGGAGCTTGCAATTGCCACTTAAATTGCAATAAGTGCCATCTGCAGAGAAAGAACATCGAAAGGGTATCGAAGCATCTCCGCAAACTAAGGCCAATGATGATTCTATGTTTGAGAGTGTCTTCATGGATATCGATCGACTTTGAGGCTGGGAAGTAAGTTTTATTGTATCTCTTGTTAATACACATTTTCGAATGCCTCATTAATCAGTTTGAATTGCAGAAAAGAAAAAGATGTCAAAAAGCTCCCACAAGATGAGAAGCTGCATCTACATGTCTAATAAAAACGAAACCATGTGGATTTATTCTTTGAAAGTGTGATCTCGATTGTGAAGGCATTGACGCCAAAATTGATCGAGGAAGCAAAGATGCAAGTTTCGCAGTTAGGTGGTGAGTTGGAGTTGCGTGCCATCACAGGGAGTCTCCGCAGGACCATCGTCTTCTGTCTTGCTGGCTGTGCCGCCAGGCAATGTCTTTATCACTAACTAAAATCAATTTAAATAGAGCCAAAACGATCATTCGTACGAACCAACAACTGGCTGAACTTTGTCGTGAATTTAGATAGTTTTTAAATGAAATTTTAATTTATCAGTGTAAGTAGTCGATTCTTTAAAAAACTAAATAAACAAAAAAAAAACGCATGCTAAAACTATATCTATCTTGCTATTTATTTGTTTTAAATTTATTTATTTATATTGTATGTACCCAAATGTGAATGAACATACATACATATATTTAATTGGATGTTTTATCGTTCAATAATAAAAACGGTTTCTAATTAAATTTATCATGGAAGCTGATAATATCGTGGAATAGGTACAGGTTATAAATAGGATCATTTGTATACCATCATCGGAAGGCCCATAGTCAGTCTTTTTTCTATAAAAAGATAGTATTAATTGATAAATTTTGAAACTAACAGAGTTAAAATTTTTTTTTAGTCTTAAACTTCGTTTCTTTTTAAAAGAATATGAATAAAAAAGGTATTTTAATTGTGGTGTGTATGTCATCTGTCAAATCTGTCATTTATTATTCAGTTACTGATGCCAAAGCACCATGCAAAGTTACACGATTGAACAGCACTTCCAAATGCTGAAACTTATAATCAAAATCTTTTGGGCCAACGATATGAACGTTGCGCCCAAGTTGATTCAGTGAACAGTCAGCCATCGCCCTTTGCTTCAACCAAAGGCAAGATCAACCGAAAACATCGTCGCTGTCGGTGAAAGTCCGTAGTTCTTCGAAAACGACGATGTCATTTCCATCAGCATCAAAGGATATCGCTTCCGATCGATGATAAAAATTTTTTGATGGCTCCAATTTGATAGATAATATGGATGTGAACTACATGTGGTTCCAACAGAACTGAACTTACTGAAGGGCAATTAATTACATGATAAAACGTATTTAGTAAAAAAAAAGTTCCACATACGCCGTGTAGACCCTTACTTCGATTTTTTTTTTTAAATATGTATGAATATGCTTTTAGCAGACCACAACTTGGAGAATTTTGCGTAGTGACTTGGTCCTACACCCGTACAAAACTCAACTGACCCAGGAGATGTAGGTAAACGACCATAGACAACGAATGGCGGCTCTGGAGCAGTTGGAAACTGACACTAAATTTCATCAAAAATTATATTCAGCTATATTCAGCGATGAGGCCCATTTCTGGATGAATGCTTGTGTCAACAAACAAAATTGTCGAACTTGGGATGATACCAATCTACATGCATCCCGGAAAAGTCACTGTTTTGTGTGGATTTTTGGCTGGCGGCGTCATTGGTCCATATTTCTTTGATAACGACGCTGGCAAGACCATCACCGTCAACGGCAAGCGCTATAGGTTCATGATTATCAACTTCTTTTGGTCTTAAACGGATGATATGGACACCGCAACGACATGTGGTTTCAATAGGAAGGCGCTACGTGCCACACAGCTCACGCCACTTTGGAAATTTTTCCACGAGCAGTTCGAGGGCATGGTCATCTCACGTGGAGGTGATGTGAACTGGGTACTCTCGGTACCATGCGATTTGACCCCGTCAGACTTTTTCTGAAGCCGCAGTTCTATGCAAATAAACCACAAACCAGAGCGGCCTTCACACAGGCTGAGAACCGCATCAGTTATCGAGTTATACGTGACTGAATTATGTGAATTTGGGATTACCGCTCACGTTATAGAGACATCATCCCCATAGCTTTTACTCGTTCATTCGATCACTGATGGCACTCACTCGATCAGTCACTAATGCGGTAATTTGGCCCCTGATTGCAACTCCGAGATCAGGGCAGGTATTTGAGATATTCACCAATGTGATATCGTACATTCTTTGTAACGCTATGAGTAAAAATAGAACTTCTAAATCCCTGTGTCTTCTGAACCATTATCTTTTCATCAATGTGAATTTTTTTAGATTGTCGTTTCTGTCAAAACATACTTGAACTGAGTGTTACCATAACTTTTTAGTGTCAAAACACAAAGTAAATAATAGTAGCTTCAAAATGTAGTTCTTCTTTGTGTCTTCTTCAGATCGTATATGTGCGTATCTTTTTATATCCATATGTACTTTATTTGTTTTTTTTTTTTTATTCTTTGTCTTGCATACCGCGACCCAATATCTTGATTTTATTTTAATTTACTTTTTTTATGTTTTTTTTTTTTTTTTATTTTATTATGTTTTACTTTTTATTTTCTTTGAATTTTTATTTTTTGTTGTTGTTAGTGTGTACGTTTTATTCGTAATTGCTACTGCCCTTGTTGGTGTTGTGTTGTACGAAATAAAATTCCAATCGTTTAGGTTAACACCGCATCAGGAATATAGATAAATACACCATTATCTGCATCTATGGATGAGTATACAAAATACTATACAGTGTGTTCTTGTGCGATGTTCTTCGATACTGCAGTCAGTCAACACCATCACCACCATCGTCTTCGTTTTTGTCCGTCTAACAGAAGCAACAGTGTAGCAAAAAAAAAACTTAAAGATGCAGAGAGTGTTCACAACACTCATTAAACAGGAGCGGCATGTCGCATCATGGTTCTTATATAGTTGTAGAGTTAAAGTTTGAAATTTCTTTTATTACTGATTTCTGAAATAAATGTGAATTGGTTGATTTCAGTTTTGACAGATTGAATAATTTTATAATAGTAAATAGTTTAGTTTTTTATTTAAACGCTCGGTTTCTAGGCCACCGTTCTTAAAGTCCTTATGGTCAAAGCATATAGTTTGGTGTATTTGATGTATTTGGAACATCAGAAGTTTTTCAACGGGATCGTACTCCTTATATCCCCATAGCTGAGCACCATTTAGCATAACTGAAGCACCTATACTGCTTCGAAAACTCTATACTTGCTGCTGTGCGAAATATTACTGTTAGCAAAGCAGCGTTTCCAAATTGCGTTGACTGCATTTTTAGCCTTAGACAATTTCTCAAGTAGGTGTTTGTTCATACTAAGGTTATGTGTTAGACGCACGCCCAGATACTTATATTCAGCCACCACTTCTAATTCCGAACCGTCGTAAAAAACCGAGTAAAAAAAAAAACGTGAACGTTCGTGTGCAACGTTACGTCGTGCACTTTACGTTGTAGCACGTTACGTTACGAAATCTGATTTGCCCCGACCAAAACAAATTGATTTTAACGCGACCGACAATTAGATTATACTTTATCGCGACCACACATTTATATTGTTTTTGCCAACGACGAAAGCAAATTGTTTTTAGCGCGACCGACGATTTTATCATTTTAACACTTATACATATTTTTATATTTTTTTATTTAATTTTTAATTATTCCCCGAACAAAATGGACGCGACACTAGTAATTAAAAAGAAAACAAAAATAATAATAGTCAGCTGCAGGGAATGACAATTGACTGTAGGTATGGTAGGTCCATGGCTGTAGGTATGGTAGGATATCGGGTGCGTTCAGTGATACAAATCTGAACTTAAATTCTACGTTTACATTATACCTCTTTTTAAACGATGCAATTTCTTCTTGCAATTTGTAGGCACATAGGCGAGGGACGTAGGTGGCTGGGATATACAAAATAGCTGAGGTTGAACAAATTGGAGAGTTATCGGCTACCTTTGTACCTACTTGCACAAAGCTAACATTCATTAAAAATCACAGCGTCGAATTCCATAGGCGATTGATGGTGTCAATCGATTGAAACTGCGATTTTAGTGATTTCCACTGACAACAACTGCAACTAAATATTCTAAAAACTCAAGATATATAATTCGCTGGCTATATCTCATAGTTACATTCATTTGAGGTTCGTTCAGTATAAAATTAAGACTGAACTTTTTGTAAGTTTTACTCGATGGACAGATGGAGTTTCATAAGGGTTGCAAGTTCGTTGACAGTTCTAACTGGATATTTTAATTCGGCCCCTGTCAGTCAAACCATTAAGTTCCTTTGGAATTTGGGTACGGTGTCATTTAATTGAAACCACGGTTTTAGTGCTCTCCGCTGACAGTTGTTGTTTGTCGATGCTCAGAGAGTGATTACCATAAGCAATAACCATGTGTAATGTGAAGTCATCTTAAAGTTGAGAGTGAACTACGAAGCAGGACCTTTCAGTACCGAACCTTCACCGTTCGTTGGACACTTCACCACCAGCCTTTTAGTGCTTGGAAATTTCGTTACAGCGGTTCCCCCACTGGGTATTTCGCTGCCGTTCTTTCAACACTAAGCTTTTTAAGCACTGCCTTAGAACTGCGTCTTCCTCCCTCTTTTTCCCTCTTTTTTAAAGACCATAATCTTAGACTTTTTCACGATTAACTGCTAGGCTCCAAAGTTTACAATAGTCATGCAGGCGTTTTATCATTAATTGTAGTGAATCAGGAGAACTAGCTAGCAAAATAACATCGTCCGCAATCATAAGACCCTTTATTATTGTCAGTATACACCACCCTTCCAGGTAAGTCATCCAGTTAGACATCGATGAAAAGTTAAAAGAGGTCTGGTCTTAGAGCACATCCCTGCTTTACCCCTGATTTTGTCTCAAACCATTCAAAGATACCTTCTCCTGACCATATGCTGCTGCGCGAGTCCCAGAATAGAGATTTTGAAGAACTCTTCCAAACTTACTAGTCATTCCTTTTTGAAAAATTTTGTAAAGGGTCCGCCATCTAACGTTTTTTTCAACTAGTGCTTATTTCGGGAATGGTAACACTTAGCTCATGTCTGATTTGATAGATAATTAGTTTTATCCTTCCGCTGAACGAATATGGTTGTGTATACGCTTCGCTAAGTAGGCCTGCGATCGACTTAGAAAAGATGCCGATTTTGCCAAAAAAATCATCTTTTCAGATGAAGCTCATTTTGATCTTGGCGGGTAGTGGGTAGTAAACAAGCAAAATTGCCGCATTTAGGGCACAGAAAACCAGCACGCATACATTGAATAGCCGATACACAACATCAGAAGTTTTTCAACGGGATCGTACTCCTTATATCCCCATAGCTGAGCACCATTTAGCATAACTGAAGCACCTATACTGCTTCGAAAACTCTATACTTGCTGCTGTGCGAAATATTACTGTTAGCAAAGCAGCGTTTCCAAATTGCGTTGACTGCATTTTTAGCCTTAGACAATTTCTCAAGTAGGTGTTTGTTCATACTAAGGTTATGTGTTAGACGCACGCCCAGATACTTATATTCAGCCACCACTTCTAATTCCGAACCGTCGTAAAAAACCGAGTAAAAAAAAAAACGTGAACGTTCGTGTGCAACGTTACGTCGTGCACTTTACGTTGTAGCACGTTACGTTACGAAATCTGATTTGCCCCGACCAAAACAAATTGATTTTAACGCGACCGACAATTAGATTATACTTTATCGCGACCACACATTTATATTGTTTTTGCCAACGACGAAAGCAAATTGTTTTTAGCGCGACCGACGATTTTATCATTTTAACACTTATACATATTTTTATATTTTTTTATTTAATTTTTAATTATTCCCCGAACAAAATGGACGCGACACTAGTAATTAAAAAGAAAACAAAAATAATAATAGTCAGCTGCAGGGAATGACAATTGACTGTAGGTATGGTAGGTCCATGGCTGTAGGTATGGTAGGATATCGGGTGCGTTCAGTGATACAAATCTGAACTTAAATTCTACGTTTACATTATACCTCTTTTTAAACGATGCAATTTCTTCTTGCAATTTGTAGGCACATAGGCGAGGGACGTAGGTGGCTGGGATATACAAAATAGCTGAGGTTGAACAAATTGGAGAGTTATCGGCTACCTTTGTACCTACTTGCACAAAGTTAACATTCATTAAAAATCACAGCGTCCAATTCCATAGGCGATTGATGGTGTCAATCGATTGAAACTGCGATTTTAGTGATTTCCACTGACAACAACTGCAACTAAATATTCTAAAAACTCAAGATATATAATTCGCTGGCTATATCTCATAGTTACATTCATTTGAGGTTCGTTCAGTATAAAATTAAGACTGAACTTTTTGTAAGTTTTACTCGATGGAAAGATGGAGTTTCATAAGGGTTGCAAGTTCGTTGACAGTTCTAACTGGATATTTTAATTCGGCCCCTGTCAGTCAAACCATTAAGTTCCTTTGGAATTTGGGTACGGTGTCATTTAATTGAAACCACGGTTTTAGTGCTCTCCGCTGACAGTTGTTGTTTGTCGATGCTCAGAGAGTGATTACCATAAGCAATAACCATGTGTAATGTGAAGTCATCTTAAAGTTGAGAGTGAACTACGAAGCAGGACCTTTCAGTACCGAACCTTCACCGTTCGTTGGACACTTCACCACCAGCCTTTTAGTGCTTGGAAATTTCGTTACAGCGGTTCCCCCACTGGGTATTTCGCTGCCGTTCTTTCAACACTAAGCTTTTTAAGCACTGCCTTAGAACTGCGTCTTCCTCCCTCTTTTTCCCTCTTTTTTAAAGACCATAATCTTAGACTTTTTCACGATTAACTGCTAGGCTCCAAAGTTTACAATAGTCATGCAGGCGTTTTATCATTAATTGTAGTGAATCAGGAGAACTAGCTAGCAAAATAACATCGTCCGCAATCATAAGACCCTTTATTATTGTCAGTATACACCACCCTTCCAGGTAAGTCATCCAGTTAGACATCGATGAAAAGTTAAAAGAGGTCTGGTCTTAGAGCACATCCCTGCTTTACCCCTGATTTTGTCTCAAACCATTCAAAGATACCTTCTCCTGACCATATGCTGCTGCGCGAGTCCCAGAATAGAGATTTTGAAGAACTCTTCCAAACTTACTAGTCATTCCTTTTTGAAAAATTTTGTAAAGGGTCCGCCATCTAACGTTTTTTTCAACTAGTGCTTATTTCGGGAATGGTAACACTTAGCTCATGTCTGATTTGATAGATAATTAGTTTTATCCTTCCGCTGAACGAATATGGTTGTGTATACGCTTCGCTAAGTAGGCCTGCGATCGACTTAGAAAAGATGCCGATTTTGCCAAAAAAATCATCTTTTCAGATGAAGCTCATTTTGATCTTGGCGGGTAGTGGGTAGTAAACAAGCAAAATTGCCGCATTTAGGGCACAGAAAACCAGCACGCATACATTGAATAGCCGATACACCCAAAACGAGTCACTGGATTTTGGTCCAGAGGCATAATTGGGCCATTTTTCGAAAATGAGCAAGGAGTGGCCGCTACAGTCAATGGCGATCGTTATCGGGCCATGTTGAACAAATTTTTGTTCACAAAAATTGAACAGGAGGATATTGCCAACATTTGGTTTCAACAGGACGGCGCTACGTGCCACACAGCCGAAGGTACACTCGATGTTTTGCGCCATTTTCAAAAAAAAAGAAGTTATTTGGCGGACCCTTTAGAATAAAGAGCTACGGCCAAATGAGTCAAATGCTGCTTTAAAATCGACAAAAAACGCGTGTACAACTACTTATTTTGATTCTGGAAACATTCTGCAATGCTTTTAAGGACAAATATTTGGTCCACAATAGAGAAATCTGTCCTAAAGCCAGCCTGAGATTCCTTGAGAAGATTTTCTTGGCTTATCCATTCAGTGAGAGTGTTCTTCAGCACAACGGTAAGGACTTCATAGGAAATACTCCGCTGGTTTTCTGGGCTCGAAGTGCTTCTTTTCTTGTGGATGGGTATAATTGGAGCATGTTTTAAACTTGGAGCAATGACTAGCAGTTTCTAGAATTTCGTTAAATAATTGGAGAAGATTCTCAGTGAGCAATAATAATAATAATTATAAACATATAATTTAACAGAAGCTTTTCCACTTTGTAATACCTTAACGTGTCACACGTGAGTACAAGTTACTATAATTGGATTAGGTAAATTTGGGCTTGTTCAGCAACAAAAATCCGGATATTAGTTTTTACACATCTTCCATTTTTTTCTAACCTCTTTTCTTGACAACTCTTATTTTTCTAAACTAACTGTCTTAACTTATGTACAGTCAGAAATTTGTATCCACAATGGCTACGGCTATCAAATTAAGTTTGAGTATCCCTTTATTGGTAAAATCCTATCTATCAATCGATGTGTCATTAAATAGGTACACCCAAATTGCAACATTACTTGCCAAACTATGTATGATTATACATCGATACTACGTGATCGGCACCAAATGGAGAATAATTATTATAATTCTTAATCTTTTAAATACGCGCCTAGTAGATAATCGTTCTTATTGTTTTGCATAATCAGCTCGCATATCGGATCTGGTCTGGACTGGTCTGGCATGAAGGATGAATATGCGAGCACAAGTGTTGCAGTTGCAGTGCAAGTGCAATTGATTACCATACAATTCGCAGGAAAGCATGGAGATTATCTAATTACGTTACACATCTTTGTTTATGAGACTCAGTGCGTAGCGCACAGTTATTGAGGAATTCACTTGAAGTTTATGTATACATAAGTATATGCATGGGTGCTCCTATAAAAATCGATCGCAAACTAATTGGAGCTAATTTTGAGCTAAGCTCTTAAGGAGAATATGGTACCCAGTGTACGATATTTGCTAATCGCATCATATTCGCCGCACTTGCAGACACATAGCCAGAGGCCAGCCGGTCGACCGGTGGCGGGTGGCGCGACGAGGGGCCGGTACGACTCAACTCAGTGAGTGACTGACTCTGGCTCTGGGCACTGGGGTAACATCGATTTCGGGTCATTGCTATTTTGATGGAAATTCGAACTGGCGCTGGTGTTTTTGTTGTTATTGCTGGCTGACGCCTAACGAGAACAACCGAACGACAGTTGTAGTGACAGACATGGTGGAGCATGGGGGTATGTGGGCTTGTGGATATAGATGGCATGTGGTGTCCAACTCCAAATGAATGCGAGAGAATATATGGATAAAAATGAACGATAGTGCGATTAATTGCTCGTTCTATCGTATTACTTTTTATAACATCTTTTTTGGTTTAGTGCACACGTTTTTGAGCTTCTTTTCATTATTTTTTTTTTTTATGTTTTTACTATGTCATTATTTATTCAAATGACCTGATAGATATTTTGCTTTGAAGGGTTCATTGTTCTTCTAATTTTGTTTTGTTTGTTGCAAATAGCTGCATTTGAGATGGACAAAGCTAAATTTTCATAGAAAGTGTAAGCATGCAGTTATTTTCCTTTGAAGAATTTTTTCCCATCAGAGCACAATAATTGCATACATTATACATATATGTAGGTATGTATTTCCATTTGCGATGTTTAAATATTTTTAAAAGAATTTCAGCTATGACTCGGAATGAAGAATATTGATATGAATAATGTATGTGCTCTAAACGATCGTTAGATATTAATTTGATACCTTTGTCATTTTATTATTTCATACTAAAGGGAATTTCATAAAAACCCTAGATTCTGATAATATTAAATTCGAATATTCATAATTCTCCGTCAAAATATATCTCTTATTGTTCTCATCCAAATGATTTTGTCTTTGTTTTTCGTTTTGTTGTTATTTCGTGTCATCAGAGATTTTTTAAACTTCATTCTTAAGTAAAGGGTTTTTTCAATAAGGGCGGGTAGATGTTAAAATGGAATAAAACAAGCTGTGTGTGAGGTATATATAGGTTTGCCATTATGTATTCAAAATGACATCGTTCAAATGCCCGCCTCGGCATCTTACGGTGGCACGGATCCGAGAGGTCTAATTTTCAATGACACTTTCGCATAGATCCGGCTGAATTTGAGCGAATAAGGGCATCGGTCGATTGCAGTTTATTGATGTGTAAACATCTATGCTGGCGGTAGAGTGAAAAGAAACGTGAACGTTCGTGTGCAACGTTACGGTGTGCAACTTTACGATCTGCATACTAGGATGGGTGCGTTCAGTGAAAAAATCTTAAGATCCCCTTTAAGCAAAAACAAGTCCGTTTTGGATCCGCGCAAGTTGATGTTTACACATTTTAACCGTGAGTCCCAGCACTCACACAATTTTGTTGCATAGACCTGCGAATTCAGGAAACCCCATACAAATCGGTCAAATCGCACGATCTTTGTAGCCTATTCACGTCACCTCCGCGAGAGTTAGCCTTACCCTCAAATTATTCATGTAGAATTTCCATTGTGGCATTAGCTGTGTGGTACGTAGCACTGTTCTGTTGGAACCACATACCGTTCACATGCTTGTCATCCACTTTGGGGTAAAATAAATTGTTTATCATCGATCGGTAGCGTTCTTCATTTATGGTGATAGCAATGCCATCTTTGTTCTGGAGAAGAAGCTGTACCTAATGTTTGACAATACTTTAACATTTATGTACGTCTAGTATTTTTTTTTAACAAATCATGATGATTAGTCTACATAAGAAGGGAAAACACGATACAACGGTTATAGAGTTTGTTAGAACCACAGCTGTATGTGACGATTGTATCACCGATTGTGAGAAGTCACAACCTGCACGCAACGTACGGCCAACGATTGAACAACTCAAATCGGTACAACGATTGTATTCTGAACTCCTCGCTTAACACTACAACCGCACGTTTTTCTCATAATTTATTGCTCTTCCAAAAAAACAGTATTATAATATTTTTTGAGTACAATTTCAAAATTAACAATCACCTTGATATTTCTTCCATAAAAATTAGGCCTGCCGCCCAATAGGTATCTTTAAGTTGCTCACCCCAGCAACTTTTAGTTGCTCCCGATTCAATTACATTGGATTATATGGGAGGGCGCCCACTGGGGAACTTAGTTGCTGAAAACTTTAAGTTGCTCGCGGAACTGAGTCGCCAACTTTTAGTTGCTGGCCCCCGCCAACACTGACCTATTTTCGAGCAACTTTCAGCCACTTATGAAAATTTAACGTTTCTCTTTGTAGTCCATTGAAATGTTACATTGATTTTGCATTTTAGACAGGTCAAATTGAGTTAGGTTTAGGAGGTTTTTATAGAGAACTGAATACAAAACACACAAATATTAATTATCAAAAGTTGCTCGGAAGTTGCCTAGTGGGCGAGGGCAAGCAACTTTAGTTGCTCGGAGTTGCCGGCAACTAAGTTGTCTAGTGGGCGCCAGGCCTTATAGTTTTCGAGGAATTAAGAAACTAAATTTTGACTCTTTCACCCCACAAATTCAAAAGCCCTGATCCAAATTTGAGGTACTTTTTAGAAAATGCAAATACAAATAAAGCTTTTCACCAAAATACTACTTTGCTACTTTTAATTTTCCTCAGCTATTTAATGAACTAGAGGTATTTAAGATTAAGCTGATTCGTTTTACTTTTCAATAAACTGCTCCTACTTACAGACAATATATGAGTCATATTTATTTACAATTTCCCAGCTCCAACATCTTATGTAATTAGATTTTCTGTTTCTAGTTTTAACAAAATTTATTCTTTACAAAAAACTATTTTTCTAAAATCATTTTAGCAGTCAAATGTAAATAAAAATTGAGTATTTTTTGTTCACAATTTTATGTCAATATCTAAACAGTACCATCTTAGATTGTATAGGTATGCAAAAAATAATAAATCTGTCCATGGTCATTTATAACGTTATATAAATTGGAATTTTGAAGCAAATTAAGCTTTTATCTTCATCATTGCCTGC
Organism: Leucozona laternaria; assembly: GCA_932273885.2. NCBI lineage: Eukaryota > Metazoa > Arthropoda > Insecta > Diptera > Syrphidae > Leucozona > Leucozona laternaria. Next base: position 257,204,127 of record OW026366.1, on the reverse strand, counting down.
TTCCCACACCATTGACCCTCGCATCTGTAATTTATTCAAAAGTTAAAATTTAATATTATTTTAAGTTTCTATATAAGAAGGTGTACTAAACATTACCACTGGCAGTGAGCTATTGACATAAACCGAGGCCCAGTATGACTTTCCGACTGCGTCATTTGTTATGCACTCATCCTGTCCGTCGCATGGATCCGGGCTAATAGTAGCTTGGGTTTTAATAGCATTGAATACCCATCTAACGCTGTGCTTTAAAAATTGAGTGTTGCTCTCTAGATATAGATACGGTAATAAAAAAGAAACATAATAAATTACACATCAATATATTTTAAGCAATAACACTTATGTACTAGTAAATGTAGTTAAAATTATATTTGTAAATCTTATAGCTTTTGGAAATAATTTAAAATAAAATATGAGAATATATATGTACGTATATCTATGAACGTACATATATAAAGACAATATAGCTAGATGAAGAAAAGAAAAACTCTTAAGCGGCATTAAAACGCAGCACAGTATATTCAGTAAAATTTAACCTTATCCTTGAGCGGCGCAAGAAAAACGTTTCTCATTGACTACCTGTTACAATTGGGACTGACTGATGAATTTAGGACCGAGACATAACAAAACCATGGGTAATATGCATAAAACAGAAGTTATTACTGGAAGTAAAAGAGTATAGTCAAAATTATAACTTTTAGTAAAAGGTTGGGCTTATATTATTTACTTAGTTTCGTATGCATAAAATACAGTTCATACTTGTTGGCAAATACTTTCAGTTTTCCAATAAGACGTGTTATTTTGATATTCAAAGAAAAATGGCATTTTTTGAGATAAATGATCGGATGTTTATTTCATTATATAGAGGAAGGTATGCCGTTAATAATGGAACACAACATCAGCCAAATGGCCGCCACGACCACGCTTACAGGACCTTATCCTTTGTTACGGTAAAATTTTGCCGTAACAAGAATTACTCTTTTGCTTCCCCATCCTAGGTTCCTTTCTTCCCAACTTTCGTTTACAGGTGTTTCGTTCAACTTACTGAGAGAGAGAAGGGCAGCCATGGTCCATCAGCCATCGGTTCACTCTCTCAGTACCTTGAAGAAACAAATTATCGAAGTTGTCAATTTTGACACTTAAGTGGATGGTTGATCCACTGCATCATATTTGACAGACAGGTGGTCTGTTCTGAACCACTAATTCCGAGCGCGGGTGACAGTTGGTCCCCGAACGCTAATAATTCTTGACAGACGGGCGGTCTGTACAAACTGTACATACCAAAAGCACGGACGACAGTTGGTCTCCGATGCTGATGTTACTCCTTGTGAGAATGGCTGCTTGCCCAACGTAAACAGAAACTTATTTGTTTTTGTAAAAGATGGAACGTTAACCACTAGTCCTCATCCCCCAAATCTGCGCAAAAGCCCAACGACGTAGAGTAACTTCGCGAAATAGGGAATAACTGCCTGCATCTCCTATCCTGACAAATGTGTATAATCGAATTTTGCTTTCCACCAATTTGTTGCTAGTTGCTAGTTTTTTGTAAATGGAAGGGGAAAAATGCACGCGGGATAAAGTTGAGTTTCGTTTTGGTTTTTTGAAACTTTCTTTAAAAATAGATTAGTGGGTGAGAATAGGTGGCTGAATGCACCCATTGAATTGCCGCCCACTGGAAGTCGTACAAGTGTTCGGCGAATTCAATGGTGACGGTGTACGAAGCTGGGGTGTAAAGTGCGAGTAGGAAAGGCTGCTGGGTTTCAACTGCGTTGGCTCACTCACGCGAATATGCTGAGTGTTGCTGAGTGATGACGCGATCGAAGCCCACGTCACTGATTGGCCGAAAGCACTGGGGCATTGGAAAAAAGAAGAGGTCGTCAAGGCAAGGTGAAAGCCTGGATGGGCACTTCTTACCCGTATAGAGTACGAACCAGAGGTTCTTAGAAAAAAAAGGCAAAAATTAAAATAAAAGCAAGTTTTCAAAAATCCAAAAAGCGATTCAATTATTTTTCGGTTGCGATTTTTTTTTTTATATCTAGCAAGGCAGATAATTGTTGTGGAGTGACTTAAAAGTCAAGTGGCAAATTTTTGGAATTTTGGCGAAAAATTGGTGGAAAAAAAGAGTCCAGATAAGTTGTCGTCAGGGAGGAGAGTAGCAGGAGTTGAAAAAGCTAAGTATAGTGTTGTGTTGTAATTAGTTTTCTTTTGCATATAAATTCGTTTGCCAGAGTTATTTGTTGAACTCATCTTTAATTTTCGGTTTGGCTTTTGTTCCGTAAGTTTTCCGATAAAGCGGAACTCGCGACCCGTTTTCCATTTTCCGTTTGTTCTTTCGGGACCAAGTGTTAACGGTCCATCTTGTTAGTTAAAATTGAATTTCGTTGTTCTCTTTGTCTAAAAGATCTTGGGTTTTAGCCCTACTTAATTGCAAGGTTTCCCAAGCAATTTAATAAAAAGTGTTAAATTCCCATTCGGAATCATAAATAACTTCTTTCATTTCAAATACTTTCACCGTCGGTTCCGCTTCGGAGGTTTGTAATTTCCTTATTCAAAAAAAAAAATTACTGGCGCCCTTATTTTCTTTTTCAGCGACGCCCCTGTGGCCATCTACATATCCAATAATTATAAATTCTTGATTAACTTCGTCAATCAGTTTAATTAACTTTTTATCACGATAAAAGTGTTAAAAAGTGAACCCACCCCTTTGCTGAGCATAGCCGTGGTGGCAGCACTTTTGTTGTTGCCTGTTGCACTTCTTCGAATTCGGACTTGTTTTCGTTTTCTATTTTGCTTTCCTTTTGGTTGACATTCTTATAACCAAAAGTCGTGATCAAATCGTCGATGCCGGTCGCATTTTGTTTTCGCGATAAATAATTAAATTTAAATAAATGTTTTGTTCGGTTCGTCGCGAAAAAGTGTAACACCTTTTCATGAAATTTTCCATAACCAAATCGCAAAGTGGCTGCCCTATGTCCTCGATAGCCTCACGAATTCCATCTTTGAGGTCTTGAATCGACGCTGGGCTGTTGGCGTAGACCTTATCTTTCACGTGGCCCCAAAGGAAGAAGTCGCAAGGTGTTAAATCACAAGATCTCGGTGGCCAATTGTGATCACCTCTTCGAGAGATAACACGGTCCGGAAACTTTTCCCGTAAAAGATCGATGGTTTCATTGCTTGTGTGGCACGTAGCGCCGTCTTGTTGAAAGTAAACGTTGTCCAGATCAATACCATCCAATCCCGGCCATAAAAAATCATTAATCATCTCTCGATAGCGCAATCCATTGACCGTAACTGTTGCTCCAGCCTCATTTTCGAAAAAGTAAGGTCCAATGACCCCGCCGGACCATAAACCGCACCAAACAGTCAAGCGTTGAGGATGGAGAGGCTTTTCAACAGTAACTCTTGGGTTTTCCGAGCCCCAGATGCGACAGTTTTGCTTGTTGACGTAGCCTCCGAGGTGGAAATGGGCCTCATCAGTCAAGATGATTTTTCGATGAAATTCCGGATCATTTTCATGCATTTCAAGGACCCAATCAGCAAAGACACGACGTTGTTGATGATCAGCCGGCTTGAGTTCTTGTGTTAACTGAACTTTGAACGGTGTAATGACGTTTGTGGAATGCCTAATTCCAAAGAACGACGAGGAATGGACAAACCTGGGTTTTCTTCAACACTTTGGGCTACAACAGCAATATTCTCAGTTGTTCTTGAGCGACGTGCACGGGTTTTATTCTTCACATCACTAACTTGTCCCAACAGCTCGAATTTGTCCACCAATTTCTGTATTGCGGTCCGACAAGGTGCTTCACGACGACCCAAAAATGTTTTAGTTTTACGAACCGTCTCTGCCAAATTTTCACCATTTTTATAGTGAATTTTAATAATTTCAATGCGTTGTTGAAGCGTGTATCGTTCCATTTTTATTAATGGCGTAGTTTCTTCTTGTCAAATGTCAGCTTCAAAAATGACAACTACCGAAATAGCGGGCTATTCAAAAACCCTTTACTAAATTCATCCAAGTAATTACTTAAATTCACCCGAAATTGATAGTAAATACTTCTTTTTTTAATAAACTCTCACAAAATATTGCATTGCATTGTTGTTTGGATATTAATGAAGGCATATCTTTTCCGATTGATGTGTTTTTCCGAATATATGTTATTGCAGTTTAAATATTTAAATATATGAGTGCTGTTTAAGTTAAATATATGCATAATGGGAAGGTGTATTCAATAAGCCAATCGTGTTTTGGTCTCAGATGTTCTTCATAATTTAATGGAATTTGTATCTAATAGGACGCTGTCCTTAATTAATCTTGCTATTAAATTTACAATTCTAGAAACAGTATACTCTGATGTACGCCTATATAACTTCACCAACTCTAAATTCATCTTCTCTTGATGATCACAGTTCCTCCTTCTCTTGTTTCAGTCTAAATTCCTTGAAATAAATAATTTATTATCACTATTTGGCGTGTCTTTAAACTGGTGTTAAGGTAAAAAGTAAGCTTAATTGAATTTTATGGAAATAACTTTATTTGATTTGTTTTTATTTGCATGTCAACATTTAAATTAAAATAATAATTCACAAAACCTTTATTTTAATCCAATTGAACTAATGGGTTATTCTACAAACAATGGAATTGTTGGCCGCCCCGAAGGTATTTTTAAATCCGTTCAATTATTTAATCTGATTTGTTTTTACTAAATTTAATCTGATTGATATCCACATGACATGTCCAAAAAAATTTATTAAAGTGGCATTTTTTTTCCTTGCTTAAAAATTCTTCAAAGAGTTTAATTCTCAGTCCCCTCACGTGTCCCCTTCTCGTTTTTGCAACGAACAATCATTACCATTCTTTTATTTTCGGTACCACACTAAAATGAATCTCACCGTTGGTTGTGACCTTAAAAAATAAATCCTCGTTATACATAAATGAGATAAATATTTTTAACAATTGATTTTATTGCAAAAAAAATTAATTAAACTTTGTCCCCCGTATTTCTAATCAGTCCCCTGGAATATTGAAACAGTGGACAAAATCGATGTCTACGATGTCGATCGAATTTCCAGCGCTAACAATGTTAAGTATAGAGTCTCGTTAAAATAAAATCTTGTCTGTGACGCTGTTCTGTTTGATATGCCAGTTGTGAAGCAGACATTTGTGGGAGAGGTGCTGGACTGTCCATTTAGTTTATCAGTTCTTTGGTAATTATTTACAAAACAAATTTGTATATTAGCCGGCATATTTGTTAGTATTAAGGTATAGGCTAGATAAAACTATACGTAAACCCTAAATATGTTTTTTTTTTGCCCAAAGACTATGAAAATACGACTATGAAAATACTCAGTCCCCTGGCCTAAGTCCGCTGGAAAAAAAACTCAGTCCCCTGAACATCATCTTCAAAAATGTCCCTAAAATTTTCATTTTCATTTTTTTGACTGGCCATTTTCAACAACGTAAAGAGACGTTCTAACGTTTAACTAAAACTAGCTTGTACGTCTTTTAGCTTATAAAAATGTCGTGCCGAAATTTTCACCATTTTATTCCATTGTTTGTAGAATCGCCCTAATCTTAAATTCAGTAAAATACGTGTTAGAAAACGACTGTGAATATCCCCCTACTATATATAAACTTAACAAACAAGGCCTTGAAGAGCTTTGAATTTTGGCCCTAATAACTTAAACTTTAAGAAGTAAAATGAGTATTTGAGGTTAAACTCGAGCGAATTTTCTATTCGCAAGTTAGTGGAATGCGTCCAGATGTTTTGGATTGCGAATTTATTTTTGACAGCTCGCAGAAGATACGTTTTTGGTCGCGTAGCAAACATTAAAAGACGTTATTTTCTAATTTGAACTAATTTTACGTAGTGTTTCCTATTTAAATTTGTTCACTGGATTAATTAGTTAGTTGTCGAAAAGTAAATACAAAACAAATGTTTGTATTTGCCTAGAAATTGATTTAAAAGATTTGTTCGTATTCGCAGGTCGCCGTTCATGTGCAAGGCACTTAACAGCAACCCAATTTAAATAAATACATAAGCCTGATTGCTTCGAATTATGACTCAAAAGAGTTAGTATTTGGTTTCCCGCCTGCTTAATTGTGGGCTTAGAGCACATTAGTATGTACTAAGAAATTTTCAAGTTGCTATTTTGTAACTTTGAAAAAATTAAGAAATTACTACAGAAAAAAGTTCTTACTAGCTTTAATGCATGCGGAACAAAGTTTTTACTAAACAAATTCATCCAAGAAAAGTAGTTACTATGATCGGAAGTAAAAACTGAATTCTAGCATTTACTGCATTTTTATGCATACTATGCATTTACAATGTTTTATGCATATCATGACTGAACGTTTCCTTTCTCCTCGATTGCTGGCCCTGCCGGCAAACAAAAAAATGATTTTGCAATGCAAATATATTCTAATCTATGGATTGGTATTTAAAAATGTGACTTTAAGTACTATTCTTAAGATGCTTTTTAACTAACGACTCACCGGACTTAAAAGTTTTGACAGCTTTTTTCTAAAGGAAATTGAATTATCTTTCTTTTATGCAAAGGATATTTTTCGTACGACTTTTACGTTTAGAGTTAAAGAGTTATGTGAACAATTTTTCAACCTGAAATGAAAAATTAAATCCATTTTTATGATCACTAAATGATTTTCATTGTCTACAGGGGGGGGGGGTTGATGAAACAAAAGAACTTAGGGATTTATTCGACAAAGGTCCAGAGTCAGAGGGGGGCAAACTATGGAATTTGACAAAAAAGTGAAAAAAATGACCATTTTCTCTTAAAACGGTGTGCCAAGCACCGCGCAAATAAGTTGCTTTACAAGAAGTTAAAACTTAATATCATACAAAATGTATTAAGTGTAGCAAAATATACGTGTTAATATTTAAAAAAAATTAACTTCCATTTGAAAACAATATCATTTTTCTACGTCATTTATTTCGCGCGTTATGTACAATTATTTGGAAAACACACTGAAATCTTTATTTTGCAATCGGCAACTTCAAGCTCAAATATCTCAATTTCCCCATGAACGATTTTGAAAATATTTCACTCAAATATCGAGCTCAACTCTTGGGCAAGAGGAGTGAGGAGTGAGATTTCGACATTTTGTACACAAAAGTGGCTCAATCCGTTTGTTAACTTTCTTGTTTCTCCATTATTCAAAAATTGTTTCTCACTCAGGTTTTGGACAAGTTTTATACTTTTTACGTCTGAGTGTCGGGACTCATTGTTAATATGTGTAAACATCAACGTTTGTTTTTACCTACTGTCACGGCGAGCCCTCTAGTTCCAGTGGCAACCCAAAAATATCCACTGTCCAGAATTTAAGTACGGTGTATCGAAAAACAGAGTACACCAATCGATTTAAGTGGTTGATATTACTTAATGTCACGCCTGACATTCTGGGTCTACTAGAACACTTTTAGTTTGACAGGTGTCGTTCTTCATTCAGTAAACGTTCTTCGTTGTTCGTTCTTCCTAAAAACAACGAACAACGAAGAAGCATCTAGATTATTCCGTTTTAATATTCAGTTCGTTCTTTACAGCAAAATGGATAACAACACATTGTTGGCAGTGGCGGCGCTTTTAACAGTGAACAAAAAAGATAAACAGAAAAGATCCTGTTCGACGAAGAGTTGGCTACTTAAATGTACACTAGAATTAATCTTTCGTAACTTAGGTACGGAGAGTAATATTTCTTAAATTGTTTCACAATTTTCTATCTGTAAAATTATAAAGTAATAATAAGAAAAACGTGGAGAGTGTCTCAATTCATTGCACGCCACTGAAAAAGAATGTTCGATTAAATAATTTTCGCATTTACACTCACGTTGTTCGTTGAACGGATAACATCGAACACCGAAAATTCAAAGCCACTTTGAATTAATTCGTTCTTCATTCGGTGTTTATTCGTTGTTCGGTGTTATCACCTTCGTTGTTCCGCGTACGACCAACAACGAACAACGTACACGAACGATAAAACCGAAGGTCCCTTTAAGTTTGACAGGTGTCAAAATGTGCCGAGATTTCTGGTACGGCGGATCGAGAAACGGAGTACGCCAATCTGTTTAGGAGATGGAAATTACTTAATGTCACGCTCAGCTCTCTAAATCCATTAGAACACTTTTAATTTGACAGATGTCAAATCAGAATTCCGAGTATACGCGCTACGTAACGTTCTACATCATAACGTGCTACATCGTAACGTCGCACAGAGGAAATTCCACGTTTATATTTCACTCTACCGCTGGTATAGATGTTTACTCCACCAGATTAACAATATGAAGATGAAAATCGACGGCAGCCATTTTATTTTGTCTACAAGCTTGAATTGTCAAATTGCATAGGTATAATATCTTCACGCACCTATGGGTTAAATTGCTGTTGCAATTCACATCTATTCATCGACACGGGGTGAAATTACAAAAACAACAATGTAAACAAATGGGTTTTGGAGGGTGAAACGTACGAAACATTCTCATCTTCATATCGTTAATCTGTGGTTTATACATCAAAAAATACCAAGCAGACCTATATCTTCAAACATTAATAGAGTATTTGAGGTTATGTTAAAATTGAGTTTTACGATTCACAACCGTTTAGTTAAAACTACAGTATACGCAACGCATGATGGTGGTTGAGCCAAAAATCACTTTTTTGGACCTTTCCATCAGAACTCAAAACTTTTTTTTTTCCACAAAACCAATACTTGTGTAATGAGCAGGTAAAAATGACTCATTCCACTGCAACGCTCATTAACTAGTTAATCGCACACACAATTTAAAATACAAATACAATTTTTTAAATGGAACTCTTATTATTGTCTATAATTTCGCCCATTTATCTGCTTTGTCAACGTAAAACTGCCATAACGTTTCATACGTTATCTTGAACGCGGTAGTGTAAGGCTAGTTGAGATAAATAGCAAAATGAGTAAACCTTATTCCCATTCACTTCTTACATGAGTACTAATGTTCAAACACCTGCCTTAACTTTATTACTACACGCACACTGCTTATAGTAAAATAAGGGCTATGAAGTGTTTTTCTGTATTCCTTAAAACCAACTAAGTAGGTAGGAAATTGAATTCTTATTTCTTATTATTCTTTATAGAGTTCATACATATTTACATGGAAGTACTTGGTTTTACCCAAAAACCATAATCTTTTTTCTGATTCTCATTCTCAAGAGCTCTTCAAAAATATCGTAAATGGAAAACCCTCTCTAGCCAAACAAAAACCTAAAAAACTCTTAAGCTTCAACCGAGTGTCGAGACTTTAAAGTAATTTATTTTCAATAAATATTTATAGTGCCTACTTCACTCTGATAGACATTCATGAAGTCTATTTAAACTAATAAACAGGTCTATTTTTAACTCCTTCTAAATTTATAGTGACGTCTCACGTATAAACCAACTATATGTTCAACGTTCAAATTATAATATATACCTATCTTTCCCTATACAAAGAAGTCCCAAGTTATATCAATATCGTTAATCAATTTTATACATACACCCGGATTCATTTTTGAATTATTTCAAGAGGTTATAACTATTTAATAAAAAAATATATCACTTTGGCTGGTGAATGTTTAACAAACCTTTGTCGTCGAAAACTGCATGCACTAATACCTTGCTGCCTCTTTCCATTGAACATGGTATCTGCGAACAACTTGAAATTTCCAAGAGAAGAATATCGTAACGAGATCCTGTGAAAAGAAATTAGATTTAGTACAGGTATATCGTTATCGATTTAATAACTTAAACAAGTATAATATGCAGGTACTTGTGCATATAGATTAAAATGGATCAAAATGTGACACAAGTTAAAGTGTTTTCTGTCAAATCTCAAATTGATCAATTTATAGATTACTGCGATAAGTGATAAGTATCGACTTTGATTAAGCACGTTCGACGTGTTTTGTCTTTGATTTTGTTTTATTACACTTTATTATGTAGCTTTATGGGGTTAACGAGTAGCTAATTGACCATCGACAAAGCATTGTAAATGTATCAGATGCGATTGATGACAGTAATTGTAAAGCTTTCAATGGATTGGTTCATCAAAAGTTTCTTTTTGCGATTGGGTGCCCATATGGTAAAGCTGACTTTTTTTTTTAAATATTGATAAATGATAAGCTATCTATCAATTTCCCATGATACTTTACTCTTAATTTCGTCATAAAGGCAAGTCATTCAGACGTATGTATAGGTATAGGAGAATATAATAATGTAGAATGATTTTACGTGATGTGGTTAAGTTTAAAATGCATGCAGGCTATGATGGTGAGATTGGTTTCAATGTTTTATAAAGAACTACTGGTCAGTTTTTATTTTTTTTTTTGCTAAAGACCAAATGGCGGTTAGGGCTCAGTATAACTACAAAATTCTAACCCTTCTAACGTTTCTAATAGTTCATGTTTAAATTGAATCAATATCGGTGGCTTAAATTTAAGCAACAAGGATGTTGAATTAGCCTTAATCGGCCTGAATGAAGACCCGATGGTATTGTTCCAATTATTTTGAAAAAAACTGCGTAGCTGCCTTTTCAGGACCATTAACTTTATTCTTTAAGGGTTCCCTTGAAAAGGGTATTTTTCTTGATGATTGGAAAATATCGTATGTTATTATATTTATACATATTCATATATCTGGCTCTAAAAAAGACGTTTCTAATTATAGCTCAATCAGTAAATTATCGACAATACCCAAAATTTTTGAGAAAATTGTTTATGATAAAATTAGTTTTGTTCTTCCAGAAATTATTTCCCCATTCCAACATGGATTTGTTGCTGGCAGGTCAACAACAATGAACCTCACAATTTTTAGTCATCTGATTATTAGTAATCTTGAAAATGGTTTTCAAACAGACGTCATATATACGGACTTTGCTAAAGCGTTCGATAGAGTAAACCATCTTGCATTAATAAAAAAACTGGAATCCATTGGCTTCCACTCAAATATTTTAAAAGGATTTTGAATCCTACCTGAATGGCAGAAAATATTTTGTGGGTGTAAATGACGTACTGTTAGATGTAATTGAGGTCACCTCAGGAGTACCGCAAGGAAGTCATTTGGGACCGCTTCTATTCTTGCTGCTGATCAACGACATCCTTGATTTCCTAAAAAATGCTTCTTGTTTGATGTTTGTGAATGACATTAAAATATTCCGTTGTATTAATTCACTTAACGATTATCATTCACTCCAAAGTGACCTCCAGCGCTTGTCTAAATGGTGATCAGATAATCAGCTCTCCTTAAACATATCAAAGTGCCAATCCCTGTCTTTTTCTAGGAGTTTCTCACCTTTTGCATTTCAATATTCTATCGAAGGTACGGAACTCTTAATACTAAAACGAAAAGAAAGATCTCGGTGTCATCTTTGATTCGAAACTCAGCTTTAAGTCCAATATAGACTTTGTGGTTGCAAAAGCTAACTTTATGTTAGGATTCATTAATCGTAATTTAAAAGAGTTTACGAATCCTTTTACTCTTCTTTAATGATGAACATTAAGAACGCTTAACGCATACATTATATGGCAACATCAATTCATATACAATATTTAATTCAGTATACAAATCATTTACAACTTTCTATAACATTCTCCATAAAAAATGATCAAAATCAGTTGATATGTTTTTGAGGAAATCGGATATAAAAAAAAACTGATCTATTGGAAGTAACTATTGCACTTTTCGTATATTTTTTTTTCATAAAATGGTAAAAAAATTGTAAAGCATCACTGAATTTTTTTTAGTTGTGGGCATGTTTTTCAAAAAAATAGATTTTTATTATTTGCAAAAAAAAATTTACGGCAGATACCGTTATTTTAGGTTAACAAAAAAATTTTTAAAACGTGTGGGGGAATGCCCAAAAAACGCAAAATGTTTAAAGAAAATCGTACCACTCGTTTAGGATGCAATATAAAGGACAGAGAGACGGACACAATTGCGAGACCCATTTTTTTCCATTTTGCTATAATCGTAATGTCAAGTTTGATCAAATTCTCGAGTTCGATTTTTTTTTACGAATCCATAACTTGCCATAATGTACCAACATAATCACAACGTAAAAATATTCTTACATGCAATAGTATTTTTCTTACATGTTCATATTGATTAGAGCTGGAAGTTGCAAAAGAAAAAAAAATATATGTAACACTGGAAAAATATATAAAAGTACATACTTATTGCGATTTTTGTTAAAAAAATGCAAAACAGAACTTTTATTCTAAAATTTAAATAGGAAAACCTATGAATATAATTATTATGGTTTTTATTGTTGAATCTAATATAAAAACGCTCAGAAAAATTATTTAAATAAATAAAAGTTGTGGAGGCTCGCACTGTTACATGAAATTGCAATTTTTAATGTGCAAATCATTTTTTCTTTTTTTTTTAAAGTTCAAACTTATTGCCCACTTTGTTGCTTTGATCGTTTGACCATTCTCTAGCATCCGTTTTTTAGATTTACGGTTTGTTCATTAATAGTTATGTTTTTTTTTTTATACAAATGAAAATAAAAATATGCTAAATCTTTTTCATAACCCTTCATGGTAATTCGGTAAGTATGAAGAATTATTATATTTTACTCCTGAATAGTAGACACTTTCTATTTGACATTTTGTTGTTTTAAGGCATGTAATTTAATGGTAGCCACAAAATTGCAAAACAATTAGATGCTACACAAAAAAGAAAAACAACAAAATGCCAAATAAAAAATTGCCTAAATTCAAAAATCCAATCAAACAAAAGATTAAATGAAAATTGCGAAATGATAATTTGTCAAACCATTAAAAAAATAAAAATTAAATTGCGAAACAACAAAATGCTAAATAAAAAAATACGAAACAGAAAACGGCGAAACGAACCCGCGCGAAACGTCATTTTGGCGACTGAGATTAAGTCATAAATTCTCCTAGTTTCAAGAGGTTTTATATCCATTAGCGCATACCTATACTTTTATATGTTGGTAAAAGGCAGGATCCATTTAAGCTTTCGATGCGAATATTTCTTGAGTCTTTTCTGAATTCTTTCTATTTTATTGGACGCATTTCTGTAATAAGGGGACCAAACTAAACTGGCAGCAGTATTCCAAAATCGGTTGAACAAAACTAACTAAGAGTGATTTTATTGTACAAGGACACTTAAATTCCTTAGAATTCCTAAACAAAAATTCAAGCAGAGAATTGTCTCCAGATACAATATAGTCAACATGCATTCTGAAATCTATAGTCTGGCGTCAAATAGAACTCCCAAATCCTTGTGTTTAAAAACTCTTTGAAGAATACATTCTCGGATATAAAGTAGTTAAAGAAAATCCGTTGAAGAACCTAATAAATGTGAGAATACAACATTTTTTAAAATTTAAATCTAGGTCATTTGACAGACACCATTTCATTTTGACAAGGAACTTAAATCTTTTTGGAGTTGCATACAATCTGAAATTGAATTGATTGATCTGTATGTCTTTAAAGCATCAGCAAATGAAAGGCAATGTGAGTCTTAAACAAAGCTAGGTAAGTCATTAACAAAGAGTAAAAACAAGAGTGGACCCAGATGACTTCCCTGAGGAACTTCGAGATTAGTTTTGATTTAGTTTGACTAATTTGAACTAATTTCATTCGGTGAAATAGATAGCTTTTGATCCAGTTAAACATCTGAGAGTGAAAACCTAGAGATTTAAGTTTGAACAAAAGTAGGTTATGACTAACTCTATCAAATGCTTTTGAAAAGTCAGTGACGTCAACTTGGCTTCTTTTTTCATTTGTGTTGAAACAAAAGTTAGTAGTGAATAAAGTGATGTTAGTTGCTGTGGATTTCCCAGTAACAAAACCATGTTGAAAGGGAGAGATTTATGCTTTAACTGCATCATACATTTTAATTTTAACCAAGGATCCGAAAATCTTCGGCATCAATTTGAAGTCTTCCAATCGGCCTATAGTTTTTCAAAATTTTACACCAACAGAAGAAATACTGAAAACTTTAATAAGTGAGACAATGTATCAAACCGACGCGACAGCCAAAACGAAGATTACGATAATGTATTTGAACTTTTTTAAAGAAGTACCTAAAAAAAAAATTTGAATTCCTTTATATTTTTATTTTCATATTTATTTCTGGTGAGTTAAACCACGGCCCGTATCACGTAAGACTAAAGTGATCGCTCTATTAAGTGATTGTCGTTTTTACAATTGCTCACTCTATTCTTCCCTATAGATAGTATAGAGACAGCTATCGTGAAAGCGACAATCAAAAAATTGATAATCAACTATCACCTTAGCCGATTCCACTCCGGAGTTAGCTAACTATAGAACTTATGTCGTTTTCGTTTGGATTTTGGAACTGTTGCATTCCTATCGAAAATGGGAAATTTGGAGTAAAAGAAGTGAAAAAGGAGTAGCTCCGAACGCCCACTCGAAAACGACATAAATTAACCCACAATAAACTGAGGAAGAAGTTTTTCGATGAAAAATGTATGCGAAAAGCATCTGTTCAGTTAATCCTGAGTTAACCCACCAAATATGATGATTTAACTGGTGTTTTACTTTAATCGCGCACTGAAAAACTGGACCTAAGGGCTTGTTTCACAATGTCTGATTAAAGTTCTAAATAAGCAATTTGGAACTTTTTAGTCAATTATCTACCTCCCTTATGTTTCACAATATCTGAATAGTATACCCTATAACTTATAATTAAAGTTCAAAGTATTTTAATGGTCCGATTAAGTGTCGATTAGGATTAGCAAATTTATGTACTTGGCAATTTAAATATTATTAATATTTTTTTCCAGTTTTCATCACTCAAAACTATTTTGCCTAGTCTGCTATTATACGACGACTTTTGCGTCGTGACTCTTTTCGAACATAATGAGTGCAAAAGAGAAGAAAAATGAGACGGAAAACAACTGCCCTATTGCGGGATATACATTGTTCAAATGCTTGTCATGCATAGAGAGTGTATTAGTAAATATGAAACACGTATACATTGTGTGTATGCTTGAAGCAAAATCAAAAAGTTTTGATTTTTGTTCAATCAGATAGCCAGAATTGAAATAATGTATATTTGAGAATGATTGCTTGATCAAGCATAGGCACATTTTCGCATAGAAATTTAATTAAAAATGAATGATTGAAAATTCATGCATGAAGTGTGTATATGTAACGTTTAAAATACACTATTAATACACTCTCACATGCATGACAAGCATTTGAACAATGTATATCCCGCTTATGAGTCGTGGGCCAAATTTCTGCGACTCATTTTTGACATTATTTTATTTCTTATTTGTTATTTTAGCAAATTGCTTTATTTATTTTCGTTATTTGTGGAGCGCACATGTACCTATAGCTGCGGTTGCTAAGGTGTAGAGCATAGAGAATTTCTATGCTGGAACAAAATCGTTTCATTTATGTTTGTTGTTTGTTTGGTTGCTACGAGAATTTCATTGCCAAAGAAAAATTATAGAGGATTGCCAAATTTGAGTCATGACTGAAAAGTCATGGTGTAATAGCGTACGACTCACAGGATGAAAATTTAAAAAAGAATTCGAAGAAGAGTCACGACGCAAAAGTCGTCGTATAATAGCAGACCTATGGCCGATTGCATAAAGCCCTTTTAACTATTTAACAGGCTTTTAAACCTTAAAGTGACGTTTGTTCCATACAAAATACGTCATTTAAAAATTTAAAATCCTGTTAAATATTTGTGAAACCGAATACTAGAAAACTAGAACATCTTATTCATACATACATTTATTATTTCGAAAAAAATGTGAAACGCTAAGTTTTTTATTGGGAGGATTTAATTTGCGGATAATTAAAATGTCGATTCAGAACTTTATACTCACAAATTGTGAAGAAAACCCTAAACAAATTGCTTCTTTTATTACTTAGTACCTTTTTTACAAATATTTTTTTTTTACTGTATGTGTTTGAATTAATTAAATTCAAAATTAAAAACAAATTTGATAGCTGTGAAAAAGTTGAAAAAAAAATTAAGGGTGTTTGTTGATAAAATGTGGTAATCTGGGGGGTTTTTAAATTTTTCTGGGGGAAGATTTTTTTCATCTGGCAACACTGCCGAAATGCCAAAAGATTTGCGCTTGAAATTTATATACATCAAAAACACACTTTTTCTCAAGAATAAGAGTTTAGCCCAGAAAATTAGTTGTTGTCGCATGTGCATGTGAATTATTTAGCACCACCTCTTTTTGGTACAATTTCCTCCGAGATTGGAAAAAACAGACCTATTGACAGATCGCCAGAAGTCCTTTTCCGATCGAGATTGAAGTAAAATCTCTTGTGAAGTTGTAAGGTACTATAAGAACCCACAGGCATTGCATTGTTGCAGGGTTTCAGTTTCACTCTGCCAAGGCCTTATTTGATGATAAATGCCGGCAAGCACACTTATCTAAACAGGAAGTTGCACTCTATCACCAATTAATGGATTTAATCCACTAAAAGGCCATCAAAAATTCTGAAACATTGTATACGCCAACAGGACAAGCACAAACGCTAAACCACTTTTAGAAGAATTAATGAAAAAGAGGTTCTGAAAGTTTTTTATTCAAATTCAAAAGTTTATCCCGCTTAAAAAAACTCACTTTTTTTAACAACAAAACAACATACGGAATGTTCTTTATACACAAAAGTTTAACTTTAAGTAACTGGCTATAAAGGTTTTCTTACCGCAATCTTCATACGGAAGGGACTTTATTCTAAATTTTTCTTTGGTATTGTGTTTTAAAATTACACCTTTTGAAAAACAGCAGCTTACAACAAAAGTAACAACCGCAATTGCGAAAAAGTTAAGTCTTAGCATGATATAACCGACGGCGGTGAAAAAAAATTTCGAGAAAGTCACTTTTTTCTTGAGTAGTTCCCAGAATCAGTTAATTAAATTGTGGTGGTTCTTTTTTTTCAGTTAGAAGCTAGAATGTATTTATTTGATTTTTTGTTTTCATTTAAACTCTAACCGAAGCACTTGGAGCTATTTGTGACAATATACTGATAAGTTAGTGGTTTTATCAGTCGCGTTAAATACAGCACAGAAATCATTGCGATATTTGAGTTGGTTTTATATAAAAGCTTATCCTTTAATAGATTTCAGGAGCCGTTAAAAATTGTACAGGTGTTTGATATTTACTTAAATTATATTTTTAATGGGTCTCAATATTTATATGTAGGTATTTTTTCGCAATGGGCAAAGTCGCAGTAACTCTACTTCAATTATTGATGATGACTATTTACTTACTATTTTTCTTATAAACAAAAACGACGTGTTTGTACAGAAATAGACCTAACGTTAGAACTGTGTCCACATAGTCTTGTTCAAGTTGAAGAAAAGTGGGGGGTTTGTTAATGCGTATCTATCTATTAAGTTGAGATTTGTATCTTTTTTTTTTTAGTTTATTGATATAACGGATACAAAATATTTTGATTAATAATCACGATTCATGGGCCGGTGTTGCCGAATCTCAGGAATCATGATTCTAATGATTTTTATTATCCTCAACTCGTGAAATTATAAATTAATTGAAAATCTCACGATTTTTATTTTTCCTCAGATAAAAAAAAAAAAATTCAACATCGAGAAATGAAACATTTTTTGAGAGTACCTAATGTCCAATTGAATAGTTTTTTTTTGACGGAACAGATACTACATATTTAAGGCTCTCCCAAACCAACGCGAAACATTCGCGCGAATATGCACCGGCTGAATAATGTTCGAAGATTTGCATCGCGCCTGTGTAGGTGCTCCCATTAATCTCCATGTAAATAAATTAAGACAGGCGAAAGTTTCGTCGTCGTTCTGAAGTATTCGCGTTATTTTGGGAGAGCCTTTAAACAAAATATTCAACAATATTTTCAGTCAATATAACTATATAAAATAGTGAATTGCAGCTGTCTAGTAACAAACACACAATCACACAAAAAAATTCGATACTTTTAGGAATTCCTTTCAATTGACAGAAACAAATCGATTCGGTTTAGAAAAAAATCGATTTCTTTGTTGAAAGGAACTCGACATACAATTTGAATACAAACACATCCATTTACTCCATTAAGTCAAAGAATCCTTGTAAGAGGCTAATTACACGTTTCCCTTTTTCCAGTTGTTTCGTCTTTCGTAATGTTGACAGATTGGGTGAGAGGTGTAGGAGCGAAGGGAAAAATCGAGCTGCGTTTCTACACCCCTCACCCTATCTGTCAAAAAGAAGAAAGATGGAACAACCGAGAAAAGAAATCGTGTAATCAGGCTCCAAATGCCCAGGTTCGGGTGGTAGTCCGATATAGGTCAATATGGCAAACGACAAAATACCTATGTTCCTTTAATTCCCAAATCGCTTGCAAGTCCAAAGGGGTCAAATCGCAGCTCCGAGGCGGCCAACTGACATCGTCAAGACGGGTGATAACAGGATTTGGGAATTTTGAGCGCAAAACATCGATTGTGGCATGGGATAGGCATATGGCATAACGCGCGCCATTCTGCATGAACCAGAGGTCATCCAAATCCATGTCTACAATTTCAGTAAAAAAAAAAGTCGGTTAACATGGCTCTGTAACTCCCACCGTTGACCGAAACGTTATTCCCAGCCTCATTTTCGAAGGAAAATGGTCCAATGAAGCCACCTCTCCACAATCCGCACCTAACTGTCACCCTCACCGCCCCATACGTTGACGGGGACCATGAGTGTTGTTCACTAGCATACCATCCTCACGAAATTGTTGCACAAACTTGCGTACAGCAGGTGCGGTGTGTGATTCATTTTGGCCAAAAATTCTTTAAAAAAAAACGCACTGTTTGGGCTATACTCACTTTAGAAATAAGTTTTCAATATTTCCCAACGTTGTTCAAGCGTAAAGCGACTCATTTCGTTCCGCGGAGGTATGATACTGACTTTCTGTCAAGATTTCGAGCGGGAAACAGCTGTCAGTGTGAAAATAACCTATGATTTAAAAAGAAACCACTAGATGGCCATCGCGTTTAACAAACCTGTTATAAATAAACAACTGAAAAGAATATAAAAAAAATCTTTTGAATTGCGTAATTATTTCAATTTTTTTTTTTTAATTTGTACCTTATTATTCCTAAAATGTTATTAAACCATTTCGAAAGCCTAAAAAATTAAAACCAATCCTCTGAGTATATTTAACTAACTTTTTTTGTAATGATGATTTTTCGAAGTTTCTATGAAGAACAAACAATCTTATAAAAAAGCATGATAAAAACCATGATAATCGACAACACTATGACTCAGTAGTCTAAGTATTTTTCTAATAAGTGTTTTGATTTTTTTGTTAAACAAAAAGTAATGATTTTCAACTCACAAAGATTATGAAGTTGCATATCGACTATTGATATTTTGTTTTGAAGTAGGTAGATAATGCAGAAAATCTAGCACGCCGACCAAGTCCAAGTCTTGATTGTACCCTGAGCAAGTTCCACCTTCAACTAAAACAGCCATATCCTCACTACCCAATATGTAAGCTTTTAAAGGTGCCTTATTATTCGATGTTTAGTAAATACATATAATTCAAATTTATTTGTATTCCTTCATAAAATCAGAAAATCAATAATAATCGTTAGGTATAATTAAATCAATATTAAATAAGCAGAACTCAGATGAAATTTCATTCAGGTAAATAAATTAAAGTAAAAACCGATATGTTAAATTTTACCGAACGGAAAAAAGTAATCGTATAAGCATGAGCAACCTCAGATTAAACAAAAAAAAGAAAAGATGCAAAATTATAGATTAAAAACGAAATAAAATCAAGCAATTGTGTTGTTAATATTTGTTTAACAAAAAATGATTTTTTCTTAAAAGATCGATATATAATCGATAGTTAAATATTTTGCCGGTTATATAGCCAACACTACCTCATTGCAAATAATTTATCTAAAAATAAATGGGATGGCAAAATCAGTTAAAATATTATCATAATCTATCTTACCTATAACTTTATCAATTCGATAGACATGATCAAGAAGTCGAACAATCTTTCTTTTTTTTCTAAAATATTATTTCAATTAACTTGAAAAATAAAAACGGGAAGTGTCCAAAGAACATCAATAACTCATTCCTTGGTGGTAAGCTCACTCAAGAAGTGGTTGTTGTTTCATTCAAACCTTGAATATTAGCCTTTTTTATTATCAAAGATGATCCATATAGACAACAACAACATGAGATCCTGTGCCTACGTGCTGTACCTCTCGCATCGATAAAATCAGTCGACAAACGATGAAAATTGAAATAAATCATATGAGTTTTGTTCCATTTTTCATTGTTTCTCGACCAATTTTATCCATGCGAGAGTAACAGAACGTAGGCACTGCTCTCTATCGGGATCACATTTCATGAACCAAAAATTTAGTTTTCACTCTTGCGGGTAGATGGCTTCTCACGGTAAGCTTGTGTGGATTGTAGTGTAAAGAAAAAAGACAACGAATAAATGAAAAATAAGCAAACGTAAGGAAAAAAGAGATAGGTTGTATACCTATACACAGTTGTCACTAAAATCCGTATTGTTTTATTTTCATGAGATGATTCATTTGGATCATCAGCGATAATAAAATGCGGCTATTAATATGATGGTGCGTAAGCTTTGCAGCCTAAATGGCAGTGTGTTATCACACTAAAACCAACTTTCATTCCTTTGTTTCATTTGATTTCATTAAAAATGCCTAAGTGGAGAAAAGCAGCAGAATAAAAAGAACATGACGTGAAAGAAAATTCGGTACACCTTGTGGCCAAAGAGGATGAAACGCGTGGGGAATAAATATTATAGTTTTTGGACGAGACTAAAAAATGTCAATTTATAACTCAGTGTTTCGCCATTTAAAATATGAAAACAATTCTGGGAACATCCCTTACAACAAAAATTTCAATTTGCATAGTTTCTCGACTGATTTTATCGATGCAATAATTACAGAACGTAGGCACTAATCTCTATCGGGATCACGTTTCATGATTCATGAACCAAAAATTTAGTTTTTACTCTTGCTTCTCAGCTTTGCAAATGATAAGCTAGTGTAAACTGGTAGTGTAAAGGAAAAAGACAACGAATAAATGAAAAATAAACCTTCATCGTCATGGTCTTCACGCCATGAGTTTAAAAAATTGACAAGCGACGTGATTATGATTTTTCGAGAAAAAAAATTAATAAATAAAGTTTTGTTTCCACCGACCACTAAACCGAGATTTGGTAAGATTTGCCATAATCTTCTTCAAATATCGAAGATTTGCCATACAAATTTATTTCGTAAATCTAGAAGATTTCAAATAAATCTTGTTAAATCTTCATAGGTCAAATAGTTTAAGAACCAATTTATGTCGCGCTGAACGCATTCATTGGAAAATCCAATTCTTCTTGCTTCTTTTGCCAAACACGAAACTTTCTGTCTCACTTTAACTTCATACGAAAAAATGAAACAACATTTGCATTTTGAGAGGTACTGTCAAAGTTAATTTTTTTTTTTAATCCTTGTGCGGTGGAAACACTACCAGCCTAATTTATTAGAATTCGCTAAACACCTCTAAACGGCTGAATAGTTATATAGTGCATAAGCATTTATGAAGCCACTATTCAACGTTGCATAAATCCTAATTCATAAAATATTTCCCTACACATTATAGTTATATTGCACTTGTGTCAAATAAAGTACCAAGAAGGGAAAATCTATTACGTTTTACTGCCACAATTGATTAACAAAACTAAGCTCTGAAAGTGAAAAGTCAGTAAAAGAATTCTGCTGCACTTGGATTAGTTTAAATTTCATTTAATATTGCATAATGTACCTATTCTTATTACTGTTTCTTTTGTGCCGTGTTAGAAAATATAGTTTAATATCTTAGAACAAAAATTCATGGTTTTTATTGAAATAATTGTTTCATTCACTGACAGTGCGATCAAATTGAGAAGAATATAGGAACATATATTAGGGTGGCAATTATTTTGGCAAGGTTTTTTTTTATTTATTCTGTGTGTCCCACTGAAAATATTCAATAAACCTCTATTTTGGCTACATCTAAGCACATGTATATTATAAATAAAGAATTTCCATCAACTTTTACACTTTCACCGACATTTTAAGTAAAAGACGGAAAACTACGTGTATTTTTAATGAAAAGTTGTAACTTCTCGACCTTAGCCGATTAAAAACAAATTTTGCAACATTTTTGTTTGTACAAAGTACCTTCATAATATAGATTGATCACTTTCAAAAGGGGACAAAAAAGAATTTAAAACATTCCCAAAATAAGCGCCACCCTTATAACATTGTATTTTATTCTCGTCTGTGTATGAGTCAAAGTGACATTTCGATACTAAACATCCTTATGTATGCACTATTCAACCTCCAAACGCGTTTAGCTTCTAATGCCTCTATTAAACGTTGCATAAGTTTTATGAATAACATTTTTGCGTTTAGTGGAATTATAAGGAGTGAATAGTTCTATGCACTCGCTTTGATGCGTTTATAAATTCGGCTGTACATAGATTCATTTAATCTAAATTGAGATAAACTTTCGGTGGAAACATAGCTTGGGATATGTTTTTGTTTAATTTTTTTTTTAAACACGCATTGTGAATTAGGCTTTTCCAGAAACTATCTTTGTCTTTTCTCTTTCTGATGTTGACAAAAAAATATGTAGGGAAAACAAACAAACGACCAATCACAATCACATGTTTTTGTTTTCCCTACATATTTTTCTGTCAAACTATTGTTTTTTTTGTTTTGCTTGTTTGGCACTGAAGTTTGGTGGAACTTCCAAATCGGTCATCATGTAATAGCAGACCAAAGAAAACTTCAATACTGTGCCTGTGTGACAACTAAAATTTCTACAAAGTTTATTTTTTCCAGCAGCAAATATTGAACATTTTTGTGAAAGATTTTCACGTTGCCAAACAGACCTTATTCTATATTCGAATTTCGAAGTTCACTAGGAACATTAGTAGAAGCCTCTACTGTATATTTAAAAGTGACATTTCGTTGAAGTTTGTTTGTTATGTCAACCGAGCCACAGACAAAACGATAAAACAGAAAAAACTCCTCCCGTCCAAATAACAAGAAAAATAGTTTTGTTTTTCCACTCTCATAAAATAGAAAATAATCAAAAAGTAACTACCAAAATGATGTCTCAATATCTAGAAGAACTAGAACAGGTAGGATTGTGTTGAATGTTTATTCTTATCATCAAGCTATAATCAATTTGTTCATAAAGGATCCCTTTGATGTGGTGGCCTTCATTGACCGTCTTACATGGCGCACCAACAACGAAACCGGCAGTGATGAATTAAATCCGGAGGCCTTGCACGAAACCTTCGTTCAAACAATCAAAGATCTAAAAATCCTCCAAGAGAAACAGCGAAAAAAACGTGAGGCATTGGAAGAAACATTACGAGAGGAGCAACAGGCCTATGCCCAGAGTCTGCTCAAACTGCAGGAACGCCATCAATTGGCTGTTGAATGTTTTCAACAGTTAGACGAAAAAATCAACTCTGTAGCTGGTAAAATTCTTCATTTAGGTGAACAGCTAGAAAATGTAAACACTCCCCGAAGCCGTACTCTTGAGGCACACAAACTGCTCAATCATATGTCAGAGTTTCTTGTCTCCGGTCCTCTAGTTAGTGAAACATTTACCGATCAAACTAAATTGCATGAAGCCGCAGACATTATTCAAAAACTATACACCATAGCCCAGGATTTGCCAGAAGAAAAATTCGGTGAGGCAAAGAAAAAAATCGAAAAGAAATACGACGAGATCGAACGGAAGCTGATTGAAGAATTTGCAACTGCTCAAAAGAGCGAAGATATTGAAAAAATGAAAACAATAGCTAATATTTTATCGCAATTCAAAGGATATGCTCAGTGTATTGATGCGTATATTGAACAAAGTCAAATGGTGAGTAGAAGTTATTCGGAAATGTTGATAAAATAAATGCAATGCTTTTTCTATTTCAGACTCCATATGGAGGCAAAGATATCTATATTGGAATTCTTCCCCTATGCAAACACCACTACGAGATTATAAAAAAAGTATTTGCCAACCCCAATCAAGTGATGTCTAAATTCATTTTAAACATTTACCAACTCAAGCTCTACCAGTATGCTCATACAAAATTGGAAGACAAAAAAAATGAAGAGAAACATCTTCGAACATTATATGAGCTTTATTCTAGGTAAGAAAAAAAATTAAATTTTCTATCGATAAACTTCTTTAAAAATGTTCCGCTTATTTTTTAGAACAATAAAACTCTCAGCAGAACTGCAGGAATTTATGACAGAAGCCGATGATGATCTTTTAAATAAATTAACTGCACACATATTTACCAAACATCTGGTAAATTATATAGAAATTGAAACGAGTTTTCTAAAAACTAAATGCACAATTGAACTCGAACGATATTATGCAAGTAAAAAACATCAAAAGAAACAATCTGAACGATTTCAAGATCTTCGACGAGATATGCAAGCACTGATTGGAACCAGAGCCAATATAAACATTGCCCAGATTGAAGACTATGGAGGAGAGACATTCCTTTCAGAGGAGCTAGCGATAAATTTGTTGCAGGAAGCAAAGGCTTCTTTGAAACGATGCCGCTTGCTCTCCAAGGATACAGAGCTGCCTGCAAATATCCTAAAGCTTACCGATATTCTTTTGCGTTTCATGATGCATGAACATGTCAATTATGCATTAGAGTTGGGTCTACAAGCTATTCCATTGGGGGAGACAAAGGTTTTCCCACAAATTTACTTTTTCGATGTCGTGCAGAAGAGCAATATCATTGTGCACCTTTTGGAAAAGCTTTATGTTGAATGTGTAGTTCCATGTATAATGTAAGTGAGTTAGAGCATTTAAATTTGGACTCTTTTTAAATTTTCAATTTTAGAAATACCGCAAAATATTCCGATTACATATTTAAGAAGCGAGTGATGATGGAACAAATTGAGCAGAGGCTTGACACGGGCTTGGATCGGGCAATGAACGCCGTCATGAATTGGGTTAAGATCTATTTGCAATCTGAACAAAAGAAAACCGATTTTAAGCCAGACGAAGATGTTGATACACTGGCATCTGCTGTGAGTAAAATTTACGCAGGCAAATCTCCACTTAAATATTTTATGTACATATTTATTTTGTTTCGTTTCGTTTCAAAGGCATGCGTGAGTGTTGTGCAAAACCTTCAGCCAACCATAGCACAATTGAAAAAATGCGTCGACGGAGAGAACTTACAGAATGTCCTAACTGAGTTTGGAGTACGTTTGCATAGAATTATCTATGACCATTTGCTAACACTTCAATTTAGTGCTGCGGGTGCAATGTGCGCTATTTGTGATGTCAATGAATACAGAAAATGTATAAGAGAACTGGACAGTCCATTGGTGACGCAGCTGTTTGATATTATGCATGCTTTGTGTAATTTATTATTGGTGAAGCCAGAGAATTTACTTGAAGTTTGCACTGGCGATACTTTGGTGAGTTTTAAAAAATATTTTCTTATTTAAGTGAAAAGTAATAAGTCGATTGATTTATGATTTTATTTTAAAGAACTACTTGGATAAGTCGGTGGTGAGGCAATTTATTCAACTGAGAGGCGATATTAAATATCTCAAAACAAACACCACTTACTTAAAGGAAATAATGGAGTAAAACACACACATTCAGTCCAAGTTATTAAGTTTTTATTGCTAAGAATATTTGTATTTAGTTTAGCATGTATTAAACAAAATTAAATAGGAGACATTATACAAAATACATTTTATTTTGTTTAAATTAAAAAAAAAAAATAGGTGAAAGCGACAGTGGATTTCAAAGCGAACCAACGAACAAGATTTAATTTTTTAAGTCGTCACAATCTTAATCTATCTATCTATATTAATAAAGCGGAAATATGTTTTGTTTGTTCGGGCTAATCTCAGAAGGCACATTGAGGGACCTTTTTTCAAAATTTAGCTATTTATAGGTTGAAATGGGGTAACTACTGAAAAATTCTTTGTGTTTGAAAAACTTTAGAGGATCGCCGTCGAAGATCACCTATGTTTATAAAGTAAAACGGGGTACACAAAATAGAATCATATTTTTAATATTATATTTAGAGTGTGGATTTTGGAACTTTTCCGTTTCCATCGACTGTTGACAATTTTCAACAGAAGAAGTGAAAAAGAAGTAACTCAGAACGTCGAAAAAGTCCAAAAACTTCCAATATTCAATTGCGATTTGGTATAATTTCATTTCCATCCAATGAATTTTAGCCTGAACGCATGGGTTGATTTTTTTAGTTGGTTCCTAGCTTTGTACATTCCCCGGACACGTTTTTTGTAGGAGGAAATATAACAATACCTGCCATCCAATTTTGTTTAACCGTAATCAAAAAATAAATTGTTTGACACAGAAATGAGTCCTCTCGAGAGACTTAAAAATTTCCTCAAATGTCACTCAAAATGGATTGAATACGTTCAGAAAATAGAATGAACCAAAATGCACAATTTCCATTTCGAACAAATTATGGAACACCCAATTTCCCTTTCGTGATGTGAAATAACAATGGAATGCAAAACTTGGGTGTAGCATAACGAAATATATTTTGATAGAAATAGTCCTACCAGTTTATAAACTTATAAAAATTAAGTACAGTGTTGGCCAAATAAGACCGTCCTACGTAAATGTAAACGAACATTTCCTACTCTTTGGAAAAATGCATACTTAACGCCAATCCATTAAAAATATCCTAAAAATCTAATAACAAATTATCGTCCTTTTGCTAAACAATCTGCTATTCCTAAACGGTTCGAGTCTCTTGTCTGCGACATACTTTCATTTAATTGTTCTTCTGTTATATGTGAAAATCAACATGGATTTGTGAAAAAAAAATCAACCGTCACTTATTTATTCAACCGTTTATTTTAAAACATTGACAAGTGAGTTCCGTAATCCATATGTTATGTTTCACTTGTTAGGCCAATACTTGAATACGAATGCGTTGTCTGGGCGCCATACTACTATTTTCGCATAGATAGAATAGAAAGTATTCAACGAAGATTTTTTTAAGATTTCCCCTTGGTTTCTTTGCTTGGTCAGATAGTGTTCTATTACCTCCTTATACTCAAAGACTTCAAGGCCCTTATTATCTATTACGAAACGCACGGCAGAAAAAACTAAGCCCAGGGAAACGAAAGTCAGCGCGTAGTGCGATTATAAAAAACGGAAATGCAATCATACTACATTTATTATTTTTCTCACATTTTTCCTTACCTTACTCAAAACAACAAAAAAACCAAACCAAAATATAATGTTGACAACAAACTCAAAACGAAAGCCAGCCAATACGACAGCTGAAGGCACTCGTTTATAAAATACGAGTATCGTTTTTTTTTTTTAAATACTCGTAATCGCAATTTAACGAATACGCGGCGTTACAAACCATATTCGTTTTATGTAAAAAGCCCCCAGTTGATAAACTTCTCATCTCTTTCTGTTCACAGATAGTATTTGCATTTCTGTTTCATAACTGGAATAATAAATAGACACATTTCACCTCCTCAGTTTTTTGCCGATTAAATTTCAATATAAGCCGGCTTAGTTTAAGGGGAAATTTACTTCTTAGCACTATTTTTAAAATTTTATTCTTCCTTACATGCCCACTCTACTGGAAATGAACGATGTCAAACAACACAACTAGAATCCAATCTACAATCTGATTTGTATGGATATGAATATAATATATAAATTTTATCTATTGTTTTGTCTGTTTTTTGACAGAAATACTTACGATTTGCTATTCGTGTATATGTAGGGGCACATCATGTAAAATGAAAACGATTGAGCGGTATCGTTTCCACCATTGCTATCGCTATCATATCGGTAAAGAAAAATAAAGATAGTATTTTCAAAACGATATCGTTCGATCGTTTTCATTTAACGTGATGAGGCCCCAGCATAAAGCGTAAAATTGACGACTTTTTTGGGGTCAAAAGATGTTTGTGGCCACAAAAAAGTCGGACAAGAAATGTTCGTCATTTTAAGCTAAATTATTCGTCTCAAAGTTTTTCTTTTTGATCAATGAAAATCATAATATAACGTATTATAATAGTGCCAAAATTAGGGAAAGGCGGCGCACAGTGGCCCGTATCGACTTTTTTTGGTTGCAAAAATCATATCTCTTAAACGAATAAAGAAATTTCCAAGACTATAATGTTTGTGAATTTTAAGAAAAAATATTTACATGGTGTTTCAGAATCTGCTGCTGAAATAAGAAATTTTTGTTACCTAACGTGGTTAACATAATTGGTATTTAATTCTAAAAAGGTCGATAGTCAATTTATGAGGTAATTTGAGGGTAATTTAAGTGAAACAGTGGGGAAAAAAGAAAACAAACCAATTTGAGTGAAACAGTGGGGGAAAAAATCAGTTTTTGTTTTTTTTTTTTTATAAGAGAGTAAATTTATAAAGTATTTTATTGATAGATTAGAATTCAAAAAGTAAAAAAACAAAATAAAAGGAACAAAAATTTACATACAAACATTAAATTTCTTGGAAACTATCATCTAAGTCCGGGGTAATGCGTAATGACCTTATAACTTCCGGTGAGTATTGTGCTTTCAGATCTTTTTGGTTTCTTACATGCCTTAAGGAAGAAATAAGTGGATCTAATGAGATTGCTAGCATGTTAAATAGGTCTTTATTCTGCCGAATTCTTGAAACTTTGCACGTATTTTGATATCTGTATTTCTTGTAGTCTGTATTTTTGGACTCCTGGGCTTCTTCTGACAATTCTCCAATTGGTAGTGATTGGTATTCGATGATATTTTGACTATGAACCAAAATTTTATGAAGAGTAGGTGTGAGTTAATTTTCAGGGTACTTTTGTTTCAATAAATGCGGTTTTTTTTGTGTACTCTCCAAATTTACCTGTATTCACTACTTCAAAACATTAAGCATTGTTTTGATCCTGGTTATAACCTCAGACTGATCAAAAATCTCCTTGAAGTGTTTCCATAATTGCTTTTTCCAAATTCTTGCTTTGGTTTATCTACATCAAGTCCAATCTTATTTGTCCGATTTTGATATGGAGAGATCAAGAAAGCCATTCCTCATTTTTTTTTATGAAATTTAATCTCGATCTATGGAATGCGACCCATTTTTTATTAATGTTGTAATAAAAACTTTTTAATTTTGTTTCATTTTCCGGTAAATTTTCACCGGATAGTTGGTATTCACTTATTACGGCAAAAAAGAACTCTTCAAGACTCTCAACTTTGACAAAAAGTTCAAACATAATATTGTATGTTATATACATTTTAAATAATTTTTCCTTATACAACTGCTACTGTTCAAGTTTTCAATGATAATTTCATCCCAATGTTTCATCTTTTTATACCATTAAACTACCTACATACCTACACTAAAAATATTAAATTTTATAAAATCTTAATAAGGTAATCTGCTTACCTATAAGATTTAAATCTTTAAAAAAAAATTCTAATCCAGTTAAAAACTCTTATCTATCAAACTACGTGACAGTATTTAATCATACCCGAAATCAATAACATTCATACTTAAAAGTTTTATTTGAGGTCACAAGAAATAAGCTATTAAACCGTTTTAAAAAACTCAGGTAGGTTTTTCCTTCTAAATTTCAAAACCATTTTATTTCAAACCAACACTCATACCTGCGAAACAGAGAAAAAATATTTTCCATGATTTCTTTTCTGCACCTGCCAAAAAAAAACTCAGAAAAAATTACTGACTTCATTTAATCAAATCGCTCTAGCTCAGCTCTATGCAACTTTATGCAGCTGAGTTTTTGGTTTTATTTGAAGAAATATATAAGGACTTTCTATCCGTCGAGCTTAGCTTGATTATGTACTTCTACTCAGTGTAAAGACGAAAAAGCGTACAAAAATGGGTGTTTAAAAAAACATTAAATTTAGCAGTTTAAAAAAATTTATCATTTTTGTTTTTCATTTCAAATTCATTATAGAAATTAACACATAGATCAAGTAAAAATAACAAAAAAAAGTTTTATCTAAACCTTTTTCCTTGTTTTTACACTCAAAATTAAAAAATTTTTTTAAAAACAATTGATTTTTTCTAACCATAAAAATTTGTCAACTTTGACTCGCTCTACACGTCAAACCATTCATACAAATGAAATAATTTTTTCGATTACTAGAGCTCCAAACATTTGTCAATTCAAAAAAAGTAAAAGTTTTGCATTATAAACCCACCCGAAAAATGAATTTCGCAAGCACTTTTGCCTAAACGGGCCACTGTGCGGCGGGTCAGCGCTGGGGGGATAAGGCTTACAGATGCATATAATGAGTTTTTTTGAAAGTTCGAATATAAACGTGCGAAAAAAAGGACATCGGAGTTAAGCGATTTACACTTAAATACCTACAACAACAAATTAACTCCACATGGACTTAATTTATTCAACATAATTTTTGAGAATTAACTCTTTTCCCGATAAAAACTGTATTACTCGTAAGAATGATCACTTTGTTGTCGATAGTTTGTATCAAAAAGTCAAAATATCCGAATCTTCGAATGAAACATTTGATTGCATTTTCCGATAGTGATGGGGTTATTTTTACTGTGACGAGTTTGATTAGTTTCGATGTCGTTTTTTTCGTCCAATTCTATATTGACTTGCAAAAAACACGCCTGTTATGTCCCATTGAAGGAACACACTAGTTCCATTAAAATGCTATTTTGTGGAAGTTGAACTTTAAACCTTTATTGAGAAAGTTATCACTCCCCCTAAGTGCGTTTGATGAGAGGGATGCATCATTTTAGCGGATATTTATGCATTCCATTCAACAAATCAAAAATTATACAAAAAGTTTCAATGTTATTTTGTATTTAATTTTCAAAAAAAAACACCCCTTTCGTTCTCATTTTTATTTTGTTTTTATTTAATTTATGTTATCATTTCTTTTCTTCGTTATTTATAAATTTTATTAGCTTTATTTGTTTATCTGGTAATATCTTCCATAAATTGTATTTCGTTATTTAAAAAAAGAAAAAAAAATCAATATTTTTTTTTGCTACATTATAAGGCCCAACAAGAGAAAATAACATCCGTTTTCGATTTGGTTTGTGATTTTGATTTCTAAACAAAACTAATTATTTTTTTTTTTTTTTCATTTTCTAACCGATAGTACATAATATATTTATATCTTCTTTTTTTTTTTAATGCAATTTAACTTTGTTCATTATTTTTTATCTGCTTTGTTTTCTTCCTTTCGGTTTTCCATTTTTTAATTTATTTTTTGTTATAAAAATAAGAAACTTTTAGTTTTTGATTCCTGGATTCTTTTTCGATTAATCGGAACAGCCATTCTGATTTTTTTCTCCGTTCTATCTATATGGTCAGTGTGTGTTTGTGTGTGTGTGTGCATAAGTTGATACTTTGTTGTTTGTTTAATAGTTAGAAATGGAGAGCAAGATAATAAAGATGAGGAGAGAGTAAATAAGGGAGGTGGTGGCATATTTTGGTAAAACAATCACCCTCACTCGTACGAGCGCGTAGTACGTGCGTTCTGTGGAATAATTTTCTGCGTTTGCTGCTGCTGCTGCTGCTGCTGCTGCTGCTTTTGCTGCTGCTGTTGTTGCTTCTGATAATGATGGCTTTTACTGACTGCAGACACTGGGATGTCTAGGGTGTGCGTTGCGCTTATTGATGAAGTTGTAGCTTCGGAGGAACCGTATGCAGGTATCACAGCCTTAGCTTCCATACCAGTTGGATGATAGTGCTGAGAATGTTGATAGTAGCCAAAGGGAATGTTAGCTACCGCACTACTCCCTGATGTTGTTATTGTTGTAGTGGCAGTGTTAGGAGGTTCGACAAAAGCCTGCAGATTTCTTATTTCTGTGACCGATCGCAGGCTCGGCGGAAGGCTATCACTTGAAGCCAGCGACGTTGAAAGCGGTGAATTTTTTTCAATAGACGATGCTATATCTGTAATGACTCATATATATTAAAACCATATTTTTTTTTTGTTTCATTATAAATATACACGTTACCCGTTTTATCTGTGTCCGGAGAGCAAGCAGCCAGACTGACAGGTGCCTGATTTTTATATAAATACAAGAGCTTTTCCTCCATTTGCAGAATGACGCATTTTTGGATATCGTATTTCATGCTTAATGCCTGAAAGAAAGTTAAGATGAATAAGCTAACTTTAGAGAAATTAATTTTCGAACAAAAATCTTACCTTGAATTTCTCTTCGTATTCATCTTTAACGGTTTTAAGCAGTCGTTTTTGATCGGTAACTACCTTTTCGTTATTTCCAATCTGCGTTTGTAGGTCGACCAGTCTGTGTTTGGCGCTTTCGAATTGTGAAGTTTTTTCCTCCAAGGCACGTCTCAAATCTTAAAATGAAAAAAAAACGGAAATTAATTTTCGAAGCTTTTACATTAGGTCTTATGACGAACCTCTAATCTCAACATTATAGGATTCCTGAAGATGGTTTATTTCTTCATCTCGAGCGCGAAGATTGTCGACCTCGGCTAAACGATCGCGCAACTTTATTTGCACCTCACCCATAACAAGAAACTCTGATTCTAATCGAATAAGTTCACTCTTGCATTGCTGTCCCAGTTCGGCTTGTAACTGGGCGTGTTGCAGCTCATTACGTGTGTCAAAAAGTTGACCGCGCAGTGAATCTACTTCGGAAGTAAGTTCGATGCGTTTTTGAATTTCTTCATTTAGTCGGATTTGAAGATTTTCATTGGTTGATTGCAGCATTTTTTTATGTTCCACCTCCTCTTGGTAACGAACCTTAAAGCTTTTCAATTCTTCTTTGAGCTTTCGCTCGTTCTCGTTAGCGAGTTTTCTTCTTTTCTCGAATTGATAAACCAATTGTTGGTTCTCTTCCTCGTAGGTTTTCAAGCTTTGATTTAGACGATCTTGCTCACGTTCGAGACTATGAATATCTCGGCTGCGACCCATCAAGCGACGATTTCGCTCTGCGTGAATTTCACGACGATACTGTTCGTATTGCAATTGCAAGCACAATAGCTGAATATGATCCTTAATCGAGGAAGAAAATCAATTACATATTATTTGTGTGCATAGCAAGTACTCTTACCTGATCTAATCGATATCCAGCATCTTTTATTTTAACCGTCCGATCGATGTATTGGTTAAGAAGTTCTTGAGGCTGAAGCGTATAGCACTCAGTGCGCAGTTTGTTGCTTTCCGATATTAAATGGAAAAGTGTGTACTCATAGTTCCTCGGCCAAGTCTGAATAGTCTGAGTTACCCGAGAATGGGTCGTACACGATTGCGTCAACTTACTGTTGAATAGTTGTGATTTCTTTTCACGTTTTTCTTTTTTTACCGAAGCGACGCAATTAAAGCTACTAACAAGAGTGGGACATGATTTGGCCCGACGCACTTTAGCTATTTCCGCTGCAAAGCCATTCATCTCATCACTGGACGTGACATTATTCCAACTCGATTCGTTGTGACAATAACTTGTCAAGCGGTTTCTTCGAATCAGTATTCGCATAGAGCGATTAGAGGCCACTTGAACACCCCCTTCGGAGCAAGGTGACTGCTCGGTCTCATCGCAGTCTAGACATCGCTTGGCGATGTCTTCCGCCGCGGCTGCTGCAGCTTCAACCCGTGATGCTACACTACTACTAGTCAGATCCCGAACTTCTTCGTCTTCCTGACAATCAAAATGTGGCGTGCCATTGTTTGATGTATTCACCGAACACATATTTAAAGGGCTTAAAGCTGCATTGGGATACTTTGCGTTAAAAAGCATTTGGTGGCGATCATTCAGAACATGCTGCATCTTCTGATCGTACAACTTTGTTGGGATCGTGTTGATTGTTGTCTGCTCGACATGATGGGTATGCTGGTTGAAATTCTTTCCCGGCGATTCGGGGAATGCAAATTGTGTGCAAGGATCCCTACGCATAGGCGACGCTGGTTGACTTGTTGTAAATATAGCACACACTGCGTGTTGATTAACCGATGGCTTCATAGTCAGTTCTTTCATGGGTGTCGTTTCAGGCGTGGCTTCAACGGCTGCCTCCGGTGGTGAGGATCCGCTTACACCCATGATCGCGCCTGCCGAAGGCCCACTACTCATAGGCACGCCATAACTTGGCGTCGGAGTGTGTGGCATAGTACTGGCCGATGAAATTATTTCGGTATATGGACTCCAGAGCATGTCGCCTTTTTTAAACTCTGATAGATGTTCACGATCGGTTAATGACTGGAAAGGCGAAGCTATTCCCGAATAAGCTATCGCTTTCCGAGGGCAACTTGATTGATGTTGTTGTTGTTTATTTATCACTGAAATTGATGTATCATGAGACCGAACATACTCTGTATGAAGTTCCTGAAAAAAAACATAAGACATTTTAAGTTTAGTGTTATTCTAGAAAATACTTATCATCTTGTTCAAACAAGAAACCCTGCAAAGGCTGATAGGCATAGGAATAGAGAAGGCAACAAAGACAAGGATATAAGATAATCATGGGGATTGTAATCGGAAGAGTTTTATTGTAATAATTCGAATAGCGATTAAGACCCCCTCCTCCTACTAAATGCTTTTTTGTTGTACCTCAAAGAACGAACAAATAACAACGAATTAAGAACGAAAATATTAGTTCAGCTTTAGTAAAGGTCCTTGCACACTTTTTTACAGAATGTAAACACATGTAAAAATGTGTGAAAAAGATTTCAACTTTTTTTTTACGAATTCAATGCTTGCCCCTTGAAAGTTCAGATTCAGATTCATTTATTGAGACTTAAGTAATGTTTTCATTTGACAACTGTTACATTTATTAATTATGAAATAATTTACAGGATCTATAAAGTATGGAGCTATATATATGTTTGTATAATATCTTTTCGATGCACACGAGAATTTATGAAATTATAAAAACAAAGGAATAAGGAAAAGGGGGAAGTATGCGAGGGGATATATATAACTATGTCCCAGACTCAGCTATTTATGGTTTTTGTAATTGGGTTAGAGGTATTTAACATTATGAATGAATGAATAAATAAATATTGAGGTTATTGCACTGCGACCTAAAGATCTTTTGTGCCCCCACATAGAGCTGAATGAGGTTCCTCTTCACAGCTCTTCCTCCAATCCTATTTCTCTTACAAATTTGAGTATTAGAGGTGTCTTTAGAGAGGATTAGTTGCTCCCTTTACCTGGTAGTATTCCACAAGTTTTTTGTTTTGGTGCATAAGTGCATCACATTTGCGAGTATGTGTTTCGGTGTTTCCTCGTGAATGATGCAGAATCTGCACGTGGCGTTGCTCACTAGACCAAGTATACTTAGGTGTCTTCTAAGCCTACAGTGGCCAGTAATAAGACCCCTCATGATTCTGAGTGTTTTCCTACTCAAGGCAGTTTGCAAAGCATTCTTGGTTGTAGTTCTCATGAAGGAGTTTGGCCTGCCGAAGCTTGGGGAGTTCTTTACAATTTTTTGATCGTTTGGCCTCCTCTTCTTTTTTGATTTTATTTCTTATCACGTTTTTTCCTGTAACACAATAGGCCTCGGGCCCTGTTAAGGTCGTTGATGCACCTATTTTTGATAAAGAGTCTGCCTCTCCATTACCCTGGACTCCGATGTGGCCAGGTACCCAATGGAGTGGGACACTTTTGTTTTAGAAAGTTCATTTAGCTTGCCCACACACTCCCACACTATTTTAGAGTTCATGGCGTACAAGCTCAGTGCCTTGAATGCAGCTTGGCTGACCGACATAATGGCAATGTTCTGGTTTCTATATTTTCTTTCGAGATTAGGATCTGCGCATCTTGCTATAGCATGTACTTCCGCTTGGAAGATGCTAGTAGATTGGCCCATCGGTATGGAAAGTTTAATTCTAGGAAAAAAAAGAAAACTCCTGCACCAGTCCCTTCAATCGTTCTCGATCCATCAGTGTAACACTTGATGGCGTTAGTTCCGAGAGTGTAGTTAACTGTTTCCCCTACCCAATCTTCTTTGCAACTTAAGTTCGTTTGAGAGTTTTTCTCGAACGTCTATAAGGTTTGTTACTGAAGACTTTCGCTCCTTTTGCAGCACTTGACCTCATGTAGAGGGGACAGGTGAAGGATGACCTCCAAAGCTGCTATAGGGCAAGTACTCATTGCTCCAGTAATACATACATGCGAGCCTTTGTATTTTATCTAGTACTTTCCTAGTTAACATTACCTAAAATGTTTATACATTTAGAAATGAGCTTCCAAATGATTTTTTTTTTCTTTTAGTTATACTATTGGTAATAGATAATAGAAATTTAAGTTATGTAATGAGACGAAATTTTGTCTCAAGAGTCGATTATATGGTTTGATTTAATATTTGAGTAAGTTTAATTCTATTATTCTTGAGTCTCTCATATTGATCTCTGCTGTAAGCATATTCCAATATATCGCGGCTAGCCACGATTTTGGCCAATAATGGCTTTCTGATAAAAATCTATCGGAGGAGACATCGATCGATAGAGATATCGATCTCTTCGTTGAGAAGAATGACAGGTAAAGTGAGTCGTCCAGCCTCAGATTTCTTTGCGAAGTGTGTATGTGTATAATTGTGTCATTTTCGTAAAATTTAATTTTGTCTAATGATTTTAGTAATCAAGAGGTAGCGTATTAAGAAAGCGGAATGATTTTCGCATAGTTGTAAATATGAGAATTTCAATATCTCTTATTACGTGATTCGTAATGTTTGTTGGTACCTACCTAAGCTTAAAATTCTTCTCTCAAGTGCCTTCAGTTCACTCGTAACTGTGGGAGAAATGGAGAACCACACGGGAAATCCGTAACAAAGTATCGGTCGAATCATGATCTTAAAATAACAGAGGTCTTAAAATAGCAGAGAGACACTTTTGTTCAACATTTAGCTTTTAAGTATGGGCATTAGATTAAATGTGGCGTTTGTCGCTTTGAGTTTGATGGTTCTAGTATGGTTGTTAGATTTGAAGAGATTATTGAGATTTAATCCCAAATACTCAAATGAATTTTCAAAGTTAACCTGGTTGTTAATCAGTGATTCAGAGAGGTTTTTGCTTTCAAGCACGACACCTTCAAGACCTTTGCTCGCGTTTCTGATACAGATACATTCAGATTTCGATGCATTGATCTTAATGCCCCATTTTTCATAGAACCTTGTAATAGTAATTAGGTGACTTTTTAGTCTCAGAGCTTCTAACGGATAGTTATCACTTGGGTATACGAAGGTGTCGTCCGCATACAACATAACTTGCGAGACTATATTGTATTGTAATGAAGTTATTATATAATCTTGGGCCTAATATAGGTCCCTGAGAGATGCCGCTGCTGGGTCATGCATTTTCAGATTTTGTGCTCTGTATTTGTATGAAAAATTCTCTCTTGGAGAGATCATATTGACTAAATATTTGGGGTAATGCAACTGTAATATTTTAAAGACTAGGCCGTCTCTCCACAATCCACCGAACGGTTTTTCTACATCCAGGGAACATGCCGTTGTGGATTTTTTTTCCCCTAAGGTTATCTGTTACATCTTTATGTAATTTAAGTAGAGCATGAGTCGTTGAGTGACCCTTGCGGAATCCGAATTGTAATTCCGAGAGAAACTCGATGTTTTCTTCGACATGTTGGTCAATTTTACCGATTTTACCCTCTCAAGGATTTTCCCTAAGTTCGAGAGTAGTGAGATCGGTCTGAAATTTTGTATATCGTTACAATTGATTTTTTTCTAATTGGAAGGGTCTTCCCCAGCTTCCAAGCCTTAGGGAAGTATCCATTGTTTAACCAGTTGTTGAAGAGTATAACTAGGAATTTTATTACTACTGGGGGGTGTTTTTTTAGGATATAATTTGAGATCCCGTCCGGCCAAGCTGATTTCTTTGCATTCGTGAATTTAATGTAATTTTATACCTCTGAGTAGGAGGTGAAGAATTCTCGGGCTGAATGTCCGTCAGCTGGCTATTCAGGACAAAAGTATTAACAGCGTCGTTAATAGTATTATTAAAATTAGTGATGTGATTCTCGATAGATTCGCTACTAAGGCATACGCCAGTTGGGGGCAAATTTATGATTAAGTTATCTTAAATCGTCCTCCGGAAATTTTGAAAGTGAGTATTTTTGAAGCATTTGGTAAATTTTTGGGAGGGAGGAACCATTTCTAGCTCTGCGAAGTTAATTGATGTGTCTCCCCTGCTTGTGCGTTTAGCCTTTAGGTCTCCACGTATGATACAACCATCAAAGGTGTCAGAAATTGATTTTATTTTGTCCATGTCCGTTCCGAGAATAGAGAAGGAGAACAATTACTGGGGATATTAATGGAAACCATTACGATTCTTTTCAAGGAACTAACAATTTTAATTTTTTTTTTCCTGCAAAAAATGAAGGAATGGTGTTACAGGTGGATTGGATCGGATCGTATTTTATGGAGTTTTTAATAAGGAGTGACACTCCTGGTGTTTTATCGTTACGTCAGGAATGTATGGGATATAAGGAGTCTAAATTGGGGATATGATTAGATTGAAGCCATGTTTCTTGAATACAGGCTATACTAGTTTCTGTAGCTAGAAGAGATCTGAGTAGATCAATCCTACTCCTATGATCTATTAAGGACTGAATTTTATCTTTTGGAAGTTCAAATCAGACAACTTGACAGTCCATATCACATAATTTTACATGTATGTATATTAATAGGGTGTTCCTTTCAATTACTTCAGATTTGGGTTTCAGATCTAAAATCTTTACTCGCAAAAATAACAGAAAAAGCGATTGTATTTTTGTTTGTAATTTTGAGTGCCACTTTTCTACCACCTTCTTATCAGCAGAAGGAAACAACACTACTGTTTAATTCAACTAACTTTTTTTTTTTTTTAGGTGTGAGCAAGTGCGTGTAAAAATCTTGCTAAAAATCGAGAAGTGAAGAATAAAAAACTCGATTTTTTGGTTGAAAGGAAAAGAGAAATATCTCAGTTCACATAAAAAAAATTCTATCACATTGAGCGTTTAAGGTTATGTTGAAAATGATTTGTTTTGATGCAAGTGTATAAGTCAATTATGAAAACAATTTACACACAACCTTTATTTTGACATGCCGTACTAACACTTTGAAAGACAGTGTGGAGGTACTTTTAGTAAGTACATTTAGTAAGTCATTAGAACTTGTTGGGTGTATTCGTCGCCAAACGAATCAATTTTCAAAAAAATATATTAGAAATTTTTCATTAAAATATGTATGTACATATTGAATTTGTTTCCACGCCACATAGATTAAAATAAATAAATAAACTGTATCACATCAAAGAACAGTTTTGCGGAAAAGTCTTACCACATATAGCCCACAACTGACTTTATATAAAAATCAATAAAAAAATTTAAGTGGCAACTTCTGCGCTACTCTCTTTTTAAACACCGACTAAAATAGTTAGTATTTGAAATTTCTTTTAAACAAATAATCTTGAAATTAACTAGGTATGTTTAGACTAAAGCTAAAATCAATAAAAACTTGACGCAATCATTTAATTTGAGCAGCATCTCTTTAAAATAATTAAATTCATACCTGATCGGCGACAGATAGCTTCGCACATTCCTGAACAACATCATGAGGTTCTCTGTTCTTCCATCGAGCAGCATTCATCTCCTTTTCAGGACTTGCCGTCACGAGCATCGGATGAACTCGTACCGTATCCAATAAGGGTTTAATGGTATGCTGAAAAATTGCACCTTTTTCCTTTTTCGTAAACTCACTCAGGTACGCCAAGAAGTTGCAGGGATACATGCCATAGAGTCGATGGAAAAGCATTTGCAATCCTAGCTGCAAATGCACCAACTTATCTTCGCTTAGCTTATTGGGATTCTGACTGTTCCACGATGCCAAATGGCCAAATACTTCAAACAAATCATTGAGGAAAGTCGACACATTCATTGGGATAATAGGCAGCAAAGTAACAATACACAGGAGTGCGCTCATAAGCGAAACTATTTCCTTTTCAGTCTGAAAGACAAAAATTTATAGAAAACTTCAAGTCTCACTAAGATCAAGGAATAAACTACCTTAAGCAGTTTCAACATATCCCAGATGATTTTGTGCTTCTCAATTTTGTACAACCAGGTTGGATGCTTGCGAACGACAAAACCAAACAATGTCAGCGCCTGAATCCGATGACTCGAACTTTTCAGCCAATCGGACAGCCTGTCGAATATGTAAATGTCGTGTGGCGACTGCACCTTCACCAGAACCTCCATAATTCGCAAAGAACCCGTCTTGAGGAAGTAGTCCATCATTCCATGCACAAGCCATATATCCTTGGCTGGGGAAAAAAATTATTTTGTTCAAAGGATTTGGGTTTTATTTAAATATCGTTTCAAACGCCAGCGTGATATACATATTATGTTGATACTCACTCTGATTGAACAACTCCACCAGTTTCTTTTTCGCCTCCTCGCATTCGTGTGACTGATTTGACTCCAAGTCATTAAATAGTTTCTCAGTTTCCATAATCTTCAAAATTAATTTGCAGAAAGAAAAAATGAAAAAAAAATCGAGAAAGAGGGAACGCGTGTCTCTTTATTCTTTGAAGTTGTCTCCTAATCGCGTTGATAGGTATTCCCGTCCCCGTTGGTGTGTTGGATTTAGCAAAGAACTTATTTATTTTTCACAAAAAATTTGAAACTTTTTCTACGCACTTTTCTTGACAGTCTTGAAATTATCATATTCATTCACTAATTCTTTTATTGGATTTTATCTCTCTAGACGCGCTTTGTGTTGAAAAAAATTTGTTTTTATTTGCCCATTATTCGAAAGGTTGTTCTTTTCTGTTTCGATTGAA
The DNA here is from genome assembly GCA_932273885.2 of Leucozona laternaria. Classification (NCBI taxonomy): domain Eukaryota; kingdom Metazoa; phylum Arthropoda; class Insecta; order Diptera; family Syrphidae; genus Leucozona; species Leucozona laternaria. The sequence continues at coordinate 257,163,296 of OW026366.1, read as the reverse complement.
TGTGCCCGGATCTTTTTGGCATTAAAATATGGGCAAGAAATATTTCGTATTAGTCTTTTTGAAATGATTTACCATCAAAAACCATCTTTTTCAATTTTTTTTAGTTCTCATTCTGTGTGAAAAGTAGGAAATCTTTCATACTGATGGTTATTTTTTTCCTTTATTTTTCTGACATAACCAAATGTCAGTTGGACGTAACGTAAAGATGACGTTGCGTGGAATTTAACAAATCCAACGAGGATCTGTTGGATTTGTTAAATTGGTTTGCATTTATATGAAGCATCTTTTGGAGTCGACGTGTCACCATAGAGAGCTATGCCAAGTGCACTTTTTGAACATTCTTTATTATTTTACTCCAAATAGAAGGAGAAATGTTGCTTTAGCTCATTTTGAGCACTGTGGCGTACTCCAACAGTTCTTAAAATATGTACCCATTTATTCACTGAAAATGAATATTTTATTCAGCCCTCATCTATATGCTATTTGAAGCTAAATATAAACCACTGGAAAAGTTTGACAATCGTGGAAAAATATTTATAAATAACCCTTTAGAGTTGGGCAATGGTCTAAAGCTAGACATACCTTGGAATGGGTTTATAATTAAGGTTGTTGGAATCGAAACTATAAAAAAAGATATTTCCATACAAATAATAGCAAAAAGGTATTTCATGCGGTTAACACAATTTTACTCCGGAATAAGAGTTAATCCTCAAAGTTGTCTGCGCACAAAAAAAATTTTTCATTTCATCGTTATTTTTCTAATTTCAAACATAAGACGCTTCAAAAAACGTTGTACATTTGAATTTTGAAAGGTACTGTCAAAGTTAATATATTTTTTAATCTTTTTGTGTGATGGAAACACTACATACATTTTTTTAAATCTTTATCTATGTTTCGGTGGAAACAAAGTCTTTATCTATGTTTCGGTGGAAACAAAGTAAGGCCAGGCGCGCACATGCAACTAAACAGATTGGTTTCGATTTTGAGCACTTGGGATTATATGTGAGTCCTCCGTTTTATGTGCGCGGACTCTCATATAATCCCATAGTGTTCAAAATCGCAACCAAACTGTTAAGTTGAATGTGCGCGCCTGGCCTAAGGGTATTCATGCAACGGCGGAAAACCCGGATAAAGGCTGTCCCAAACCAACGCGAAACAGTGCACTTTTTGAACATTCTTTATTATTTTACTCCAAATAGAAGGAGAAATGTTGCTTTAGCTCATTTTGAGCACTGTGGCGTACTCCAACAGTTCTTAAAATATGTACCCATTTATTCACTGAAAATGAATATTTTATTCAGCCCTCATCTATATGCTATTTGAAGCTAAATATAAACCACTGGAAAAGTTTGACAATCGTGGAAAAATATTTATAAATAACCCTTTAGAGTTGGGCAATGGTCTAAAGCTAGACATACCTTGGAATGGGTTTATAATTAAGGTTGTTGGAATCGAAACTATAAAAAAAGATATTTCCATACAAATAATAGCAAAAAGGTATTTCATGCGGTTAACACAATTTTACTCCGGAATAAGAGTTAATCCTCAAAGTTGTCTGCGCACAAAAAAAATTTTTCATTTCATCGTTATTTTTCTAATTTCAAACATAAGACGCTTCAAAAAACGTTGTACATTTGAATTTTGAAAGGTACTGTCAAAGTTAATATATTTTTTAATCTTTTTGTGTGATGGAAACACTACATACATTTTTTTAAATCTTTATCTATGTTTCGGTGGAAACAAAGTCTTTATCTATGTTTCGGTGGAAACAAAGTAAGGCCAGGCGCGCACATGCAACTAAACAGATTGGTTTCGATTTTGAGCACTTGGGATTATATGTGAGTCCTCCGTTTTATGTGCGCGGACTCTCATATAATCCCATAGTGTTCAAAATCGCAACCAAACTGTTAAGTTGAATGTGCGCGCCTGGCCTAAGGGTATTCATGCAACGGCGGAAAACCCGGATAAAGGCTGTCCCAAACCAACGCGAAACATTCGCGCGAATATGCGACGACTGAATAATGTTCGAAGATTCGCATCGCGCCAGTGTGGGTGCTCCCATTAATCTCCATGTAAATAAATTAAAGGCTCTCCCAAACCAACGCGAAACATTCGGCGCGACAACGAAACTTCCGCCTGTCTTAATTTATTTACATGGAGATTAATGGGAGCACCCACACTGGCGCGATGCGAATCTTCGAATATTATTCAGTCGTCGCATATTCGCGCGAATGTTTCGCGTTGGTTTGGGGCAGCCTTAAGACAGGCGGAAGTTTCGTTGTCGCGCCGAATGTTTCGCGTTGGTTTGGAAGAGCCTTAAGGGCTCTCCCAAGCCAACGCGAATATTTCAGAACGACGACGAAACCTTCGCCTGTCTTAATTTATTTACATGGAGATTAATGGGAGCACCCACACTGGCGCGATGCGAATCTTCGAACATTATTCAGTCGTCGCATATTCGCGCGAATGTTTTGCGTTGGTTTGGGACAGCCTTAAGGTAGAACCGCACTAGGCGGAACTGCACATCAGCGACACCGTGCGCACTTTCGCACGAAACTGAACGAAACTTCACGTCGCGACACAGTTGGTCAGATTACCAACTTTGTCGCATAGTGTCGCGTCGTGAAGTGCAGTTGTCGCTTAGTGCGATATAGCTCATACAATTTCCCACAAATAAGTCGTGAAGTTCAGTTCCGCTGAAGTGCAGTTCCGCCGAGTGCGGTCCTAGCTTTAAACCTCAGAAACCAGATAATTTTATCTCCGCAGAAACGAACTGTCAAAATTTGTATGGCAATATTTTTCTGCAGATCTGATAAATTTATCTCATCAATTTGATGAGGAAAGCGCAAAGATAAAGGCTTAACTACATAAGCCAAAAAGTACTTTTGTACAAGAGTAAAAATGTTTGTTTTCCAGCTAGAGCAGTTGTTTTGTGAAAAAGGACATATAATTTTTTTTTAAACCAAAATTTAATCTTTGTGTATCATTTTTTTAAGTTTTCCAGTGAGAAAAACTATTCCAAAATGAGTTTGAAAATTTTCACTTTTGTACTTTTTCACTTTTTGGGCTTATATAGTTAAGCCTAAATTCCCAATATCACAGTGCACTGTTACCTGAATAAGCGACACTAAGTCTCCGATGTTGGTGACTTAAGTTCCACTTACGCTGTCTATGAAATTAGTAGCTTAAATTAATAATATGGGAAACTTAAGTGCCACTTATTCCGGTAAAGTGTCGACTGTGAAACTGGCCCTTAGTATAAAGATAGAAAAGTAGTTTTCGTTTCACATGTGAAGCATTTTGTATAAATCTAATCATATACTCTGAATGAATTCATTTGAAAGAAACAAAATTCCAGTCTTATGTTTACGTATCTTTACAAATATGTTACTTGACTTGAAACACATTTACGTTACCTTACGTTGCGTCAAAACTGAGAAAAGGAAAAAAACATCAAATTTTTTTCGTTCCAAAACCATAAGGCAATTGCAAATATGTTAAAAAGTTGTGTAAATAGAATTAAAGTTCTTGATAATAAACTTATTTGTCACTATTGCACTAGTAAACAAAATCCATCCAGGTAATTTAAATAATTTTTTTCAATGAGAAAAATCAAAACTTTTTATCCATCTTTTTCGTCTCAGAGCCAAATGGAAAAGTGTTGTCGGCCTCGAAGTTCACGCACAAATATTATCCAATTCGAAACTATTTTCTGGTAGTTCAACTTCTTTTACGGATCCTTTGAATTCGGCAGTCTCTGTTTTTGATGCTTCTATACCAGGAACTTTGCCAGTAAATTTTATAGTAAATGAAAATAGGTCACTTTATAATCGAACTTTTTTTTAAAAAGGTTCTCAACAGAAGATGTGTAGAAGCGGGTATAAAAACTGCATTAGCATTAAATTGCCGTGTGAATCCAGTTTCGATGTTCGATAGGAAGCACTATTTCTATGCTGATTTACCGGTATATATTTATATAATTTTGGTGTTTATAAGTACTATATTTTATTCTATCTAGACAGGATATCAAATAACCCAACAAAGAGCAGCGTTAGCTAATAAGGGTGAAATCAACTTTCCAGTGTTGGTACCAGGCAAATCAAAGCCATACCGCAAGACTGTTCGCCTTCACCAGTTACAATTGGAACAGGACAGTGGGAAGAGCTTGCATGATGATTCTTTGAAAAGGTATTTTTGTAGGGCAGTCTTTAGAATTGATCCAATAAGAATTTTCCATTTCGTTACGATTATTCGATTTCTGCGTGAAATCTAAAGCTAGGAGCAGACGGCATATGAAAAGTCGCAAATGCATTTGCGACCAAGGCACTCGCACATCATGTGTCCGCAAATGTGGTCGCAAATGTTGTGATGGATATGCGAGGTGTTCAGACGATGTGCTATAAAGTCCGCATATCACTTAATTCCAATCATATGCAGGTTTGCGAACATTTCATATTTTTTTGGAACTGAAAAATTCTCATCTGAAAATTCAAAACGAATGAATTGTTGTGGGGAAAATATTAAAAGCAGCCAGAATCGAGAATCGGAAAATTGTGGAATCATTTTTTCTTTGAACTTTACATAGTTTTGCTGTATTTTGTCAATAAAAAGATTTAACAAAAATAGAAAAAAAAATAATGTACTTCATATTATAAAAGCAAACAATTTTATTGAAATTTTTAAAACCCTGTTGCTGCTTTACATTATAATATCACCCCCAGAACTACCCACGCTTAATTTTAAATTTACCATTTTATTTCGTTTAAATGTAAATCCTATAGGCTATAGCTATGTACATGCAAGAATTTGACACAACAACAACAACTCTACTAGTAAAATGAAGAATCACAGCAGCTGATATGCTGCATATGTGGAGATGTGCAATGTTCGGTTTTCGTGTCATCTCAAATGCTTGGGATGGTCGCATATGGCCGCACATGCTCGCAAACTGTCACAAATTATATGCGAGGGTGTTCACACGATATGCACGAAAGTCGCAAACTTATATGCAATTTGGGTGTCGCACATAATCCGCAAATGGTTTGCGAGCATATGCGGACTGTCCCAAAAGGGTGTTCAGACGATATACTCTCAAAGTCGCAAATGATGACGTAAAAATGACGTCAGAGTCGCAAACGTTTGCGACTCTGACGTCACGTAAATAGTCGCAAATGTGTTGCAAATTCTATACCTACATCATTGCTCGCAAACTTGCATATGGGGGTGTTCACACGATATGCAAAAACTGTCCCAAAAGTCGCAAATGCATTTGCGACCAAGGCACTCGCACATCATGTGTCCGCAAATGTGGTCGCAAATGTTGTGATGGATATGCGAGGTGTTCAGACGATGTGCTATAAAGTCCGCATATCACCCAATTCCAATCATATCCAGGTTTGCGAACATTTCATATTTTTTTGGAACTGAAAAATTCTCATCTGAAAATTCATACCAAATGAATTGTGGTGGGGAAAATATTAAAAGCAGCCAGAATCGGAATATTGTGGAATACTTTTTTCTTTGAACTTAACATAGTTTTGCTGCATTTTGTCAATAAAAAGATTAAACAAAAATAGAAAAAAAATAATCTACTTTATATTATAAAAGCAAACAATTTTATTGAAATTTTTAAAATCCTGTTGCTGCTTTACATTATAATATCATCCCCAGAACTACCCACGCTTAATTTTAAATGTACGAATATAATAATTAAAGTTCCATTTTATTTCATTTAAATGTAAATCCTATAAGCTATAGCTATGTACATGCAAGAATTTAACACAGCAACAACTCTACTAGTAAAATGAAGAATCACAGCAGCTGATATGCTGCATATGTGGAGATGTGCAATGTTCGGTTTTCGTGTCATCCAAATGCTTGGGATGGTCGCATATGGCCGCACATGCTCGCAAACTGTCACAAATTATATGCGAGGGTGTTCACACGATATGCACGAAAGTCGCAAACTTATATGCAATTTGGGTGTCGCACATAATCCGCAAATGGTTTGCGAGCATATGCGGACTGTCCCAAAAGGGTGTTCAGACGATATACTCTCAAAGTCGCAAATGATGACGTAAAAATGACGTCAGAGTCGCAAACGTTTGCGACTTTTATATGCCGTCTGCTCCTAGCTTAACACTTATTAAGTTTTCAATTTTTTTTATTTAAAAATTCTCTTCAAATACGGCACTGCTAGCTATGTTTTTGAAAAACAATTTTTGGAATGCTAATTCTTTAACATCGCGTCTCTATCAGTAATCAGTATCTTGGTTGCCATTGCCTTTGTCACACACCAGTAAAAGTGTTGAGAGTGGAGCGCAACGTAGTCATACTTTCGGTAGGCAAATCAGAATTCAGTATGAGACGGTCGCAAGGTCGAATAGATTTTCAATGGACCTTTGGTTGTTTTTGTTTGGTATATAATCTCAGAAATTGTACAAAACGGAATACCAGCAGGCGCATTCAGAATTCTGCTTAATTATTGGTGCACTTGTGAACAAGTAGAGCTTTTATTTTTGCAGCTTATGTCCATCACCATTATAACATTACAAAAAAATATAAAAGAACAGTTAAGTAATAACTTTTCATAATTCTTCCACTCAAGGAGTTTGGTTGATCTTAATCGAGCCGGTGTTCCACTAATGGAGTTGGTTTTCGAACCCGATCTTGAAACAGGCGAAGAAGCTGCATCTCTTATCAAAGAATTAATATTGATTTTTAAATCTCTTGGAACTTGTTCCTGCAAAATGGAAGGTTTGCTTTCATATTATATATACTTTCATGGAATACTTCATTTGAAAAGTATTTTTAGAGGGTGCATTACGTGTAGATGCTAATATTTCCATTCACGAAGCTGGTACACCCTATGGCGTTAGAACAGAAGTTAAAAATATAGGCTCTGTTCGAAGTATTGCCCAAGCAATAGGTTACGAAGTGAATCGACAAATAGAAATTAAAAACAACGGAGGTGTCATAAGCAATGAGACAAGATCGTGGGATGCAGAATCAAGGCGTACCGTAGCGATGCGCGATAAAGAAGTTCTTCAGGATTATCGTTTTATGCCTGAACCTAATCTTCCACCATTGCCAGTTGATGTCGAAGGAAATCTTAATAGAGCAGACATAATTTCAGTGCCTAAAATCGGAGAAGAGATACCTGACCTTCCAGAAGCTATCAGACAAAATTTAGTTAATACGTTCAATCTGGGGCAAGACCCTGCCATAATTCTTGTTGTAAGTAGATTACAAATATAAATAATTTTTCATTAAATTTGTATGATAAATCTTATATATCTTTTCAGAATGATACTGTTCTCCTTGATTTCTTTACGAGTATTTCACAAGCATTACCTGAAATCCCAACAAAATTAATTGCAAATTTTCTAATAAATGATCTTCTAACAATCTGTAATAAATCGAATATGGATGTGGAGGATTGGTGAGATTCTTTCTTCAATAACTTCTAAAGAAGAAAGTTCGTAAATTTTTATTTTTTAGTAAAGTGTGTTCAGATCACTTAAAGGACATTTTAAAAAATCTCCATGAGGAAGAAATCAATCTCAAATCAGCTCGAATTTTAATTGAAGAACTACACGAAAACCCTAAATTGACTGTAGCTGATGTAAGAATGAACACGCAAAAAATTTCATTTTGAATTCAATTAAAATTTTGCTTTGTTTTTTTTTTTTTAAGGTAATTGCGGAAAAAAATTTAAAGCAAATAAGTGATCCTTTAGAAATAGAAAAGTATTGTTTACTAGCAATAGAGAAGAATCCAAAGGCTGTTGAAAGTTATAAAGCTGGCAAGGCGAAAGCTTTTTTCGCTATTGTTGGAGAAGTGGCAAAGTTGACTCAACAAAAAGCAAACATGTCTGTTGTTGTTAAAAAGCTTGAAGCACTACTTAAAAAGTAAAGTCTTCATGGCAAGAATGAAGTGAAAATGATGTTTGTTTCAATAAAATTGCGACAAACAATAATAAGTTATGAATTAAATATATGAAGTCATGCATATATGTACATAATATGTATCTTTGAATACAATGAGGTAAGCTGTATTAATTTGCTCATATTAAATTGAAGGAGATGAGGAGGAGATAAATCAAAACAAAATTCAGATATGAGAAGCTTTGAATTAACAAAACACCTATTGGAAACAATTATGCAATGCCAAGTAAAGTCAACGAAACGATGAGAACACAGTCTGGCTTGAAAGTTTGTTATTTCCAGCCATTGTTTGTTGTTGTAGTTCGTGTTAAGCTTTAATTGACAGTGAACAGAATGATGACATATATGTATATTTTTTTACTTCGTCCAATTTATCGCACCAGTATTCAAGAGTACTCATTTACCAACTTCATATTTTTTTTAAATTTGTTGCTTATCGGGAGTTTAATTTTTTTCAACTTATATTCTTATACTAAAGACAAATATCGCCGAAAGTGAGGTATAAAACGTGAAATTAGCTGGGTAACGAAGGGTATGAATAAGACCTTGTAGTGTCTCTGTGAACAATTCAAAAATGGCAGCAAAAATGTAGCCATATAAACGATTAGCGGAAGTCCAAACAAAATCCTCAACTCAAAACAACGTTAAAGAGATTATTTTGATGGACAACTAAGTCAGCATGGAAGAGAGATAATAGTGTCAATAATGGTACTATCCATAATGACCATAGATAGATAGATAGATTTATTTTATTGATTCGGTTTTTTAATTGAGTCATTTTATGAATTTAAAAGCTATGGGATTGGCGTCAGCTCTTTTAGCAACAAAATATGCAACAAAATGATGAATCGATCCTTTGTATCATAAGTTAATATTTTTATTCGTATTCGTTATTGATAAATTTGTATAGTTAAAACCTATATAGAAAACTATATAAAAAATATAGTTTTCCAATTCGTCTCAGGGACGAGAGGGGCTGGTAACCTTGGTTGTGGCAATAGTCGGTTTTTAAACAGAAAACTTCAGAGAAGGAAATATATAGTTTGGAAAGATTTGATAAAAGTGAAGGTGTTACCAATCGATAGAGCTTGGAAAGAAATAGTGCAGCTGATCGAGTACATCTGTTTTGAGCAATATTTTTGAAAATAATTGATTTTTTGTTAGTTTAATCTGCCTTGGTGAAATTTATTGCAAATATTTTTTATTTGAAGGGTGACAGAAAAAAGCTTATTCATCGTAAGTACCAAATATATATTGCATACTTCTAGGAGTTTCTGAAATTTCATTACATAATTTAAAAGAAAAAGTTCATTTTCACATATAATACAAACCCCTATAAATATGCAACAAACACCAACTAATCATACAGTAGAGGGACTAAATAGTACTTCCAATATGCCCAATCCGAAAAGAAAATGCGGCGATTCATCTCCAGATGTTGAAATTTTGGTAGGAGGTCTTTCATTGAACTATTTAATGAGCACAATGGGGTGTTTACTTGACCAAAAGTTACAACATTTACCCACAAAACCGATTTGGAAGTTATAACATCTCAAGTTAGCACTTTGGCATCCCGTTTTGAAGAACTTGCGTCAGAGAATCAGGACTTAAAAGATCAACTTAAACTGCTTTCCGTTGAAAAAGAAAGACACAGGCAAGCAATCAATTGGCTCGAGGATCAAATTAAGAGTAAAAACAAAGTTCTGTTCCTGTAGCAGTAAATAAAATCTGCGAGGATGTTATGAAACTTCCATCTTCCGCTAAGGTAAAGTCGACAAAAAAAAGTATACGAAAAAGATGGGAAAATGACGGCAGTAGCAGAATTTGAATCGGCAAACAATGTGGAAGAGGTATTCAGGTACACTAGAAACTTAGTTGGCACTTCAATAAGCTTGGAGAGAGACCTGAGTTCCAAGAAACAGTCGAACAAAAAAGCATTGCTTCAACTGAGAAAAAATATTTTAGCAAGGAGTCAAAAACATGAAATCAGCGTTGTTAATGATAGACTGAGAGTAGGTGTCAAATGGTTCGTATGGAATAAACAAAACCAATTAATGTGAGGCGCAATTAAAGGCGAAAATGTTCCACAAAATCTATATTCTGGTGAATTAGATCACATTTCGCAACCAACAAAATCAAAATCAAATTATATACTAACCCAAACTAAAAATAAAAATGAATTATTAGAAATAACAAAACTTAAAATTGTTTCTTATGACGTACATGGTCTTGAGAATAAAAACTTATTTGCTCAATTTTTCAAATATATCTTAGCACATGAAATATTTATTTTAATTGAAACTCATCTAACCGAAGAGAAAATTATACAATACCAAAAATATCTAAAGGATTTTGATACATATTGGAAACCGGCAACTAGAAACAGTAGGTTTGGAAGGGCAATTGGTGGATTGGTGTATGGAGTCAACAAGAATTTGGTATCGCGTGGCATAGCACATGAATATATAAACTGCAATGGGGTTGACTTTATAAAACTTAAAACGATTAACTTAAGTATATTTCCCGCATACTTAAGGCGTGCAAATTGGCACAATGATATTGATTTATTCAAGAGGTTTTTTGTCGAAGAAAACATCGCTAATCGAATTGTAATCGGCGACATGAATGTAAGAGTAGGTGAGCTTCAACAACCCATGGATGATGTGTTCAACTCTGCATTTATATCTGGTATAGAAATCCGACATTCCAAAGATAAGACCATTAATGGAAAAGGGAAGGTCTTTTTAGAATTCTGCAATGATAATCGTTTGATAATTTTAAATGGAAGAACAAAAGGTGATGAAGAAGGAAATCTTACATTTATCGGGAGCATGGGGGAATCCGTAAATGATCTGTGTGCGGTGTCGAAGAAGCAATTTGGTCAGATCACATGCCAATAAAACTGACCATAAATCTTTGCACTACCATAAATGAGTCAACTGAAAATAAGTTTCTACCGAAACTAAAATGGAAGGAGTCAAAAAAGTTGGAGTACCAAAATAAGCTAAATTCTAACCTCGCCAGATTAATATCTGGCAATCCTCCAATTGGCCTAACGGATCTCACGAACCTAATCAAACAATCAACGAATGATCAAAATCTCAATATAAAACCATTTAAGCCAAAAAACAAATGGTACAATTTTGATTGTGAATTGGCGAGAAAAAAGACTTTCAAACTTTTAAATAAATATCGCAGAACGCAAAACGCAGAGGAAAAACTAAACTATCTTCTTAATCCAAACCAGCTGATCAACCAAATTCACTATGCACATAGTTTCATTGAAAACCGGGAATTGGATAAAACAATCTCCATAGATGAAATTAAAAAAATGCTATCCAACGTAAAACTAAATAAAGCTCCTGGAGAAGATAGAATTAGTTACGAATTCCTAATAAATGCCACGGACGGTTTATTAAATTATCTAACTGCCAAGTAATTACAGAGGTATTTCTTTCATGAACTGCATTGCGAAGACGATGATGGGGATCCTAAATGAGAGACTTTACACTTGGGTTGAGAGAAACTATATCCTAACAGAGTACCAATCTGGTTTCGGGAAAAATTACTCTACTATTGATAACATTTATAACTTGACTTCAATAGTTCATATAAAACTTGGCGAGCAAAAGAAAGCTTATGCTTTTTTCGTGGATCTCAAAGCTGCGTTCGACAAAATTTCACGGAGTCTGCTAATTTATAAATTACATTCGATGGGTGTTTCAACAAAATTCGTCAACTTGATTGAAGCTATCTATGCCAACACTTTTTCAGCTGTGTGGACTGGAAAAGAAATATCGGAGTATTTTGAAACAATCAATGGAGTCAAACAAGGATGCCTCCTTTCACCTTGAATGCTTAGGAGGAGGTCTCCAAATCGAGAATATTAATGTGAGTCATCCTAGCAGACGACATCCGAATTATGCAATATGTGATAGATCGTCTGGAAGAGTATTGCAACAATTGGTGTTTAGAAGTTAACATGGCAAAGTCAGAAATAATCGTGTTTCGAAATGGAGGTAGACTATCTCACCAGGAAAAGGTTATTCAAAGGAGAAGAAATAAGAATTACTTCTAGTTATATATACTTAGGTGTTCTTCTTACTCCATATTAGTCATAGTTCGAAGTGGAAACTTTTTCTAGCGGTATGTAGGGCTATTCAAACATATGGCGCGCAAGTTTGGGATATTCTAAGAAGTAGATAAGCTGCAACGATATTTCATAAAGCGGATATTAAAACTACCAGCGAGCACACCAAACTATGCGCTGTCACTTGAAACTGGTGCCGAAGAAGGACATTTTTATTCCTTGGATCTTCACCTGCGGTATGTCAAGAAAACCCTGTTTGACTTCAGTGAAATTAGGCTACCAAATCCACTCAAAAATTCTTTTACGGAAAAATCAATTTTGGGTAAAAGAGCTAAATGACATCGGATCTGAATTCGGAGTACATTGGAATGAACATTTGGGGTCAGAGGAAGAATGGATCGACAAAAGTCTTGTACTATGTGATTCTTTCAAGTTTAAGTCACTTCAAGAAAATAAAAGAAGAGCATTTGCAAGCAGGTCACCCATCTATAAGTTCTTAGATCATACAAGGGGACCTAACTATATCACAACCGGATTTGATGTTTTTAAAATAAGCTGGATCTTCAAAGCGAGATGTGATTTAATCTTTCTGAATGGAAGCATATATAGCGGCAATGAATCGTCCTTCTGTAGCCTTTGCAATATGAGGGAAGTAGAAAATATCCAACACTTTTTTGGCAGATGCCCAATACTGCGAGAATTCAGAGTCACATACTTCGGAAAACCTGCAATGGAGGAAAATAAGATCTTATGTGTGCTAAACGGTGAAGATTTATTGGATTGGGACAAACTGGTCAAGTATATAACAATTAAATAAATAAAATAATGTTTCAATTATCTTTTAATCATGTTTAAAATATTTGAATGCCTGTTTAAAATGCAAATTAAAAATTTAAAAAGTTAAAACTTCTGCTTTTGTCATATCTTTTTAAATTATTGGTTTATATAATGTATAAAATCTTTTTACATACAGTATTTTAAATGAAAATTTATTATTTAACTACCCGACAGACGACTTTTAAGGTCACTGTCGTAAGTTTGAAATTTTAACAATATTAAAAAAAAAACAAGGCAAATGATATGTTATATATTTAAGATTTAAGTTAAAATAAAAACAATTTACAATACAATACAATTCATCTCATTTAAAAGTTTTAATTGTTTTTTCCATAGTGAAGGTTTTTTTTTCCATGGCATGATTGACGTTGTGGAACAAACATGGGACATATACTGACGAAATGAAAGCAGTCCTCTTTCGATCTAAGATTACATAATGTACAAAATTGTTGAAAGTCTCCATAATATGGTGTTCCGTTAAGTCTTAAGAGTTCGCATCTTATCTTGAAGATTAGAGAAATCTCTTTGTAACTTAATGCCGGTCGTCCACGTTGAACCATCCCACACAGCCGCTTGAGATAATGACCATAGTTCAAACACAACATTATGCGCGATTGCACCACCTTTCACATCACATGGGGTGCACTCGGTCGTATGCGTACTTTTTTATTTGCGAATATAGGTACTATATGGCAAGTTATGAATTCGTACAAAAATACGAACTCGAGATTTTGATCAAACTTGAAATTACGATGATTGCGAAGACGAAAAAAGTCGGTCTCGCAAAAACGTCCGTCTGTCTGTCTGTTCGACTACGGATGGGTCGATTTTCTTTAAACTTGGTACCTAGCATATTTTGGACATTCCCCCCACTTGTTTTTTTTTTCTTTTTTTTTAGGACCAAAACTAACAGTAGCTGTCATACAAAATTTCTTGGCCAAAAAGGAAAAACTTATTTTTCTCTAAATCAGCCCTCCCGTTTTTTTTTAAGAACTCAATAAATTTAAATAGTTATAAGTTGCCGTTTAATTTAAAAAAATGGTTCCAAAAAATGGTTATTAATGGTACCTCCCAAGGGACCACTTTTTTGATTTTTGCGTTTATCGAAAACGGTTCAACTGATTCTGATCAATTTTTTTATGAAAAAATATTGACATATTCTAAATAATATTGTGTACCAAAATTTTCAAAAAATATTTTTTGGATTTTTAAATAAAGTTTAAAATTTTTTTTTTGAAAACTCAATATTTCAAAAACCACTCTGTCGATTTTTATTAAACTTGGTAAATAGCAGTTTTTGGCGTATTATAAGATTTTTGACAAAAATTATTCTAATACCCAAAAATAATAATAATGTTTAATAATAATTTATGTTTTTTTCTCAAAAACAACTTCTACGAATTTGATAAAAGTTTTTTGTATGTAAAAATTAGTACGATCTACTTTTTAAAATTTTTATATTTTACGTATGTTAACAGTACCTCTCATAGAACGGTTTCTTTGATTTCCGAATATCTCAATATCTGATCAACCGAATAAAATTAGATTTTGTATACAGAAGCTTGTAACAAATAGAAATAAAAGTGCGTAGCAAAATTTTCTAAAAAATAATTTTCAAATTAAAATTCACTATAAAAATGGTGAAAATTTGGCAGAGACGGTTCGTAAAACTAAAACATTTTTGGGTCGTCGTGAAGCACCTTGTCGGACCGCAATACAGAAATTGGTGGACAAATTCGAGCTGTTGGGACAAGTTAGTGATGTGAAGAATAAAACCCGTGCACGTCGCTCAAGAACAACTGAGAATATTGCTGTTTTAGCCCAAAGTGTTGAAGAAAACCCAGGTTTGTCCATTCCTCGTCGTTCCTTGGAATTAGGCATTCCACAAACGTCATTACACCGTATTTTGCATAAAGACTTGGGTCTTAAGGCTTATAAAGTTCAGTTAACACAAGAACTCAAGCCGGCTGATCATCAACAACGTCGTGTCTTTGCTGATTGGGTCCTTGAAATGCATGAAAATGATCCGGAATTTCATCGAAAAATCATCTTGACTGATGAGGCCCATTTCCACCTCGGAGGCTACGTCAACAAGCAAAACTGTCGCATCTGGGGCTCGGAAAACCCAAGAGTTATTGTTGAAAAGCCTCTCCATCCTCAACGCGTGACTGTTTGGTGCGGTTTATGGTCCGGCGGGGTCATTGGAGCTTACTTTTTCGAAAATGAGTCTGGAGCAACAGTTACGGTCAATGGATTGCGCTATCGAGAGATGATTAATGATTTTTTATGGCCGGAATTGGATGGTATTGATCTGGACAACGTTTACTTTCAACAAGACGGCGCTACGTGCCACACAAGCAATGAAACCATCGATCTTTTACGGGAAAAGTTTCCGGACCGTGTTATCTCTCGAAGAGGTGATCACAATTGGCCACCGAGATCTTGTGATTTAACACCTTGCGACTTCTTCCTTTGTTGCCACGTGAAATATAAGGTCTACGCCAACAGCCCAGCGTCAATTCAAGACCTCAAAGATGGAATTCGTGAGGCTATCGAGGACATAGGGCAGCCACTTTGCGATTTGGCTATGGAAAATTTCATGAAAAGGATATGGTCCTGTAAGCGTGGTCGTGGCGGCCATTTGGCTGATGTTGTGTTCCATTATTAACGGCATACCTTCCTCTTTATAATGAAATAAACTTCCGATCATTTATCTCAAAAAATGCCATTTTTCTTTGAATATCAAAATAACACCTCTTATTGGAAAACCCTTTACAACACTTCTGATATAATTGTGTCAGAAAAACTTTTTTTTGTCGTCAGTTGGTTTGGTATAGTTTTTTGTAATAAACAGTACAGTAGGTGGCTCGCTTCGCGGGCCCCCTTTTTCGGGGGCACACCCCCACGCAACTCCGTTGCTCCGCTTAGGGTATGTCCAGTCGCCAGGCAGGCGCCTATGTCGTCAGTTGGTTTGGGATGCAGTTTTTTGAATAAATTCAATAAAATTTGAATCTTAGCCTGCTAGTAAATTTTAGTTTTTTGGGCATAATCATAATGATATCAAAAGAGTTGCACACATTTAGGAAAACAGCATTGAACACATTTTTAATATTTTGTTGGTATAGGTGAGTAGTTTCATAGGAAGGAACTATGTAAACTTAAATCGTTTATAACTTTGTTAATAATAGTTTCCGTGCAAAATAATTATTATTTTCGTGTTTTTTAGCTCAGTTGACATCTAAAATCATTTTTTCATATTTATGTGTGTATGTGCCTAATGGAAACCTGAGCCAATCGAACTACTACTGCCGGAGTTTCGGTCTCAACAGACCCAATTTTTCCACTTTTTGTTTCTTTTCGGGAAAAAGCGAATGGGATTTCAAATTTTAAAAACGTGATAATATTTAATCGTGTTTTATACGATATATATTATTCAAACGTACCTTTAGATTAATTAATGGTATCCTACCATGTATGGTAGGATATATATGTATATTTTTTCCGGAATCTAGGAATTTCTTTATTTTATAATTTTTGTTCCGATGTGCTCAGGTTGAATTCTTTTACTTGAATGGAAAAATTTATGGAAACTTTATACAGAATATTTCCTTTATTTTTTTTTTCTTTGCAAGGCACCTCGCCTGCTTTGCTGATTATTTTTTTTTCCTGTTTATTCTACTTTTCCAAGTACTTCTAATTTCAAAATTTCAAGGCTGAGTTTTAAATTTCCAGGTTCTGGGTAACAAGTATTGAGAAATTGATCTGGTTCATTCCCATTCACAACAAATTACCCATAATATAACTATTTTCTACCAATTTTAATCCACTCCAGTTCGCGAAGGCAAGTTTTCAGCCCTATTCTGCTAAACGTTCGCGTGGATATTTGCATTCTGCTATCCGCGGAAAGGAAATGATTATTCCGTAATGCGTATAAATCGCGATGGAAATATAATTAAGACAATAAGATTCTCTTTAGAATTTCAAAAACAAGTAATGATTAAGATTTGCATTAGAAAGGCATACGCTTCAAATAAATAATTTGATGCAAATTGAATGAAAAATACACGTGAATCGAAAATTTCGATCGAATCGGATAGCAGAATAGGGATGTTTGTCTAGTTGTGGGTAGAAAAGAGCTCTTCGTGAAAATTAAATTATTTCCGCTTCGTGACAGTTTCTGCCTGATAAAAATTTGTGTTTATGCGGGCCCACAGGGCCAGGACCCTGCCGCGGTGGGTTTACTTCAGGCACCCACATATAAAATCAGAGTAACGCTCCGTGAAACCTTGGGAGATGCATGATGATTATTATATCCGTTCGCGAACCTATTTTAATGTCGTTTTCGAGTGGACGTTCGGAGCTACTCCTTTTTCACTCCTTTCACTCCAAGTTTTCCATTTTCAATAGGAATGGAACAGTTCCGAAATCCAAACGAAAACGACATAACTTTGAAAGATTTTGGACAAAAATTCGCAGAAATTCGCAGTTTTGGATAGGAGAACAGACATATTTTGTGTTTTTCTTCTCCGATTGTCTCTGAAAGCCACATCGTTGCGGAACATTTAATTAACAGAAGTAAATACAAACGAAATAGGTAGGTGCATGCATTTTGCAGAAGGAAAAAGAAGTGTAAATAAAAGTAATATGTAGTGTTTTTTACTTGCTCTATAGGGCAAGTATTGGTTTCGTGTGAAACTTTGAAAAACTAACACTACGATAATCGAGAAGCCCAAAAAAGTGGGTTTCGTCATGCGGTCCGTCGGTCTGTGCGTCTACTGTAATTTGAGCTAGAGCCTTAACGGGGTCCGATTTGCATAAGCAGAGCATTTTTATGTGATTCCCTAGATGGAATTTTTGTTTTAGCTCATCTAGAACGGGTGGCTTCATGCCAAAAAAAATTTTTGATTTCTTCAAATTTGCTCAAAAATAGCTCTTACGATTTTGATTAAAGTTTATATCTAGAATAAGCAAAGAAAGTATAAGAAAACTGTATTTCAGGTTTTTTATATCAGGTTTTTGGCAAAAAATTCACATTACACTCATTCATTCGCCAAACAGTCACATTCGCCGATTTTTCAATGTGACTCGCGAGTCATAATAAGACTTCCAAAAACTGTTATAAATTTTAATTGCTCTGCTCTAGTCTCGTCCCAAGTTAAATGCATGGTTATTCGTTCCCTGCAAAATACTTAACCTTAGTTTAAGTGGGCTCTTTAAAAGGAACATTCTCAGTCGTTAAATAATACAACTTCAATTCTCTAAAATGTGTACCATCGTGATTTACTTGTAAGACAAAATTAAAAAAAAAATGTCAAATACATTTTTCATTGAGTATAAATAAAATTTTGTAAATACTTGTGATGCCTAGGTGAATAAATATTAAAATGACTTAAAACTAATTGAATAAGAATACATATTCAAAATTCATGGTAAATGCATTTATAGGTCGCATTTTTTCTTTAAATACATAGATCGTTTGGGCACAATATTCTCGAGTGATACGCACCGAGTCAAAGTTAATCTTGTTTTGGAATACTTTGTACTTAAACTTAGCTCCGTCAAAACTTTGCAATTTTCGTCCACAAAGTGACCAAATTATGGAATAATAAAAATCTATATTTACACTACTTCGAACATACACGGTTATAATATATGTAGATATATTATTTTTTTGTATAAATGGCAGTGCATCAAGAGTGATATGTCATATAACTATAAATTCTTAGATCTTACGATTAACAGTTTCTTATTTATTTATGAGGACTTAAACTGCGTTCGTATTCACGATCACGATCACGATCACGACAAGAAGATGGTGGTAAACTCATTGAAACAGCGTTGTCCAAACTGAGGAAATAAAATTAAAATACCTATATATATTCATAGCTTGAGTTTAAAATGATTCCTTCTTACCGTCGTGTTTCACTTTCAAGCAGATTCGGGTCTAATGGATGCTGTGAGACATGTCTTAATGAATCTCCTAAGGTACTTCGCAAATGTTGCATCTCTCTGTTAGCCCGGGAACTGCGCAGAATATACTGTTGGCGTCGCTTAGCTTCCTGTGCTAGTTGCTCTCTCAACATTGAAATCTGAAAAACAGTTTTTTTTTTTAATTTCGCTTCACTACAAAAAAAAAAATTCCAGAGCATACCTGATTTTCGAGTCTAAGAACTTGCTGACGGTGAGCCTGCTCACGAGCGTCCAACAATTTTTCAGCGTGTAGCTGTGCACTGCGGTATCTTTCGGAGTCACCATCTAGACATTTGCCAGTGTCGTGAACTCTAGCCTTAACTCTGGCCAGTTCGGATTCTTTTTCAGCGAGGAGGGTCTCCAAACGTCGAACTTTAAGGCGTAGATCACGGGATTCCTGTTCGATTACAGCGTGATCCAAGCCGCAACTATAAGCAGTGGACTTCATGTAGTTGTCGTTTTCCATGCGATTGGAGTCATAATCTCCTGCGTCGTAATAGCTCTTTTCCGATCGATCGAAATTAGCAGCCCCACCGCCACCTGAGAACTTACTTTGACGTTCACCTTCTAACTGTTTTACTTTGTCTTTCAGTGACTGCAGTTTTCCCCGAAGTTCGGTCTTCTCTCTCTGCGATGATTTCAGCTGTCGACTAAGCTCATTCTCTTCGTTGTATGTGTCCATCATCTCCCCACCTTTATTATCGCCAGACTCTTCCTTCCACTTGGCTATTCGAAGCTGTGACTCAAGCGCTGAACGCTGAACTTCCAGTTCTGTAACCTGTTCCTGTAGTCTCTGCACCGAATCAAGCTGTGCCTGCTGGTTTCGTCGAAGTTCGTTCACATTGCCTTGGGCATTTTCTAAGCGTTCCGCTAAAATTCGTTTTTCATTTTCCAAAGTTTGTAAACTCTTCTGAAGCATCTTCATTTTTTCTTGATTCGATTGTGACGTATGACCTTGTTCGGAGAGTTCTTTGCTTAGGGTCTTGATTTCGCCACGCAATTCAGTCTCGGTTAAGGCAGTTTTTTGTAGGCGATCCTTAAGCTGATCTACAGTTGACTTAAGTGATGCACAACGATCTTCTAGTTGGGCTGAAGAACGGTTTTGATTTTCCAAACGCTCTTGTAATTGTCGAATGGTTGAGTCTTTTTCTTGTAGAATCATTTGCATTCGAGTAATGTCACCTTCCATTGCAACACGTTGCAGATCCAGCTTCGTAGCTCTACCTTCGATTTTGGCTAGTTCTTCTTGAAGTTGACGTTTTTCAGTCTCAAGTTTGGCGCCGTGTTGACGGCATTTTTCTAAACGCTCCTTAATTGCAAAAAAGAAAAATACGATTAAGTAAATTATAAAAGAATAAGCCAACAAGGGTTATAATCTGTTTCTACATAAAATAAGCCTAAATTATTACTTCCTCTTTGAATATCTGTGTAGATAAAGAAATTATAACAGTTTATAAATCGGCCGCGCAGAGCCAGGGTCTACCGCCGGTGGGCATACTTCGGGCCACCCAGAGTTTTTTTTTTTCAATTCACCCGAAGCTCCCCAAGAAACATTTTTAGCTGCTTAATTGCTCTAATTGCGCTTCCAGAGCAAATGTTAGAGCTTGATTATTTGAGAAGGAGCTCTAGATGCACCCTTAGAGCAAGTGTAGGGCTTGCATACAGCTAATTCATTGAGTTTGAGAGCACATTTTTGCTCGTAACCAGCTTTTTATCAGTGACGAGTGGCTTTGAAGCTCTTTAATATATTCATATGAAATCCTAAAAGGAGCACTTTTGACAGATTTTTGTTTGTATTAGTTTTTGAGATCCAAATGATAAATAAATATGAAAGTAGCACAACAAAATTCATGTGTGTAATGGTAGGAAGAGTAAACTTCATTTATTGCGATGTCAACAAGCTAGTTATTTTATTTATTCCTAGAGAAATAATGTATCTAATTAATTTTTTCTTGCATTAACGTCAATGAATTTTAAGTGCGCGCTTAGTTTTTTCATAAATGGTTTGGAGGTACTTCGCAAAATTACAACGCACCTTCCAAATTATGTATTTTAAGCTGTGAAATGTGAAAATAAAATTAAATTGAACAATGTGAAAATTGGTTAAATAAATTTATCGAAGCACGAAATAAAATGCTTTGTTTACATTGCAATCAATATTTTGTTTTATATTTGAAGTGAAGGATTTAAATGTTTTTAAATGAATGAAAACAAATAAATCAAATTTTCATTTGTGTCGCCATTTTTTTTATTATGGACAATATGTCTCTTTAATAGAGCTGCAATATTGCTTTAAGAGCAATGTTACAGTTTTGCATTCAGGGCTTTGTAGAAAATAGGGTGTTTTGAAAATTGAAAGCTAAGTTAAGTGAATACATAATTCTAAATTGTAGAAATAATTTTGAGTTCAAAGAGTACCTACTTGCCATTGAAGTGAATAAAATTTTATAAGCACCTTAAATTACTAAAGGAAGTACTTGCACGACTAAGTCGTAGATTTAATTTTTTTAGGGATCTGCATAGTTAATATATTTTAATAAAAAAAATTTTCAATTCCGTGCTTAATTCGAATCTTAAGATTTCCCTTATAAATTGAAAGGAATTTATTTATTTTCCACTGTTTTATGTTTTCCAGTTGAAATAATTTTTGTTTTTTGTTTTAGTTTATAACACCCTATAATATGATTGGGAGAATTGTCTTGAATGAGAATAGGTATTTATTCAGCTCTATATGTGCATTATTGGAGCTCTATTGATGGATTTTTTTGACATCAAATTTTGTGTGAAAATATTAGTAATTGAACTCTACAGCCGCTTTCAGTGTAGCTCTGTTAATGCAATTTTTTGACATTTCGAAAGATTATGCATTAGTATTGTGCGCATGTGTTGTTAGCAGCTCTACAATGCCTCTATCTATGCTGATGTTTAGAGTTTGCTCGTTGCAAGATCTCATGAACTGTGTTAAGGAGCATGTTTTCAAATCTGGAAGCGTTGTAAAGTTAATAGAGCTAAAAGTGTTCTAAAACTGCGTATATAGAACATTATTTTGAAATATAATGTAGGGAGCTTTGAAATAATCTCTAACAGAGCTGTAGCTTTGGATTTCACTATCTAGGAGCTGTAGAAGAACAGTTTTGCTTCTATTAGCTCCAACGATGTTACTTATCGTTAATTGAGCCCCACTTTTAATGGCGAAGAACTGTTGTAGTTCGGCATTTCTTAATTCTCGTCTATATTTTAAATGGACGCGACTAGAGAAATGGAAACTTTTATAAAACAAAACTGTTATAATTGGCATGTCTAGAGTCACTTCAATATTTTAAATGGACGAGACTAGAGAAATGCATACTTTTAACACTTATAACAGTTTTTGGCCAATATAAGTACAATATATTAAACAGGCTTCGCTCGGCTTAAGATAAAAACTCTGGCTGCCCTAGGTTAACCCACCAGCGGCGAAGGGCCCTGGCTCCGAATTTACTCTTGAAACATGTTTTTCAGTCAATTTATGTAGATCCCGAGCTAACTCAACGAATTTGGTGAGCTTACTCTAAATTACTCAAAATAAATTATGTATTTCTGACAAAGATGTGACATGTGAGTCAAAACACTATCGTAATAGAGAGGGCGAGACTATTGAAATCGAGATGGCACTACTATTGTGATGCTTTTTTTGTCTATAGCTGAGGTAGTTCAGCGGATCCAGGGTCCGACAGAAGAAAGCAAGGAAAACTCGGTTTTTTTTGAAGAGTTTACTTAAAATAATCTAGCATGGTATTTCATATAATTTTACAATAGATAACTAACACGGTACTTCATATAATTGGGATAGAGTACCCGGCCCTGGTCGAAACTTAAAAAAGATAGAGATATATATTTCTTAATTGAAGGTGAATACACAAAAGAGTAGAGATAGATCTCTCTAGTAAAGGTGGATACACAATATAACTTAAATGGGATAGAGTCCCCGGCCGCGGTCGCACCACGCACTCAGCATTGTGTTTCTTGGTACTTCTCCTTTCGTACTCGATAATGGTACGCACAGCACTGGTAAAAGCAGAAGACGAGTTTCCATACAAATTACAGCTCCACTTATCAGCTCTGTGAGCAGGAGTAAGTGTGAATTATAAAGGTGCAGAAAACTCGTCATCATATCATATGTTCGTATATCTGGCTTATTACGATGAGCTGTGTATCCGGTGACTGCCGGTCGTTATAATTTGAATTTGAAAATTCAATGACGGTGTTCACATTGGACTGAAGCCTGATTCACAATGCGGCGAGGAAACGAGACGTGAGCGTGACGAGAACTCGTTGTAGTTGTCAAACCAATTTCAAACAATGAAAGCATACCTGGATATACACAATGCGGCGTTTCTCGTCGTCACGTCACCCCAAGAACTCGAAAAATTGAAAAAAAGACGCGACGTGACGAAGATTTTCATTTTTCCTTAGTAATTTACAGATTTTCACAAGAGATGTAATCAAATTGTGTCTAACAAATAAAGTTATTGATAAATCTATTGTTTTGTAACTTATTTTGTTTATATTTTATTGATTTTTTTTTACAAAAATAAATTTTTGTCGTAAAAACGCTCGCTACATTGTGAATTGGGTGACGATTTTGTAACTAGAAAAAGATGACAACGGTTCTCGTCACGCTCACGTCCCGTTTCCTCGTCGCAATGTAAATCAGGCATGACTCCTCCGTTTTTTTTTTTGACATTTCTGTGCTTTTGTTCACTTCCACTCCATGGTGAGAAAGAGATGGCCGATGTGTTCACATTAGTTTGTGTCTGAACAAAACAAGTTGGATTCACATCAAAATGTGAACACCGTCAATAATAGTTGAAGTGACAGTTGGGTCGTTGTTGAGGGCGATGTGTGGTGGTAGGTAAATAGAATGATGGTTTGTAGATGGAGGAAAAACCTCGATGTTGATAGATTTTCGACACCCATCCGTCAAAAATGCCTATTCCATTAATCCACAGTTAACTCACTGAATCTGTTGAGTTAACTCGGGATCTAAATTGACTGATGTAATATTTTTCATGTTCTCGCACTTAAAAACTGGGCCTAAGCGCATAATAGCCCTGTTCGTTTGGAGGTGGCGAAGCACTCACGAGTACTGCTATCTACAAATCTCATCTAATCGCCATGAAAGCACGAGTAGTTGGTAGTACTAGATTATCGTTTAGATCTACCCATGAGTACTTCTCCACCTCCAAAAGAACACGGCTAATGATGACAACGAAACCTCCAATGCTCCAAGTTCAAGTAGATACCGAAAAACTCCAAAAGCAAATAGACTTTTTTTTAGTTTAATAGCGAACTTTTTAAAATCTTTTCAACGCTTACATTTTATAAATATATTGTTTTTAAAAATTAGTTGGTTAAAAAAAAAATAAAAATAAAGCTGCTATCCGATTCTCAAACCAGATGCTTGAATTTCTATTCCTACTGTATTTGAGTTTATCGGTTGTGTGGAACAGAACTTTGAACCAGCAATCCTTATTATACCTGTACACCTTATAAATAGAACAAGGTTATAAATAATCTTATTTTTCACACTATAATTCAAATAAGAGGTTATAAATAATATTCTGCTACCAAATCGTGCATAAAAACAAAATCTACACCCCCAGAGTCATTCAAGTCAAGTTTTAAGGTCTAACTTTCCACCAAAAGACGTCTAGCTTATCTGAATTGACTATTTTTTCTTACTGGACATCTTTTTGAAAACAAAATTATAAATAAACAAACGCGGGTGACTATAATGCACGGTGACTGCCAAGCGCGGTCTAAAGTTCAAATCAGACCATATTATAAAACAATTATTTTAACAAAATTTATTTATGTAAGGAGAGAAAGAAATCGGTAGAATTAATGAGAAGTCATTGATAGCAAAATTCAAAGCGATAAATATTTCCGGAATATTTATTACCAGTCATCTGACGTTCTTGTCCAAATTGGTCACAATGGTCATTAATATTATATATAAAACAATTTTATTTTGCTTAATATGGTGTATCGAATCATTCACTTTAGGCGTGTTTTTTTGCAAGCCCGGAGGAAATTGGTCGAAAAAAACGACATCGGAGCTAAATAATTTACATGTTAAATGCAACAACAACTTATCCCTTCCGGGCTTAACTAATCACACCCAATTCTCGGGGCTTAACTTAAGCTCGGAGAAAAACTTTATTACGGGTGTGAATTACATGCTTGTTATCGAAAGTTTGTATAGAAACTCCTTTTTTTGTTGTGATGGCGTCGCTTATCCCCAGTGTCATTCAAATAAATCCCTCCGGGCTTACAAAAAAAACACGGCTTTTAAATTCACAATAATGTGAAAAAAGATTGATAAATATGAGCAAATCGATGACTTTTTACCTATTGCGCCGTCTATTTCTATCTCTAGATTTATATTTTTAATGGACGATACTAGAGATATGCCAATTTATAACAGTTTTTCGCCATTAAAAGTGGTCGTTTTATTTTAAGCGCTTCGTGCGACTTGAAAAAAAACTTTGGGTGCGGAGGGCCGATGGCCCTG
This sequence comes from Leucozona laternaria, assembly GCA_932273885.2. Lineage (NCBI taxonomy): Eukaryota > Metazoa > Arthropoda > Insecta > Diptera > Syrphidae > Leucozona > Leucozona laternaria. The sequence goes on along the minus strand of OW026366.1, from coordinate 257,137,897 downwards.
CGGGCCCGCATAAACAGTACTTTTATAAACCAAAACTGTTATAATTGGCATGTCTAGAGTCACTTCCATTTTGAATACCAATCGTAAGATACAAAAATGAGAAGGATTTTTGTTGTTGTTGAAATGTAAGTCAGCTTAAAATAAAATTTCTACTTACCTCGGTTTGACTATTCTCTTCGGCTCCGGCACCGAGCTGCATCTCTAAGCTTGCCAGTTTTTCTCGAAGCTGTTGACACTCATCAGTCTTCTGACGCAGTGAATCTTCAACCGATTGCAAGGTAGCTGACTTAATACCCAGTTGGCTCTCCAAATTGCTTTTCTCCTCTTGCAAATGACGCAAGATTTGGTGCAGTTTCGAGACTTTAGTGTCACATTTAACTTGTTGATCGGCAGCATCTTGTAATTGTTTCTTGGTAGTGTTCAATTGGGCTTTGAAGTCATCCTTTTCGCGTTCGATCTGAGCCACTTGGTGCATCAAATTACGTACACCCTTGCGAACCAAATCAGGATCTACCTCGATAATTGGAGCATCTGGGCAATTTGAAGTGCTGCGGGTTTCGAAATCATGGCAACCGCTACGAACCGGACTATAACGACGCGAAGGACTAACTAATCTGTGTGACAGACTAACAGTTCCATCAAATTGAATACCAGCTATACGGCGGAGAGTATGTGCAATTGAGCTAAGTCTTTGTTCAGCATCACGCTTGTGAGCTTCGCAATTACAAAGCTGCTCGTCCAATGCACGTATCCGTCCTTCAGCTCCACCAAGTCGAGCCTTAAGCTCTTGAATTTGTTGAGTAGCATCGGCTAGACAAACTTCTAGATTGTGTTTTTGATCTTCAACGCGTTTTTCTCTGCAGCGACCCTCATCCAATCTTGCCACCAGTTCTTGTTCACGATTATGGAATCTATGCTCTTCTTGGCCGGCATGACAACGAAGACGACCCAGTTCCTGACGTGTTGCGCATAAATTGGTTTCCAAATCAGTAAGCTATAAAATAATAATATTTTATCAAATGTTCCAATTATGTCAAAGGCTTTATATGATGGTGATCTTGATCTATACCTGTTTTTTAACTTGATCCAACTCTTGCGAAACACGCTCCTTTGCTTCCGTTTCTGTGGTTAATTTATTTTGTAAATCCTTCTCACCATCGTTCTTTTGTGAACATTCAATTTGAACTTTTTGTAGAGTGCTTTTAGTCGTAGTTAATTCTTGACTTGATTTAGTCAAATTGTTTTCGGTCTCTTTTAACAGAGTACTCAGTCTAGTACGCTCATTTTCTAGAGTATTTTTACTATCTTCCAGATTAGCGATTTTCTGCAATGCATCTTCAATAGCTCGGGCTTGTTCTCGTTTGGCACCCTCTACTCGTTTAACATGGTCCCTAAGCTCCTTATTACTATTTGCATACTTATCGCGTTCGATATTACTGTCTGCAAGTGCTCGCCGGTTGTCTGTGAGCTCTTTGCGAAGACTTTCGGTTTGTCCGTCACCTTAAATAAATTATGTATCGGTCTTTTGAATATTTTAAATTATAAAAAGATTGCTTAGGCTTTTAGAATGTGAAATAATAAAATGAACTAAACACATTGTGCACGCTTAAAAATATCATAAAATATCTTTTGCTTCTTGATAAATTAAGGATGGGCGCCCAACGTGGGGAAATTCTTTCTTTCACCTTCTGCAAAAATGAGTGTGAGGCTGGTCATTATGCATCCCATACAAGGCGTTAATGATACAGAAGAAGCTCACTACAGTAGTTCTGATTCGAGATCGACTCTCATAGGGCCCTTCTTCAAAAGGGCAAAGAAGATCTTATGCCACATCTCATTAGCTTACTTCGAAGTGGCATAGCTCTTGGGTACATACCAAGTCTATGGAGAAGAGCTAAGGTAATCTTATTCCTAAAATAGAGAAAAGAGATTCAACCCATTGAGGCCGATAAGCTTAACATTCTTTATACTGAAAACGTTGGAAAAAATAGTTGACAACTTCATGCCTCTTAATGAATGCCAACATGCTAACAGAGTGGGCAGATCGACAGACATCCCCCTGTCGGAATTCACGAATACCTTACAAATATCTTTAGAAGCAAAGGAAACGGTATTATCTGCCTTTTACCTTAAATAGATGGATTGGTGAGATGCTGGGCACCAGAACAACAGAGGTAATGGCAGGATCAAATGTACAGAAAAGGAAAAGGTACTATCACCCTTGCTGTGGAGTCTTGTAGTGGATGAACTGCTACAAAATCTTACTTCTCAAGTTATACGATGTAATGATTTCGCTGATGATATCGTAATTACTGCCCTAGGAAAGTTTGAAGAAACTCGTTGCGATATTATGCAAAGAGGACTATCTATCACAAAGAAATGGACTATCAATTAACCCTACAAAAACAACGATTACACCATTTACCAAGAAAAGACTTCTTCCATACATGAAAGCTACCGCAACCAAAATATTGCCATTATGTCAGATAGCCAAGCCGCCCTCAAAGCACTTAGCTCGTACGCCATCAGCTCTAAGCTAGTTTGGGAGTGTGTGAATATGCTAAACGAACTTGGCAAGTAAAACAATGTTTAACTCCTTTGGGCACCTGGCCATATCGGGGTCCAGGGAAATGAGGAGGCAGACTCCCTAGCAAAAACAGGCACAACAACCCTTTTATAGGGGCCTGAGCCCTATTGCGGAATAGGAGAAAATGTGATTAAAAACAAAATCAAAAAAGAGGAGGAGGTCAAAAGATCCAAAAATTGTAGGGAGCTCCCCAAGCTTAGGCAGGAAAAAAATATAATGAAGATCGTGTCAAAAACTGCATCAGCTTAGGCAGAAACAACCTCAGAATAATTACGGGTCTCGTCAGTGCTCAGTGGCTGCAAACTCAGAAGACACCTTTATATTCTTGGTCTAGAAAGCAGCTCCACCTGCAGAGTTTGCAATACTTATGAGGAAACACTGGACCACATTATAGGAAAATGCGATTCTCTCATGCATCAATGAAAAAAGCACCTGGGACATTACCAGGTAGAGCGGATCGAATTTCCATCCCTCTAGATACTCGAATTCCCTAAGAGTGTAAATCTGGAGGAAGAGCTATAGAATGACCAAGATCATCTAGCTCTAGATGGGAGCACAATAGATCTTTAGGTCGCAGTGCAATTACCCTCAAATACTATTCATTCATTCATTCATAGGACTGTAGGTGTAGGTTCCTATATGCTTGCGCCTCTTGAGCTACCTACCTTCTTTTATCTTTCGCATTGTTTCCTGTAGATGTCCATTGAGTCCATCGATTTTGTCTTCTCTCAAACGAACTTCCATTTTCAACTCCTCACTTATCCGTCCAAGTGAATCTCGTTCTTCTCTGATCGATGTTAGTGAAATTTCTAGCTTCTTGATTTCTTCTTCTAACTTCATTCTAAAAAAGGTGAACGACTTTTGTATAGATTTATTGTTAAAAGATTTATTTGGTAAAACTAAAATTTACTTATTTTCCTCCTCCTTTGTTCTAATACTTGCAATTTCGTCCTTCAACTGCGCTATAACATTTCGATGTTTTTCATCTCTCGCTACAAATTCGCGTCTATTGCGATCTAAAGCATCTTGTTCAGCCTTCAAGTCTCGGGTTACTGATTCTAACTTTTCGGCAATAGCTTGTTTGTCACGGTGGGCTAAAAAAAATAAAATTGATTTTCTGTTGTTTTAAGAGTACGCAAAACACTTGGGAGTCTTTTTTTTTGTTTACCCATCAACAAGGATTGTTGTTTTTCATTTTCAGCACGAATCATTGCATCTTCCTGCTGCTGCATCAATTTCTCGATATTAGCTTGCAGAGTTTCAATGTGCTCCTGCTGCTTGAATATTTCGTCATCTTTAGCTTGTTCTAATGCTTGCAAGGCTTGTTGCATTCGCTTTTCCAAAGCATTGCGAATTTGCTGATTTTCTTCGACATATTTCTTATTGTTGTCGTCGCCAGAAGCCTTGAGCTTTGCAATCTTTTGCAGGAATTCACTTTCTTGGACACGGGCAGCATTTGTCAGTTGATTCTTCATTTCTTGTGCACGCCGCTGACAGCTCTCCAAATCTTTGGTTAGTCGGGCAACAGTGTTCTTTAGGGTTTCCTCTTTCACCAATACCTCCTGCAGTTCACGCTCCAGTTGATTACGCTTTTCAACTGTTGCTTCTAAGGTGGTATTTGTATCAAAAAGAACTGCTTCTAGGGATTCCTTTTCAGTGCGAAGGGATGCTAGAAGTTCCTGTATGAATATGGATATGAGAATTAATAGTCTTTTGTTGATTTAAATAAATTTACCTGAAGCCGTTGGAGATCCTTTTCGTGCATTTCAATGCAAACCTGCCTCTCCTCGCTTTCCTTGACCATTTCTTCCAAACTTCTATTTAGTCGGTTGTTCGTCTCGTTGGCCTGTTCTAAACGTTGTCGTGTACGCATTAGTTCTTCATTGAGACATTCCTTCTTTCGGTTTGTGGCAGTGAGTTGGTTGTGAATGTCTCCACGATCACGAGTGATGCAGGCCAGATCTTGTTGAATCTTTTCCTTTTCCATATGAAGGAACTTGAGTTTCTCTCGCAGAGAGAGGTTTTCCGTTTCCAAGTCAAGGCGATTCTTTTCAATAATATTTAATTCTTTTTTAATAGCAGACAACTCGTTTGTTTGTTCACTACATTGACTGCGTAATTTTTTCCTATCTTCCTCGGATTCTGTTAAGTGATCTTGCAGAGTTTTTACTTCTTCTTTGTCTGTGAAACTATTTGAAGAGATTTTCTCAAGTCTATCCTGTAGTTCACACTTTTCAAGGAGCAATTTCTCCAAGTCGTACTCCAGGTCGTTTCTTTGTTTTTCCATCATGCAGATTACGCTGTCTGTTTCAATGCGCTGCTGTTCGAGTAGGTCTCTGTTGAGGCTAAGTCTGTTGAGTTCCTCTCTCAGGGATATGGTTTCCTCTCGAAGACGACTTCCGCGGTCTTCTTCAGATCTGAAATTTAACACAAATAGGTTATAAGTTCTTATATTCACAAATATATTTGTATACAAACCTTAAGTTCATTTCAGTGATGTCCTTGTCTTTAAGAATCCTTTGAATCTCAAGCTCCACAGCTTTTTTGTCTTCTTCCAAGCTATCAATTCTTTTCTGCAGTTTACCATAGTTAAGTTGAAGCTTCTCATAATCATTGCTGAGGTTTTCAAACTGAAATACAAATTCAAAGAAAACAAAACGTCTACAACTTTTTGATAAATCAACTCACTGCATTATTTAATTCCGCCCGTCCTCGTTCAACATTCATCTTATCACCTCGCATTCCATCCAAAGTCTTCTGAAGACTCTCGCGCTCTTTGAAGAGTTCCGAAAGTTGAGAATTACTAAGGTCTAGTTTTTCCGTCAATTGGGACACTTTGGAAGCTAAGATATTCTTTGTGCTCTCACTAGCCTCCAGTTGATTCTTCGTTGTTTGAAGATTATCGTTACAATTTTGATACTTTACTTGAAGATCATGCAAAGCCAATTGATATTTGTGTAACGCAGCTTGTACTGCTGAAATAGTTCCTTCGGCAAAGGCATGCGAAGTTCTCGTTGAACCTCTACGTGGGGATTTCATCGGAGGTCCTCCCATAACTGACTGTTGACTCAAATGCAAATGCTGAGACGAGCCATTATCTTCCACATCGACAACAGTTTCGGCGTCTTGAACAACAGCTTGAGCTATTTCACGAATAGCATTGTTCAAACGTTCGATTTCATCATTCATGCGATTTGTTTGCATAGCTTGAGACTCAGCCTGAGAACAACGATCTTCCAGTTTCTTTAGCTGTTGCATTAAATCCTGTACACGTAGATCACGTTCGCTTATCTCATGTTTAGCACCATCATATTGAACTTTAAGTGTGGCTAGCTGAGATTTAAGATCGGAGGCTTCACGTTGTGATTTTTGCAATTGTTCATTGTTCGCTCGAGCTGCTTGTTTTACAGTGAAATCAACACCATTACAGGCGCTTGACAAATCTTTGCTAACCGTAGAAATTTCAGTTCCCATTTTGCCAACTTCGTTCTTCATAGCCATTTGCATGTCTTTAAAGGATCGTTTAACATCAACTACTTCTCGCCACATTTTTAACAAACGATTATGTTCGGAATTGTAGTAGTCCTTAAAAGCCTGTGAGGGAATTATATGTGATAAATTATTATTAGAGGTGGTAATATATGTAAACCATGAGGAGGAATATACCAATCAACTCAACTATGCAATTAAATATGGTTTAAGCCCTCTGCACGCGAAGCCACTCAAAAGAAACCAAACTCTCTAAAACCAGTTGTTAAGAACTGATATACCTAATTTTAACTACCATATACATTTACAAACAAAACATGTCTCAAGGGGACCTCAGAAGTTAAAAAAATGACATGCAACTTCTTAAACCTTATTTATAAATAATACTTAGTTGGTAATGGGGCTTCAAATACCTATTTCTGGGGTAGAATCGCCACATACGTTAGCGAAAACTGTTTATTTGGCATGACGCCATAAGTGAACAAAAGCCAGAATACTAAATTTGTTTTTACTTTGTACGTTCACGCCGTACTCAGCATGTCATTCGACTGGTTAGAGGCTTTCGTATTTATTTGATAACGGAAGAAAAGACTATGAAAACTAACTATGGAACTAGGGATCGATATCCAGCGTATGCCACCTCTCACATTAGACCTTCGGATTCGGTAGAAAATTGTAGGTCCCCTTCATTCCTACCATGAATGATTGAGAATTTGAGAAGTAGAACAGTGACTATGCTGAGCGAAGAGCCAAATAAAGACCAAAAGGGAATGAAGCGTTATTACGCAAATAGACAATAAGATAGTGTAAGAAAATTGTATAAGTAAATAGTTTAAAAAATTGTAAGGATGATACTGATACAGGTTAATTCCAAGTCTTGTAACGAACGAATATTAATCCTCTGAGTCTGGTTAAATAAAACAAATCATTATAAAGCAACGTCAACTACGAGTTTTACTTATCGAGTAAGTAGGCCCATCAGACCAATCCATTCAGCCTACGAGTTGGCTTAGTAACTTTTATTGGACCTTTAACCTGATCCAGTTAGCCTCTCAGTTGGCTAACAATTATAAACTTGGTATTTCTCTATCCAAACTTAACATTCTAATCATATGGTGTTCCCTTCATATTTCACCCAGGTTCCCTCAGCGCCCGCTTTAGGACGCGGCTAGAGACATGCCAATTTATAGTAGTTATAACAGTTGTTCGCCATTAAAAGTGGGTGGCTTCGCGCGACTTGAAACAAAACTCTGGGTGCCTGAAGTATGCCCACCGGGGGAGGGCCCTGGCCCTGGGGTGGCGCAAAAAAAGTACTTTTATAAACTAAAGCTGTTATAATTGGCATGTCTAGAGTCACTTCCCCCGCTTTAACTCACCTTCCCCTTCCGGAAAGTCTATAATTATAATTGGTTACATTATCGTTGTATTTTTTATAAAATTGACGCAACCGGTAGGATCCTTCGAAGCTGTCTTCAAGTAAACAATCCTGAAAAATCGGTAAAAATAACACAAAATGGTGGAATTCATGTCAGGGAAAATCGCACACGGGGGGGCAAAACCGTTTCAGTATTATGTTGTATGAATACAATAATCATTAGCAATGCTTTGAATGCAAACACGTAGCAAATAGAAAAACACATCACCTGAGCAAAGATAATTTCTGCACAACGCCAATTCACCAGATCCTGAAATATCATCCGCCTTAAATATAACCACAAAAGCACCAGCAACATCAATAAAAACAGCAACCTTAGAAACATCATCAACTTCAATCCCTACTACTATCTAGTAAGTACTTTTGTTATCATAGCCAAAAACAATAGTGGCAGCCTTGTTGCGGACATTTTACAGTGGCAGCATTGTCGATAGTGAATCAGGTTCATCAGGCAATCATACTGCTTGTTGCACTTGCCTTAAGCCTAGTACGCTGCTGACGCGAAACGAAAAATCCCATACAAAAATGGCATAACGAAATCATAAACGAAAAATTTCGTCCTCCTTTTCGTTTTGCAGTACGCTGTTCGATGAGCGAAATTGATAATTGGAAAAGTGACATTTGAGGTTCTTTTCTATTTGTATTCGTTGTATCTTTCATTACAGCATGGCTTTCTGCGATTTTTTTGCGATTTTTTTCGTTTATATTTGTTTTTTTTTTTTATTGCAATTGGAGGCGCTTTCAGTTGTCATTTTTTCGCTGCGGCTTCAGTATGCATTTCGCTGTCGTATTGGAGACCACCGAAAAATTTCATTTCGCATCAGCAGCGTACTAGGCTTATAGGAGAATGGAGCTTCGATTACAGAAAGATTTAAGGCAACCAAATACAAAAACTCCAGTTCGGTCGCATAATTACAATTTGAACAAAAAGTACAATTAAACAGTCAAAGAAATATGTGTTTATTTCCTTTGCAACAAATTTTGTGTACACTAGCATTTATGCACGGAATAATCAACACAAGACACACCCGCAGAGTAGTTTATTGAGGAATGTAATCGTTATCGTTGATGAATTTCTCCCAAACACCATTTGCGGGCTACAAAATTCTTCAGAAATAGCCACGCTAAATAGCTAATTTCGTATTTGTCTGCAAGAGAAGTATCTACCTAAACTATTATCCTTATGTCGTTTTCGATTGGATTTTCGGTAAGTTGTACTCCTTTTCAATTCCAATCGAATATGAAAACACTGACTTTCCTAAATTTACACACACACTACCAAAGCTGCCATTTAACAAAATGGCTTCTTCAAGTATTTATCACTTTTGACAAGTAATCCAACGAAAAACTTTATATGTATGTGTGTGTTCCTCATCTACTCCAAAATGAAATTGGGGACAGAAGAACACTCCGAAAACATTACTCGGAACAGCCAATCGAAGGCTTTTGGAGTAGTAGGAGTGAAAAAGGAGTGTAAAAGGAGTACTCCGTACATCCAAACGAAAACGACATTAGTCTATAGCCACTGACTTACGTGTAAGTTATAAGATTTGTTGTAATTCTTCGCAAAAAGTCGTACACCCTACCATGACCGTTGTATCCCAATGCTGAACGGAAAACGGATACTGATGACGATGAGAACGATAGTGCACTCGGCGTCGGCGTAGTCATCTCCGAATCTCTGATGTGTGTATTGAAATTGTGCTCTGCTCATCCAAACAGAGTTACCAATTGCAAGCAAATTCAAAAGCTTTTTCTTTGGATTTTATTAAGGAACTTTTAGGATTTGAAGGTTTTGAGAACATATTTATAAAGTTGAGTATTTGAATGGTGATTATTTATTTATAATTCAAACTACGGAAACTACGGACAGGTTTATGCAAGCCAATGTAACCAGACTGAGAGGCAAGCGTCCTGTCTGTTGAAACAAGATCATTATTGTCTAACTATTTATCGTTACTTGAATTATTATAATGAATTCCATATCAAAGTAAATAATCTACATTTGTATTCACTGAAATACGTATTACTAAAAGAAACTTTGTTTTGGTATCACTTTATATATAGATAACTTCCTTCTGAATAAAAATGTCTGGCTCCTTCTTTTTTAGCCAAAACCTGTTGGATTCTTCTGAAATTCTCCGTAACTCTGCAACACTATCTTCCCTGAACTGACAATTTTTGTTGAACAGAGAATAATAGCGTCGACATTTTGAATGAGTTTGTTCTGACGTAAGAGCTTAAATGTATTAATGTTTCTTGAGCGAATTCTGATTTCAAATCGAGAAGCGAAATTTTCTTTTCAGAAGCGTCGGTTGAGTGTTATTTTTTTTTGCCGGATGCTTCCGGACGTCCAAAAGAAAACGACATAAGTTTTACTTTGGAACTTTGCAAAATATGAATTCAAATGCAAAGTTCTATTTTACTTTGCAGGAATTTATATTTTGCAAAGTGAAAAGTGTTTGGTGAAATACGCCGCGCAAATTTCACAATAATTAAAGCCTGAATCACCTTAACCAGAGTTTTAGACTGGCGTTTTTATTTGAATGACATATTATTTTCATTCATTTTTGTTGAAACTGCGTTAAGTAATTTCGTTACTAGTTTTTCGTCTATTCGTTTCTAATAAACCCAGCAAAATATTTCGTTCCGTTAGTGAACGCATGTCATCATCTTAATAGGCGGGTTTTTTTTGCAAGTCCATATGGATTTGTCGAAAAAAACGACATCGGGACTAATAGTTTTACACGTAAATACAACAACAACTTTAATCCATATAGACTTAGCTAAGTCCAGATAATTATCGGGACTTACGTACTGTAAGTAAGAAGTTCCTAAGTCCCGATGTCGTTTTTTTCGACAAATCCATATGGACTTGCAAAAAAACACGCCTAATATCTCTTTACGCATAACGTATCACGTAATTTTCATACGTTCAATTGCCCTATCGTGAAAGAATACTGAATTACAGCATTAAATATGGCAAATTCAAACATAAAATTCCGAAATGCACAAAAAACGACTTTATGTTTCATTAATTCAAAGAAAATCACAAAATTTTGCAAACCAAAAATGAATAAAATATTTAATTGATATACTTTCTGTGCTCCAGAAAGCAGTGGAAAAGAAATTAAAAAATAAGAATCCATATGAAGTAAATTAATATAATAAAAATGTGTGAGTGGGTTGCTCACGCTTAAGATGTGTAAACTTAAACTTTCGTCCGAGTGCCAGATTTTTGTTATTGAACGTTCCCAATATAACGTAACGTGCTACACGGAAACGGATTGTTTTACACCTTGGGCTCACGTTTTTAGTTTGGAAGTGACTCTAGACATGCCAAATATAACAGTTTTGGCTTATAAAAGTACTGTTTATGCGGCCCCGCAGGGCCAGAGCCCTCCGGTGGGAATACTTCAGGCACACAAAGTATTTTTACAAGTCGCGCGAAGCGCGTTAACGCACGTCCACTTTTAATGGCAAAAAAACTGTTATAACTGTTATAAATTGGCATGTCTCTAGTCTCGTCCTTTTAGTTTACCCTACAGCCGGCATAAATGTTTAGACACCAAAATAACTCAATTTGTAAGTAACAAAGATCATAATGAAACCTCTTAAAGTAATATAGTTAAATTGTTATTAAAAAAAATTTTAAATACCTGCTCCTCTTCCTTGTACTCGTCTTCTTTGGCCATCAATTCGTCTCTTAAATTAGCCCAATCGTTTGTCAACTTTTGCAAGTCATTCGTCAACGCCTCATTGGTCTTGTTCGATTCCTCCAATTGTTGTCTCAAAGCATTGTTTTGTTGTATAATATGTTCGCATTTGTTATGTTCTTCCTCAAGTTTTCGGCAAATGTCACTGCCATCATCATGATGTGCACAATCTCTCATGCATGGTGGTGTAGGCGGTGAGTCCAACGATGAAGAACATGGCAAACTAGATTGTCCCATGTTCATCGGAGTATTAGGACACTTTGAAAATTAATATACAAAATTAGAGTTCTCTAATCTTAGAACCAATATGTGAACACAAAACTTACAATTCCCCCACTCGATATGGGACCAGTTGTTATCTGAGGTGCACTACTGTAGCTTATCGATGGAACCGGCTTAATAGTCTCATGCATTCTTCCCTCCAAATCCGAACATCTCTGACGATATTGCTGCACCTTTGATTGCAGCCGAGACACCAAGGCTGCCTGATTCTGCTGTGCTTGCTTATAAGTATCGATACGACGACGATAGCTACTTGCTTCTTCTTGCAAACGTTGACGCAACTCCTGATTTTGGCGTAACAGAGTGTTTGTCTCTGTAGGGGTTGGGCTCGACATCCTAGGAGTGAGGCTGGAGGGTTGCTGTGCACTTGATCCTAAGTTATTATCTGTTCCTGTTCGATTTCTATTTCTAGAAAATGGTAACTTAGGGTGATCAGCACCGGAAACAGGACATGCTGTTTTGTAGTTATCTTTGTAGCCCACCTGTAAAAAAATAAACCACGATAAAGGATGAATTCAAATTTGTACTCGTGTTTTCGTTTTATTGAATTGAATTAATGCACATTGGAGAGTATCGTGTTTTGTAAATTCGTTGCTAACTTCTTTTATATCCATTTTCATATTATGTTGTGTTTATGTATATTTGTATCAGAAATATGTGTATAAACATCCCCGTTGTTAATAAAAAAAAAAAAATGGTAATGTGCACGCATTGCACAGCCTGTCACCGTGCCTATGTTAGATATCATGCTGTTTCCTGGCTTCCAGAGTTATTAATATCAAACAATAACTAATATCGATGACACGGTGAATCTAAAATTGGAAAACATGACTTGAATTTCCTGTGGCATACCTACTTGTAGAAGTTGATGATACCAATCTATGTATTTATACTCATAATGCTCTGTACGGAAGGACTTTCTTGAATGCATTTCCTTCAACTAAGGTTAGGCTCTGGTGAGTATATAGATACCTACTTAAAACAACTTTCCTATAAGGGATAATATGAAGTCGCATGCAACTTTATTTATAATTAATTGCTTAATATTTTGTAACCTAGAATGGACGTAGAATAGCATGAAAATGCATGGAACTAGATAAGCAAGGGTTTCGTTTTCGTTCAAAATTAACAAATATGCCGATAGTCTACAAAAAACCTATTTTCCTTGACGATTTGAGAGCAATCAATTGAGTATAGTCAAACTGGACATGACAAACATTTCTTACAGATCGGACCTTTCATTTTCTTGTTCCTCAAAGTCTAATCTAAATACATATTACTAAAAATTAAAAGAAAGTGTCCTTACTGTGCAAAACAAAACACAGGTTTGCATACGCTAAATTTAATTTTATTTTAAGCGAAAAATCTTTTGAAATCTTGGCCATAGTAACGGTCACTGATTACATCTACAAAATACCGCAAAAGACATTTTAGTCGAAAGTACGGACATTTTTTTTTTTTTTTTTCATCACAACTGCACACTATTTTTGTTTATGGCAAAGCGACCACTGTCCCGGATTTCTTCTGAATCAACCAAGTAGAATTAGCAGCAATAACAGTATGGAAAAAAACATATGTATGTGTACTGACGTACCCGCGCTTGAAGTAAAACTTCTTTTCTCTCAAACAAAGCCTCTCGCCTCTGTCATATTCTTACTTATAAACGTACAAACATTTCGTATAAACCAACATAACAATTAATTGTTGATTTAAGATTATAATGAATTCTTTACAAATTGGTTAGATAATCAAACCAAAGTTGACGATTTTCGCTTAGCCATTACACCCCGACTCCACAGGGCATTCAGATGCCCAACATCACAACCACAAACCAACCAGCGAATTTTTACCTCTGCGCAAATTATGTCATGTAGTTTCAAATACAAGGGAAACATACAGAAATTCCTTTCCCCTATACTTCTACCTTTTTCCTTCAACATTTACCACCATATTCAGCGAGAACCAGAAAAAAACTCAAATCTCATGCCCAAGCTTTGAACAGCGGTCATGTCGTGTTGAAAAAGTAGTTTTCGTCGATATGTTGCTGCACGGACATGGACTTTTGTGCCTCCATTGGATTTTTTCTAGACATGTTCATAATCCGAGCATCGTTCATGCCCAGTGGAGGTGGCATGTAAGGGCCAGCTGTACAAACGTCGATGTCGGTCAAACTTTTATCCGTGGTTCAGCAATTTTAGTCCACCGATTCCGGCGAGTTAACTGAGGTTCTCATTTGATTCAAATTTTTATCCGTGGTTTAGCAATTTCAACTCACCGATTTCAACTCACCGATTCACCTCAGTAAAATCTCCGAAATTGGGACGAGATTTAAGAAAGGAAACGAGACGCAAGAAAACGAGACGAGAGCGTGACATTATTCACTGTAAGCATTTTGGAATTATAAAACTATTTCCCAATTCAATGGCAAGAGACTTTTGACGAGATTTAACAAAAATAATAATAAAATAATAATATTAATGTTATCCTTCAAATCTGATCCGGATACGATCATGATATTAAAACTAAAAAATGTTATGTACCCATCTCTTTTTGTCCTTATGTGTATTTATTTGTAGGTGTTCGTTGTCTTCGTTTTTACTCAAAAAGCCATCTACCCGTCAGCGTTAAAACTAATTTTTGGAAGGAAGTACTGAAGGTGTGTGTTCAAAAATGGATTTGCAAATCCAAAAGCAAAGCTGGACCTTGAATTGTTTTTGTAATAAATGTATTTTCGTGTGCAAATCCAATCCGGATCAGATCTGGGGGAAATTAAAATACCTACGGCTATTAAAGCTTACTGATTTACAATTTCTTAATCAATTAATTTTACGTAACGTGACGACGTGAAATGCTTTATTATGCATATCCTGGTCATAGTTTGAAACTAATTTAACAAGAACGACGAGATCTCGTCACACTGACGTCTCGTTTTCTTATCGCATCCATTGTGTTCGAGGACTAATTCCAAATGCATTTGGCAATGCTGTAGCAATAAGTCACTTCATGAAGGATTCATTCAAAAATGGTTTGATTTTGAGTGTTTAAAAGCAAGAAAAAAAACATTTGGACTGCTGAAAACATTTAAACAGCTTGCCACAGATTTTTGTCGTTTACAATATCGGGATGCAAAGAAGAAATACAAAGAGATGTGTCGAAAAAAAAAAACAGAATATGATAACCAAAAAGCTCAAATTTTGGGAGAAATTCAAAGCAGTAAGGATTTTTGCAGACAAGTACGCTTAATTAAAGGAAATTCGTTCACAAATTCGGAAATTCGTTTATTAAGATTTACACTACCAAACATATACATCCATAACATCGACAAGGAAATCGATCTTGGAGAAGTTTTAGAAGCGCTGAAAACAAGCAAAGACCACAAAGCACCCGGATCTAACCAAATTCCTGTGGAATTTTAAAAAATGCAGCATTTTGAACTTCCAAAAGTTTTTGACAAAGGCGCTCAATAATATTTATAATACGGGGACACTGCCAATAGAATATTTGAAATCTATTATCTTTCCAATTTTTAAAAAAAGGTGATAAAAATGAAGTTGAAAATCACAGAGGGATTTCATTTCTTAACTCGGAATTAAAGATTCTCACAACCATTATACAACGAAGGCTGAACTCTTGGTTAGAAGAGAATGCACTGTTGTCGGAATTTCAAGCAGGCTTCCGAAAAGGCTTCTCCCCAGTTGATCACATTCATGTGTTAGCAAATGCGGTTAAGTTATATATGGACAGAAGAAAAAAAGTGTATGCATGTTTTATGATCTGAAAGCAGCGTTCGATTTAATAGACATGGGCACACTTCTCTACAAATTAGCCAATAAAGTACTTTCGCGCAAGTTGCTCAAGTTTATCGAAGCAATGTTTACCAGAAGAAGTGCAGCGGTATGGGATGCAGAAATGTTACCAACGTACTTCAGAACTGAACTAGGCTTGAAACAAGGTTGTGGACTAAGCCCCACATTTTTCTCACTCTACATTGGCGATTTACGAACAACGTTACCTAGTGGAACTGAGGCTAAAAGTGTTGATGTACGCCGATGATATAGTGTTTCTAGCAGAATCTCCAGAAACATTACAATTAATGATGAACTCTGGAACCTATCAGTAAACCTAGGCAAATCGACGGTGATGGTCTTCAAAAAAGGAGGAGGCATACGTGCAGCGCTGGAGCTTTGGTGGTGAAAACATGGAGGTGGTTAAAGTATATATGTACCTGGGCTTTAATATCACTCCTACACTTAGTTTGGACAAACATCTTTCGTATAAACTGATGTAAGTCAAAGCTGCCATAAATAAGAGATGGAGGAGTTGCTTTAACAACAACCAAGTATCTCATGCGACCAAACACAGAATTTTCGAGGAAACGTAAAAGTCAATTCTATTCTATGCAGCACAATAATAGGGACACAAAAAAAATGAGACTATCGAAACCCCTTTTAACTTTTTATCTGAAAAGATCTTTTAAGCTCCCGATAACCGTGCCGTCATATATGATTCACCTGGAGACAGGGTTGCCACCACTCTACATACAAACGCTAAAGCTGCATGCAGACTATATCTGTAGAACAATCGAGATGGGAGATGGTCGTTTGCCCAAAAGAATAACAGAAATAGCAATAACTAAACAAAAACTTTGGTATACAACTTAGAAGAAGATAGGCAGCTATTCAGTGTAAGAAAACTTTTGAGCTCAATATTGGAAACGTTGAAGAATGCAGAGAGAAATTCTACAATTTAATTGAGGCGATTGATGAAGATTTAATGCAAAGATGTATTGAAAAAGTGAGGCAATCGGTGCACAGAGAAGTTTATTCGTCGCTGAACTATCTCCTTGGCGAAAATTCGTATTTTAGTGACAAATTCAATACGGAAGTCATATCAACCATTTTTCGAGCGAGAGGTGAACTGCTGCGACTAAATGTTGTGCCACATAGAGAAGATCTTCCACTTATTTGCAGCCTATGTAAGTCAAGGGTGAGAGAAAATATAGTTAATTTTCTAGGAGAATGTGCTGTATTAAGGGAAATTCGAAGGGTGTATTGGAGTGTTCATTATCTTAATACAATCGAAATATTGGAACTCCTAAACGGAAAAGACGGAAAAGAAATTCTTCGAATATTGTAAGGAGCTTCTTAACTATCGAAATAAAATAATTAACCAACTTTTTTAAATACTTTCTTGTATATATTGTAAAAACTATAATGATGTTTCTTTTATATTTACTCAAACTTTTATTCAGTACCTATATTCAATGGCGGTCAGCCATAAGCCGAATAGGGGGAATAACATGTAGCATACGAAAACATGCACGTGCCGTAACTATTCGGACTGGTGGAAGTGTGATCATAGCCTCTTCGCGGCGGCCGCTAGAAACAAGCCTTTAAAAAGGTTTGGCTAATATGATCAGGCTGGTTCCACAGGTTGGCAACAGGTTAATTCCCTGTTCCGTAAAACTAGAAGAATTACGAGACCAACAACAAGCCTCGGAAACGGACTGATCTCACGACGACAACCCACGCAAAGAAAACGGAATAACGATTTACGAATTTTCTTATGGAACGTACGATCGCTCTATAGAGTTCGAGCTGCTCAGCAGCTAGCCGATGCCCTGTCAAAATATAAAGCTGACATAACAGCACTCCAAGAAATGGGATGGACAGGGAATGGTGTTCTACAGAAGAAAGATTATGACTTATACTACAGCTGTCATACAAAACACCATGTGCTCGGGGTAGGCTTCCTAGTCGGCGAAAAAATGAAGTCTGCCATCATCGGCTTTAACGCTATAAGCGAAAGGCTATGCACCCTTCGCGTGCGGGGCAAATTTAAAAACATCAGCCTCATTAACGTTCACGGACCTACGGAGGAGTCCTCAGACGAAGAAAAAGAGACTTACTACGAACAAGTCGAGAGGGCCCTCAATGCCTGTCCAAGGTATGACGTAAAAATCATCCTTGGGGATTTGAATGCAAAAATAGGTCGGGAGCCAGTATTCAGGCATTACGCAGGGACCCATAGTTTGCATGAGAACACTAATGACAATGGACTTCGAGTGTTAGAATTGGCAGCATCGAAAAACATGGTCGTTGCGAGTACCAGGTTCCCGCGTAAAGATATCTACAAAGCCACCTGGGTATCACCTGATGGAGTCACTCGTAACCAAATTGACCACGTGTTGATAGACCGTCGCCACTACTCGAACTTGAGGACGGTACGAACGTACCGAGGTGCCAATATCGACTGGGATCACTATCTTGTTGGTATGTTTTTCCGAGGGCGGATTGCCTTGCGAAGACGTATTGCATCCGCCGATCAGGTTCGAATCAACACGGCTGCTCTGCGCAATGAAAACACCAGTAACACCTTTGGTAATGCGTTAGGACTCGCCCTAGAACTGGGTAGAGTAAGTCCTGGAGACAGTATATGCTGGGCGTAGATGAGAAGTGGACACGCCTTAAGAATACTGTCATTAGTACTGCCAACTCCATCTTAGGCAGCAGTCGTAGAAATCGGAACGACTGGTTTGATGATGAATGCAAGCTAGCGACTGAACGTAAGAATGTTGCGTACCGAGCAATGCAACAATCTCATAGAACGCGGGCACGCGAAGACGAATATAAAGAGCTCAGAAGAATTGAAAAACGGCTTCACAGACAGAAAAAATCAGCCTGCGAGAAGAACATAATCTGTGAAATAGAGAAAAGCCGAGAGCGAGGTCCGCACCAGGCGCGGAAGTTCTACCAATCCGTCCGAAACATGACGCAGTACACACCACGCTGCACATACTGCAAGGACGGAGAGGGAAATCTGATCACCGATCCTCAAAGCATACTGGAGCGATGGGAAGTGTACTTCAATGAATTGCTAAATGGTCAGCTCACTGCAGAAGTGGAGACTCCACTACTTCAAGAAGAGTACCCTATGTTGCCGCCACCAAGCATAGAAGAGGTTGAGAAGGCTATAGGCCGGCTAAAGAAAAACAAAGCCCCGGGAGCCGATGGTATACCAGCCGAACTATTTCAATACGGTGGGCCAGCTTTACGTCAAGCAATTCATGAGATTATAGTGCACGTGTGGGAGCATGAAGAAATTCCAGAAGACTGGCGAAAAGGTATAATTTGCCCCATACATAAGAAGGGAGATGTCACAACGTGCAGCAATTATAGAGGTATCACGTTGTTGAGTACCGCCTATAAGATACTCTCCTCTATCCTACAAGACCGGATAACCCCATACGCTAAAACCATCATCGGACAATATCAGTGTGGTTTCATTCCAGGCAAATCAACAACTGATCAGATCTTTACCCTTAGGCAGGCGATGGAAAAATGTCTAGAATTTAACATCCCAACATACCACCTGTTTATAGACTTTAAGGCCGCCTACGATAGCATAGCCAGGGTAGAACTTTACAAAGCCATGAGAGAATTCGGCATCCCAAATAAATTGACACGACTATGTAGGTTGACCATGACCAACGTAACAAGCCAAGTAAAAATAGCCGGATTGCTATCCAAACCAATCAACATCTTTAATGGACTCCGACAAGGGGATGGTTTGGCCTGCCTCCTCTTCAACCTGGCGTTGGAGAAAGCAATCCGTGACTCTGGCACGGCAACAAGAGGGACCATCGTCAACAGGTCCAGCCAGATACTGGCTTACGCAGACGACATCGACATCATCGGAAGAACTGAGCAAGCTGTACATGATTCCTTCATCCAGATCGAGCAGGCGGCACAAAATCTGGGGCTGCACATTAGTGAAGGTAAAACAAAGTACATGGTGGCGTCGAATGCGAGAGGAACAGTTGGTCAAACAATCAAGGTAGCGGAGCACGAATTTGAAGTGGTGCAATCCTTTAAATACCTTGGGTCAATAGTAGCAGCCGATAACAATATAGAAGAAGAAATACGCGGGCGGCTTCTCAAATCCAACAGAGCCTACTATAGTCTGTCAAAGCTCTTCAAATCCAGAAATCTCACCATAACTTCAAAACTGCTGCTGTACAGGACCATGGTCCTGCCAGTACTCACATATGGATCCGAGACTTGGGTGCTTAGCAAAAGGCACTCCGACCTCTTAGCCGCGTTCGAGAGAAAAGTCTTAAGGAGAATTGTTGGCCCCATATGTGAGGAAGGACGATTCCGGAGACGGTACAATCATGAATTGTACGCAATCTACCTTGAAGCAGATATCGTGACAAAAATTAAGCGCGGTAGACTCCGGTGGGCAGGGCACCTAGCTCGCATGAGCGAAGAGGAACCTGCTCGGAAAGTTCTTTGTGGTACATTCTATGGTAGACGACAGCGTGGTAGACCATGCTTGCGCTGGAGAGATGGCGTAGACCAGGACGCCCGGAGCCTTGGGGTGCGCAACTGGATGGCGGCGGCTCGAGACCGGGATGGGTGGAGAGACTTGGTGAAGGAGGCCAGGACCGGACCCCGGTTGTCGAGCCGACGATGATGATATTCAAATTTCAAATTTCAAATTTTGTTCACTCAGGCAGACGGCTTTCAGTCATTGCTATTGAATTGAATGATTTTAACAAAAATATATGTAATGAATAAACAATCATCATTATATTAATACGTTAACAATTTATTTGTACTCCCTTTTTAATATACTTAAACCGAACGCCCTTTGAAAGCTATTATTATTTAGAAGTGCCATCAGAAGAGATGATGTGAATCCGTCGATTACTAACATGTAAAAATTTTAAATAATGGTTTCCCATACAAAGTCTAAAAAAAACAAATTCACGATACACACGGCTGTTTGTCAAAACCCGAGCGTAGTGTACCATACCAAAAGTTCACTTCCAAAGTGTTTCATGTAGCTTAAGCGGGATATACATTGTTCAAATGCATGTCATGCATAGAGAGTGTATTAGTAAAAATGAAACACGTATACATTGTGTGTATGCTTGAGCAAAATCAAAAAGTTTTGATTTTTGTTCAATCAGATAGCCAGAATTGAAATAATGTATATTTGAGAATGATTGCTTGATCAAGCATAGACACATTTTCGCATAGAAATTTAATTAAAAATAAATGATTGAAGACTCATGCATGAAGTGTGTATATGCACGTCTAAAAAAATTATTAATACACTCGCACATGCATGACAAGCATTTGAACAATGTATATCCCGCTTTAGACTCAATATTTTTTGATTCGTTCCGAATGATGTACTCTACATCTATGGATCTCTGCCACCAAATGTCAGAAGTGTCAGTGTGAAATTAAAAAAAAAAAAAAAAACAATCTGACAGCACTCCCTGGTTGGAAAACAAAACCAAATGCCGAAGGTACGAAGGCGAGCCAAAAAACTCGGGTGTTTAATAATAGTGATTAATATGTTATAAAATTAGTTTTTTTGTATCAAACACTTGAAAAAATGTTCACTAAAATGTTTAAACACTAATTAATAGGTAATTCGATCGCATATTTAAGTTTTCAGTTCCAAATACAATAACTAATCAAATGACCGGATTTTTAACACTGCCAAGAGCATGTAACTATTTTCCAACCAGGGACTTTTTTTTTTTGTTGTTTTTAGATGTCAAATTAGAAGGAGAAAAGACAAAGACAAATCTTGGGAGAACTCTATTGACAATGAGTAGGGATCAGTAGTGAAATTTCGGAGCAGATTTGTACAAAAAAAGTGGAGTAAATAGGAAATTTTTGGAGTAGATTTGAAAAAAAAGAAAAAACCTTTCAAAAATTTCACTTTTAACAAAAACAAAATAAATCACATACACAAATTTACTTTCAGAACTTAGTAGAATTTTAAAATTAAACGTTCAGAGCCAGAGTTGGTTAGAAAACTGAACAACACACCCCTTGTTAATATTTTTAGTGTGGACAAAAAGGAGTAGATCTAAAAAATAACGAAGTGGTGGAGTAGATTTATTTTCTCAAAATTGAAGTAAATTTACTCCGATTGGAGTAAGGTTCTAACGCTGGTAGGGATACTCTACGCACACATGCAACACCAAAAGCTGCAACAAAATATAATATATATATATTAATATATAAATACAGATGGTCGAATTTCGACCACAGGCGATACTAGTATATGTAAAGTCTCATCACTAAATAAAATTTGGTATAATCCCTACGTCCGATTTATTTCTGTTGAAATGTAGATCGTATATTAATAATGGGTTGATTTTTTAATCCCGTACTAACTTTAGACAGTTAAATCTGGCAAACCAATTGTCAAATTGTAAACTGTCAGTGTCATTGGGTACGTTCAGAAGACATAAAGCAAGATTTTCTTCACTGTCAAAAAAATTGCCTTCCAATTAAAGCATTTTTTAAAGGAAATTGGCTGCAAAGCTAGTGAACAAATAATCACCCCTAGTACAGAATTCGGCGAATGAGCTACAGAGGCAGTTTGACTCAAAAATTGCTATTAGTGAATTCGCTTATAGAAAATTCATTTAATTTAAAGTCTTCATCTATTACACGTTTTATGTATCTTAGCGCAGTTGACGCGTATTTATACAATATTTTCCAACCTTATTTTCCATTCAAAATGTCCAGGACTTCAGTCATTTCCATCGAAGCTACTCAAAAATAACTCACTCGTATCTCATTTAGGATTTGACAATCTGGCAATGATGTTGTATATATCCTCTCTTTCCTTTCGGTTACAAAGGTCACACAAAATTGGCAGGTCCGGTCGATGTGAAATATAATTTAGCTTGATAATTTCACCCCTTAACTTAAGTATTACACTTATCATATTTAGTGGAAAGCGGTTTTGGAAGTACGTATTTTCTTTAAGGTTGAAGTTCAGTTGGCTGTATATCATTCTATGAGATGAAGATTGTGCTTCTGTTTTAAATTTTTCATAAGAAGTACGGCTTACCATCTTAAGAATAGCTTCAAACATATTCCTTAGGTTCGTGGTACTTATATCGGGTGGAATACTGAAGTTTTCACCCGGTTCAAATCCCAGCTCTTCCCGCTTTGCAACAAGATTTCCTCTAGTCGCAAGCGTGTATTTCAGAACTTGCTTGGGCAGTCTTGTTGCATCCATTTCCAATACTTTTATGACATATTCAAAGTGCATTTTAATGGTGTCTAAGAACAATGGTGGTACTGTTGTTTCCAAATGCAGCATGTAGTAGTGTATTCTCATATTTAGGTTCGCCGTGACTAATACCCCTAAGTGTTTGTACTCCCGAACTATTGCAACATTTTCTCCTTGGTACTTCCATTTTTCGTTGCGTGCATATCTTCCACCCCCTCCCTGAAGATCATCATTTTAGACTTTTCTAAATACGGACAGATTCCAAATATGACAGTATCTTTCAAGACGGTTCATCATAAGCTCATAAGCTCAATCCACCTCAACTACACGTTCTGTGAACCTTCTCCATTCTAAAAAGACAAAAAAAAGGGGAAGAGATATTTCCCTCGTAGCTAAAAACTCCGGTCCACCCCCTAAACGGACAAATATTAGTCCCCACAATGCAGTAGAAGTCCAAGTTGTTAATCATCTTTCAGAAGTTCCTGATAAGGAAAATGATTCGTCAATGGCTAATAACTTATCAGGACTTCAGCGTTTAGAATTAATTCCTGAATTGGAAATTATTAATCCAATCCCTTCAAACAATCTAGTTGCTCCTAGAACATTAGAATCGGTACCTAAACCCAAATCAATTTTCATCTCTCGTCTCTTACCCGAAACATTATCCGAAGACATATTAAAACATCTCGTTGCCTTAAATTCAATTCCCAATACTTCATCTATTAAATGTACCAAAATAAGTAAACCTAATAGTTTCGTTTCGTCTTTCAAAATTATTGCCCCACCCACCTTATTCGACTCAATTTGTAATACTACTTGGCCGCCTAATACTTTAGTAAAAGAATTTACAGTCCCGTCTAGGCAAAGAGCTGCTGCCAAGACCATTGGTAATCTTATTTCAAAAAACTTAGCAGGTTCTCCCTCTACTATCAAAATGTAAGAGGCCTTCGTAGTAAAACTTCTAATATTTTTAAAAACTCTTCCGCTCTCCCATATGATTTTATCGCTTTCACTGAAACTTGGCTTAATGCAACGATCTTGGACACGGAACTATTTGATCAAGAGTTCCAAGTTTTTAGGAAAGATCGTCATATCGATAACTCGGTTTTAGTAGGAGGTGGTGTCTTAATCGCTGTTCGAAATCATTTCAGTACAATTCTTATATCATTCCCTCTTAATCTTACAATAGAACTTATTTGCATCAAAATATCTCTGCAATCAAAAGATTTGTTTGTTTTAAATGTCTATATTCCTCCTAAAAGCGCGGTTTCTGTCTTTTCTGAGCTCTGGACTATGTTGTTGGTATTGCTAGTTTTGATAGTACTATTATTCTCTTAGGCGACTTTAATCTCCCTTATATTAACTGGACTATATCAGAGGACGAGTCTTACTTTGAAGCTTCGTTAACCTCATCTCAACATGAGCTACAATTGTTAGACCATATTATCTCTACGGACTTACAGCAAGTAAGCTGTATTAAAAATTTTAATAATCGATTACTCGATTTAGTTTTTTCTTCGGACGCTGTTAATACGGTAGTGGTAGAATCTACCTCTGCTGTATCAAACATAGATAAACACCATCCTCCCCTTGACATTTTTCTTGACTTCGGTGGCCATTTACTTGATAATAGCAATTCACAAGACTGTTCTTTTTCCTTTGACTTTCGGAAAGCGAATTTTCAGCAGCTTTCTGAGCACTTAAAAAATTCTGGTATTGAAAATATACCAGTTTCAGATGACATTGACGTTGCAATTTCATACTTTTATCAAGTATTGAAAAATTGTATCAATTTCATAATTCCTCAAAAAATTTCAAAATATTCAAGCTTTTCCCATCCCTGGTATACAAAAGAACTTAAGGTTCTTCGTAACAAAAGAAACAGAGCTTGGAAGATTTTCATAAAAAGTATGTCCCCTGAAGATAGAAATGTGTATATTTCCCTTTTTGATGAGTTTAAAACCCTCTCGAATAATCTATATACTGACTATCTCAATACTATGCAAATTTCTCTTAAGCTAGACCCAAAAAGCTTTTGGAAATTTGTTAATTTGAAAAAGAAATCTGATGGCTTTCCAGTCAATTTTACCTATAACAATAATGTCTTAAATAGTACCCCAGAAATTTGTGATGCTTTTGCAAATAACTTTAGTCAATCTTTCATTGATACTCCTCTTACCGTAGACGAAGACTTCTTTTTCTACTTACGAGATTCTCCTCAATCCACCTTCAATAATATTACAATCACAATAGACAAAGTTTTATATTATCTGTCCTTACTTCATGATGATTACTCATCTGGACCAGATGGAATCCCTCCAATAATCTTGAAAAAATGTAAAACAATATTAGCTTCCCCTCTTCTACAACTTTTTTCTTTATCCCTAAGCTCGGGTAAATTTCCTTGTATATGGAAAAAATCCTTTATCACACCTGTTTTTAAAAAGGGTAGTAAATCTGAGATATGCAATTACAGGCCCATTGCTAAACTATCTTGTATTCCTAAGCTTTTTGAGCAGTTGGTCTGTGATGGTTTGACTTTTATCTGTAAAAGTATTATTTGCAAACAACAACATGGTTTTATGAAAAAGCGATCTACGGTAACAAATTTACTTACATTTTTAAATAAGTGCTCTAACGCATTAGAACGAGGAAAAGAACTTGACTGTATCTATACGGACTACTCGAAGGCTTTTGATCAACTTTCTCATGAAATTATTTTATATAAATTAAAAGTTTATGGGTTTCCCCCTGGACTAATCACTTGGATTTCATCCTATCTCCAAAATAGATCCTACCAAGTTAAATTCAGAAACATTTTCTCCCTTCATAGCCAGATCGGGAGTTCCTCAGGGAAGTCACTTAGGACCCCTTCTCTTTATCTTAGCTATCAATGATGTGCACCTCTGCATACGTTATAGTGAGATACTAATTTTTGCGGATGATATGAAAATTTTCAAAAGCATTACATCTGACAATGATCGTGTCCTTCTACAAGATGATATTACCAGATTTGTTACTTGGTGTAATAAAAATGGTTTGAATCTTAACCCTATTAAATGTCAGGCAATGACTTTTTCTAAAAAACGAACTCCTGGGTCAATTGACTATATTATATCGCAGCACACTTTACGTCGAGTCCATGGTTTCAAAGACCTTGGAGTTTATTTTACCTCTAATCTTGATTTTTCGGAGCATATAAACTTAATCGTCAACAAGGCCAATTCAATGCTAGGCTTTATTAAGAGATGGTCCAAGGAATTTCAGGACCCGCATGTTACTCTCGCTCTTTACAACTGCTTAGTTCGCCCCCATCTTGAATACGCGTCCCAGGTATGGACTCCTTTTTATGAGATCCATAAAAATAGATTAGAAGCGGTACAGCGTAAATTTATTCGTTTCGCTTTAAAAGGCCTACCGTGGTCCGATCCCTACAATCTTCCTCCTTATGAACATAGGATTAAACTTCTTCAAATTCAGCCCCTGTCACAAAGGAGGATCAATAATGATATAGTTTTTTCTCATCAACTAATAACTGGCGTCATTGATGCACCCGATTTATTAAGTTGTATTAATTTCAATTATCGTGAAGGAAACCACGATATTCGTAGTTTTGATTTAATGCATCTACCTTACCACCGTACTAATTATGGCATGCATGAACCATTTACTCGCATGGGCAAACTTTTGGATTTGAACTCAAATATTTTTGACTTTAATGTAAGTAAGAGTAGTCTTAAAAATACATTAAAGACCAGTGTTCCACGCTCTTAATGTTTGTGTTATGTAGTTTTAATTCTTGCCATTTCATTTCTCGTCTTCATTTTATTTGTATGTATAAGTATTTGTTTCTCAATGTTTTGTAAATTTTTATTTTTCTTAATGTAATATGTCCAGTTGTCTTGTAGTGTGTTAGACTTATGTAATTTATCTACCTACTAACAACTAACACCGCGCTAAGTGATGACTGTGACAAGTTGTTTTTCCCAGTATCTAAAGGCGAAAAAGCCCGAAGAGAAAAGAGATATTGTTACAAAATGCTTGCATTAAGCAGTACTGATGGCGTTTAAAAAAAAAGCTGCATTCCTTCCATAGATTCAGATAGAAAAACTATATCATCAGCAAAAATTAGACCAGGTATTCGCATGTTTCCAAACTGTATTTCTCCTCCGATTTCTTCCACGATATCATGAAAAGTAGTGTGCTTAAAACACATCCTTGTTTCACTCACATTTGGGTTGTGAACTCCTCTGAAACAAATTCACCATCCCACACATAAGCTACATTGTTTTCCTTAAAAGACATACAACTTGGCTTGAAATTGCTAACTTGTACAACTTATAGAAAAGAGCTTCGCGTGCGCGTGCGAATGAATCAAAAGCAGCACGGAAGTCAACGAAAAATGCAAACAGTTTTTTCCCCTTCTTTTAAAATTGTCGGCGATATTTATTAGTGTGAATAATTGATCTAAAGTTGAATAATTTCTCCTGAACCCACCTTGAAATTCGTTCAGTATTTTTTTTTTTTTCATTGATACATAGAACAATTTTTGTAGAATTCTGCTGGAACACGGTCATCTCCTGGAGCTTTACCCACTTTAGATTTCTGTATAACATTCTGAACTTCGTAAAGTAAAAATGGCGAATCTTAAAAGTCGTCAATAAAAAGTGGTGCTGCGTAGTTTGGTAGTGGCGAGAATTGTGGGGCGTTTAGTAGGTTATAAAAGTAGTCACGGAGTTCAAATGCTTGCAATGATGACGAAATTTTATTAGTTCTTCAGTTGATAATTTTGGCTGCTTTTCAGAATTCTGCTGACGATCTTGATGAATTCAAAATAGCTATATTTTGTTGCTCCAGCTGTTTCCTCTTGAACAAACAGAGTTGTTTAAAATTTTTATTTGCTGCTGCATACATATTCTTAAAGCTAGTTGTGTTATGTTTTCTTAGAAGCCTTAGGAGTCTAAAAGATTTGTTCCTGGCGCTCCGACATTCAGCATCAAACCACGCTTGTTTGTATTCAGTCCTGCGTTTTGCTTTGATACTTTCTAGAACAGCATCAATTATAATTTGAGTAAGATCTTCAATGTGTAATGGATTGTTCTCTAATCTTCGATTTTTAAGTCCTTTATTTAAATTATTTTGAAAGACTGGTTTAATTTTATCACTCCAAGACAGTTTTGGTAATAGTCCAAGTTGTTTTGCATTGAACTTATCTTCTTTTGACGGTCAAAGTGCTTATTTAACATTTTCTGAAGAGCAATAACAAGTTATCGCGAACAGTTCAAAGAAATGCAGGAGTAGATGCAGTAACTTACAGCGCATCAGATATAAAGAAAATACGTTTTTTTTTATCTCCATCCGGTTTTTCCTCTAATACGGTGTTCACATTAGACTGACTCCTCCGATTTTTGTTGACGTCTCTGTGCTTTGGCTCACTTCTAATTCATGGTGAGACAGAGATGGCCAGGAAAGGCAGGATTTTTATTTTTTTTTTTTTTAAATCAGTTGGATTTTTTTGACGTCTTCTTTTGTGCCATCTGTTTTCTCTGTCTGTGATTTGTCTTTGGCACTTAAATCTTACAAAATTAAATTTTTTTTCAATTCAATTTTTGTTTTGTTTTAACGACTGCTAAACGTCAAAGTACGTCCGATGTGTTCACATTAGTTTGTGTCTGAACAAAAATCGGATGAGTCAGTCCAATGTGAACACCGTCTAAGAATGTTCTCGCAATGTTGTAAAATGCAATCTTATCCATTCTGGTTCATATTTAAATTGTTTTTTAATGACGTTTAAGTGTCAAGAAATGACAGCGCCGATAGAAAAGTTCGGAAAATGGTAAGGAAGTTCAGGAGACTATAATATAGTTTATCCGGCGTATTCAGTAATTGAAATAAACGCAAACACGAATTCACCGTGAATCCAGTCAACTCTCCGGGTATCAAATATTGCGAATTCCATAATCGGCATGAATAACTTCCTTTTTTATGGTTTAGAGGCCGTTAAAAGCTATTTTGAATCAATATCTCCCTTCATTTCATGTCAAGCTGAACTTTATTGCTCTGTTACTTGCATTTTTTTTCAACATCTGTTTTGGGTGAAGGGCTTCTTTATCAAAATGATGGAAAAGATTTAATTAAAAAATGCATACTTATTAAGAAGTAATGACAATATAATTTATAACTCGTAATTGATTTGTGTCTTGTGTAAGGTATTTCTCAGATAAAATATGAATACTTTCTGTACTACCAAAAGAACGTAAAAGTTGGACGTAAAGTTCCAATTTTGGCCTGCAGTTCAATGAATTCAGTTTACAATGTTAAACTCATACATACATAATGTGTAGTCCCTTGTGCCATCGGAACTTACCCATTTTGTTCAGTAGTTGAGCATTTTTATCGTGATGACATACATTTAAGAAATTGTGTTCACCATAATGAAGCTCATTTTCGTCAT
The DNA here is from genome assembly GCA_932273885.2 of Leucozona laternaria. Lineage (NCBI taxonomy): Eukaryota > Metazoa > Arthropoda > Insecta > Diptera > Syrphidae > Leucozona > Leucozona laternaria. Next base: position 257,108,882 of record OW026366.1, on the reverse strand, counting down.
TCCTTTTTTTTCGTGACCTTTTTGTAAGACAAATGTTCAATGTTAGGTCTTTATTCTTGTTTTTGTTTTATTTTCAAGTGCGACGTTATTCGATTAACGTATTTACGTTCTTCTTCACCTACTAATTGAGGATAATCGGCCTAATCACAGGTTCACAGGCCCCGTCGTAAAAGATTCGTGCTACGAATCTTGAACAAAAAGTATCAAAGTTCCCGTCATAAGAAAAATATTGACACGAAATTGGGGGCTATCGATATAACTTTCAATGAAATCAAAAAACATGTGGCAATATTTCTGTTACGACGCGACGGTAGCTTCGATAGACATTCTTTAAAATTCTAAAAATTCTTGATTTGAATGAATGTCTTTTGAAAGGAAATTAAAGATTATAGAGTATCCCATTACAAAACATTGATTTGAATAATATTTTTACATATCAAATCCTCAATTGGCTGCAGAAGAACGTAAACACATTCCAAACGTCGGCGTCGCACTTAAAAATAGAATAAAAAATAAGAATAAAGAGCTACAGACTACAGTCCAATTTATAATCAACAATATCAGGCTAATTATTATTGAGGCAATAATGAGTATGTCAATATGCTAATTTTTTGTGTTAAAGTGTAAGATGTAATGAAGAAAGACAACAATTATATGATTGTTGAAAATGGTTACGTATATGTATGTATTACATTTATAATCAGGATCTAATCCGGTTTAGATCATGTGGATAATAAAACAGCAAATAACTGTCAAGATTATATATATCCATCTCTACCTACCTACGTTTGTTGCAAAATATGTCGACGATATATTTGCTGTGATGGACAAACGCAAAATTGAAAAATTTCTGCTGATCCTCTAGGGATTTCACCAAAAAATTCAGTTCACTGTCGAAATGGAACATAACGATATTGCGATATTGCTATAGCATTTCTTGATGTCAAAATCTTTTGAGAAGAAGACTGCCTGGCATTTGACTGGTATCAACAAAAAAAAAAGCATCAGGAAGACACATAATTATGAATACTGCCTCCAACCTCTTAAGTAAGGTTCACAGATTACCCACATGAAGATGAGAATCCCCGGCAGCCGTTTTAATTTACCTACAAGCTTGAACTATCAGATTGAAGATAAAAAATGAGAAACCTCACACAAAGACAGTAGGGATCTAAACGCACCTGGTTATATTGTTGTTGCAATTCACATCTATTCATCGACGCGGGATGACATTACAAATACAACAATGTAAACAAATGGGTTTTGGAGGGTGAAAGGTACTAAAAATTCTCATCTTAATATGGCTAACCTGTGGTGAGGTTCTTAAGCTGAGTGTTTTATATAAATGTAAATAAAATTAAAAATTTAAATTATTAATATTTTTTATAATTTTATTTAATTTTAAAAATTTTTTAAATTTTCACAACATTAAATTATTTAAAACAATTAATTTAGCGACGCGTTTCGGTTTTTATAAACCATCATCGGGCTCAATTGTATGACTTTTCTGAGTGATGAGCAATTCCATTCTGCCAACGAGAAAAAAATTACCAAAAACCTTGAGTGAAAATTGGTATCCAGCAGCTATTATTCGTAAATTACTGTTCAAACACAAAAATAAAATTCCCTGTGAACACAACAGGGATCCGAACAACGGTTACTTCAAGAGTATAGTTTACGTTCCAAGTCTGACTGGAGGCTTAAAAAAAGTCATCAGTAAAAATCTTACAGCCAACTGAGGATTTGTCATGCCTTTTAGGCATTATTTCACTTCCTGAGGCTTTGAGCCTTTTTTTCCTCAAAAAGGCTTTTTTTTATTTCATTTTATTTATTTGTGTTTTTTCTTTGAGAAATTTAAATCTTGCTACCGACTTTACAAATATTTCCCAGTTTTGGAGGAAGGCATTTGGATTGGAAAAAGTATTCTATAAGATATCTAAAGGGTTTTTCAATAGAAACGCTACAAAAGTAGAGCAACAGGCACAGCAAACGACGCCATATTTCTTGCCGCTCTTTTGACATTTCTCTTCAGTAAGGTTTGCCATTTCATGATGGAAAGATATACGAGCCAACAACGAGTCGAAATCATTAAAATTTACTACCGAAATTCGGAGTCAGTGGCCTCAACGTTAAGAGCGCTACGTCCAATTTATGGTCGTCATAATCGTCCTAGCAGGTCAACAATTGAGCGTCTAGTGGAAAAATTTGAATCCACAGGCACAGTACAAAATGTTTCCGTGCCAGTGGGACAAAGAAGTGCCCGTAGTGTCGAGAATATTGCTGCCGCTGAGGCTTTAGTTGCAGAAAGCCCAAATGTGTCTCTCACACGTCGTTCTCAAGCGTTGGACATCTCTGTGACGTCGTTGTGGCGAATTTTGCGAAAAGATCTTGGCCTACATCCTTACAAGATTAAATTGACGCAAGAACTGAAGCCGCTTGACCACCAGAAGCGTCGTATGTTCGTGAATTGGGCTGAGCAACAACTTGAAAATGATTCGGATTTTCATCGAAAAATCATCTTCAGCGATGAGGCTCATTTCTGGTTGAATGGCTTCGTCAATAAACAAAATATGCGGTGTTGGTCAGGCTACTCCATGAGTCATCATTGCATCCCGAAAACGGATTACGGTTTGGTGTGGTTTATTGGCAGGCGGCGTCATTGGGCCGTACTTCTTCCGTGATGATCAAGACCGGCACGTTACTGTGAATGGGGATCGCTACCGTTCAATGATAACCGAATATTTTTGGCCCCAATTGGATGATATGGACTTGGAATACATGTGGTTCCAACAGGACGGCGCCACAAGCCACACAGCGAATGTCACAATCAATTTATTGGAAATCAAGTTTGGAGGACGTGTTATCTCACGAAATTGTCCATTCGCTTGGCCGCCTCGGTCGTGCGATTTGACGCCGTTAGACTATTTCCTGTGGGGCTACGTCAAGTCTATGGTCTATGCCAAGAAGTCAGCGACGATTGATGAACTTCGTACGAATATCGAACGTGAAATTGCAGCAGTATCGGCCGATTTATGCTTGAAAACCGTCGAAAATTGGGTTCAGCGTCTGGACTTCTGCAAGCGTGCCCGTGTTGGTCATGCAAAAGAAATCGAAATCGAGAGAAATACATAATGGCATCGAACGTACTTTCACAGGAATAAAGAATTTCATTGATATCCAAAACCGTTTTTGTTTTATTTAAAAAAACTTTTGTAGCGCTCTTATTGAGAACCCCGATATAAAGCTTAGATCACACGATTTGTGTATACAGAAATATTTGTGTATAAATTTGTGTATTATTGACAAAAAAATACACAAATCGTCTGAACCACAAATTTGATGTACACCACAAATGACGTACACAAACGATTTGTGTATCATTTGTGTATTCAATACACAAATCGAATTTGTGTACATTTATGTATTCTGAAAATTTAAGCATACACGAATTTCATGAGAATACACAAATGGTTTTGAAAATTCAACTGAATATTTAATATAATGCGAGTCAATAAAAGTTTTTTCTTCGAATTTTAATGTGCAACTATGATTTTAATGATTTGTTTTGTAAAATGGCACCATAAGGACATGCAGGGTGATTTGTATTAGATGAAATGAACACATTTACGTTAAGCCAAAAATCGTATCGGAGTGGTATTCGATTTGTTGGCGTCCAAATTGAGCGGCTCACGGAGACAAAACTCCTATTGGGTTCCCTTCGTTTAGGCAGGAAGTGTATTTCTCTATAAAAGTAGAAAACAAAGAATTGAAAAACGACGGGAAGTTGTACAAAACAATGCTTCTCTTACGTCAGAAACCCATTCATATTTTGTTTTTAAATAAAGTTGTTTCCAACTCACTTTCTCACCTTCAGAAAATCGTCTACAAGAACTTTGTAGATTGCATCCAGCACTTCTGGAATAATGGTGGAAATTGTATTCTGTGTAATGCGGAAAAGATATTGGAGCGAGCGAAAACTGTCGCCAGATGCCAGAAAGCGCAACTTCACTCACGGTGGCCAAGCCAATTTTTACTCCAACAAGTTCGCCGCTTGCGTAACATTTCTACGACCTGTTGTTGGTTTTAGTCTTCTGCACTTTCGAGTAAATACGCGATAAAGAAAAATAAAAAAATTATATAATAATGTTTTCTTTTCTTGAAAAATTAGTTAACCATATTCTATGCTTGCCGCATTTCTCGGCGATGGTTGAAGGGATTTTTTCGTCCATTAATTTTAATAAAACAAAGCTGAGAAATAGACTTAAGACAGAAACTTTGAGTAGAATTCTTCTCGCAAAAGTTGCTGATCTGAAACTCAAGCAAACCAGCACTTATCTTATTTTTGAAAAAAAAATATGTATAATTTTAAGGAACAGGACGATCTCGATTAAAAATGTGCATATATGTTGTAATCCATAAGAACCTTCGTAAGACGTTTATTGTGATTTATTGAATTTTTTTTTTGGATAGAGGATTGTTTTGTTATTTAAATCATATTTATATAATTAAAAAAAAATGGTAAGGTTTTTTTTAATTGAAAAAGGCATCTTTTTGTCTCAAGTGAGGCATTATTTTGCCCAAAGCGGTTGGCAACGCTGCCCCTGGTGCACCACAGCATCGAAAGCGGCCATTCTACAGATTTTGAAGATGTCAAAATTCTACAGGCGGAGAAATATGTATATAAACGATATCCACTTCTTGAAACATTATAAATATGAATAACAAAAACAACATGAATAGAAAACAAGACACACTCAAAATTTCTGGCATCTATTGCTCTCTCGTCTCTTCATAAATCTTTTGTTTAAATGTTATAGAATTAAATTCATTTGAAGTGCTTTTTTCCCTTTAGCTTTATAATTTTTCTTTTTTTTTAATGATTTAGCAATCATTTGTAATGGATGTTAAAATTGTAATAACTTATAAATAAGTGAGTGTAACCTTTTACTGTTTTAATTGTTATTAAACACTTGACTGATGTATTTTTTGTTTTAATAAAGTTCCCCTGAAGAAGGCAGCAACCCCTGCCGAAACGTCGGGAAAGTTAATAAGTTTGTTCCAGTCCTTGACCAAAACTGCCAATTGTCACAATTTGTTTTTTTTTTTTTGCCAAATCTTGTTCCGCACTTCACAAATTGGGTAAAAGAGAGCGCTCACGAGAGAGAAAAACATTTCCCCTTCCTGACAATTTTTGACCAAGAAATTTCTTTGGGCAGAAATCGGCAGGTTTGTGTTCTGTCAGAAAAAAATATCAGTTTAAATTCAAATAACAAAAACAAATGAATAGAGAGTTTTGATAGTTTTACTAGGTTGTTTTATTTGTTCAATCTATTAGTAAATCAATTTATTTTTATAGCATTTATCTTTCGTATAGCAAATGATTTTCTGAAAAAGAAAACCGTGTTATAACTCTAGCATTTCTTGTTTAATTTAGTGTTTGTTGGCAACAGATTATTATATAATTATACGTTTTATAATTGAATGGTAAATTAAAGAAAATTGTGTTTCTATTACAATAAAATGTAGACGTGACAATTTGGACACCTTTGTTTTGCTTTGGTTATGATTTATTAAAATTCAAATAGATCCGTAGAACAAACTTAATGTGACTCATGGCTGATTTCCAATGCCGTGTTGGGTGTCGCTTTGAAAGATTCTTCTGTCAACGCGAAAGTTCAGACATATAAATTTATGTATAGTGTTTACAATGACACGTTGGACAATAATGTTACGATCTGGCATCTATAAGCAGGTACACAAACCAACGTAACATAAGCGAGCTCAACGCAAAAGTTGAACAAAATCTACTTCTGCGTGCGTTTTGATAATTCCAGTATACAGTAATGTTAGTAAATATGTATCTTGTGTGTGTTCAAAAAAATTTGAATTTGTTTTCAAGAGGTAAGAATATAATAGATTTTGAAATATTTGTAAATAAATTTGAAGTTATAAAGCGTCCGCCATCTAACGTTTTTTTTTTTTCAACTAGTGCTTATTTCGTGAATGGTAACACTTAGCTCAAGTCTGATTTGACAGATGTGTATATGATTCGCTAAGTGGGCCTGCGATCGACTTAGAAAAGATGCCGATTTTGCGAAAAAAATCATCTTTTCAGATGAAGCTCATTTTGATCTTGGTGGGTAGAAAACAAGCAAAATTGTCGAATTTGGGGCACAAAAAACCCGCACGCATACATCGAAAAGCCGATACACCCAAAACGAGTCACTGTTTGGTGCGGATTTTGGTCCAGAGGCATAATTGGGCCATTTTTCGAAAATGAGCAAGGAGTGGCCGTTACAGTCAATGGCGATCGTTATCGGGCCATGTTGAACGAATTTTTGTTCACAAAAATTGAAGAGGAGGATATTGGCAACATTTGGTTTCAACAGGACGGCGCTACGTGCCACACAGCCGAAGCTACACTCGATGTTTTGCGCCATTTTCAAAAAACAAAAAAAAAATATGTGGCGGACCCTTTAGAACAAAAATTGTTTTATAGGATTTCTTTTGAAGAGAAATGTATTATTTTAGTGAAGGAGCATGAGTAAGAGGGTTGACGACACATCATTGCTGTTTTGAAAAACTGTTCCGGGTCTTTTGCTTTCATTTTATCAAATCTAAGGCAAATAGTCTTTCTTCATCCCTTCTAAGATTGAGCTCCGGAACCTACCAACGCCGTTTTGGTTTTTCTTCTTAAACATCTTCATAGGCTGAAACAGCAGCAAAGACTGCTTTAGCAACTTTTTCTACTGTCGACATTAGATTTTTGTTGTTCATTTTAAATTTGAAGACCTTCGCAAAATATTTACATTTGATTTGCAGAATGACTCTACAATTGTTTTTAATCAGCTGATTAGTCATCTGTCATGTCGACGCGTCCGTAATGCGTATACGAACGCATCACTAACGCGAACGCGAAAAACTATAACTTTGTATATCAATTTTTTTCACTGTCTTAGATACATATTGCATAATATTAAAGCCAGCAGACGACATAAGCCATGCTTGTAAGTCTTTTTTTATTATTCTAAGTTTGTAGTAATTTCATGAAAAATATAATAAAGAAAATTCTAATCTAATCTAATCAAAATTAAATTTTCACTGTCCTTGAACACAAGAGAAGCGATGGGATGCGCGTCATAAATAATAAACGCGGCAGTTCGCTTATGAATTGAATTAAAAAGCCAGGGTTTCCAGGCTTACGACACCAACAAATGTTGCCAAAGGTGGTGAAACTTGTTTAAAATACACATCTTTTGCTTGTTTGTTATTATTCTGCGCTTGTTTTATTTATTTTGTGTGCTACTCTGCAGACACATTGTTATAAATTCAATGTGATAATTACGATTACGTGAAACAAACAATGAATACAATCAAATATTTGTATGCAACAAAAGGTAATAAAAGAGGGATATTGAGAGGCAAACATCGGAAGATGTAAATGTTTATTGCGAAACTGAAAGAGTATTTGGATGTGTGGAATTTAAAAATCGAAATGTATGAATTCTGATGTCAATGAAACACGAGGCTGTAGTTGCTTACGCTTTCGTTACGCTAGAAATGTATGATGTGTTGTTTTTCGCATTTTTCAATTATATTTTATAAAACTATATTTAATTTTTAATTATGTATTTATTCACTTCAACCACACTTAAATGAGTTTGTTCAGTTTATTTTAACTTTTGATGTTTTTTTTTTTAAGTATTGCGGTTCGCGGCCCTTGTTGCTTCCATTGTGTTCAAGCAATTTAAAAAAACAATTGAAATATCAAACGATAACGTGTAATTGTTCGGTGTGAACGCTTTATGAGTTTTCGTAAACTTTTTGCCCAAAACCCCCGTTTCGGGTCAACTATATGAAAACGTATGTTTAACGCCAAAACCGATTTTTTCGCGAAAACCGGGTTCAGGGTTTGGTGTGAAAAGGCTATAAAAAAAACTGCGTTTTATAAGAAATAAAAACATTTTTATTTCTCAACTGTTGATGCAATTTATAAAAATTAAAAAGTGAACATTTTTGTTTCTTTTCCGAGAGACAAATATGAGTTTTATTAATTTCAATTATATTATTTACTTGTCATAATCATAACTATTGCAGACCTTAAAAATAAAGTCGCTTGTCATATTATTCCAACAAGCTCTTTTATTATATATAATCCACTTATAGCCTTTTCGATCGGTAATCTAGGAGAACGATTTGATACGTGTGAACCCTTCTGGAAAGGTTCTGAAAACAAAATCAGAAGCAAATTTCTCTTCTTTTCAGAAGAAGAACTGTCATTCTGACTACAGTCGAAAAGGCCATTGCTATTTATTTTTTTTTTTAATTTCTTTTCCGAGAATGTCCTTATTGCGGCATATCTGATTTCTAGAAAACTGTCTTTTTTTTTTAAATGTTTGGGATTTTTAATTACAAAAATTAAAATGCGTTGATGTTTATTTTTAAATGACCATTTGATAAATAAAGCAAATGTCAAACCAATAGTTATTGTTGTTTCCATAGGGAAAAACGTGTACAAGAAAATCCTGGCTTTTCGCGTAGTTGCGTTCACTAGTGCAAAAATTTATTTAAAATTACCCAGCTGCCAGCTATTTTATTAATTTAAATATACATAAAAATAACGAAAACTCAAAACCGTAAGTAAACAAGATTTCCCAGAAAATATATTTCACGTTTTATTTTTTAATTAAAATATTTGTATGAATTGAAAATTTTCTTCAAACCGATCTTTGCCAAACCACACCCTTTTTTGATTTGAAAAACTGTTACGTCTTTTTATAACAACAATTAATGCATTTTATTTTATATTATTTCAGCCTTTTGTATCCATTTTAATTTATATTTCAATTTAAATTTAATTTGTAGTTCACATTTTCGTTACTTATAAATAAATTTATTTGAATTTTTCAGTATAAGAAGCCCATGTTATGTTAAAACTCTTTTGAATATAAAAAAAAAATAATATTTTATTCATATTTTGTACTCTTAACAAATTGAAACACAATATATCGCTTAAAGTTATTCAAGACGGACTCCACTTACATGTGACATGTTTAAGAATATATTTATATATTTTTAAATTTAACCGAGGAATTCCTTAACGTCCGGTCCGTTCTAATCCTTTCGAATAACTATTCCAACTGAGCTAGCTGCAGAACCAAGCAAGTGAAAGACCTAATATCCCGAGTCTTGATTTTCAAAACCGCCCACACTACTATACGTTCGTGAAGCTTTATATTACAATAAATAACCTTTATCGATACATCCCGATTTAGATTTATTCAGTTTATTGTTGGCATAGTAATTTGAATTATATTATATTTGAACCAAATAGAAGGGATAAAATTTTATGGTTTATGCACTTATAAGATCCACGTTGCGACTTACGTAATGACGAGGAAACTTCAAATGACTTGGTGGTTTCTGGTGTTATTTCCTTTTTCCCCATTTGGCAAAGCTATTTCGTGGTTATGGTTGCTCATTGAATTAACAAGTTTCTTGTTTCTAAGGACGACCACGAATTGATTTTGGATAACACCACTGTCTGAATAAATATGCAAAGACCTAATAAATTCCCAAATCACAACTTGAGTTAGGATAATTCAGCTGATGGGGAGTTTTGAAGTACAGAACAAACATTAACATGTACCTTGCCATATTTTGTATGGGTAACAACTTACAATTATGTTTTGAATAATTTAAGCATTATTTGTGTTATTATACTTATAGGTAAGTATATGTACGTCTTTTCGAATTTGTGTATTTGCAGTATAGGGGCGGCTTTGAAAGCATTTCTTATTCACTTACTTGGATGAAAGAGTAAAATAAATTTTGCAAATTAATAGACACTAACAGTCTTATTCTGCTATTTTTGCGCGTGAATATTTTTATCCTGCTATGCGGCGAAGAGAAACGATTATTTCAAAATCAAATGGAATGAGTACAGTAATTTTCGGTCAAAGAAAAATGTTGCTGTTGAGAATTTCAAAAATAAATGTAGAAGTACCGCTTCGCACTTGAAACTGTAACGAAGCGTTCCATGCTACGTTCCTCTACCGCACTCTAACCACCATTTCATCAGCAGAACATCGAATGTGTTTTAACCGACTCAATTCACAATCAACGCAAACACGTGACGTCACCCACATTGTTATTTGCATTCATCGTTATGGAGTTCACACTCACTTTCATCAGCAAATATCATATGAGGACCTGCTAGAATGCAGGAAAAACACCCTTTCGGTCATTGCTCAAGTCATATAAGGCTATAGTTAACTAGATTATAGAATCAGTTTCGCTTTCGTTGCTGACACGTAAAGTCGATTCGGTCTTTTAGCTTGTTCGACTATTTCGTTTTTCAGACTTCCCCCCATCCGTGGTAAGGAGTCTTTATATCGAAGATTAGAACTTCATGATTGCCACCAGGGGCTTTGGTATCTGCCGATCTATCAAGCTTCAGCTTGGTTAATAAGCTACTAGGGGCCTTAAATCCTAATGATCTACCAGTGCGAAAGCCTGCTTTTTCGAAACCGAAAGCCACCAGGGGCGTAGTTCTTGCCAATATACATCCACTAGAGGCGTTAATTCCTATCGATATATTTACAAGTGCGAAAGCCTGCTGTTCCGAAAGTCACCAGTGCGTGTACCTGCCGATCCTAAGCTATTAGGGGCATTAAACCCTACTTTTTACTACTAACCGGAAATCCAGAATACTAGAATATACCTGTACCTATGTAAAAAGATCGATCTAGACGACCCGTAGGATACTAGTATAACCACCGCGCCACCGCCCGTAAGCCGCCGAATTTTTAAGATTAACACAATCTAAACCAGTTTATTATGTATTATATGTTTTCGAATAAAGATTTTGTTATAAGGCTATAACCCCTTTTCCTACTGAAGTTTCGTGTTTTCCTTCGGAACGACCCTGGCAAAGCCGGCTGGAGAGCAAAAAGCACATCACAAAACATAGGAGATTTAAGAAACTAATTCCAAGGAATTTGAAATTAAATTTACTCACGTGAATTTAATTTTACGATCGAATCGAATAGTAGAATAGGGCTGTCAATATTTTGAACAAAACTCGAAAAGTTGAAAGTATAAAACATACCTAATTTGTTTGTATTTAAAAATTGATAAAAGACAAAAATCAACGACAAATTTCTTCAACCATAAGATATGCCACTTATGTAAATAAAGGCATTCACAGAAAGCTCCCCTAGAAAGTTTAAACCCACCTTCATGAAAAATTTTAAGCTACAATTATTTCCTTGATATTTCTCCCAAAAAAAAATTGTTTTTGAAATTATTTCAAAAAATTTGGTTCACATTTAAAGTACATTTAATGTGGTAGGGGTCATCGGGCGAATTTTTTTACTGAAGCCTAGTATGCTGAACCTCGTAACCATTTAGAATTTCATTTACTACAGGAAAACTGACTTGAAAGTCTAGTTGAACCTACACTTTTAAGCCCACCCTCGAACACAAGTGAACTTGACAATAAAGTCGATGAACTCACTGTGGCCCTGACAAAATCTATGACAGCTTCTTGTCCTCTTACTCAAAAAAAGAGAAAAAGGAAGCAGCATTGATAGAATTCAGGACTTGAGTCGATAAGGGAAAAACTTCAGAAAGCTTTCCAATCGAGCTAAAAGCTCAAGAAATGTACACTGGGACTCCTTTAAGGAAACCCTTAAAATATATAAGACAGAACTAAGGAAATCCCAAAGATCCTCTTGGAGGACTTCTGTGACAAAATAGAAAGAACCTCAGAAGCATCTAGATTAAGAAAAATTCTCTCAACTAGTCCAGTCATGCACAGCTGCCTGAAAAAAAAACAGACGGCTCATGGACCATTTCTTGTGAGGAATCGCTACATCTGCTACTAGATACTCACTTTCCAGGTAGCTCTCGAACTGTTAATAGCACTGACCATTTAAGGCCCACAAATAAATTAACTTATCCACAAGATCTTATTAACTACAAGCTACAATGGGCAATCAACAGCTTTGAACCATACAAGTCCGCAGGACCAGACGGCATAATACCAGCCGAACTCCAAATGAACTTAGACATCGTTCTTCCAATTTTGGAGAAGCTTTTCAATAGCTGTTTAAACTTACTCCACATTCCCTTGTCTTGGAGGGAGGTTAAAGTTGTATTTATACCCAAAGCTGGCAAATGTTCCCATGTAAACCCATAAGATCTCAGACCAATCAGTCTATCGTCATTCCTTTTCAAGACTTTTGATTGACTGATTGATATTATCACCTTATAACAAGCATTGATTCCAGGCTTCTATCTACGGCTCAACATGCTTACTGCAAAGGGAAATCGGTGGACACAGCTCTGCAAACACTGGTTAGAACTATCGAACACTCCCTCCACCATATGGAGTACAATTGCAAGAAGATCTGTCAGTACGCCGCAAGGCGATTTCTATCTCCCCTTCTTTGGAACTTAGTAGTGAATGAGCTGCTAACTAGCCTGGAAACGGAGAGCTACAGAGTGATTGCATAGTAGTATCAGGAAAGCATCTTAAAAGAACTCCTACAAAACGCCTTAAACAAGTTACCGCCATATTATTCACTAGATACATCCAGATTAAAACTTAAATCCAGATGTATTTACATTGAATTTGTATGCTTTACATCTGGATTTAAATTTTTAATCTGGATGAATCGAGTGAATAATATGGCCGTTAATAAACTGGGCAGATCCGTGAAGACTGGGCGTTAACCCTCATAAGACAGATCTTGTCCTCTTCTCAAGAAAATATAAAATTCCTCTCATAGACCCTTCGTGTATCGAAGGGATTCCACTTAAAATATGAGACAAAGCCAAATATTTGGGCCTTATCTTTGATAAGAAGTTAAGTTGGAAACCCAGTATACAAGAAAGAGTCAAAAAGGCCACTGAAACAAATGGGCCCTTAAACCCATCATTACTCATTGGCTATACACCTCGGTTTTCAGATTCTTACAAACGGTTATGGTGGGCCGCTTTAGATAAAACTACAAATTGTGAAAAACTAACCTAGGTCCAATGTTCAGCCTCCCGTTGTATGGGTGAAGTACTTCGTACAACCCCTTCTGCTGCATTAGATATTATGTTCTATTTAGCACCTCTCGATATATATGCTAAACAAACAGCTGCAAGCACAGCCATTCGTCTTAAAGCCTCCTCACAGTGGACAAATAATGATATTGGTCACACCATCATTCCAAGTAACATTGACTACACCATCCCCCAGTTACAGTTCGATAAAAACTTCCAGGTCACCATACCCTCCAGATCTATCTGGGAGGATCTGGCATTTCTGGAAGATGAATCAATCCACTTACATACGGACGGATCAAAAACTGATGACGGGGTTGTCGGGGGTGTGTACTCAGACAGGATGAATTTAAATCTCTCCTTTCGCCTTCCCAATCACAGTAGCGTGTTCCAGGCGGAACTTTCGGTGATAAAAGAAGAAAACGTGATATCTGCACATTGGCTCCGTAATAGGTGTCATTACAGGGCACTGCTTGATAGACAAGCACGCAACGAGGCTCGGAGTATTTTCAAATAATTTCTGCAATAGCTGTATGGATTAAGAATCGATTCCTCATCTCCTCTGTACTTCTCCTGCTCTATCCCAACGACGCAAATCTGACATTTCAATTCACTCGCTCACCCACTTACTACTCACTTTTACTAGCTAATCGATTTTACCTAAATCTTCGCATAGGTTTTTCAAAAAAATTCTTTGGGGACACCAGGTTGAATTTAGGGATAAACGAACAACAAGCGTTTTTTTTTTTTTAATTATTTTTTTTCAGTAGCGTTCTCATTTAAATTTATTTTGTTAAGTGGGAATTTATGCTCTTTCATTTTCTCTACGTCTGTAATCTTGACGATCCCATTAATAATACTCAAGACATAAGCTATCTAAGCGAACCTTATCGGCTTTGTTTGGAATATTACTAAAGAATCAACAAAAAAAGCCGATAAGGTTCTCTTAAGAAGAACCTACATCGATTACTGAACGGCTTGTTTGGCACGTAGTCTCATTTTGCTGGAATTATATAGCTGGCCCAAGTCGAAATGCTCAATTTCTGGCCATAAAAACTCGGTTATCATGCCTCTGTAGCGCTCCCTATATTGACTGAAACGTTTCTTCCATCTTAGCGTTGTTGTGCAGCTGCAGTATTCTCCTTGCTGCTATACTCACTTAACAGTATGAAAAGGGGAATTTTTTCGTTTATTAATCAGCAAACCAGTCCTATACGGACTTTTTTCCAAACTTGCTTACATCAGCTGCAATTGGATTATAACCGAAATTCGCACTGTTTCGGGACCATGTTATCCACTTTGGAAGAAACTTTGCAGTAATTCCCCCAATTTTTATCAAGCGTTAATTAATTTTGTGAGCACTTAAGAGGTGTCAGTGTCAAAATAACATGATTCAGATAAAAAATCACAACCAAAATCGAATAAAATACATGGCATATTGAAAAACTAACATAAATTAAAGATCAAATATGAAATTATATAAATCTTAATAGCCTTTTCACACCAAACCCAAAACGGGACTTTCGGCAAAAAGTTTGTGTATTTATCACAAGTTTCACCACATTTGTTTGTGTCGTAAGCAAATAACTTAATGATGAAATCCAGTGCCTACGTTCTGTAACTATCGGATCGATTAAATCAGTCGAGAAACGATGAAAATTGAAACAAATCATATGAGTTTTGTTCCATTTTTCATGGTTTCTCGACCGATTTTAACCATGCGAGAGTTACAGAACGTAGGCACAGGTTTCTTAATTCAATTTGTAAGCGAATTGCCACGTTTATTGTTTAGGACGCGCGTTCCATCGCTTCTACTATGTTCAAGGTTAGTCAAAATATTATTTATCGTGACAGCGCATCCCGTGTCGGCTTTCGTTTTGACGTTTGATTGAGCGCTGAATGTATGGAAGGGTGTGTTTGTTTAGTTCAACTCTGAACTCCAACTGGTTTTCGAGAGGTTTTATCGAAAACTTGTGTCTTACAAAAATGTATGGGAAAACACCAAAACCGATATTTCCACGAAAACCGCGTTTTGGCTTTGTTGTGAAAAGGCTATTATATGCTGAAGTTTCGTATTTTTCGATGACAAAATCGTTGCTGCGCAATACTTAATGAACGAAAGGCGTGGATTTTTTCAAAACTATAAGTCTGTTCGCGTAATAGTCCGAAACCACCCAAAACTACTTGATTTTACCAAATTTGGTCCAATCCTGTTCGCGTACTTCCATTTCGTGTCATTTTGGGCAGAAGAGAGTGCTCGCGAGAAAGAAAACTATTTCCCCTTCTTGCCGATTTCTACCCTATAATAATTTGGTAAGTTCTGTTTTCTGTCAAAAGCGAGTTAAAGCACAACAAAAAAAATACAAAATGGCTGTTGTTTACTTTGGCTTTAAGTTTTATTTTCAAGTGTTGAAGTGAATTTTGTTTAAAATTAGTGAAATAATTCCCAAAAAAAAATGTATATTAAATACAGAAGAAGAATATCTGTTCAAAACCTGGTATATATTGTGTAATATGCAGTGCTTTTGTGTTTACAAAAAAAAAAAACATTGAAATTAAAATATTTAGTTAAAGAAATTTTGCTTTTTTTGTAATTTAAATGAGTGCTTTTTAATTTATTTAATTGTGTTTAAATTACGATTTTTCAAAAACTACAATGAATGGCTTTCACTTCCTTTTGTTTTCTTCTTTTTAAAATTCAATAAAGAAAGTATAATTACAAAAGTAATTCCAATTTTGTCGTTTTGTTTACTTTTTTGTTTGCTATGGGGCTCTTTTTTGTTAACTTTTTGTTGACGTTTAAAAAGTGGGCAACATTTTTGGTTCAAAGCGTTCGCGTACTTTTGGACAGTGTCTGATAATTTCATCCCCACTCCTGAAAATTTGACAGATTGCCATTTTTGGTCCGGAAAGTACCCGAACAAACCTTATATAGCCAGCTCAGTTAATTTCTATACGCAGACGTTTAAATTAGCAAAAGCACCATTAAAAGATCCTAAGGCCCAGTTTTTCAGTGGTGTAACTCACTTCTAGAGTTATCTAACTCTAGAAGTACTTACATCAACCCATAGTGAACTACGGAAGCAGTTTTTTGGTGCAGAAAGCATACGGAGCGACTAAAACATTCGGTGGATAATCACAAAATTTGATGAGTTAACTCGGGGTTAACTTTAATCTCTCACTGAAAAACTAGTCCTAAATGATGCATTTATCCAGTTGGCAACCAATTCCTTGCATGCCCAGCAGGACTCAGCACAGTTTCATACATACATCAAATGTCAAATATGATATTAAAAATTTCAGAAATGAAGAAACTACAGAATTTCAGATTGGTAACAATTCATTTGAAACACCCTGTTAAATCTTAAAAAATACAAAAAAATAAAAATATACATGTTATTCATAATCATTACTAAATCATCAATCTAATCTACTTTATATAAGCACAAAATACATCTCTACGTATAGTTGAAATCATCGAAGGTTTAAATAAATTATAGTTAGGTATGATTCACATTTATGTCTGGCTAGAAGTTTATTTGTTCGTGAGCGTGATACTATTTCCGAAAATATCACGCAGAAGTCTGATGTAAAGTCTAGAATAAACACTTTTGATTGTGCAAAAAACTGAGAAACTTTTTGCAGTTTTATTGTCAAAATTCAATCAATTTGACGAAAAAAAAATTAAATGCAAAGTTCATTTAGTAGTTCTTTTTTTTCATTTTCATTTGAAAGAATCAATTTCAAGGCCATGGACTGGAGTATTTTATTATTGAGAGTATAGATTAAACACCATGCCAAGTCATGTCTTGACCAGGTCTGCTTATCATTTCAATTTTAAACAATAAATATTAAAACAAAAGCAACAAGACTGTATAGATGATAACCTTTTCTTTGACATGCACAAATACCTTATATTTAGATTTCCTTTATCAATAAATAGGTATATTGAAGCTAGCCATAGAAACGGTAGTTTTTAGTGTTTTAAAAATAGGTATTAGTCAAATCTGGGATATTTCTTTGGGTAATTTGTAGAGCTATGTAGCTTTTGATTATTGATATTCAATCAAATTTGACTGATCACAGAAGATAAGTTTTTGGATGCGTAGAAAATATTAAAATACAAAATTCAAATTTTCTGATTGGATCATTTTATTTATTTATTTATTTACAAACTTAATATTCCTTACAGATATCAGCTCTCTAAGTGTTATTTAAAATATGAATAAATATAATTAAGCAGTCTTAAATGTGTTACGATTAAGATTAAAAAGATTAATATTTGACGACACTTCATCAAAATTTACAACAGATCTTAATAAAGTTTAATTACTGCCATAATTTGTTAAATGAGTTTTCTGAAATACAAAATTTCTGCGTCTCATTGACCTTGTGGGAACATAAATATTTGCAAAATTCATCCAATCTGTATACTCAACTCCCATTATGAATAACTTTCCATGTATTCCCAATATACCAAGTAAGGTTGATATTGGCGAGTTTTAGTTAAGTAGTAGTTGTGAAGTGCTTTCAGGAATTAAATCACTTAAACCTCAGTTAAACTCTGAAGCTGATGGTATACCCGCTATATTTCTCGAAGGTTGTTCTTCTTCATCACTTTGTCGTCCTCTGCGGTTTATATCTTCAATAAGTCTCTATCCCAAGGAGTCTTTCTCAACACAAGGACGATTTCTTACCTTGTGCCGATTCATAAATCTGGCTCTAAGAATATGGTAGAAAATTATAGAGATATCTCTAAACTATCAGCAATTTCTAAATTGTTCGAGAGTATTGTAAAAAATAAAATAGAATTCTTAACTAAAGAATCTATTTCTAAAGCCGTGTTTATATCTGGACGATGCACTACTACCAATATGGCTCTTTTTTTCAGATACACTATTAATTCTTTAGAGTATAAGTGTCAGGTGGATGCAATTTACACAGATGTTAGCAAAGCGTTTGATTCTGTGAACCATAGCACTCTGTTGCAAAAACTGGAAATATTACGTTTCCACTCTAAGTTTCTGTGTTGGATTTCATTTTACCTCACTGGCAGGTCTCAAAAAGTTATCATCAATAGTTCTCTTTCAAGTTTCAAGTTCTATTGAATGTATCTCTGGTGTCCCACAGGTAGTCATTTGGGCCCTCTTCTTTTTAACATTTTTTTAAATGATGTCGCCTTAGCTGTAGAACAGTCCGAGTGTCTTTTATATGCCGATGACTTAAAATTATTTTTGAAGATAAAAAGTGTTGAAGATTGCTTCCTCGTACAATCAGATATTAACCGTATTGCGGAATGGTGTCGTAATAATAGCTTAAAGTTGAATATAAAAAAAAGTAATGTGATCCCATTCTCTAAATCTTAAAGCCACATTGACTTTACTATTTGATTGAGTCTAACTCACTTGCTCGAATGGTAAAAATCAAAGACCTTGGCATAATGCTATTCAAGTTTTTCATTTAAAAGTCATATCCATAACATTGTAGGTAGAGCAAATTCACTTGTTGGCTTCATAAAGCGTAATTGCGTTGATTTTTGTGACCCTTACGCTTTTTTATCACTTTATACATCCCTTGTTAGGTCTATACTTGAATACGCAGATGTTATATGGAATCCGCCTTTTGAGACTTATTCTAACCGAATTGAAAAAGTCCAAAGGCGTTACACAAAATTTATATTTTTTAAAGTGAATTGGAGATTTTCTCCTGATTATAGATCAAGATGCCTATTGCTTGTCTCTAGAATCAAGACGAACCATTCATGATGTGATGCTTGTGAGGGATGTGTATTGTTACCACATTAGATGCCCCCACCTACTTTCGATAATACCTAAATACGCAAGTCTCTAGAATCAAGACGAACCATTCATGATGTGATGCTTGTGAGGGATGTGTATTGTTACCACATTAGATGCCCCCACCTACTTTCGATAATACCTAAATACGCACCGATAAGATCTTTTCGTTCAGTGGACTTGTTTTTTTTTTTAGCAATTTCATAGGACAAGCTATGGTTGTAATGAGCCAATTTCTAGAGCTATAAACAATTTCAATGAAGTTTGCCAATTGGTGTCAAACACAATATTTTGATAATTTTCATTGTGACAGAAATGAAAAGTCCTGTGCGGCAAAAACCGATAAAATTCTTCCGCATTTTTCAACACACATCACATAAATATATTGGTATATTGACTTTCGTCAAAATTCATCTTATTGTGGTTAAATTTTTAGGAGATAACTGAACATATGCGGATTTATTTTCTTCTGAAATTCGCTCTTTAAGGGATATTGGAGAATCCAAATAAGGAACAAAAATTGATGTTCTTAAATAATTTTCGGTTGAAGACGAAAGAAAATTGGATCGGTGAGTTTGTGTCTTAACAATTTTCGGGCAGCTCAATTCAATAACTGATTCACTCAAATATTTTTCAAATGTTCCCCAAAGCGTTTTGAAGGAATTCTCAGCATTCTCCCGATCTTCTTCAAAATGCTTGTAAATGATCTGATCTTTTGCGTTTTGCACTTAAAAAATTCTAGTCGACTCTCTGTAAAACATTTGCGACTAGTTCAAGTATCGTCTTTTTCTGGTAAAAAGAAATCGAAACGAGTCATTATGAACAAGAAGCCTAAAAATTCGAATTCGAACACGAGCATCAAAGTCGAAGGGCTCATTGTTTTGTAACACGGTTTCCCTCGTTCCCCAGTTTTTGCAGTGCTTACATTACAACGACTATGTTTTCGCTGAGTTCTCGTAGACTTTTGTATTTTGCTGTCCATCTTGTTTCACTGAACTGGTGGATGCTGGGAATATATTTCCTTCGCAAAGAACTGTCCGGGAATAAAGTAAATATTTCTTTTATCGTCCCCACAGCATTTCTGATCTCGGACACTTCGTTTACATTATTTATCACTTAAATTAATTTGTGTGCCTTTCGATTCAAACCTTGTATTCTTATTCATTTCCATACCCAACTCCATTTTCCAATATTTGTTCCTACGACTTATACGTTTAGAGTTTAAAGAGTTATGAAAAATTTAATCCATTTTTATGATCAGTAAACGATTTTCATTGGCTACAAAGGGGGGGGGGGGGGTAAAACGATTAAACTTCGGAATTTATTTGACCAAGGTCCAGATTCAGAGGGGGGCAATCAATAAAATCTTTTCCAATTCGTTTTATGAAACCAACCAGTGAGTTGGCGTTGGGATTGGGAACCAAATAATCGATATAGCTTTTAAAACGAAAGAGTCTAGAAAGACACCTAAGTCTTTTATATTTGAGACCCGTTCGATTGCTTAACATGGAATTGCGTAATGGCACTGAAAACTATTAGATTTTCTGGTAAAAGAAATCGCGTTCCCCTTTTTTAACCTTTGATGTGACACCAAAATGACAGAAAATCAAGGTCAAATCAAGTTTAAATTAGTTGACAATCATCAGAACTCGAAATTTTTAAAAATGATTTCAGATCATCAGTTTTTGGTAGGCATTCATAATATTTTAAGATTGAAATGATATAATCAATAAAAATTATAAAAAGCAACGATCCAAAGTGGCTACCTTGGAGGACACCAGATGTAGACCGAATTTTCTTTGAGCATACATAATCTTCAATCTTAAGTTTTTGTATTCTGCAAGATCTATAACCATTAAAGAACTTGGGAGTGAAAACCAAAAATTTCAAGCCCGGAGGGATTTGGTTAAAAAAAAACCACATCACGGATTAGCGACGCCATTACAGAAATAAAATGGAATTTCCATACAAACAGTTTTTCTCCATGGTCCATGGTTAAGTTAAGTCCCGAGAATTCTCCGCGCTTATCTAAGCCAGAACGGGATAAGTTGTTGTTGTTTTAAACATGTAAATTGCTTAGCCCCTACGTGTTTTTTTCGACCAATTTCCTCGGGGCTAGCAAAAAACACGGCTTATTTGCATTTATTGAAAGCATAGTTCTTTACTGGGTTAAAACAATGGTGTAGCTACAGCTGCAGCACTGTCAAAGATGAAAGGTACAGAAATAGTAGATATACAGCGTTACAATGTGAAGATGGAGCTGCAGCAAAAGTTGACTCAACTACTCGCTTCATGCTGCATTTGAGATAACATATAGGATCGTTCTATACTTTTCTGTTTCTAACATAATGAAAGCTAGCCATGGGGAACCGCGCTACACCATTGAAGACGTCATTCGCTACATGAGTGAGCGATTACAATTTCAGCGTGTGCTATAGCTATTCTGCTAAGCTGCTGCTACATCCCATTGCTACTTATAAAGTAATTTGTTTAAATCTTAATACAAATGAACGAATAATTGCGATTTAAAACAATTTATAAACCTACATTCCTCACATATTCCAAACAAAATCGTAGAAATAAAATAAGAAATGCAATCTGATTTTAACGAACTGTCAAACTCTTTTCGCATTCCAAATACGATCCACACACTTCAATGAACAAATTATTCGCGCGCAACTTACCTCAAAGTCAGTCTTGTTTTTGTTTTCTTGGGGGTTCGGCATTAGCGAGGAATATAAAAAGACGTCAAAAAATGTCAAAATGGACGAATATTCGTTAATTCGTTGGACACTCTCAGTGAAGGATTTATAATACAAATTCTATATACTACTGAAATACATCAGCCAATTAGAAGACTTAGCACTATTTAATTGGACTTGTTGAATTATTGATTTGTATAGACTAAAGGCCGTTAAAAGCTATTTTGAAGCAATAATTCTTAATTTAAATGCAAAGTCTTCTTAAAAATACAGAATTTGGGAATAAGCTTGATTTTAAATTACAGAATTCTGAAATACAAAATCGTTTTCGTAGAGTATTTTCAAAAAAAAAAAAAACAAACCAGATTTTGAAACGCAGAAATCTTGCAAATTAATTATCCCTTTTCATAATCGGATTTT
The DNA here is from genome assembly GCA_932273885.2 of Leucozona laternaria. Taxonomy (NCBI): domain Eukaryota; kingdom Metazoa; phylum Arthropoda; class Insecta; order Diptera; family Syrphidae; genus Leucozona; species Leucozona laternaria. The sequence continues at coordinate 257,086,909 of OW026366.1, read as the reverse complement.
AATTCGCTGACATTACTCCGTTGCTCTGCTTGTGGTATTTCATTCGTATGGCAGGCGCCTTAGTCAACAATGTTCGACGATATGCGAGACTTAGATTTTTCAGTTCGAGATGTAAATCGAGAATTCTTAAAGTGGGATTTTGTAATTACGAGATTATGAAAATCGGGAATATTAACTTGCGGGATTTTAAAATAATTGCGAGATTTTGTTAGACGTGGTTTTTATTTGAAAGATATATAGTGTAATGATGCATTACACCCCTCCTTCACCGCCGCCGCCGGCGCCCTTTATTAAATTGCATACAAAGCAATTCCGAATCACCGTTACCAACGACTCTAGAAAAGAGCCAATCGTTAGTGAAAGAAAATATTAAAATTAGTTCTTGTTTGTGAAATTATAGTTAACACTCCAGAGCACCAGAAAATCGAGCTCTTCCATACTAGAAATAAGTATACCAATTCCGAGTACTTTGTGAGTCTCCGTTTGGAAAGAATCAGGTTCCAGAAAAGACAGTGGAAGCCCAGGTTTTAAGTAGTTAGTTAGTGACGTCTGCTATCTCACACTGTATTTTAGTGAAGTCTGCTATCTCAGACGGTACGTTAGGAGAAACTGCTTAATATTTGAATTATACAAATCGAAGTTATAAGATTCTATGGATTGTATAAGTGTAAATAACTCTAAGCATAATACATATGTATTTTGAATTGTATAACAGTACATATAGCAATACGAAAATAAAAATTGTATAGAAATTTTAAAGAACCAGCGATTGGTGAACAAAAACAACCTCCAATAAACTAAAGTTTGTTGCTTCTTTGGTAAAACCCTGGACCCGACGAGCATACCTCAGCCTATGACAAAAAGCATCTCACAATGGAAAGTGCTCCGACTTGACATAAATACGATACTTCAATTTTCAAGATTTTAGTTTGCTGATTTGTTTTTAATTGAAAGATAGTAAATGGCAGGAATTGGTATTTGCCAGATTTGGTAATGCGAGATTTCGAATGCGAGACTTTAATTTGCGAGATTTCGCAGCCAACCCAAGATTGATCTCAAAATGACAGTTCTACTTCTGAAAAGAAGAGAAATTTTCTTCTAGTTTTGTTTTCAGAATCGTTCCAGAAGGGTTCACACCTATCAAATCGTTCTTTTGGATTACAAATCAAAAAGGCCATAAGTCTATTGGGCAAGTATTGGTTTAGTGTAAAAAAAAAATTCAAATTTTAACTTAAAGATGATGCAGAAGTCCGAAGAAAGAGGTTTCTTCGAACCGTCTGGCAGCGTCGTCGATCTGTTTGTCTATGTTTCCACATACATACACACATACATATATGTACCTTTTAGACTTTTGCCTTCATGCACTGAGTGTGCATCCAAGGGTAATATGATACTTTTTGTTAATTGACTGTGAGCATTATAAGTATTACTCGTACCGCTATGTGCAAGACAAGGTTTAAAGTATAGGACAGGCTGACAACGATAAATTGCCTTTAAGTGATTACATAAGAAGTGGTGCGCTACTTTCACAACACAACATATTTAGTGGATCCCGCAATTTTGTCTGTTTGTCTATCTGCTATCAACCTCGACCTACAGGCTACAGCCTTAACCGCTGAATCAATTTTGTTCAAACTCGCTACTTAAGGTATTGTATTTGGTTATCCCCTTGAGGGGAAGTTGAAATTAATGTAGCTCTAAAAAATAACGGTTCCTGGCACACAACCGTATAAAGAACAAGCTTCTTTATCTCAAAAAATTTATGATTTATTTACACCAACAACAGTTATTAATGAAACATAGAACGCTTTTTTTTGATTTTTGACTGTCTCTTTAACGCGGCTTAAAGAGCTTATAGAAGCTCTTAAGTAAAATTAATAAATAAAATTGGTGGAGCGATAGCTCATAGAGGACCATCAGGGCCTAGTGACTTACAACTCTCAACGTATTGTTAGTCGGCAGGAATGGACGAGACCTACAATCTTCTGTCGTATGCGAAAGATTTTAATCAGAGCGAGAAGTACTTTGTCATGACATTAGAGGGGCACTGGCTCTGAGATTATTTGTTTTTAGTTTTTTAGGTGGAATAGGCTGGGATTCTCCTTAAATCCGGGTGCCTCGTGCTTTTCCCGACTTTCAGTTACCTCGTTGGAAAGGGCTTAATATCTGGAAAATTCAAACAGACTTTATAAAAGCGAGTGCGTGGAACACAGTCGTGCGTTTTATATTTGTTGCATAGTGTCGTTTTCGTTTGGATTTCGGAACTGTTCCATTCCTATCGAAAATGGAAAATTTGGAGTAAAAGGAGTGAAAAAAGAGTAGCTCCGAACGTCCACTCGGAAACGACATAAGAAACATCCTGTTCCTTTGGAGGTGGCGAACTACTTACACAATAATATAGTACCACCAACTAGTCGTGCTCTGATGACGAGCAGATGAGGTTTGTAGGAAAACCAATTTTGTGCGTTCCATTCAAAATGGCTAGCAGGGCAGATACTCATGAGTACTTCGCCTCCTCCAAAGGAACACGGCTATTATATAAATGGTTAAGTAGCTTTTGGGGCAGCAAATTTGTTAACATGAAACCCTATATTGAGCTCTATTCATCAATTACAAAAAGGGTTCGGTGATTTTTTACTTGCTCTATAGGGCCAAAGTATAGGTATTGCTTTCGTGATCGTCTGTTTGTTCGCGCCTTCAGGTGCACATCGAGTTAGCCCCTGAATAGATGGACGGATTTGCTCGGAATGTAATCAATTTTAAATCTAAATGCAGAAATTAAGTTGCCAACTTCTTATCGAAATATTTCATTAACTTTCACGTTTTGTTTGGAAATCTTATCGTCCACATTCTAAGATCAAAATCACCTGGAAGTCTTTATAAAACCACTCTGGACGAACACACATATCTTGCGATGTAGACAAAAAACCGAAAAAAAAAGATATCACATTCAAGTTTGCATTAGTATAGTTCAAGAGATATTCTCTAACAACTCGTTACCCCAGCCTTCATGACCCCAAAAAAAAAAAAACTATGGAAATAACAACTCTACTGATAACGGTTCTCCGATCAATCAGCAAATGTAGAAGCCTTCTTATCGCATCGAGGTAACGAGTTAAGCAAATAAAATATTGAATTTTGATTTCACTCATTACCTATGTACATTGTACCTACATACATGTTTCACTTGAGTTTTTTTTATTATTTTTTTTATAAATAAAACAAAATATTTTTGGCAATTTTGTGTTGGGTATTTAGCGATTATGTTTATTGTCACGATCCGTGTGAGTGTAATCTTAAAAAAAAAAATAAACAAAAAATAAAAGCCAGATTGCGATGGCGACCGCGCGGTGGCCAATGTGCTGCAATTCACTTTTGCACTCTCATGGGTTCCATACTGATAAGCCTGCGTCCCAACACCAACACCCAACCCAAGCCATGCCACTTGCGCATTTAGTCGATTAAAATTTAAAATGAAATGGAAAATTGTTCTAAGAAATAAATATAGCAGCAGAGGATCAAAGTACGTGATAACCGTATATTGTATAACTGTACAAATGCCTGGCGCACCGCACATCTTTAAGCTCATCTAGCTATACGGTGCCTGCCTGCTCTATGTATCTACAATTGCCAATTTAAAAGATGCGGCCATAATTAAAAATCATTTAGTCTCTTAATTTCTGCCAACGTTGCATAGCAATATCAGTGTTCGTGTTGAATCTCATACTCAGCTTAATCCCTTGCGATTAAAGCGAAATTGTTTTCAAAATTTTAATTCCTCCGATCGTTTAGTTGCGCGTGCTTGTGAATTACTCGATAGATCGTTCGAATATGCCGGCAACCAATATTCGTGGTGACTTAGACGAAATTCGTTTTGCTGAACAACCCATTGAGATGGAGGAGGTAGAGCAAAATATTCCATTAGATCCGGTGGTGTTGCGCCGATCAGTCAGTTCAGGACAAATAATTAACCCGTCAGTGATGGTGCCCCATCCATCAACGCGTCGTTGCTTCTCGACGTCCTTCATGAGAATCCCGGAGGATCGTGAGATAGATATAGTGCGTCCATCGAGCAAACAGGACCTTAACGTTAGCTCAATACAAAATAAAACTTCTTCAGTGCTTGTGTTTTGGAGGTCGCCCGTGGGAAGTTTGATACTGTGGTGGCCTACACTTATAATCGGTCTGACATTGAGCCTGATGCGGCGTATCCTGCAGGTGCTGATGTTCCTTCCACTGCTTATTGCTGCACCCAGTTTTTGGCTGTCAGCTTTGCTTTGGATATTCTGGAAGGTAATGCGCATTCCAATTTCGATACTTAAATGGGTTCTAAGTTCAACGGCCGAAGATTTAATCGGCACCAATACAACATCGGCCGCAAATAGAAACGATAAACGCACAGTTCTTATCAGCTGTGGCAGCACAATACAAACACTTCACATGGCTCGTAACTTGTATTCGTCTGGAGCCAGAGTAATCGTGTTCGAATTCGAAGGACACTTTGGGCTGGCTCGATTCTCGACTGCGGTGCACAAATTCTACTCAGTTCCTAAGCCCACAGCCGATAATCCAGATAGCTATATTGCCGCTCTGTGTAACATTGTGGACAAAGAGAAGCCATCTTATTATGTGCCCGTGTGTGCAACAAGCCCGGCTTACTACGATGCTTTGGCTAAGCCCCACTTGGAATTGCTCGGTTGTGCCACCTTCTTGCCAAGTTTGCAAGAAAATATTGTCATCGATGACTCGCTAAAGTTTTTTCAGAAGTGCCGTGCGAGTGGAATACCACTGCCGGCTTACAAAATCTTATCGTCCAAGGAGGATCTGCTACTGTTATACGAAAGTGGATTTATTGCAGCATTCCGAAATATCATGATGGCAGTGGGAATGCAAGGTCTGTTGGAGCGTTTTAAGTATGTCGTGCCCAATAACAGACGTGACTTCAAATTCAATCAAGAGATCAGTGAAAAGAGCCAGTGGTTGATTGTGCGCGACATCCCCGGAGATCACTATGTCACTTGTACCACTGTTAAAGACTCAAAAGTCATAGCGAACGCCTCGTGTGTTGTTGAGCCCGACACAAAGAATCTCATTCCTAAGTACAGCAAAGGCATTGAGATGTGGATTAAGGAGTTTTTTGCAAGGACAAGAAGTCAGCGGCCCATAAATGGACACATAAGCTTTCGTCTGGTCAAGAGCCAGGCAACTGGAGAATTTTTGCCCCTTGGCGCCAGGGTGGGCGTTTCGTTACCCTACATTTGCTATAGTGGAACACATGCGAAGGTCCTTTGCAAACCCTGTTCACACAATAATCAAACACATTCATTGCTCGAAGATGGTGGGCTCTTTTGGTCAAATAATGAAAACCACAAAACTTCATCGATTGACGCTATTAGCAGGGGCTTATTGGGCAATACTCTAGACAAACGGGAAGCCCTTTTCGCTTACTGGGATCCATTGCCATATTGCGCTTACTATCACTTTCAGCTGCCGCTAGCATCGGTGAAGACATTCCTGCAAAAACGCCAGACTACACCCAAGAAAATTCCTGCAGCCATAGCATCGCCTGTTAATTAATCAAAGATTTTTGAAGAGAAGAAAGGCAAGACGTGGAGAGAGATTTATAGACTTTTGATGAATAAATAGGGGTAGCTCGTTGCAATGAGATTGATATTTTATATTTTTAATATTTAAGTGAATATTTGTTATTTTTTTATATAGGTGTATGTATGTATGTAGGTATATTATTAATAAGATAATTATTGTAAATATTATATTTAGTTGTATGTGTTATCTAAAATTACGAATAGAAAATAGAGTTGTATATAGTCATTATCATTACATTATAAATGTACTCAATAGAAATAAAAAAAAAAAAATAATTTTGAAATCAGGTACCTACATAATTGTTTTTACTAAACACTAGCCGTTGCCCGGTGCGCTCCGGTGCACAACAACTAAATTCGTGACAGAAAGATGAGTGACTCTCAAAAAAATAACCGTAGGTGTGATTTTTGTATTTATTTTAGCCCTTTTTTTTTATTGAAAGAAAATGGTGCACAATTTTAAACAGCCTGATGTTAAGGAGCTAGCATGATACACTAGTTTACTTATTTTAAAGATCTTTACTAAAATGTTCTTTGTTTTAAGAAAATTTTAACAAGTATCATACTAAGCCTATTGTCTTAATAAACTCCAGCTGAACACACCGAAAGTGACAGTTCGTGCAAAAATGTAAGCAAACATACCTTTTTCACATTTGTTATTGTCAAAGTGACATATGGAGTTAGTATGTCCCCTTTCGCACGAGGAAACTGAGTTTCCAGGAACTTTCACTTTGTAGGAAAGAAGGGCACGAAGTACCTAAGTGGGGTGAACAAAATCTCCCCGTGGTGCGTTCTTTTTCATTACAATAGTAAACTATAGAGGACTCGACAAGACTGTCAAAAAAGAAAGAGAGGTTAATCGATTCGATGGAAAACAAAGAAATCTTCATATAAAAATAAACGTTGTTTTCCATCAAAGTGATCAATGCTGTGTATAGGCAAGAATGAGAAAGATAGTCAGGCAATAATTTGCTAGAAAGCCCCATTGTTAATCTGTCGAAAAAAAACTGCCATTGTTAAAAATCTTACACTGCATAACATTTCATTTTTTCATTTAGGAACAATCAATGTTAATGTAAAAAATATTGTTGATCTGTCAAACAAAATGAAAATACATTTAGAATGAATAAATCAAAGAAATCATTTGATTGCACCACATTCATTTGAAAAAATAGTTAAAAAATGTTTACAGTTTGTAAATTATATATTTATTATATAAACTTTATTTTTGCAAAAAAAAAAGCGAATCTTCCAGCGAAATATAAGAAATTTTTTTAATTCAACATGGACACAAATGGAATATTAAACATAAAATAACAGAAAACGTTTCCAAAAACCAAAATCGACAATACAAATCTAAATCTCAAATACTGTAACGCTTTAATAATTACCCAACTACTTTGAATTTGAAACAAATTAAACCCCTTTAACTGTTTACAGCACAATCTTTCTGAAAAGCTAAACACCAAACCTTCAACCGTTTACAGCGCCATCTTGTGATTCAGCTGAATATCAATTCCAGTGCGCCATCTGTCAGCGACTGAAATGGAAACTGCTAGAAGGAGATGCTCGAATATTCTAGTGGGTACTAGTTGAGACTAGAACCATTTAATTCCCTATATAAACGAGCGAGTGGAAGCAGTTTAATTTTGAATGTGATAGCGTAAGGTAAGAAGTTAAAGTGTATCTTAAATGACATACCTACTATTGAAATTGGAGAATAATAAAAACGATTTGTAGTGAAATAAAGCGTATTTATGTTGGAAAGTAAATAAGTGCACGTTATTATTTAAAGGAAATAAGTTTTAGTATCGAACCCTGGAAGAATATTACAATACTTTCAACTCTAAAGAACGAAAAGTAAACAAAAGATAACCACAAACAGATTAACATTTCAATTCATATCATCGAGATGAGTTAGAAATTGCTACAACGTGTAACATTCTGACAATCTATCTAGAGTCACTTCCATCTCAGATAGCCTATCCGACTACCAAATTACCATGGCAAGCTACACGATTGAACAGCACGACCAAATGTTAAAATTTTAATATCAAAATCTTTTGGAGCAACGGTACATGCACTGCGCCCATTTTACGGTTTACATGGTTGCCCTTCCAAGTCAATTATCCAAAGTTGGGTTCCCAAATTTTAGTCGACCGATTCAATGAACAATCAGCCAACGCCCTTGCTTCAAAAACATCGCCAATGTCCGTGAGAGCCCGTACTTTTTTGAAGACCACGATGTCATCAGCCGTGTTCCTTTGGAGGTGGCGAAGCACTCACGAGTACTTTGCTAGCCATTTTCAATGGAATGCACAGAAATAATTTGCCTACAAATCTCATCTACTCGCCATGGAAAGCACGAGATGTTGGCAGTACTAGATTATCGTTTGGATCTACTCATGAGTACTTCGCTACCTCCAAAGGAACACGGTCACCGATCGATGATAACCTAACCGTTTTCTTTTATCCCAAACTGTATATATGATGTGGATTTGAACGACATGTGGGTCAAACAAAACGGCGCTACGTACCATCACACAGCGATCGCAACAATGGAAATTCTGAATGAAAGATTTGAGGGAATAGTTCCTCTCGCGAAGATGACATGAATTGGCCTCCAAGATCGTCCGATTTTACCTCGTTAGACATTTTCTTGTGTTTTCTGAAGTTACAGGTTTTATGGGAAAACTAGCTGCAATCGACGGATGCCCTTAAAGTTAACATAACCGAGGCAATCGCTCAAATTCAGCTGGATCTATGCTGAAGAGTCATTGAAAATTAGACCAATCGGTTCCGTGCCACCATAAGCAGCCGAAGCGGGCATTTAAACGATGTCGCATATTCCAGACATAAAGGCATACATGGGCCCAGGGGCGTAACTAGGATTTTATTCTGGGGGGGGGGGGGTCAAAGAATTTTTTTTAGATGGAAAAAAATATAAAGCAAAAAATGTTACAGGGTGATTCGCATAAGGTGTGACAAAAAGCTATAGCGTGTAGATTGGGTCCAGACAGGACAAAAATTTCATAAGAGGGGGTCTTTTCCTCCCGTTTAGCCAGGAGGGGCTATTTTACTTATAATGGTATGCTATACTTTTTTGTAGGGCTTGAAATCTCTTCTTTTATTTTATTTTTAAATAATGTTGTTTTAGTGAACAGTTTCTGAAAAAAAAAAAACAATTTTCAATCTCAAAATTTTGAAGAAAACAAATTTAAAAATTTTGTTCAAAATTTTACTTTATTAAGTTGTATTTTTGTTTTTAATATTTAATGCTCTTATTAGTTTTTTTTCAAACGCCAAAACCAAATGCTAAAATCTCTTCTAGTTCTGTAGAAAATTGAAAATAACAGAAATAAAATTCCCATTTCGTTGCTTAAGTTGCTCTTAGCATCCTATTTCCACTACGTATAGGTAGTAAAGTAGATTAAGTTATTTTCAATTTTCTCAAAAAGTACAAGACATTTAAGCATCCGATTTACTGTTTTTGATTAAACATTTAAAAAAGCATCGAATTTTAAAAACAAAAATAATAATTAATGACTTTTTTTCATTTTTTTTAGAACTGAGTTTGAAAATTAATTTTTCAAAAAGGGTTCCCTAAAACAACTTAATTTAAAAGGAAAATAAAAGAAAGAAAGAGTTTTCAGTGTTTGACCTTCAATTTATAGGAGCATCATAAAAACGGAGGAAGTACCTTATTAATATTTAAAAAAAAAAAAAAAATCAGATTAAATATAAAATTAATTTCACAAAAAGTATTCATTCAAACAAATTGATTTAAAACGAAAGTTGATAAATGGAAAAGTAATAACGGAACAAAGTGAGCGCCGCTGTAGTTTTTTTTAAGACCATTTTTGATAAAATTGCCCCCCTTCCATCATACGATTCCTTTTTTTTTTGTTTTAAACCAACCCACATACTTAAGGTTTTTGAAGCTTCTTTATGCATTCACCCTGTGTATATATGTTCCTCTTTTGAATTTGAAGAGCAAAGACAAGCAGCACGGTTAGTGGGTATAAGTACAGGAATTTTTTTACAGTTTATGATAAATTAGTGTCATATTTCCACCTCTATTCTTTTAAAATGTTTCTTTGGAACAATTTATCAAAATTTCAAACATTTTAATAGGAACTTTGTATGGTTCTGGGGGGGGGGGCAATTGCACCCTTTGCCCCACCGTAGTTACGCCACTGCATGGGCCTTTTTATACCATTTCGACATCTACCCGCCCTTATTGAAAAACCCTTTATTCATTTGCATTTCCTACACAAACCTCTTTCACTTATCAATTTTATGAATAATTAATGAGTTAAGCTATATCCAAGTCTTATGATTTCAATATGGCAAGCCTTTTACATCAGGAAAGATGATGATGAAAAGGTGAAAAGCACAAATTTATAAATTTATAAAATTTTAATTAAAATACGATATTTTTTGGTAAAATAAATAGCTACTTAACTGAAAGAAAAAAATCCAATATTACCTACAACATTCATTCCAGCAATGAAAAAAGTATCAAACAACAAAAGGAATTCAAGTAAAATTGTTCACTAGATACATTTACACTAACCAAAATTATGAGTAGATATACCTGACTTGACTACACCCTTTTAAAAAACTAAGAAGAAACACTAACTTGTAACTGAACGTTTTGAATTTTATTGCAGATTTTATTTGCAGATTTGGAATAATAGGCGTGTTTTTTTGCAAGTCCATATGGATTTGTTGAAAAAAACGACATCGGGACTTAGGAACTTCTTACTTACAGTACGTAAGTCCCGATAATTATCTGGACTTAGCTAAGTCCATATGGATTTAAGTTGTTGTTGTATTTACGTGTTAAACTATTAGTCCCGATGTCGTTTTTTTTTCGACAAATCCATATGGACTTGCAAAAAAAACACGGCTATTAATACTGCCCTTTTTCGTTTTTATTTTTTACTTCCATTTCTTACCCAAAACCCAAAATAACGTTAGTTTCTTTTCTTAATTCCATTCACGCCTTTCCGCTGGTTAAATGGCAATAAATAATTTTTGTTCTCATTTGGATAAATGTCCTTTTATTTAGAATAAACTTTTTACTCACTTTTTTATTATTCTCAATTATTTATATCACAGGTTAATTTAAATTGTACTTTTTCTTTTCATTATTTACAAAACTTAATACAATGCTTCCATTTCTGTGTTCATTTGCTCTTTTCACGTGTTTAAGGATAAAGAAAAGAATAATTATTTTTGTTTACAAAATATCCTTTGCCTTGTTTGCTATAGCAACCGTGTTCATCAAGGCGGAACCAAAACACGTTCGTGAGTTGCGTGAAACAGTGGGTTAACTAATGAATGCAACATAGAACATATTCAGTATGCCTAGGGTGGTAATCTTATAACTCAAAAGTATTCTTTGAGTTAGGACAATTTAACCTTTATAATTCAAATTGATGTGAAGCAAAAAAATAAAGTTGTAATTTCTTCAATAAAATATATAAAAAAAAACAAATTTAATTTACAAAATTGCGTTTTCAATTTTTTTTAATCCATGAATCATTTGGTTTACAAAAACAAAACTGATTATTTTTGATGTGTAAACATCTATGCTGGCGGTAGAGTGAAAAAACATTGTGTGAGTGCCGGGACTCACGGTTAATATGTGTAAACATCAACGTGCGCGGATCCAAAACGGACTTGTTTTTGCTTCAAAGGGTTCTTAAGATTTTTTTCACTGAACGCACCCATCCTAGTATGCAGATCGTAACGTTGCACACCGTAATGTTGCACGACGTAACGTTGCACGACGTAACGTTGCACAAGAACGTTCACGTTTTTTTTCACTCTACCGCCAGCATAGATGTTTACACATCAAAAAAAAAACGTGAACGTTCGTGTGCAACGTTACGTCGTGCAACGTTACGGTGTGCAAAGTTACGATCTGCAACTATGATGGGTGCGCGCAAAAACATAGTCCGTTTTGGATCCGCGCACGTTGATGTTTACACATATTAACCGTGAGTCCCGGCACTCACACAATTTTTGTTGGTCTTTTTATTTGCACATCATGGAAAACACGGTTTTACTGAAGAATGAATTTTAAGGGAAATAATCAGATACACGTCTAACAAATGCAAGCTTATGAAGCACAAAAAAAATAATTTTTCATTGTTGTATTTATTTAAAAATATTTGCTTTGAAAATTCGCATTTATGAATGTATGTGTCCCTCCCAGAGCAAAGTGAGTCGTATTAATTTTTTTGGATGGAATCATTAAGCGCGTATATTAGGCGTGTTTTTTTGCAAGTCCATATGGATTTGTCGAAAAAAACGACATCGGGACTTAGGAACATCTTACTTACAGTACTTAAGTCCCGATAATTATCTGGACTTAGTTAAGTCCATATGGATTTAAGTTGTTGTTGTATTTACGTGTAAAACTATTAGTTCCGATGTTGTTTTTTTCGACAAATCCATATGGACTTGCAAAAAAAACAAGCCTATTAAGTACTAATTAAGTACCCAAAAACATACTTAAGTGCTCCAGTACTTTTGGTAAAAACTAATGTTACAAATTTACAATTGCAATTACCGAAAATGGTTAAAACGAAGGGAAACAAAATATCTTCTCATATTAAAGGGCTATTTAAGTGCTTTAAGAATCAAAAAAAAAATTTATTAAAAATTTTTGGCAAAGAAAAAAATATCTTAACTTAACATATATTCAACTTATTTTTATCCAAAACTATTTTATTACTAAAAAGCTCCGCTAGCTCGAATTAAGTACCCCATTTTCAGAAAAATGTTCCAAAAATTGAGCCAGAATTGACCCCTTCTAACTTTAAGTGCATTCATCTTTTATTGCATGCAACTTTTATTACATGCAATTTTGATTGCAAACATCTTCTACTGCATGAAACTTTTATGAAATAATCTATATGCAACATTAACAATAATAAAATGCGCCAAATAAAGGGTGTTTTTTAGAGGTATAGAACTTTGAAATGGAATAAAACAAATATGATTTTTTTTTTTAATTGACATGAAATTTACTTTATTCGAAAGATAATCTTCTGGCATTATAATTTAAATAAACGACTGGCTCGGACGTAGTCTAATTTGGATGTCCAATTTTTGATGACTTTTTCCAACATTTGTGGCCGTATAGCGGCAATAACGCGGCGAATGTTGTCCTCCAAGTGGTCAATCGTTTCGGGCTTATCGGCGTAGACTAGCGACTTCACATGTCCCCACAGAAAATAGTCAAGCGGCGTTAAATCGCACGATCTTGGAGGCCAATTCACGGGTCCGTAACGTGAAACTATGCGGTTACCAAACGTTGAAAACACAGCTCCTGCACATCATGGTTGTTCAATAAAAAGTCAGTAATCATGGCTCTATAGCGGTCCCCATTGATTGTAACCTTCTGGCCAGCATCGTTTTTAAGGAAGTACGGATCAATTATTCCACCAAACCATAAAGCACACCAAGCAGTCAGTTTTTGTGGATGTAACGGTGTCCCAACATACACTTGAGGATTATCATCACTCCAAATCTTAGAGGATATATAAAATGGAGTGCTGGTTTCTATCCCTAATGCATTGTAGTGCCTGGAGCCATGATAGGGGCACTATTTCACTTTCGGTAAGATAAACTCTTAGAGAATTACCACTGCTATCAATTGTAAGTCATAATTTGCTTATTTTCTCTCTTAATTGTTCTAATTTATAGTAATTCTTGAAATTTATAAGTATTTGTTTATTATCTTAAAGATTTCAATATTTTATTTTTTAGGTTTTTTTTTCCAATGCGCAGAAAACTCAGTGCCTTTAACTTTCCGAAACTTGAACAGTGACCCCTATGAAAGCTTCGCATTCAAATAAAAACAATCACTCCATATTATAAACATATCCTCTAAGCCCCAAATACGGCAGTTTTGTTTATTGACGTATCCATACAACCAAAAGTGATGGACGATACGTTCTATACCTCTAAAAAAACACCCTTTAATGTTACTCCCACTTTTGTTTCGTTGTTCATAATTTCAATTATTAAAGTTTGTTAACCATTTTTGCATTTTTCTTGAATATTCCAAATGTATTTTGATTTTTTTCAATCCATTTTGTTTGAAAGATCAACCAAAGTTGTTTACTATAGTAGAGAAAAAGAACTACCCACTTGCAGTGGCGAGTGGAGTGCTGCTTACGTCACAGCCAGTACGCAGATACGAATTTGACAGGGAATGTATGAAACAAACGGGCCAGCATGGCCTCGGTGTAAGAGGATACAATATTATCCGCCATATTATTCACTTGATACATCCAGACTAAAACTTAAATCAGATGTTTTTACATCTGGATTTAAACTTTTAATCTGTATGAATCGAGTGAATAATATGGCCGTATGAGTCGTTTTTTATTAACAGAAATGATCCATAGACCCTTCTTATGTCGTTTTCGTTTGGATTTCGGAACTGTTCCATTCCTATAGAAAATGAGAAATTTGGAGTAAAAGGAGTGAAAAAGGAGTAGCTCCGAACGTCCACCCGAAAACGACATTAGATTGTGAATGCCCACTGCGTAGTGACTGTTGGTGATAGTCAGGAAGAAAATATAAAAACTGTAGTGAGCAGTCATGTTTCATATCCGAAATGTTTCATTTTATTGCATTTTTTCATTTTTGGCTTGTGCGTTGAACGGAAAGGTATAGTAAAGAATAAAAATTAAAAATGCGTAGTTGGTCGAGGGTAGAAGCCGAAAATGCTTTTTAAATAATTGGTTTGATAACTGCAAAGATGCTGAAGCAGATTTAATTGCTACATAATCTTTATTTTGCTCATAATCAAATGTTCCAATTCACAGATAGTTCCAGAGATGCACATGAATGAAAATTACAAGTGTATACACGCATTGACTTTTCATTACGTAGTGGGCAGTCACAATCTAAACAGGGTCATATAGATCATTAGCCGTATTTTACTGTCGCCGATGATCCATATAGATCATCTCGTGAAAATAAAACAATATGGATCTTATGTCGTTTTCGAGTGGACGTTCGGAGCTACTCCTTTTTCACTCTTTTTACTCCAAATTTTCCATCTTCAATAGGAATGGAACAGTTCCGAAATCCAAACGAAAACGACATTAGTTACAACTGTGTTGTATACCTGTCTCTTTTTCCCTTTTACGTTTATTTATTTTTCATTTTTTGGTTTTCTTTTTTCTTTACACTATACGATTCACTATTCCTAACAATTCGCAAGGCTGAGAAGCAATAGCAGAATTTAACTTTTGGTTCATGAAACGTGATCCCGATAGAGTGCAGGATCACGTGTTGTTTTTGTAATGCATGTACTTTGAAGATCTATATGGATCATCGATTTTTATTATCATGGATAATAATAAACGGCTATTAATAAAGTGACAACAACATAAAGTCGCGATCCAAAAGTATAAAAAACGACCGCAAAAGGGAGTCGTAAACGAAAACGGGTATCGTTTTAAAAAAAAAAACGACTATCGTAAATCGTAATCGCAAAATGACTATAAAGGCTGTCCCAAACCAACGCGAAACATTCGCGCGAATATGCGACGACTGAATAATGTTCGAAGATTCGCATCGCGCCAGTGTGGGTGCTCCCATTAATCTCCATGTAAATAAATTAAGACAGGCGGAAGTTTCGTTGTCGCACCGAATGTTTCGCGTTGGTTTGGGAGAGCCTTAACGGCGGATTTTGAACGACAATCGTAATTCGTAATACGGGCCCAGTAAAAAGACCCATGTAATCAGGCACTATCGGTACAACGTTTCATGAACCGAAAGATTAGTTTTTACTCTTGCTTATCAGCTATGCAAATGGTAAGTTAGCGTAAACTGTAGTGTGAAGAAAAAGACAAAGAATACATGAAAAAGTGGGATTTCATTAAGTTTTGTGGGGTTTTCAACAGAAAAAAGAGAGAGAAAATCAAATGTGTGTAATTCTTATTGGGATTTTTTCCCCTTATTGCAATGGATTTTCTTTTTTTGTATTACTATCAACACTGAGATTTGTTTTAAATGTCAAACAAAATCTAGTTTATGTGTGGTGTGAACGATTTAACTAGATTTAGTTGCCGAAATCCGAGATTTCGGTTCGGTAAGAAAACCGTATAAGATCCGTGTCGTTTTATTTTATTTTCATGGATTTATCATCAGCGATAATAAAATTCCGCTGTTGAGTGCTCGATTTCCAAATACGAAGCTTTCATAGGGGTCGCTACTCGAGTTTCAGTAAGTTCAAAGATACTTCGTTTTCCGATAATTAATAGAAGTAGAATTTTTGTATGACGAGACAGCGACAAAAAGAAAAGTTTTGTAACTCTCGCATGGTTAAAAGCAGTCGAGAAACGATGAAAATTGAAACAAATCATATAAGTTTTTGTTTTATCGATGCGAGAGTTACAGAACATGGGTCCAGACACTGGAAAAAAACGAAAAAAGCACATTTCATTATGTCGAAAACAATAAACAAACACTAACTAATTTTAATCAAAGGAAAACCTACCTACTCATGAGCTCTTATCGTCACCACTGAAGGAACACGGCTTTTGTAGAAAACGAACGCATTCCAATTTCCAATACACTCCCAGCACAAGATTATCCACCCCTGTCAGCTGTCATATATGACAGCAGTTTAACATACGACAGCACTGTTGCAATAAAGTACTTTAATTTGTCAACGGTCAACAATTTTTATTTTCCAAGGTAAAAAAGAAAATGGTTTTCCGATGTTTATAAAACACGAGTGACGAAACAAAAACAATAATAATTACAATAAAATCTCCATAACTTCAATGAATCATCTATCTACATAATTTCGTATTGTGTGCATTTATCCGTGATAAGCATAAAAAAGTGCTAACATTCCGAAATTGACAACGCAAGATTAGTTCGAGAGTAGTGAAAACAAAAACAAAAAAGAAATAAATGAAAATTCAAAACAGGGCAAAGTCTGTCCGTGATTGTTTTCCATAATGAACCATCCATTGGAACCATCTTTATATAATCCGGGTGACAGTGCTATTCCGATAAATCCAGATATCGACCAGCCACCCCCAGAGACACGAATAAACAACGTCACTAATGCAAATGGTTCCCATCATAGTGTAAATATCGATGTACATACATCAGCCCTCTCTGACTCACCGACCTCTGTGCAACAAAACTTCTTATCATTCCTAAACGAAGCACGCAGTCACCTTGGTGGTCGACCTGTTAATCTAAATGCATCGGTGGCAAACAATGAGCCTACAACTGTCCATCATCACATTGGTGTCCCTGTGCAACCCGAAGATAGTAATGTCAACCGCTGGAGAGTGAATCTAAACAATGTGCTCTCATTCTCGGCTGGCCCTTCCACTGAAACCATTCGATCGTGGATACCCCGAACAGGTAGCTTTCGATACGTACCATTAAATAGATCTTCATCTATAAATGGTGTTCGAGATCCTCAATCAGTAGCAGCAGGGGAAACTGCAGCAACAAACGATGTTATTATAAACTTTAGCACAATATCCCCAGCTGCTCCCGTTGTCGACCGTGACAGTAACTTATCAGTCAATCGGGAGCCTCGAACATCACCAATACTTACAAGAATAAGTGTACCTAGAAACAATATAGTCGGTGGAGGTTCTGGAGAGACGACGACCAGTGGAAACCCTGGAACTCCACCAGCCACTCAGCCGAATTCCTCGAACGACGGCCACCGTGCCCCAGCGACACCACCCCCAACTGCTCAACGGAATCCACTTGAACTAGACGAAGATAATTTAGTCTATGAACTGGCTGTGAAAGTGTTGAGCCACTTTGTGCGATATCTTCCCTTCATCGGGATCGTGTTGTTAAAAGCGATCTATGACCACTGGTTGGGCATCATAGATGTTCTAGTTCTACATACCGTCGTCTATCAAATGAACAAATCACTATGCGAACAGGTGGCTAAGATGTCACAAAAGAGCCTCGGACTATTGTTTCGTGATTACCTGCTCCTAACATTTGTTTTGGTATATCGATTCATGATGTCCCATAGTCAACCTGATTATTTTGGCCTGCTGCTAAATACAGCTATTGATCCGAAGTCGCTGGGTCAACTTCTATATGCAGTTGCTGTCAACGATCTCATTTTAAAACTAGTAACGATAAAAATTAAAATTTTAGTTACAGCACTACCAACGGATATCATAAAGCATAAGTCAAGGGTAAGTGAATTGCATTTATTACATATTTATTTATTTATTCTTACAAATAAAAAAGGTACAGGGGAACACAAAGTTTTACTACAAATTCTCTGTCTTTATAAACAACTAATATGTTACAACAATTTGTTAAGGTATGTTTTTACATTTAACTTCTAAGGTAACCATCTCTTTTTCTCAAAGAAAAGAAATCTTTTTT
This sequence comes from Leucozona laternaria, assembly GCA_932273885.2. Taxonomy (NCBI): domain Eukaryota; kingdom Metazoa; phylum Arthropoda; class Insecta; order Diptera; family Syrphidae; genus Leucozona; species Leucozona laternaria. The sequence continues at coordinate 257,068,880 of OW026366.1, read as the reverse complement.
ATACAGTAACGGAGATATTCCGCCGAATATATTATATTTCTTCTTCTAATCAAAAATTCGCCCTCTTCTCTTTTTAAATTTAAATAACTTTTTTTATGTTAAATGAATTCATACAAAATTATAATGTAATATCCATCATTTTGGTTTGAGCAACATGTTACTTACTAACTTAAGGTGGCACTACGGTCCGGAGTGGACCTGGGCTTCAACTAACAAGCTTCTTCCAGCGTGCTCGGTCCATAGCTATCTGTCTCCAGTTTCTCACGCTGAGTTGGTTGAGGTCCTCTTCCAATTGCGGCTTCCTCTACTGCGCCGTCCCTCAGTGTTGGATTCAAAGACTTTTTGGGCTGGAGTTTTGGTGTCCCAGCCATCTCAGTCGTTGTATTTTTATTCTTTCGGCTAGGTCAGTGTCGCTGTACAACTCGTACAGTTCATTGTTGTACCTACTCCTCCACTCCCCGTTTATACAGACGGGACCAAAAATCTCTCGGAGAATCTTCCTCTCAAAGCATCCTAAAGTGTTCTCATCCGCCTTCGATAAGGTCCATGCCTCAACATATTATTTATGGATAAACTGTGATGGAATTTTCAAATCCAAAAAATATTAACACAGATTTGAGAAAAATTAGATTTTCCTCAACTGCCTAAAATTTGAATTTAAAGTACCGTTAATTTTGGTACTAAACAAAAATTAAAAAAAAAAATGATGGGAAAATGTCCAAAAAATGATAAGTAGCAAGTTTAAGCTGGCCATACACGAGTAAACAATTTGGCTCGTGGATTTCCGACTTGCTTAAAATCCAAATGACTCCACCGAGCACAATCACTGGATGGTCCCTCGTGTGTGGCCAGCTTGAAAGAAAATCGATCCATCCGTTTATGCTGCAGCTAAATGGACAGACAAAAAGACGAACAGAATTGCGAGACCATATCTTATTAGATCTATTTATAGACCAAACAGTTATATTGATCCTACTCCAATATTCACATTATTGGAAACCATTTCATCAAACTATCAAACAATAATTGTGTGTGGTGACTTAAATAGTAACTTTTTGACGGAAGTTAGTCTGATCGAAGACATGAGCTCTCTTGATTTGTTTCCTGTTATTTTACAGAAGATGCGAGTACTCTTTTCGATGTTTTTTTTTTTTGTTTTTGAGAATGAACCTGACAGTGCTCTTCTTTATAACCAGCTGTCAGCTGCGGCTTTTTCTAAGCATGATCTCATTTATGTTATTTTTTGATTTTTCAGTTAGCTGTCCTGTCTTAAATTATGAATATAGGGATATTTTCAACAGTGATTAACATCGCCTTGAACTCGACGCTCGCAATGTTGAATGGGACCGTGTTGTATTTTTCATGCCATCTGTATTTGCTCAAGTTGAATTTCTTAATGTACCATTTAAAGTAGGAACATTAAGCATGGTCCGTGTACCTGGTTTACTGCAGAAATTCGCCAAATAATCGTAAACGTAACTGGGCCTATATCGGCTGGAAACGTTATAGGATGGGTACTCCTTTCCAAGTTTATCGTTGATTGCGCAATCAGGTAGTAAGAAATTCTACAAAAAAAAGATTAAAACTTCAATCAAGGGTAGATAACTTTAGCGTAACCTAAGAGAAATTGACGTGGGCAAGGTATGATCACTTTATCCGTTATTGATCTCTTATCTTGCTCTCCAATGTTATTCAAACTAATCAGCCTAGTTACCTATTTAACAGAAGTTACGTCAACCAGATCTCGTCAACTTATAAACCCTCCTGTTAAACATCTGAGAGGTAATTTTCGATTATATCGTGGAATTCCTTACCACGATATGTTCGAGATTTTGGCGCCACTGCAAGGTTTCGAATGAAGCTTAAGTCCTTCTTGTGTTTTCTTATATTATTGTCCAACAAAGCCGTCAAATTTTCAATGACATTCGTATCAGGTGACTGCGCCGTAGGTGTCATCAAGTGAGGGCAAATAAGCTAGGTTTGCACAATTCCTGACTTGTGCTTCGGGTCATTGTCCTGGTAGAACAGGAAATTCCAACGAATACCTTACTTTTCGGCACTTTGAATCAAATTATTTTTTAGTATATTGAGGTACATATTTTTGTACATCGTCCCTTCAATAAACTCCAAATTTCCCACGCCGCCTGCAGACTTATAGGCACATACCATAACGCTTCCTCCGCCATATTTCACAGTTGCTTCTAAGATCTATGTTTTAAGCTCTGTATTTGGCTTCCGCCAGACGTAGGACATCCCGTTAGAGCTCCATAAAATGCTGCACTGCAGAGGCACTCAAGCCCACACATTTTCCGATTTGCCGAATAGACTGTCTGCTTTTGTAGTGGTGATATAACCAGTTCGCGAACTTCAATTGTTGTGCGGCGACCATATTTTAAAAAAAAGACGTAAATTGCTATTTTTGCTTACAATATCACACTCGAAATTATGAAAAATTTATAGGAAAAAAACCTAAAGTGACAGCAAAAACATAAATTACAATCAATTGCGTGAAAATTAGGAGCGTAAGTGCACTAAGTTAGCTGTATCTAATAAGTTGTGAGGTGATTTTTTTCGAACAAAATGAATATTCCCTATTAGTAGAGTGAATAGGTTAACTTGTGAACCATATAATTTCACTACACACTCTTTAAACAGGCCTACAAGTCTTCATTTCAATTTCGGACAAATATATTTTAACTTTGAAGATACACTGTTTTTTTTTACAAATAAGCTGTGAGCCACTGTAGCTCCAATTTACATTTGTCATTTTCATATTTAACTTCACTACCTAAAAGAATATTGTTTTTTTTTTTTTAATGTGATTGCTACAGATAAATAAATAAATAAATATTAGCATATGTTCTGATTTCCGTTCCGAATAAAATCCGTAAACGAAATTGAGATCCCCACGGATTTAAAAAAGGTGTTCTGATTTTCACTTTCAGCTAGTATTCAAACCTTTTTTTCTTTCGAAATCAGTAAAAACACAATTCGAAAGATCAAATTTGTTGAAAAAATTTACACAAATTACAAAAACAAATCTAATAATATACGAACATCAACCAAATATACATTTAAAATTTGTTTCTATTCAATTCGGACACGAAAACTCAAATGAATTTCCAAATGTCAAATATTTTTAATACGATCGAAAATCAAAGGACACTTTTCCCGCAAGTATTTAAAGCGAAAAGTATTTCAAAACACCTAGAGTTTGAAAACTAAAGGATTTTAAAACCGATCGGAAATCAGAACAGGGGTGATTATACCCAAAACGACTTGGTAGTTTTTTTTTTAACTGCTACCAGAAGATTTAAAAAAAAACCGTACCTACGAGGGAGTACCTCCCATAGAACGGTTTCGACTCCTCTCATAACAAATGGGGTCTTAAACCCAGCATTACTCATTGGCTATACACCTCGGTTGTCAGACCGATTCTTACATACGGTGTGACAGTATGGTGGACCGTTTTAGATAAAGCGACGAACTGCGAAAAACTTAGCAAGGTCCAACGGCCAACCTCCCGTTGCATGGGCGGAGTACTTCGTACAACCCCTTGTGCTGCATTAGATATTATGTTCTATTTAGCACCTCTCGATATATATGCTAAACAAACAGCTGCAAGCACAGCCATTCGTCTTAAAGCCTCCTCACAGTGGACAAATAATGATATTGGTCACACCATCATTCCAAGTAACATTGACTACACCATCCCCCAGTTACAGTACCCTCCTCCCTCCAGATCTATCTGGGAGGATCTGGCATTTCTGGAAGATGAATCAATCCACTTACATACGGACGGATCAAAACTGATGACGGGGTTGGTGGGGGTGTGTACTCAGATAGGATGAATTTAAATCTCTCCTTTCGCCTTCCCAATCACTGTAGCGTGTTCCAGGCGGAACTTTTGGCGATAAAAAAAGTACTGTCTTGGCTTAAAGAAAACGTGATATCTAACACAGATATCCGCAACTTCTTGGATATCCAAGCCGCCATAAAATCCCTGGAATCTACCAACTCAATAACAGCCCTTAACTGTCGATCATCTTTCATTGAGATGGCACAGCAGGTTAATATTCACCTCTGCTGGGTGCCGGGGCATAGGGACATTCCAGGAAATTGCAGGGCTGACGAACTCGCCAGAAGTGGAACAATACTACCTATTTTACCAAATAGGTAAAATAAAGGTATACCCATTACTACGTGTAACCTTATGCTGAAGCAGGATGCAAGTGAGAAAACAAACCTAAGGTGGAACAACATCACCACCTGTGTAGCGACAAAACAGATATGGCCAAACTGGACCTGAAGCGCTCTAAGAGTTTAATATCTCTTAGCAGACTGCATATCGGCTCCGTTATAGGTGTCATTAACGGGCACTGCTTGATAGGCAAGCACGCAACGAGGGTTACTGCAGAAGCTGTATGGATGAAGAAGAATCGATTCCTCATCTCCTCTGCACTTGTCCTGCTCTATCCCAACGACGTAAACTCCATCTCGGAGAGTACTACGATCCTAGAGATCTGGTAAATGTTCACATAATTAATCTCGCACGCTTCGTAAGAAGCTCTAAGTGGTTCAACTAATAGGAAGAAAAGTTCCCAGATTCTTGTGGTATCACAATGGACCAACTATGGTCTAAGTGTGTCAAGCTTTCTGCTTGGCAGCCACCTTAACCTAACCTCTCATAACTAATTTATTTCTATTTAAATCCGATGGAGAGCTTATACTCAGGCTTTAAAACCAATAGCACAAAAGATCAAGTATGTGCGACCCAGTCGTACAATTTTTAATGTTATTAGATTAGATGATTAGACATATTTTTACGTTATGTTACACATATAATGGAACTTGCAAGTAGACTGTTGGTTATGTGCGATGCATTGAAGACGCCTTTATCTTTCAATACCAAATTAGACTGTTTTATTGCAGTTCAAAGATTTAAACGGCATGGACTAAACAAAATAAATTTTTATAGAACTTATATTGTAGATTGCTTGTTGTCAGCTTTTTAATTTTTTATTCTTTTTCATCAATTTTTAGGGAAGACTTTTTGCTCTGATCGAGGCCATCTCCCAACTTTATAGGTCTATGGTTCCGGTCAAGTCGTGGATGCTGTACTTGCTAGTTTCGTACACAGGATTTGATATCGTAAGTTTGAAATGGTTATTTATGGTATTAAACTGTGGCTAAACTTTTGCGTTTTTATAGATTGTAGGAATGTTTTTCTTCTCTTCCTTGTACATGGGCGCTAAAGCCTTTGAATTTGTAGAACGTAGTAAATTTTTGAAAAAGGCATTTTGTAGTTTTCTCAGGAATGTGGTAAGTAACAGTAAAAAACAATCATAACACAAATATTTGTTGTTTACTTACTGATTTTTTTTTCAGGATTATGGTCGCCAACCATCAAAGGAAGAACTAAGCGAAGCTGGGACTCTATGTCCGATATGTCACGACAACTACGAAACACCTGTGGTTCTCGAATGCAACCACATCTTCTGTGAGGTATGTGTGGGCACATGGTTTAAGCGTGAGCAAACTTGTCCAATGTGCAGAGCCAAAGTTGCAGACGATCCAACCTGGCAGAATGGATCAACAACTCTATTTTATCAGCTCTGTTAAAAAGAGATGGAACAGCGCGCGGATGAAGATTAATGTTAAAACTTTATTTTACTTTATTACTATGTAGCTACGTTTGATCTTATTTCATTCAAGTTTAATCAAATTTAAATATAAACAAATGTATTTTGAAGCTAAATTGTTACTGTAAAGTAGCTGAATTATTCGAAGTAAAACAAATTCTTCGGTCTATTTTAAACTACCAACTGTTTTGTTTTGGAAATGACGACCATCTCCATCGGTTGCCTGTTTGTTTATTTCCTTGTGCCGGTCTTTGGTGACTATTTCTTCAAGTACCTCGCCATCGCCTTTGATAAGACGCGTACGCCCCGTTTCTGGATCGATTATTCGCCGAATTTGACTTTGCCGTTTTTGGTATTCTTCTGGTGTTTCGGGGACATGTGATTTTGAATACATCAGATCTTGGTAAAAGAAAAAAGATTAACATTAAATTTTGAATTCGATTATGATGAGTGAGGTTGCTTACCTATGGGAACAGAGAAATCGGGTTCCTCCTCCCGGCTCGTAGTCTTCGTCTCAACTTGTTTCGTTTTGGAAAGTTCGGCGGCTTTGGAAAGTCTTTTAAGCTCTTTATCTTTTTGCTTTTTTTCCTTTTTCTTTATTTTTGACTTCTTTTCTTTTTTATGCTTTTTCTTTTCTTTTTTTTCCTTCGAGCGTTTGTGGTGATGTTTTGGTTCATCCATACTTTCTTGGGAAAATTATTATTTTTATGTATAAATAAATGTATTTATTATTTTTTTTATTCTTAATTTGACAGCTTAAGTTGAACTGTCAGGTTTTGTACAGTGAGAGTTGCCAATTAAAATAGTATTTAGATCCGTTTTAATAAGTTTTCAAAACACTCCGATTGTATTGTAATAATTTTTTAGCTGTTTTTTTTTCAACTGTTCTCAGATCTAGGCGCAAAAATTCATGCCGATTATGGAATTCGCAATAATGGATTCGCGGTGATTTGCACAGTGCTGTGTTCTCTTCTTCGACCTACGTTCTGTAAGTAAAAATATCCTAAGTCCCGATGTCGTTTTTTTCGACAAATCCAAAGGAACTTGCAACTTCGTTTAATTTACATACTTTATTCTTTTTATTTCACATCCAAATTTAACAAACGATTGTTTACGACAATTAATAAAAACAAGTAACGAAATTTTAAAACAACTGCAGAAGGCTTTTAATTTTTGTTTCTTGCCGTTCAGCAATTTTAGCTCACCGATATTCGTTCAAGTATGTGATAAATAGTCGGGAAAAGGCAATTTTAGAACTTTCTGGTGTTTTTTCTAATGAAATAATCTACACAGATGTCAAAATACATTTTGTCAGCCGAGTCATAAACTGTCAAATTTCATTGAAGGATGTACACGATGTCAATGGATTAAAAAACCTCTAAAAATACGAATTTTTGAGATTTTTATTTTGCTCCGGAAAAAGCAATTTTTGATTTGGTGATTTCGAAACGAAATATTCGCAAACGTCAAACATTCTGTCAAGCAATATCAAGTTTCGTATGAAAGTGAATTTACATTTTAAAAATGCATACAAATTGCAAACTAAATTTATTATTGAGAAATTTGAATAGAAGGAAGATGAATGCTGACTATAGATACAAAATTAACGCACTACTGGCTGCTCAAACTGGCTTCGAAAAAGCCAAGCCAGTTGACGAGCAAGTTGCTTAAGTGTGTGTGTATTAGTAAAACGATTTTAGTATATTGTGACTGGCTAGCCAGCTGCACTGATGGCTCATATGTGGGCTCCGCGGGTAAGCTGATTAGCTGATTGTTGATTGGATTGTGGTTGTTATGTTGGGCATTTATATCCTGTGGAGCCGGGGTGTTAAGTTTGTTAGTTTCAGTCGTATTTATTAGATTTTTTTAGAACACGCTTAAAATTTATCGGTTAAAAAGCATCTTGACTGAAATCGTAATAAATTCAATTCCTGCTAAAATGTTGCTTTGTCAAGGCTTAACTACATAAGCCCAAAAAGTGAAAAAGTACAAAAGTGAAAATTTTCAAACTCATTTTGGAATAGTTTTTCTGACTGGAAAACTTTTAAAAAGGATGCAGAAAGATTAAATTTTGGGTTAAAACAAAATTTGTATATTCTTTTTCACAAAACAACTGCGCTAGCGAGAAAAAAAAATAGTTTTACTTTTGTACAAAAGTACTTTTTGGCTTATGTAGTTAAGCCTTCAGACTTATAATTTCCAAGGTTTCTCTTCTACACATACAAATTTAAAAAATCCTGTCCTGTCCAAAATGCAAGGTCAATGTACCATTTCAATGGACATACATAAGCCGTGTTTTTTTTGCAAGTCCATATGGATTTGTCGAAAAAAAAACGACATCGGGACTAATAGTTTTACACGTAAATACAACAACAACTTAAATCCATATAGACTTAGCTAAGTCCAGATAATTATCGGGACTTACGTACTGTAAGTAAGAAGTTCCTAAGTCCCGATGTCGTTTTTTTCGACAAATCCATATGGACTTGCAAAAAAACTCGCCTATAATAATCAAACCCAAATTTTTCCCACACTCGTATCTCTTGATCATGTTTTTGGTTTCACTTTCTCACCTTTTAGTTGAAAGTGGTTTCAATTTTACCAACTTCAGCCCTTTCAAAGCGACAGAACAAAAGTTATGAATGTCCAGAATTATTTAACATCAAATAACAAAAATTCTTGCTGAACACTTTTTTATAATTAAAAAACAAAAGTTGTAACGGTGCCTTATGGTCATCATCATCATCTCAGTCTCAGGCCACCTAGTGCCTTCACCGCAACAACCTCCTAATTTAATGAATGTCAACTAGAGATAGCAATACAGGTTATACATAGCATTTTTCCCTCTCACTCATATTCAATCTCAGTTCCAGAATTAAATTCGCCATAGACGCACTGTTACAACAAAAAAAGACTATAGACAGCCGCGACTCTTTTTTTTATTTGACGATAAAGCTAATTCATTTACGACAGTTTAGTAATTAAAATATTCAAAAGTCTCTACCAGAAGTTAGTATAAATAGTTTGCAAATAAAATTTTAATCAACTTAAGTGTTATTATGAGTAAAAATGCAAATTTTAGCCACGTCATGTCCGAGAATTATGAGTGGTAGCAATTTAGTAGACTAGACGCCTTTTTGGCAGATCACCGCCAGCCACCCTTCCTTCTCTTCATCCTCCGCCGCGCGCGTAAATTAAAAAAACCATCATCGGCAAATTCAATTTCACACAGTATAGTGTGTGCTCATGATCGAAAGAGACAACCAGCCATATTATTTTTCTAACCCTCAGTGCCCGAGTGTGAACGAGAAGCATATCCTTTGTATAATTTAAACCGAAGCAGCAGCAGGCAGCACAGTCTTTTGGTCTTGTCTTCCCTCATAAATGCAAGAGCTGTGACTTCTTTTCTATAGTTTTCAATTTTAATTATTTTTTAATATAAAAATACTGAAAATTATTTGATTAAATTGTGCCGAAATGATTTATCATTTCCGCAACAGCATTTTCATTTACAAAGTGAATCTCAAGAACTGTGAATCTAGCCCGTGTCCGTAGTTGGGCAGTTTTGAGTGTGCATCATTATTCTCAAAGCAAGTGAGGCGACAATCGACAACGACGACATTGAACGTAAGAAGCCCGTCGTGTGGTGGTTGGCTGGTGAATTTCTTTCCTTTTTTTTATAAGCCTTTGCAATAGACCCTAACTTTGGTATTTCGATTTCCGCTCCTCTGTTCTGAGATCGCTTTTTTTTGCGAATTTCCATCGATTCTTGTTTGGCTTTTTTTCTAAAATATCCGCCCTTGGACTCAAAAAGACACATTTATTCACTTTTCATGAGCCAAAAACTCTCGAAAATCGAAATAATCCACAAAGGAAAATTCAAAAAATACTCATTTCTCTTTATTTTCTTCTCTTCCCCAGTGAACCCGTTCTGAGAAAGTTTTATGTGATCTATCATCATCGTCATCGTTTACAATTTTTTTTTATTTTAGTGAAGAAAAACGTCGATTATTAATCCCGCGGAACAATATTTGTTAAAATATTTATTTAATTATTCACCACAGCGACGCGCTGCTGCATTCTATAGCTAGTTTAATTTATATACATATTTATAATTTATATAGAATTCACCTAAAATTTAAATAAAACCAGAAAATAATTCGAGGTTCAAAAGAAAGTAGATGACTTCAGAAGGAGCAACATAAGTCCATCATACAAAAAATTGAATAGAAGCTAACACACAAGTGTGTAGCACTATCACAGTAAAACAGAGTTTAAGTAGAAAGGACACGATTTGCGCTCAGAAAAGATGGACGAATCGCACCCAAAAACTCTGTATGTGGGCAATTTAGACTCATCGGTGTCTGAAGATCTTCTGGTTGCCCTATTCGGACAAATGGGACCAGTTAAAAGTTGTAAAATAATCCGGGAGCCCGGCAATGATCCGTATGCATTCATCGAATATACAACTTATCAATCGGCTGCAACAGCTTTGACTGCTATGAATAAACGATTATTCCTCGAAAAGGAAATTAAGGTAAGCTGTTTAATCATCTCATGAAATTTATGATTTTCTTATAGTACCTTTTAAATAATCAAAAAAAAAAATGTACTCTATTTTATTCTTCCCTCCTGTTTTTATTCTTTAATATACAGGAATTTCAAAATGTATCCAAATCTCGCAACGTATGTCCATATCTTCCTTCCTATAACATACTGTTCCCAATATATTGAAGCTTTGTATGTTTAATTATAGGTTATTTGAATCAAAATATTTTCTCTCTATTTCTTTGTGAAAAAGTTGATTTAAATCCTTAATAAATGATGTACCTGCATTTTTCACAACAAATGATTTGAATGACTGGGTATGCATAAATCACACAAGAAACTACTTGTCCCCTTCCTAGCACAAACTGGTGGCACTGGAGGGGTCTAGCAAATCAGTGTTTGGTAAGATATATTGATTGGCATGATTCGAAAGTTAATATTTTATCGGCCACCCCTTATTTGACTGTATTATCTCCGAAAAGTGGTACTGATCTTAACATGGTTGAGTTCCTGATTATTTCATTTGAAAAGCGTTTTACAGTATTAGTTCTTCGTTGCAGTTGGATTAGAGTTTTGGGCTATTTAATACAAGTATTGAATGATTTTAAGTCTGAAATCCACAAAATAAATGCTAAGATACCCTTTTTAAATATCAATGCACGACGATTTCCTCTGGTTGGTATGGAAGGAAATACAACACCCTCAACCTCCATTTTGACTAACAATCTCCTTTCTGAAACTTCTAATCCATTATATTGTATAACTGACGATCGAGCTATGTCATAAGATAGGCTTATACAATTTTGATCTTGACAACAGTATCTGCTTTTAACACTTCAAACTTTCGCTGTCCTGTCTGCTTTCATTATGCGATTGGTTAATGATGTTAATGATATATTTTTGCGTTCATTCACAACACGCCAAGTGAAAAAAGTCCCAAATTGGCTATCTTAGAAAAGTTCAAAAAATATCTGCGATACAGTATTTATCAATGGAAGATAATAATTAGCTTCAAAGGGGGCTTTTGTATGATGAACACACATGCAGTTCAGGCCAGGCGGCGAATAGACATTTTTGAATGGAACAACAACAACTTATCTGTGCTACCACCAAATTATGGTTGGAGTTATAGCTATTTGACGAGTGCCAATTCGAACATCAAGACTCCTTTAAATGGTGCTTAGTCTGGCTCTTGGCCACTTTTAATTGAAACATTCTTATGCCTTCACTGAGATTCGAACAATGTACCAAACTTTACAGATGTGTTTTATCAACCACACTGAGCTGAATTCCCATTTTTACTATAATAATTACCCTTATTGAGAGTTTCTGTCGACGGATTTAGTAATAGAGCGAATCATTGTATTTTTATTTATTTATGTTTGTTGGTAGGTACTGGAATTTTATAAAATAATAATAGTCAAATAAATTGTTACGGATTTCGTAATAAGTTAAAATACATATACAAATATATATACAAATATATACATAAGTGTACACTTTTAGCATGAGGATAAATAAATCAAACGAAAATAAAAGCTATTTTACACATCCAAGTTCCATTCGTAGTAGTAGTAGTAGCAAACAGTCTGCTGCCGGATGATACATTTACAATTTCGTAAATCGCAATGCTTTTATCTGCTACTACTATTTTGACCGCAACTGTATGTAATATATATTTTTTATTTATTTTTAATAAAGACAATGGGGCATATTCATAGTCACTTTTAAACTCCAGTTTATCTTAGACCTGGGTTTATCCTATCTAAATAACATTGAATAAACCCTAGTCTAAGATAAACTGGAGTTTAAAAGTGACTATGAATCTGCCCCAATGAGTCTTTTCTTGAATTGTTAAATTCCGGTTTTACACTTCTCTGGGAAGATTATTAATATAGATAATTCCATCATGAAAAATTGAGTGTTGTGTACTGCTTAGTCGACATCGTTCCGTACTCAAATTGGCACCGTTCCCCAAGTTAAACGGTTGATCTTTAGACACCTTCAATATTCCATCACACAAATGTGCCGGGAGCCTTACATTCATCCAATTCAAGCATTCGAGCATAATTCTTATGGGTGTATAAATATTTAGCTTTAAGACAACTCTTATTCCCCTATTCTGAAGTCTAATTTTGAAATCGATATTGGTTCAGTGACACACCCTCCATAGGCAAATTTATTTCATTATTCATGCAGATTTAATGCACTTAGTTTCACTACTACCTTTAGTTTATTAATTTTCAACCAATTATCAACTCTTCTCAAGTCAAGTCATCTCCATAAATGTAAATCAGACTCATCCGCAAAAAGCTTTACAGTAAAATATTTAAAGCATTTCTTAAAGTTATATATATATATGTATATTTATAGTTATATATAACAGAAAGAGAAAGACCCCCAGGACAGACCCTTGTCGAACCCCCAGATCGTTATTCATAGCACAAGATATTTCATCAATCACTTTCGTTCTTTGGCTTCTATTTGCCAAATAAGACGTAAACCATTTTTTTTGTCACAGTAGACTGAGAAATAAGGTATTGGTTATCTCATAGAATCCCAGGGGTGGCATCCGGTTTTATAACTGTGGGAATATAGAGAAGAATTCTGCCTAGATTGGGGTTCGAACCCACACCTCTAAGTTATGAATCAAGCACTAGGTCCATTACCACCTTCTATTGCCCTCTAAATATTTTTGAAACTGTTCAGCAACAAACTTTCCCAGTATTTTTTCACACGTAGGCAACATACTGGTCTATATTCTTCACATTTATTTGTATTTGTTACTTTTTCTACTGGGATAATTACTGATTCTTTCCATATTTCAGCAAATATTCCCGTTTGCAGGGATTTGTTAAACACCTTTAAGAGAACGGGCCAGGAAGTCCTTAATAAATCATTTTTATTATTCAAAGTTTGAATTAACTTATATAAGCTACTTCATTGCAAAATTCAAAAGTAAAAATAGAGCTGCAATGATGTTCGGCGCAGGATTGCAAAAGCTTAATTCACTTCTTAGCTTAATCTTAAGCTTGGCTTTAATTCACAAGCTAGTGGCTCACTTATGAATTGAAAACAAATTTAATTTATAAGCTAATGGGTGCTCTACAAACATTTTTTTTTTATAAGCTAGTTAGTGACTTATGAATTAAATTTTTTAATTCAGAAATCACTAACTAGCTTATGAATTAAAATGTTTTCAATTCATAAGTCATCTACTGGCTTATGACTTAATGTATTTTTAATTTGAAAATTCGCAACCTTGGTTCGGCGACAAATATTAACATCAAATATTTTCAACTGACGCATTTATTTCTCGAATACTGTCTTCAAAGCACGCATTAAATGTTGTAATAATTTCATTTGATGGATTTATTGTCTATTCGCCGAATTTTATAATTTCAATTATATTTGTTTTTGCATTCTTTAACACAATGGCGCAAAATTTTAAAAATTTAAAACCTACTCTAAATCAATTTTAAATTGGACGCCGACTCTAAAAATGAGTTTAGAATGAGAGTCGACGTTAAACGAAATAAAGTATACTTTAACGCTAAAGCACTCGTCTAACTTTAAAAGCAGCAAAATGCTTCTCTATCTTTTTTAAAGTATACTCTATCCATTCAACGTTTGTAATTTCATAACAAAAATTTAAAAAAAATGTTTGATGAAGATTTGAAGCATGTTAATCAACAATCACTGTCTTAGCTTTAATTTGAGGTGCATGCACCCAGTAACCATTACCACGACAAAACAACACTATCTCCACCCCCGATTCAATAGACTACGACACCAAACAAAATACAATACAAACTTGTATTCGGTCGACCGCCCCAACAAAAACAAAAAAAAACATGTGGTACATAGTGTTGGACTACCATATCGTGGCAAATCATTTTCTGCTCACAAAATCGCCCGTCGTCTTAGCTGGAAAGGTGAAATAGCTATAGGGGAGTTAAAAAAAGAAAAAAAAATACAAACAAATTTAATGTTCAAAGGGGACACCCGGATTTTAACCCGAGACCTCTCGATCTGCAGTCGAATGCTCTACCAAAAATCATAACAAAACCCTACAAATGCGCTAAAAACCATACAAATGCGCTAAAAACACTTCATTAGTTAGAAGACTTGTTTAAAGTGTTTAAAATTAAGAAAAGGTTAGACAAGGGCTCGCAACTAAACGACTGCGTTAACTTGAGTTGGTTTTATTCCTTAAACGAGGACTGTTTAAAAATTTGCGCCAATATTTTTTAGCACCTTCCACATTTCTATCTGATTTCCAGACTTGGCAGTAATCTGAGAAGTAATAAAATAGCTCTTAGCAATTTTATAATTCCACTTTTATAAATGTTAGCGGCCGTAATATTGACGCCGTTTAAACTCGGTTTAAATTCAGTAGTCGGTTTAAAATTTTTAAACCGACTTATCGGTAATATTCATTCACTCAAACCGACGTTAATAAAAATTTTAAACCGAACTTAAACGATGCATTTTCGTGTCGTTTAGGTACCGTTTAAATGGTTTTAGCATATTCAAATGTTATTAGTTTATTCAGTCAGTACAAAATATTCAGTCAAACAGTAAGTAAGCGGAGCGTCACTGTCGGTGAAGGACAAGCCAGTCGTTGAAAGCTGCTGCGTTCCAAAAAACAGCACGACTGTTTGAACGAAACCAAACATTTTTTATTAGTGTTTTAAAAAACAGCACCGCCACCGGTCTCCAAAACAGTAGCCATCAGATATTGATTGGCAAGTTTTGTAGTCCTCTTTTTATGGAAAAAGAATAGAGACAAAAGTACAAGAATATACAACTCACTCGTCACTGCCACGTCTGCTGTTGTATTGAAAATTCGGGCGATTTCCTCCCACCAGCATATGCAACCGTACTGTGTTATAGTATTGACGTCGCTGGCCAACATAAGGTCACACAACAAATCAGTTTTAAATTGAGTAAAGCGTTTGGCTCGAGTTGAATTCTCTTTTTATTCTTTTGGTGGCACTTTCTGTCCCTGATAAATTTTAGATTTATGGTTAATTTTGATTCAAAAGAAAAACACAAAAAAAGACTTCAATAAACTTGAAAAGATTAATTAATAAATCAACAAACGTGCTCAAAAGCCATACTCATACTTGCGATGCTATCCGACGTTCGGTTTAAATCACAAATTTAAACCGACGTAAACCGAATGTCATTTTTTGCTTAAACGGGGTGAATAGTACAAATTTAAACGAGATTTTGTCGTTTAAATTCTATCGGTTTAAGGACTTTTAAATTTTAAATTACGGCGGTAGGAAAAGATTTATATATTTTCCAATTTTCCGACGAGCTATTAAACACGGCGTTGTTATAAGCTTTAAAATTTTTATTTTCTAGTCCTTGCAAATGGGAACTAAACTAAGCATTATTTTCATTTTGCCTCAATAATTTTTCAACAATTAAAGCTTCACAACATGAATTTAACTTTTCACAAGAAGTCTTCGTTAAGATATTTTTAAAATTTCGAAATCAGCTGTCTTACGACGTTAAAGAGTTAGAAAAAAAAACAGTGATTGTGTACATTAAAACCAAAATGTTTACCTTCGACATTTAAAAAAATCCCTATATTTTCCCTACCCCAACGGAGTAAACACACAAGTTAAGGAAAGAATTGAGTTAATTTTGTAAATTCAATTTTCTTAGGTTATGTTTGGTGATAACGTTATAAAAAATATTATAAAGTTTGTCACTTACACCTTACGTACTATTTTTAATAAATACAAAGTTTCAAAATATACATATAGATAAAATAATAAACATCTATTCAAGCGAAACTGATACAGTTAATAAATTAATTAAAAAAGAGCTCTTTATATTAAATTTGTTTCCTAGTGTCGTTATTGCAAAGTATCTAGGAGTAATCCTAGACAAAAAGGGAAACTGGAGTCTAAATATAAAAGAAAGAGCTGCTCAGATGCCCTCTACTTCTGCAACCGAATTTTCGGCAAAACCTGGGGACATAGTAAAAAAATCATTCTATGTATGTATACGGCAATAGTGAGACCGATACTACATATGGTTGTATAGTTTGGTCGAATGCGGTAGAAAAGCTACCAATATTAAAACTTTAACCAAAGGATCACAGGAGCAATGAGAACCACACCGACAGCGGGGCTGGAAGCCATACTTAATCTTAAGCCTCTTGACTTATTTACGAAAGAAGCAGGACCCAAGAGCGTACTACGACTAAGCCAAACAAACGTCTGGAAACACAGTCAAGTACGCCACGCTCAGATTCTAAATAAATACAAAAGTAGTAATGTTTGGACACCTAGTCTTCTATAGACCTTTCTCTTCTTAAATTTGACCAAAGTTGTTGAACGGCTGTCAATGTTGGCGATACCACCAGCTGATATTACCATCTTCATTGACAGCCAAGCAGCCATAAAAGCAATCTCTGCCATCGACAAAAAATTCGAAGCTTGTTTCCTGCTGCTGCGAAGAGCTCAAGATTCTTGCTGCTGGGTTCCTGGTCACATAGGAATTCCAGGTAATTAGAGAGCAGACGAGGTGGCACGAATGGGTCATCAATTGATCCTAGCCATGCATTACTTAACACATAGGAAGCTTTTTCTTTATTAACTAAGAAGAGCTCTCCAACCTATCTGGTGTGAAATTATCGCGATACATTAATGCGCCTAGATGGCCTGATAATCTATGAAAACTTATAGGTTAACTTATTACATTGATCTAAGTGTGATAGGCATAAGATCTTCTAGCAGCCCAATAAGCTAACCTAACCTAGTGTCGTTTGCGAAAATCCCTACGATTTAGGAAGTTATTCCTACATCTACCGTCCCTGTAAAGAAATAATATATGGCTCAGTCTGTTGCTGGCTTTATTCTACTCTAAAGTTGTTTATTGGAAGTTTTAAAAATAAGTTATTCATTTGTGCTATTATTGGTGCTTTAATATTGCATCCGCTGCATGCATATGAATTCCTTCAGATTCAGTTATATCGAATTTCACGAATTTCTAAATTCGTAGGAGATTTTCTACTTCGAAAGGAATCTGTGATAGATAATTTTCCATTATTGAAACGATGGATTCTGTCAGCGATTAAAAAAACATGTATACAAAAAATCACATCACATTTAAAACAGAAAAATTGCTTTTGAGAAACTTTATAAATTAAATGAAATCAATTACAAAAATTAAAAATAATTAATAATATAAGTTTAATTGACAAGTATACCTAAATCTTATTGGAAAATTATTTTTTTTAATTCAAAGACAACAAGACCCATCTCCATCAGCAACCACAATCAGACTTTTTAATCAGTCAACATTGTTTGGCCTTTTAATCAGCTGGCTATATGCACTAGTTAAGTTATTACATTCTGATCGGCGCGGCGGCGGTTCACAGCTCGGCGTTTATTATATATATGTGGCATATCAAATAAAAATCTCTTAGTGTGGGGTTTCTCTGCATCTAAAATTTTAGCTCTCTTCAAGTCAAACTCATGCATTTCTTTCAAAGTGCTGTTCTCTGAACAGAGAGACAACAAATGTTGTCAATTGATTCTTTGTACCACATTCGATCTCTCCACTTCATCTATTTTTGTTTTTTTTTTTAATAGATGGTTACGAAGAGGGTTGGCAGGTCAGAAAGAATTTGCAGACACCTAGAAGTGCCTTGCTGCCTTGCGTGAGAATCAAGAAAAACGAAAACAATAGAAAATGTATTGTTTTTGTTTTCGCTTAATTGAACTTCATTGAATAAATTCAATTAATGTAATAAATATAATTACTGATAATTTACCGGGCTGGGTTACTTCTCGAAGGTATGAGAGAGAAAATTAACTAATAGGCAACCCAATACATGAGGGGTCCTGTTCCTGTTTTGTTGATTTGCTAGTTTTGTATGAATGCTTTATAATTTAGTAGACTTCCAGCGTGTTACTCCCAAGCCAATTGCTGTCTAAGACGTCAGCTTGTTATTTTAAATATTTATTGTCTTAGGTCCGACGGAGTTTCAAAGTTTCTAAAAATTACTCAGTTCAAAACATGAAGAATGTGATGTTTGTAAACTTTGTCGCTCTCTATACATTTAGCCTCTAGCTACACTGGCAACAAAAAATGTTCAAAATTGGAATTTTTTACCTACACACTTTTTCTCTCCAACCAAAAGGAATTGAAATAAATTGATTTAAAAAAATAAAATGGGGAGGTGCTCTGAGAGGGCAAATATACCAAAATCTGTTGTTATGCTTTAGACTTTGAGGAACAATAATGTGGTTTTCCAGTCAACCATTTCAGATTTGAGGGTCAGATTTCAGATCAATCGTGGTAACTAGAACGAATCGCGATTGATCCTTTTTTTTGTAAAGGTGTAGGTGATTTGTCTGTGTTTACTGATGTAAGTAGTGATAGTATATGTAGGGAAAAATTCCTACAAGTATTTTTTTCCTAGGGAACAGTTTTTTCTTTAATACAAAAATATTATATATTTCGCTTTATTTTCTTGATGAAACTGGTGAAAAAATGCGTAAGAAAAAATTCTTACAAAACGTTTTTTTTTCAAATTATAAAAGAACATTTTTGTGTTTAAATTATAATTAATTTCAACTACGCGAATACTTTCACCTGTCTTAATTTATTGAAATGGAGATTAATGAGAGAACCCACACTGCCGCTATGCAAATCTTTGAACATTCTTCAGTCGGTTTAGCGAAGGTTTAGCGCCGGTTTGGGAGCCTTTATTGATTTGTTTCATAAGAAAAAACTCAAAAGTGGGATTGACTTTTAATCTTGAAATTATTAATATCCTGAGGCCATTTTGAAATTATGACAAAATATAAGAAAGAAAAGATTTACGCATTCTTTTCTTGACTTCATTTAAATGAATGTGATATTGTACATTATTTTGTTCAATCAAATTGAAATCAAAAAATAGAATACAAATTAGGGAATTTTTTGTTCCCTAGCAGGAATTTTATTTTGTTGGTATACTATCACTGCTTTATAACATGGCCATCGGTCGGATCCATATATCCACAGGAATCCCGTCCATCCAAAATCCAAATCAAAGAAGCTATTGGTCGATGGTGAGGAAGAAGACAATGAACATGAAACAAGATCACTATGTACATAAGGATTACTATGGAATTTTAATAAAAATAATTTTATTTTCACAAAAAACAATGGACTAACCCACATGTTTCCACAATGCCTTTCATTCCATATGAAACATTTATCCAATTTAATCACTAATTGACTCCGAACTCAAGAAGTCGATGGTTAAGGGTAATGAGGACCATAAAGACAAAAATTTCATTAATTAAACTTCATTATTTGTATTTGTTTTATTGAACAAACGCCTTATCAAAAGTAAACAATGCTAGCGAAAGGCCAAAACGAATTTAAACTGACGAGAAGAGGACGACGATTAGAAATGTCAATTTGATTTGTGTGCAAGTGTGTGTGAAAGTATGTGTAAATCTGCCAATAAATCGAGATTTGAAAGATCAATCGAGAAAAAAAACAGACCACGAAAAAAATCAATTTTTTTGGTTGTTAGGAACGTAAAATCTGAAAAAGATCAAGTTGACCCCCATAAAAATCAATTTTTTTGGTTGTTTGGAAAACCACATAAAATGCAAAGTCCAGTCTGGCAAATTTCTATGATGTCAAAACCTATGTATGTTGGACTGCACTTATTAAGGCAATTAATTAATAGATCGCTGTTGTGATCCCTTTCCAGGGGTACTAATTGGGTTAGAGTATAAATGTTGTATGGAGCCTATGTAAGTACGTGTCCATTACTAAAATTAATTTAAGGCTCCAGGCGATTGCGCTGATATATAAGGGCTGTAAGCTGACTATTACATGGAAATCAAAACAATTTATATAAAAAAAAAAAAAAAAAAAAAAACAGTTTAAAAATATGTTTGGATTTCCGAAAGTTAGAGTTTAACAAAACACAACTTTAGGGCTTTTTAATGTATATAAATTACAAGCACGAATTAACTAAAAAGGAAATCACTTGTTGATGTTGATCTTGAATCTTCACCCTACCGACCGACTGAAAACTCAATCCCCATACTGGCATACTTCTCTCTAATCGTCCTTACCCAGTCTGTGTGTACGGTCGTCTCTTTCTATCAACTCATTGTTTTCAGAATGAAGTACTGCCAAGTTATCCGTTGTTACAAGACAATTTTTATTTATTCGAAGTTTTGAATGTGTTGTGTGTGAGACAATGTGCTGCCAGTTTTGCGATGGAATTCCTTGTCGCTGATCGATGAAACTCTATTGATGAGATTGTTGGCAATGTCGTAGATGGTGTATCAATATTCCCGAAGAATTCGGTTTCTCAAACCTAACTCTATTGTACATCTTTAGTTTTTAAGAGAAGTATTGCAACTTTCAATATCAAATCAATTATTGACCAATGTCAAATCTTTCACATTGTCCCCCATTCCATGTCCAACGAATTATTGGCGTATAAATCGAGTACGGAGAAAAAAGAAAGAAACCGAATGTCAGCCAGGCCGATTTAAATTAAACAATAAACTTATATTTTCACTCTTTATTATCGTGCGTTCACGCGCACGCCCAAATCTAAACTGAATATCATTGTTGGTTAAATTATATTAGTATGAATGGTGGAGAGGGACAGGTATAGATCCAATATGGAATGGAAAGATGGATGTATTATGGAAGGATGAAGATGGGGAAATGTTGGTGATGACAGCTCGGCCCTTCCTGACAGAACTCGTCCCGAGTTAATTTAGGTCTGTTGAATCATCATCATCGGCCTCATATTCCTCATCGATTTCAGGGTACAATGAACACCATGGTTTGAGTTTGTCGCTACTCGCAATTGTGCTGAATCGTCGTTGCTTTAACTGTGCACCTTCCATATCTTCGACAACATATCTATCGAATCGTAAGATCTTCGCTATAGCATAGGGACCTCTGTATTTCGTCTCAAGCTTCCGAGATTCACCAGTACTAGGTATTGCACTTTCGATTAATACTAGATCTCCTTCTTCATATTTATGTGGACTTTTATGCTTCGCATCGAATCTGGTTTTCCAAATTTGGCGTGCTGCCTCGATGTTTTTGATGGCTTCTTCACGTTTTTCATTAGCTGGGGGATTTTTGAGATCTATATCGTCATCATGTAGTGCAGCAAGTAACTTATTACCACCAATGTCTCGAAGTGGAAAATCATATATGAGTTCTATAGGCGAATATTTCGTAGTTGTGTTGGCTCTAGTGTTGATTGTCCATTGAACTCCGCGCAGTTCAGCGTCCCAGTCTTTCACATTATTTGGCGATGCTCTTAAGTAAGCAAGTATACTCTGGTTCACTCGTTCAGCAAGTCCGTTAGCACGTGGTGTTCTGACAGCTACCTTTATGTGTTGTATCACATTTTTATCGCAGAACTCTTGAAAAGCAGTTGAGGTAAACGCCGTACCTCGATCGGTTACAATTTTCCTTGGCACCCCGAAGGTCAATGTTAATTGATTTATTGCGTCAATAACGGGTTTAGTTTTGGTTGTTTTAACGGCAACTAGGATTGAATATCTTGTAAGCGCGTCAACTATTGCAAGGATATATTCGTTGCCTCGGCGACTTCTAACGAAGGGTCCTAGATGATCCATGTGCAGTACCTCAAAGGGTACCTTGGGAATATCCATACCGTACAACTGACATTCCTTTTGTTTCGGTTCTCGACTAAAACAGCATTCGATACATGATTTAATGTATCCCTTTACAAAGTTACGACTCCTTGGGAACCAGAAGTGTTGCGCTATTCGTTTCACAGTACCGTCAGTTCCTGGATGTCCAACATCGTCGTGACACAATTTAATAACTCGCCATCTCATGCCACGGGGAACTACCAGCAGAAGTCTCTTCTCACTGTCTCTTTTAAAAAGTCGATTATCTTTCACCAGATATTCGGATAGATATTTTGTTCGTTGACCTGACTTTGAAGTCTCGTTCATAATGTTCATTATTTGCTGTAGCTTAGGGTCTTGTTTCTGCATTGTCCACAGCCAATCATCGGCAGAAGTTCTTATATTCATTATGCAGGCTCCAACATCTTCTAACTCTCGAGATGATTCGACTGGGGCACGACTCATGGCATCGACATGCTTCATTGTTTCCCCGGGACGGTGTACGATGTCGTAGTCATATTCGAGTAACTTCAAAAACCAACGGGCTATGCGAGGAATAAGTGGTTTCGTTGACTTTAAACTGGAAATCGCGGCGCAGTCAGTAATTATTGTAAAATGTTTGCCAAGTATATATAATCGGAATCTTTCGCAAGCCTCCACCACAGCTAGAACCTCGAGCTCATAACTATGATACTTACTCTCGGTATCACTGCAAGCTCGGCTAAAATATGCTACCGGTTTAAACTCTCCTTGGTTTTCTTTTTGAAGAAAAATTGCTGCAAGACCAACACTACTTGCATCCGTATGTATCTGATGGTCTTTTGTTACATCGTAGATCTTCAGTACTGGTTCCTCTGTCAGGATTTTAATAAGCTGTCGAAACGCCACGTCACACTCGGCTGACCATTGGAACTCGGCGTCCTTTCTCGTCAGACGCGTCAACGGCGAAGTAATGTGAGCGTAATTAGCTACAAATTTTCGGAAGAACCCAGTAAGACCTAGAAATCTTCTTATTTCGGTGGTGTTGGAGGGAATTGGATATTCTCGTATAGCATTAGTTTTGTTTACACCAGGTTTTACGCCGTTAGCATCAAGCACATGACCGAGGAACTTGACACTACTCTTCATAAATGAACATTTCGATAACCGCAATGTCAGGCCCTCGCTTTGCATTACTGTCAAAAATTCTGCGAGGTTTTGAAGCCCTTCGTCGAAAGTCTCTGATGCAGACCCAATTTCGTCAACATATATCGATACTTTAGCTTTTAGTTGTTGTTTGATACGTTGCATCATTTCTTGGAACGTGGACGGAGCATTCTTTAGCCCAAATGGCATGCGGTTGAATTCAAAATGACCGTCACGTGTCACAAACCCTGTATATTTTCTGCATTCTTCTCGAATCTCAATTTGATAATACCCTGACATCATATCTAAAGTATTAAAGAATGTCTTACCTGACATGGCAATTAGGACTTCTTCGACGGTCGGCATCGACCATGGTCGCTTTTCGGTTATCGCATTCAGTTCGCGATAATCAACGCACAATCGTTCTTCACCGTTTTGTTTCCGGACAAGCACTATCGGTGATGCATAAGAAGATGACGCGGGACGGATAATGCTCAAATCAAGCAATTCTTGGACAATTCGATTTACTATTTGTTGTTTCGGAAAGGGGATTGCGTATGGTTTTTTTTCAATTGGCTTGTTTGACGTTAGCCTTATATCCATTTTAACCGTCGCACACTTTCCTAGTTCTTTCAAGTTCTCACCGAAGCAACCGGCGAACGAATTTAACAGCTCGAGTAGCTTGTGTTTTTCATCGGCAGATAATTGATCGCCTATATCAATTTTCTTACTGTCTAAAGCGACGACATTACACTGCCCGTTCTCTATTATGACGCGCCCTTTGGAGAGAATGTCGGTTCCGATTATGACATCGTATTTCATCACATTATCGTCAATTATCATAAGCTCACTTTCATAGTCACGCCCGTCCACTGTAATAGGTATAGAAAGCATTTCCCGGCACTGAAATTCACCACCAGCGAACCCGTATAATTTTTGATTGCACGGAACCATATTATTTTCGAAGTTTTGGGCCAACTTTCTACTGATTAGCGAACTGCAGCTTCCCGAATCAATCAACGCGACACATTTAACGCCTTTTATGACAATCTCTTTTAAGGTTTCTTTATCTTGACGGACACTGTTTCCAATTACATTTACCGGAGCTTTATTTAAATACGGACAATTTCTCGCGTCGTGTGCCGTTGTCGAACACTTTTCACAGCGAGGTTTTCTTTGTGTTTGCGTACAGTTTCTGGACACATGCCCGCGCTCACGACAATTATAACAAATAGGACCAGACGGACGTTCGATTGTTTGCGATTGGAAAATTGGTGCAAAACGTGGTGCCCCCACATGAGGTCCTTCACTCGCACATACTCGATTGAGTGTATTTAGTAGATCGGAGCACTTGTGGAATGTTATAGCCGACAGCATCCGACGTAAGCCATCATCGAAAAGACCATTGATTACGTAACTTATGATTGCATTGTCATCTAAACAACCCCGACGACCAAGAGACAGCATTTTGTAATAAAATTCGATAGTGGTTTCTTCTTTTGTCATACGCGTTTGCATCATTTGCCTATGCACGTCGGCTGTATTTATTACACACGGAAAATCCGAAAGAAATGCCGAAACAAAGTTAGACCAAGTACGAAAAACATTTTGTGCATCCACCCACAATTTAGCGGCCCCTCTCATTTTGCTCTGTACCGCGAATAAAACTGAAATTTCACTCCATTGATACACGTTTCTTAATTGTTCAATGCGCTCAACGAATTGCATGGACGATATACTACCAACGCAAGGGTCAAATTCTGGCATAACATATAAAAGTTCGCGAATGTTACTATATTGCACCGATGGCAACTCGCAGCTGACATTTGAGTGTGGTTTTCGTGTCCACTTCCAAAGAACAAATCACTCGCGCCTCTGTTTACTCCGGCCGACGATGGCGAGACAGGTATATTTTCGGTAAAATGAACGTTGGGTGTATATGTTGTCGGTGTAGTTGTAGCTATATGATGCGTCGCGAATAGTGGCAGAGACAAAGCGGTTGTTATTATTCCTTCAGAACGAGACGGTATTATCATTGAATTTTGCTGTACTGTCGTTTGCAATTGTGTTGGTGGCGACAGAGCGAACCGATTGGATGACCCATCTGCTTGTGTCGTCTTGTTACTACCGACGACCGTTATATTTTCCGAATTATTTTTTTGCGCGGCGGATATTGGTATATCAATAACTGAATTGGGTTGTACGTTTGTTGATTTTGTTGCTTCGATTTCCTTCGTTAGCCTAGCGTTGTCTTGTTGCAAATGCGTCGACAGTTGGATGACGGTGGCAAGTTGTTGGGTCAGCAACTCCATTGAACGTTGGAGTGCACCGACGTCGTCCCGTAACTTACCTACGTCCGCTTCATCCTCCTGATTTGCATCCTGCACCATTTGGCTATCCGAAGAAACGGATTCTGCCGCTTTTTGTAGCTCCGCGAATTCGTATTTGGCCAACCGAGTCAATAGCTCACTTTTCGTACCCGTCGTTTTGTCATTCAGTTGTCCCAGAATATTTTTCAATTCTTTCACTGTCAACTTATTTAATGTCGCTAGATCCATTTTTATGTTTTTATTGTCTTATTCCGATCCCACTTCTGATTTTGTCAGCCAGGCCGATTTAAATTAAACAATAAACTTATATTTTCACTCTTTATTATCGTGCGTTCACGCGCACGCCCAAATCTAAACTGAATATCATTGTTGGTTAAATTATATTAGTATGAATGGTGGAGAGGGACAGGTATAGATCCAATATGGAATGGAAAGATGGATGTATTATGGAAGGATGAAGATGGGGAAATGTTGGTGATGACACGAATGTACAACAACCAGCCTGTGTGTAGCTAATACAAATGGTAGTTTATTCAAATGCAATTGTCAAATAATAAAAAACTACATTGGTTTGGACCTGATCACTTGACTTCGGTAGCGCAATGGGTAGTGCAATTGGCTCTGAAGACGCTTGGTCTATGATCAACTCCCAGCTTGGCAAAATGTTTTTCAAAATTAAAATTGAACGTAATAGACTAAGCACCACTAAAAGGATTCTGATATCGGTCTGGCAGCCGTGAAATAGCTATAACTCAGGCCTATAATGACTTGGTGGTAGCTCACTCAAGTGGTTGTTGTTTCGTTCACTCCTTCAATATTAAAATGATGGTGCGTAAGCTTTGGAGCCTAACTGCGTTATCTCATAAAAAAACAAGTTTCATTGCTAGTTTAGATTGTTTTAACACCGTTTGGATTTTAAAAATAGACTATTTTAATCGTTACATAATTATATGGCTGTTAGATTGTGATTATTTAGTAAGAAAATGACGCTTCGATTGTACTTTATTCAGACAGTGTTTATTCATTCTTTTAATTACCGCCGATTTGTTAATCTTTATATAGTGTAAAATAAAGTCCCAAGGGAGCTTTTGTCTTGCTTTATATGCGTACTAATCTCGAGAACGAACCACTGAACATGCATGCGGCTTTACTGCTATGATCTCGTAAATGTTAAAATCTAAGTCAAGTGATAACAACATGAACGAGATATTTAAATTGTCAAAACCACATTACTGCTTATAATGTGAAATGTCTTATTAAATCTTAAACTCTACATAATCGGTACATACGGATATTCCATTTAAAAACAATAAACTGACCATAATACGTATAGATTTTCCTTAAAGTAAGGTAGTTACAATTCAATCTAAATACAATTACTCGGGTAACTTAACAATGTTTGAATGCTTTTTGGATTATATTTTTTTTAATGAGCATAAGACTGTGGTCTTGTTACAAGTGAATTTTAAATATAGTCCGCAAGTGAATTTTCCTCGCACAAATGCAATAAATTCGCCTAACAATTGAAATTAAAGTACATAATGTATGTACAGGATCTTTCATTAAGCGCTTCCTATCTTCAAATTTAAATAAAACGAAGTGTGCTGAATTTGACCGATGGCATGGCTTTGAGGCCGCTGTGGTTTGTGGCTTATTCGCTTAGACCTGCGACTTCAAAAAACCCCGCAAGAAAAAGTCTAACGGAGTCAAATCGCACATTCTCGGTGGCCAGTTCAAATCACCTCCACGTGAGATATACAATGCTTTCGAATCGCTCGTGCAGAATTTCCAATGTGGCTGGAGGTGTGTGACACTTAGTGCCATCATGTTGAAACCACATGTCGTTGGTGTCCACATCATCCAATTCAGGCCAAAAGAAGTTGGTAATCATCGACCTATAGCGCTCGCCGTTGACGGTGATAGCCTGGCCAACGTCGTCCTAAAAGAAATATTGATCGATGAAGCCGCCAGCCCAAAATCCACATGCATTTGACGCTCTTGGATCTCATGTGGATTGGTATCGTCCAAAATTCGACAATTTGTTTGTTGACGTACCCTTTCATCCACAAATATGCCTCATCGCTGAAGATGACCGAAAATGGGCGAAGCGCGCGAAACGTTGCCCGTACAGAACACCCATTTTGATAAAAACAATTTTATCATTTGTACGTGTTGTTGAACGCCTTATCCGTCCATGGTAATTTTGCAAAACAAACTGAATTTTTTTTTTATTTTATTAAGTCTTCAAAGAAAAGATTTACATAGTAGTATTTATATACATTTAAATATTTGTTTGACTGCAGCTATAATGTATTGCCAGCTCTTTCGGTTAAGCTTATGTTTGCCACATGGCGCAACTGTGATGGGGGAAACTGCTCTTGCTCAGGAGCTAGAATGACATTGATTAGCGAAGCATAGTCGCCTATGAGAATATACAATACTGCAAAGATACAAGAACAAAAATTATAGAACTACACTTACTTAAAGCTAATGAGAAAACAAAATAATTACTAATTGATGCGCCAGAACATGGGTGTTTATACAAAGATACAGATTGACGTTATATGATCAAAATTTAAGTTTAAGATTTTAAAGCGATTGCTTGGAAGTTAACAGACTGAATAATTGACAGCCAATTTGACAGATGTAGCTTCAACAATATGGCCGCTACCAACTGTCATTGGAAGACACTTTACTATCGTTTGGATTACTTGTAAGAAATTGACTTTTATTCAAAATATTATTCGCTAAAATTGCCGACAACAAAGCCACCACCTTAAGCATTTTCATTCAAGAATTGTAAACATACATACAATTTTAAATTTAAACGTTCAGAGCCAGAGTTGGTAAGAAAACATGCCCTTTCATATAGTTTGGCTAAAGAATTTGTGATTTTTTTAGTGTGGGAAAAAAGTAATAAATCTCAAAAAAAAAAAAACGAAGTGGTGGAGTAGATTTATTTTCTTTCTCAAACTTCTATATATTAATACGATAACAAATTTTTTTGTACTTCCTTTTTAATATACTTAAACCGAACGCCCGACGATAAAAAAAATTGAAAGCTAATATTTGGTGCGATCCCTTGTGAAAGAAAGGGTACACATCAAATTAAGGTCTCTTTAAATTACTGCGAATACGGAAATAGCACTATTTATGTCAAATAAGCTGCGCAAAAAAGTGAGTAGAAAAGAGAGAGCAAAAGTCTTGCATCTAGTTTTGAAGCAGTGGAAGTGCGTGCCTGAGGCACAGAATCAAAGCGTCAGCTCTTAGCTGATTTATGCACTTAAGGGGAAAAACGAAATGTTTAAAATTTCTGTATACTACATCTTGCTAGGAATTTAGAAATCCTCAAAAAGTTAGTATCTCTTGTCATGAAAAAGTGCCTCTCACCTCAGCCATTCGGATTCAGCGGAAAGTTCCACCTTTCGGCTCTAATTTGTTTGGACAATCTTCAATCACTTGTGCTTTGAGTCCACTCTAATTTTTCGAAAGAAAACAAAATAAAAAAAAGAAAAAAATGGCTTGTTTTTCGTCGAAAAAGCCTCCTTTGCATTCCATAACTTTTTTTTTACTATTCTTGGCATTCTAGCTATAAGTTTTTGAATTGTTTCATGTGGTATATTGTTCCTGCAATCCTGTAATGTATTCCGATGAAGGGCATTGATCCCGAACCCTTCTATCCAGGCCCTCCCACTATAACTCCATAGGGTTTATATCCGGTCATTCCGGCGGCCATGTCATGTCATGATTTGTAAGATTTCTTCGTCTTCTCTCTGTTTGAGGTAATCCTAGCAAAGTCTGGAAGTGTTGTTAGGGTCGTTGTCCTGCTGAAATACGAATCCTTCGACAATCTATCTTAGTCAAGAGGTCAGATCATTTTCCTCCAATATCTTATACGCCTCCTTGTTCATTTTTCCAATAGCTCGAGTCAAATCTCCCACTCCACTTGAAGAGAAACATCCTCAGACTATCTCAGAACCACCTCCATGCTTGTCGGTTAGCATCTTTTGTTATGCAATTATGCGTCGAACGAAAACCCTCCGTTTTGGGCCAAATACCTAGAACTTGGATTCATCGCTCTATAAAACTCTGTTAAAATCTTCTTCCTTCCAAGTCTCTATGCTTTTTGTTTCACCATGTTTTGTGGTCGAAGAAGGGGTTTTCGAACAGCAATTCGTCCAAATAGTCCAGCATCTCTTAGCCTCTGTTTGACCGTTGACAAGGACAGGGGCTTGCGGTGCTTTTTTCGCCTATGTAGTTTGCTTGTTGGTACTATTAGCAGATCCTAGTGTTGAGTGGTAGATCTAGGCCGTCCTGACCGTGGTTTATCCTCGAGAAGTCCGATTTGAGTGTGCCGCTCAATGGCACGTTGAAGGCAGCCCTTCGATATCTTCAACTGCGAAAAACCCAAATACATACTTCTCAATAATCCTATATGGGTTTTCCACATTTGTATACAAAATTGTTGATAAAAAAGCCAATCTTTAATTCTTAAAATAAAACCCCATACATGTATGAAGTCAGTTGATTACGTTGGGCTCTAACTTTTGGCCTGCAGTGTATTTTTTGTTCATTAATCATTATTAACAGTTTATATTCCTGTCAACTCAGAAATATCTTCTGTATTCTCAGAAATATAAATGCGTTTCCTGAGCAAAGATTCCTGCGAAAGACAAAATTTTAGAAAATGTAGGTTGTGGGGGCAAGTAAGGTTTAAAGTGACTAAAAAAATTGTGTAAATACAAAAAAAAATTCATATATCGTCTCGTTTATCATTTGCAGGTTAATTGGGCAACAAGTCCAGGCAATCAGCCAAAGACAGATATTAGTGCACATTATCACATATTCGTTGGCGATCTTAGTCCAGAAATCGAAACAGAGACTTTACGTGAAGCATTCGCACCGTTTGGCGAAATATCGAACTGTCGAATTGTTCGCGATCCCCAAACAATGAAGTCCAAGGGATATGCTTTTGTTTCATTTGTTAAAAAAGCCGAAGCAGAAACCGCGATACAAACAATGAATGGCCAATGGATTGGATCACGATCGATCCGAACGAATTGGTCAACAAGAAAACTACCACCGCCTCGTGAATCGACTAAAATCGGTGCGAATAAGTCCGCTAGTCGGCAGACATTCGAAGACGTATACAATCAATCTAGCCCTACAAATACAACAGTCTACTGTGGTGGATTCCCGCCGAATGTTATTAGCGATGAGCTAATGCACAAACATTTTATGCAATTCGGTCAGATACAAGATGTGCGAGTGTTCAAGGACAAGGGATATGCGTTCATTAAATTTATGACAAAAGAGTCCGCGACTCGTGCTATCGAACACACACACAACACCGAAGTACATGGCAATCAAGTGAAATGCTTCTGGGGCAAGGAGAATGGCGGTGACAATTCAATGAATGCTACAGGTGCTGCGATTATAGGCCCTGGAGGTGTACCATCGCAGCAAGCAACACTACCAGGTCAGGTTATTACACCACAAGCTGCTGCCCAATATCCATATGCGGCAGCGTACCAACAAATGGGTTACTGGTACCCACCAGCGGTAAGTTTTATTATTTTTTTTTTGTTTCCTGTTGGAAAGATTTTTATTTATTACAATTTTTTTTTTGTTGTTACAGGGATACCCAGCTCAAATGCAGACTCAATACATGCAGCAAGGATATTATCCATACGCCTATGCAGCCAGCGCTCAGCAAGGAGGTAATACAAATTTTATTATTAATGTATAGACTTTTAAATTCAGCTAAGAAATATGTTAGGACTATTTACGCTAGCCGTTTTTTACTATCAGAAATGACCCATAAACATCATTAAAAAACATGCATTACAACAACAACAGATCCTGGTTTCTATCATTACAATTACAACAACACGATATCCTGCTTTCTATCGGGATCGCGTTTCATGAACCAAAAATTAAGTTTTTACTCTTGCTTCTCAGCTTTGCAAATGTTTAGGTAGTGTAAAAAAAAAGACAACCAATACATGAACAGTAAACAAGCGTAAGGATAAAGGGATAGGAATACAACATAGTTGTCACTTCAATCCGTATCATTATTATTTATTGTACTATTCATAGTAGAATGTCAGTTTATTATACTAGACCATTCTTTATTCCGTCAATTTCATTGAATTTTTGAAGAACAACAACAACTTAAAGGTGCTCTCACCAATTGTTTACGAATTAATTTATAATCCGTTTATTTTTGGCAAGAGATACAGCTTTTTCAAGGGGTGCCAAGCCGCCTATCATCAGTCTCCTCTTATTAGTGGTGCTGAACTTTAATCCAATTTTATTACATTATTAAACAACAACCCATTTTCGATCTGTGACGTCTCCGTGGTCTCCGGCGGCGGAATGCTTAGTGTATACGGCTTCTAAGACTGAGCAAATCTGATATCGTGGGTTCGATCCCTATGGTGGGCATGTAGAAAGTTTTCATAATAAAATTGGATTAAAGCTCAGCACCACTAATAAGAGGAGACTGATGATAGGCGTCTTGGCACCCCTTGAAACAGCTGTATCTCTAGCCAAAAATAAACGAATTATAAATTAATTTGTAAACATTTGGTGGTAGCACCTTTAAGTTGTTGTTCAAAAATTCAATTAAATCCGTATCGTTCTATTTTCATGAGGTGATCTATATGGATCATTAGCGATAATAAAAGGACTATTTGTCCTTTTCATATCGAACTATAAATGGGGGTTTACAAGAAATCGTAAAGCATTCCATGTTTGACATTTCAATTGTAATTGTATTGACATCAGCTGCTGTCTAACTCCTTGAAAACAATAGATGCCACGTAGGGCCGCGATGCTTTGAGAATACAAAGAGCAGCATAGCTCAGAGCCATGATGTTAGGTCTTTTAAATAAAATGAAATGACTCAAAGCGAAACAAACAAGATAGCATACATTTCGAACAATTCAACGATGAAAACCTAAAGCAACTTTACCCGAGTGTTTCATTGTAGACAGGGACATACATTCCGATTTCTAACTTACGTCAAGTCAAGTCGTGACTTTTAAACTGCAGTTTATCTTAGACTGGGGTTTATTCAATGTTATTTAGATAGGATAAACCCAGGTCTAAGATAAACTGGAGTTTAAAAGTGATTATGAATATGCCCCATTAGTTCTTGTGGTAAAATAAAAAAAAACTGAAATTTTGGGAATTCAATAAACTGGCTCACGAAGCAGTAGGTGAATTCAATTTCTTTTGATCCCATCAGTTTTTGACTGAGCGCTGAATGTTTCGAAGGGTGTGTTTTTTTTTTATGTGTAAACATCTATCCTTGCGGTAGAGTGTGTAACGTTACGATCTGCATACTAGGATGGGTACGTTCAGTGAAACAAATCTTAAGATCCCCTTCAATCAAAAACAAGTCCGTTTTGGATCCGCGCACGTTGTTGTTTACACATATTAACCGTGAGTCCCGGCACACACACAATTTTTTAGTTTGTATGGAAAAACATGTGTTTTCATGTAGGTTTTTTCTCGAAAACACGTGTTTTCTCGCGAAAACTGCGTGGTTTGGTATGAAAAAGCTATTTAGCCTCGTCCAGATCAAAACAAATTTGCATTATCCTCACGTCAACCCACGCTTCAATGAATATTCGACGTACATACACACAAAATTTGCGGCGCACAGGTATTTGATGTGGACGCCATAAAATATTTATTCACGCATTCACGAATTGTTGAACTAAGTTATTTTTCCGCACCCAAATTAAACACGGCACGGCACGCTGCGTAAAAATTAAATTGGAAATCCAAAAAAAATCAAGGCACACAACGTACATTTGGTTAATGTTTGAAAAATGTCTCTTGTTGTGAGCAGTCATTTCGGGAGAAATGTAACACAATTAATTGGCAAAATGTTCACTTATTATAGAATAACAAGCAACATCATCCTGGAAAATTATTTATTCTAGGATAACGGAATTATTAATTGAATTTTGTATATCAGGAACAAAAAAAAACAGCAATATACAGGGTGATTCGCATACCGTGTGACAAAAAGCTAGAGCGTGTAAGTTGGGTTGAGACAAAAAAAAAATCGTATGGGAGATGGGTCTATTCCCCCTGTTTAACCAAGTTCCCCTAGAAAAATATAATTTGCATCATGTCCGTGTTGCAAAATATATTTGTGTCGGTATTCATCGACTAAAATCTTGCGTCTTAAAAGGGTAGGATAACATTTAACTAATGAGCCCAACTGTAGTACCTGGGCGAAACGCATTTTGGCCTAAAGGTCGCAAAAAAACTTCCAATTGAATTTAATTCATCACAGTCTACTAAAACAAAAACAATATAATTTTGTTTTCTATTGTTTTTGTTCTTCTTCTTTCTTGATACACCTTTTTTTAAAGCCAGAAATCTATTCTTTTATTGTGTTTTAAATAAAGTTATTTTAGTGAATAGGCAAACACTGAAAACTGGATGCTAAAATTTCTTAAATTTCTGGCTTTTACAACTGTTGTTTTTAATATTTTTTTTCTGTTTTAAGTCATTTTAAACAGGGGGAATAGACCCCCCTCCCCCCCCCCTCGTATACGATTTTTTTCTTGTCTCAAACCAACCTACACGCTAGCATTTTGTCACACCGTATGCGAATCACCCTGTAGCCTGTTTCACAATGCGACGTGAGCGTGACGAGAAACGCTGTCATCTTTTTTTAGTTACAAAATCGTTGCCCAATTCACAATGCAGCGAGCGTTTTAACGACAAAAACTAATTTTTGTAAAAAAAAAATCAATAAAATAATAAAAATAACATACAAAAAATTTATAAAAAACAATATTTGTTAAATATATTTAATCATTTCTTTTTTTTGAAAAATCTGTAAATTACTTAGCAAAAAATGAAAATTGTCGTCACGACACGTCTTTTTTTCAATTGTTCAAATTCTTGGCGTGACGTGACGACGAGAAACGCCTTATTGTGTCTATACAGGTATGATTATATTGTTTGAAATTGGCTTGACAACTATGACGAGTTCTCGTCACGCTCACGTCCCGTTTCCTCGTCGCATTGTGAATCAGGCATGTGTGTATGTATGAATTTAGGTCTATCGTGCATTACAAAAATATGCCCTGAAACACCTTCCTGTTTGTTTTAACTTAGCATACAAATTGCAATACGAATTAGCAATTTTATTTAATTATCACTTCTTTATTTAGGGCGCTATTATGACTCGCGAGTCACATTAAAAAATCGGTGGATGTGACTGTTTGGCATTACTGTTTGCGAATCGCCAAGTTGAAGTTCGCCTTTAATGTCAAAATGTTGGCAGTTTTGTCTTCAAATGCGAACTTCGAAGTTCGCTATTCGTAATACCACGGAACTGATAATTCGCCAAATCGTTGGACATGAGTCGAACGTTCGACTCGCGAGTCATAATAGGGCCATTAACTAGAATTTCTTTTACATACAAGAATTGCAGCGCGATGCTTATATTTACAATGTCAAATCAACTACATCCAGTGATGGTGCATGTAGGGAAGAATTCCTTTAAGGTATATTTCCTGTTTGTAATCAAAAAATCATTGCCACAAAATTTTTCTGCCCTTAAGTAAAATTGTTTCTGATTATCATATTTTGCTTCCACACTTGCATCCAAAAAAATAAGAAATCAGTTCAACATAACCTCAAGCCTTCAAAAAGAATAGAATCTGTTATGGTCTTAAATCAATCCTAAAAATTTTCATATATCAAAATGACAAATTGTGTGTCTCAATTTCATTGGTGTAGGGAAAAATTTTGGATTTTTCTTTAAAGTCGTAGGTAGTTTATTTATTTTCATATACCATCGCAGCTCGTATCCGAACTATTTGTTTGAAATGACACTTCTAGTTCGAATTGAAATTTCATTCGGGCGAAACTCACAATAGCTTTTAACTATTTCGGGCGAACCAAAACTTTTAAGGTGAAATATTTTTCGGGCGAACCTCACAATAAGGTTGAGTCAGAAAGCGTCCCTTTAAGTCTTGAAACTTTAAACGAACTGTCATACAGTTCTGAGTTATGTTTAAAATCGATTAAAAAATATATACCAAACAAAAACATATAAGCTGCACTTTATTGTCCATCAGATCTTGGGTGGAATCGGCTAGGGTGATGGTTGACTGTCGCTGTTTTGATAGTTGTTTTTGATTATCAACTTTCCTCTATGTTAAGCGATCACTTAAATTCCTTGGGTTCTTGGCAGCACTTACAATTCTCCAAACAAGAAATATCATCTCGGTCAGCTGTTGGTATCGTTTATGAAATTGTTTTCCAATTCCAAGTTTTGTTTTTCCTGTATGGCAAGTAGGTTTACTTACAAGTACTGAGATAATGATACAGATATTCAAATGAATGTTTTCTAAAAGGTCATATCCACAAAAGAACATACATAGGTACTCTCGTCCATTGTCCCATATGGGAACTCTTCCGGAACTAAGATTAATTATAATTATTGTTTCTTTATTTCTCGGCGGCAAAGAAAATTTCCATTGAATTAAACATAACGCTGAGCTAAAATTTTTTTATTTTTATAACTGTTTTTTTTTTTCACGAAACTTTCGGGTTTTGATGGAGTTGAATCAACATTGTTAACAAAAACAACTCAAAATGTATGAAAGTGACACCTAAATAGCTGATCCGGATGAGATCATGATAATAAAACAAATAGGGTCAAATAGTTACAACAGTGTAATATACCCATCTCTCTTATTTTCATGTAATCGTTGTCCTTTTTCTTTACACTACAGACAACACTTGGAAACCTATGAGAGTAAAATCAAGTTTTTATAAGGAAGTTCTAAGGGTTTGTGTTCAAAATGGATTTGCAAATCCAAATACTTGGAACTTGGTTGTTATTGTAATACATGTATTTTATGTATTCAAATCCAATCCGGATCAGATGTGGGGGAAAATAAAATGCGGCTATTATGTAGAAAAAAGCGAGCTAGTAAAAACATTTAAATACAAAATACAATCAAACTTCGATAACTCGAACTTTTATAACTCAAGCTTTGTATAACTGTACCTAATGTGTTTGTATTTTTGACATGTTAACTGAACTGTTTAAATTTAACATTTCTTTTAATTTTAATGAACAATTTGGATAACTCGAAGTCTTAAAAGTCGAACTATTTTTGTGAATAATAGCAGTTCGAGTGATCGAAGTTTGACTGTAATTACAAAAAAATAGGGTACCAGCGTTTGAACGCCGACCCTTTCGGTTGAAAAAGGGGGTTGCACCACTTTGGTAACGAAAAAATCTGTCGTTTTGCTTTGGATTTACCTCATCATCCGAACCGTGCAATAATCATATTTTTTTTCAATTTTAGAATTAACTTTGTCATTTTTAAATTGGAAATCCCTACGTTAATCAATTTTTTCTTACATGTACCATTACTGACACTAAAATTACAATATTTAATCGCATTAAACACGTTCGTTATTCACGGCTCCGGGAAATTACCACCAAAAAAGTATGCTATTAAAGAGGCCAGTAATTGGTCAAAGAAAGTCAACTAGCTTCAGAAATTAGTCAGCCATAGAAAAAAATGTTTTAGCACTTCTTTTGGGGGATATTCGGAAAAAAGTATACCATCATTAAAGGTCAAATAGTTTCAGAAGATTTTTTCAAGTTCGTTTAATCTATACTGCGACCTTGACCTTGCAAAACTCTTTTAAAATTCATTGAAGATAATCACCCTTATTACAATAAGCGTTTTTCTTGAACCACAATTGTCACTTTTTGTGTCGAGTCACTTTCAAGGCGTTTAAGAGTCGGTATTGCGATCCTTAAACGCCACTGGTTTTGATCAAAACGCTTTCCATAGAAACAGCTGATTGATATTTCCAAAACAATTCTATTAACACAAGTGATTCTTTCTAAATTTCTTCATCTTCTTAATTTTCCAAAACAATTTTTGCGATTTTTATTTTTATTTCAACCTTTTAATTTAAGTACAGACAAAAAGTGCAATTGAATAGTGTGGCAATGTTTTATTGAGAAACGAAAATAATAATGGTGAAAGTAACCAACGCAACTCCGATTGATTTTATTTTTATACTTTTTGCCACTCTTTTTCAATTCTAACTGGTGGTCCTAGGGAGTTTAATTTGAGGCATATGGATTCCCATTTGTTTTTTTTTTTTTCTTCAGTTTGTGAGACCCTTCTCTTGAAATTGGTTGCGAGCGATGGATTTCGTTCCATTAACTCCGCGAGATTTTCCATAAATATTTTATTAAAAATCACAAATAAAAGAAATACACATTGAAATCTTACATCGATTAACTTTTTGTCTTCGACAAAAATAGCGTTTTAACTGTCGTACAAAGGAAGTTAAACGACTGTTTTAATGAGGGCGAGTGACATTTTTCTCAAAAAAAAATACATTCCACTTAAAGTAAGGCGTAAGGCCATGTATTTGTGAATATCCCACAAATGAGTTGCAGATGACTTTAACCATTGATTCAAATACTTCTATGACTGAAAAATTTCTGAAACTTTTTTTTCGATTATCCAGCATATGGGGTACTAAGATCCTGAAGCCTTTATTCACAGTAACAGATATCACTGACGATTGAGATACACAATACCAACAAAGAAAACTTATCGATGTGTTTTCAATTTTTGTGTCACCCAGTAGCAAATTTTCGAAAATTCACTACTGAAGAAGTAGCATTTCGAACTTTCTTTGTCGAAATCAAATGAACAACCAATTAACGGCCCTTGTAAAAGAAGTTTGAAGAAAATCAGGCGTTAAGGTCTTTTACATATCGATTCATTAAACAAGTTTTAATGTTCGTCTCTTGCACATTTGAGAACTAATTCCTTTTTTATTGGGGTTCCATGACTGAGCAACACACATGTGACGTCGAAGTTTTTTGTCAGTAAGTCCCCTTTCACACGAGGAAACTGAGTTGCCAGCAACATTCAGTTTGTTGGCGAGAAGGGCAAGAAGTAAGAGGGGAAAATGAAATCTCCCCGGTCAACGATTCGAGGAGATTTTTTTGACATTCCTCTTCACACACACACAGTAGTGTGTTCAACCAAGCTATTTCAAAAGGAAACTAAGAAAAGTTTCCACGATTTTGTTTCTTCGTGTGAAAGGTACAGGAGATTTTTAAGGAAATTGAGAGAAAAAGTCAACAAAATCTCCAGCAACTTGTTTCTTCGTGTGAAAGGGGACTAAGGTAGAAAACACACCGGATGAGAAAAAACGTTTTTGTAGTAACAGTGTAGTAAACTCCAATTTTTTGTTTCTTTTGGTGAGTGTTGAGTTCAAACAAAATAAAATTTTCAACGAGAATTCACAAGTAATTAAAACCCCAGTGGCAAACAAACAGCTGCGAAATTTTGATTTTGAAAAACTGAATTTCAACTATCGACAACAAAACGTGTTTTTTTTTTGTTGTATCCAGTGCGCCATAAAGACGTGCGTAATAAACGACAAATACGTTGGTTTAAAACACAACGTTTTCAATCGGTGTGCGTTGGCCATATACAAAAACCATGTATTTGGTTGGTTTGTTTCGGTTCATCAATGGATTCTTTTTTCATAAGATAGATAAACACATTCGGACTTGATGGTTTTCAGCCTCCTCAGACTGGAACACTGTTTATAGCTCCATAGCTTATAGATGATTAGATTTCGATTAGATAGTTTATTCATCGTTTATCCTTAACAATATATAATACATAACCAATAATGAACAAATTAAGGCATGACTTTAATGTCGTGTGCCTGGTTGGTTTAAGTGATAACATTTAAACAAAGTTTGTAGGCACTTAAATTTATATTTTGAAGATTTTTTTTTATACTAAAGAAAAATTGAACTTTTAGTTTAGTTAAAACAAAATAGCAAGAATGTATGTGACTTTTGGTTTAGTTAAAACAAAATAGCAAATAAATAGGAATGTAACTTTTAAATAGTTTAGTTGGAACAAAATAACTAATCAATATAAATTAGGCTTTTTAAAAGCTTTCACTGTAAATTTTATCCCTGTAGTTCATAGCTTCCGTAGTAAATTTATAGAGCAGCATCCAGTTCGCACCATTCAAATAATTAAAAAATTCCGCCTTGATAAGCATATTTTTACCAAAGTGGTATCGCCTAATCTCCTTTAATACAGGACAAATCGCTACGAAGTGTAATACACTGAGTTACTAAAAAAGTGGCGCACCTTAAAATTTTGCAATATTTTAAGTTAAGTTCCAAAACAAATATTTTTTCTTAAACTTTTATTAACATAAAAATTAGTAATTCATGTCAAAATAAAAAAAAAAATAGGAAGAACTCCGAAATGAAACATAAATTAAGGAAAATGGGCAAAAACTACATAGCTTAACATTTTACATTTTTATTATTATTATTTTTTCAACGAGTCCTGATTCCTTCAATAGTTGGTATTGCCTCCCCGAACATCTAACAAAGCTTTAATTCGCTTGGGCATACCTTTTATAAGGTTTGTTACGACGGCGTCGTCCAAATTATCCCATTCTCCGATCAGAGCAGATCTCAGCCCACTGAGTGTCTCTGGAAGGGCAGCTCGCCTCCTTATCAATTTTCCCAGCAGGTCCCAAACGTGTTCGATGGGATTCATGTCTGGGCTCATCGCAGGCCAAGCCATCACTTCGATTTCGATCTAGCATTGTCCTGCATAGCAAGAAATTTTCTCCAATAAATGGTGCGAAAGGAACCACACATTCCTCCAGAATGTGCTGATATAATAACTGGAGTTCACCGATCCTTCCACAATTCACAGCTCGGTTTTTCCGTGCATGGAAATTCCTGCCCACACCATGACGGAACCTCCCCAGAAATTTTCCCGCTGGGTAACTGTTGCCGAAGAGTATCTCTCAACTGATCGTCTCCAAACTCTGCTACGACCATCTGGTGAGCGCAGACAAAATCTGGACTCATCAGTGTAAAGAACTCTACTCCAGTCGGCATCGCTCCAATCGTGGTGAAGGCGAGCAAATTCCATCCGACGTCGCTTGTGCTGTACCGTGAGTCTCGGTACACGAGCAGGTCTTTTTGCTCTCAGGCCAATCTCCATCAACCGCCGCCTCACCGTTTGAGCATTAACAGCTGTCCCTCTAACGGATCGAAGTCTGTGAGATAGCTCAACCGCTGTTTGGTGACGATCTCGTAGGCTTTGAAGCACCAAATATCGATAATCCCTTGCAGGTGTTGCTCTAGGGCGACCTGAGCCTTGACGCCGGTTGTAGGAGTTGGTTTCCCTGTACCTTTTAATGGCTCTTCTTAGTGTCGTCTCCGGTTAACCTATTATAACAGCGGCATACCGCACACTTCGTCCATCCTCAACCAAAGCCAGCGCCCTGGCGACTTCTTCTCCCGTTATTCGCATATTTTGTTCACAAATATCACTTAAAACTAATAAATAAAAAAAATTAAAAAAAATACCATAACAATACACCTACTAAAACATTTAGGGGATCACGGAAGCCGAAATTGGTATAACTCGCGTCTAGTATGAACAAATGATTAAGATGCGGTTTTCCTCATATGATGCACGTATCACATTGAAAATGGAAAGGGATTATGCAAACAAGCACACAAATATACCGTTAAACTAAAAAAACTAAAGATCTACAAAAACATAGCGGCATATTTTCAAAATGAAAACAACACATCAAAAAGTATGACTGCGCCACTTTTTTTGTAACTCAGTGTATATCTTCTTTTTCTCTTATGGCGAATTCTTTTCAAAAAAGAAATCGATTTTTTTTCTAAACAGAATCGAATTTTTTCTGTCAATTGAAAGGAATTCGTATTTCGTAAAAGAATCCATTTTTGTTGGTGTGATTGTGTTTGTGTTACTTTATAGCTGCAATTGACGCAAAACGTCAAGAAATTATTCACAAAACTATTAAGGTTGTTTGTTTTTGTTGTGAGAAAAATGTTTTACCAATAGAATTAAATTAATAAATAAAAGATATTAGCCAGCTTATATGGTGCCAATTTGTTGGTGCATTTTATTTGTTTGAACTTCTATTTGAACATATATTTTTAAAGAAAATTGTTATTGAAAAGTTTTGACTTGCACTGAAAGTTTTTAACACGTCTTTCACTCGCGAAAGCTATTTTTTTTGTAAAATTTGTGTTTGATAATGAACAACG
The DNA here is from genome assembly GCA_932273885.2 of Leucozona laternaria. Lineage (NCBI taxonomy): Eukaryota > Metazoa > Arthropoda > Insecta > Diptera > Syrphidae > Leucozona > Leucozona laternaria. Next base: position 257,027,401 of record OW026366.1, on the reverse strand, counting down.
CACAATCAATTATTTTTATAGCTGTATTGACTGAATATATTATTGAATATTTTGTTAAATTATGTAGAATTCGTTGCAACCAAAAAATAAACAACTCGTCATCCAAAAATTCCGCGACTTTCAATTTGACGTATTAGAAATGTCAAGTCTTCATGGTGTGTGTGCAAATCAGTGTGAAATCTTGCTAAAAACTCAAGATTTGTTTTGACGGAAAAGAATCGATTTTGTTTAGAAAAAATTCGATTCTGTTTAGAAAAAATTCGATTTCTTTGTTGTAAGGAATTCGCCATTAGATTGCAAAGACAACATTCTCCTGAACTTTTTGTTTGATGCGGCAAATAATTTAATTTAATCAGCTCTCCTGAATTTAAAAATTTTACCTATTATGAAACAGGAGTATGAATTGTTGAAATAGTTACGCTCATTTAGATTGTAGGTACTTTTGGCATAAAATTTTCTTTCAGTAGAAGATCGGGCCTTTTCGATGAACGCGTATCTTTCATTTTCGTCTGTTAGAGAAATCACCTCGTACAGAGACTTTTTCCAATTATCAGCATTCAAATCATCCAAATTAATCGTATTACCACAAATGGCTGCGAGATTAATCTTTCCAAATAAGTTTTTTGCTGTGAACTGCATACTGAAGAACTCGTATAGGGAGTCTAGAATCATCCATTTTTAGAACTCTTATCAAAGAATCCGCATTTAGTTTAAGTGTGGATATGAAAAGCGTTGGCAGGCCCGTTTCCAGGTAGTACATATATTTCGGCGTAGTGATTGGTAGGTAGAATATTTTTCTCAGAAAAAAACCGAAGAAAAAATTCCACTGGTTCAAATTTGTGTACCCTCAAACTTGGGCACCGTAAAAAAAAATCGATCTTGCAGTTGCGATAACACTCGATACTTAGTGTCGATTGATACAAGTTTATAACTGAAGATTTTTCTCCAATTTGCGCAAATAGCTGATTTCGCTTTATTTAGTTTCGTTTTGAGATGTGAGTCTACATTTAAATTGAATGTTATATCCATTCCCAGGTAGCTGTACTTTTTTACCACTTCCAATACTTGCCCGTTACATTTCCATTTTTCATTTGAAGCCAATCTTCTCGAACCGTTTTTAAAAATCATGACTAGATTTATCGGTGCTTACTTCCATTCCCCAAAGTCTGCAGTAGTCAAAGAGCTTGTTGATCATCAATTGAAGTGATGATGGAGATTCAGCTAAAATGACTATGTCATCCGCATACATCATAGTTTTTATCTTCAGATTACTAATTTCTACTCCGCAAGTATGCCAATCAACGAGATCATTGAGTTACATCCCTGCTTTACTCCTCGTCGAATCTCAAAATTATCTGAGATATCATATCCCTTGTAAATTCTTGTTTCCGTGCTTTGATACAGCTTTTGAACCGCTCGTATGAAGAATGTTGAAATTCCAAGATTATGGAGCTTGTAAAACAGTACATTTCTGTTTATCGTATCGAACGCCGCTCTGAAATCGACGAAAAATACATAAAGTTTTTATTTTGGTCAAGCTTCCATTGTGCGAGCGAACTAAGTACAAATAGATTTTCTATAGTAGAATACTCTTTTTCTGAATCCAGATTGAAATTCACTTAATTTTTTGTGAGCTTGTATCCATCTGTCAAGTCTGCTATAAAGCAGAGAAGTATAAATTTTCAAAGCTGCATTTAAAAAAGATATTCCTCTATAATTTGAAGGTTCATTCGGAACACCTTTCTCAAAAATTGGCAAGATCCAAGTTTCGATAGCTTATATCTTTTACCAATATACTAACTGTCCGTTACCTGATTTGGCTACGCATTCCTTGTGTGCCTTTTTGGATTTTTTTTAAATATGTATATGGATTAAATCCTTCAGGTTTATATGTTTTTCTTATAATTTATGCAGCTGATGATGTCATTTTTTTTTCTTTAAGGTATAAATGTTTAACAATATATGTTATGTATATTAATTTTTTATTTTTATATATAATTTTTAAAAACATAAATCAAATTCAAAACATTTTAATAACTGATACTACTTCATAAAAAGATGTACTTACTTTAAATGATCTAATTTTAGCCTCTTATCGCATGGTACAGCCAAATGTCGCATGGGGTGTTCCAGGTGCAGTCGTACCAGGGGTGACTGCGGCTGCGTCGGCAGCAGCCGCAAATGGTAGTCTTGGACCTCAAATGATGTACAGTGCCGCAATGCCACAATATCAAACGCAATGAGATTGAGATGATAGGATTAACATCAGTAGCTGCGGCGCGAGCAGCAGCAGTTTATCCTCATCCTCGTCATCATCATCTGTTATTCCTGGATTGGATGCGTGCATAACAGAAATTCACTCATTCTATTCCGAAAATGAGCAAACAATTCCAACAACAACACCAACTACAAACATATTGAAATTTCCCAATACATAGCATCAAATACAACACACTTTTTGATCTACACACACACACACACACACACACACATACATATTACATTTCCTAAAACAAAATATACAAACAAACAAAAAGAAAACAAAACAATATACATTCTGCTACCACTCAACTCACACACAAAGAAACAAAATCTGATGTGCGCCGCCAAGCCGCCCAAACCATAGAAGTTTAAGGTCGTTATTAATGAAAATTTTTAAATTATAATTCAAAACTAAAAGAAAAAAAAAAAAACAAAGAATATAAAAATAAAAATGCAAAACGAATATGTAATTTATAATGAAACAAAGGAAAAAAAAGGAAGTATAACACGGTGTAACGTAACCCAATATTGCGAAATATTGAAAGAGATGATAATGTAAAATACAAATAAAATAAAACATATTTTTTAATGGTTTTTGATTATAAAGGAATGTAAAACCAGAACAAAATATAGATTTAAAAAAAATAAATAATTTAATTAAATTTTTTATTGCGTAATTATATTTTCAGTGTAAGGTTCCACAAACTTTCATAGTTTTTGTCTTAAATTTACCAACTCAGTATAGGGGCCCTATTATGACTCGCGAGTCACATTAAAAAATCCGCGAATGTGACTGTTTGGCATTACTGTTTGCGTATCGCCAAGTTGAAGTTCGCTTTTAATGGCAAAATGTTGGCAGTTTTGTCTTCAAATGCGAACTTCGAAGTTCGCTTTTCGTAATACCACGGAACTGATAATTCGCCAAATCGTTCGACATGAGTCGAACGTTCGACTCGCGAGTCATAATAGGGCCCTAGATTTGTTAGATTACTTTCAACCTTGAGATCCTAATCCACTGGGTGGTGATACGTCAGTTAAGAATAGAAAAGGTTGCAAGAGAGTAAATACATTCCGCAACAATTCCAATCAGAGACATATGCAAATATATTTATTGATGTTGGACTAGCAATGAAAATGACAAATTTTAACGAAGCAGGTATCACCGTTTTCTTTTATATGCGCGCACGCAAGGGGTTATGACTACCCTTATAATGATAATCATAGTGCGAGCGTTAGGAAAATAGGGAAGGGTTTAATAGGAGATACCGGTGCACATTGGTTTTGATTTTCTGAATATTACAATGGGAGGAAAAATAGAGCTTTGCCTATTCCACATTCGAGTTGTCCGGCTAAAGAATGAATCTCTTTACTTAACTGTACGTCCGAAATTGGGCTCAAGGGTAAGCTGATGCGTTCCTAGAAGCGCCATTATTACGGTTGAATTGTTTTAGGGGAGGAATGCATCTGGGCCCTTATTATGTATTAAGAAACGAATGGCACAAAAAACGAAGCCCAGGGAAACGAAAGTCAGCGCGTAATGCGATTATGAAAAACGAATATGAGTTTCGCACTATATTCATTATTTTTCTTACATTTTTCCTTAGCTCACTCAAAACAACACAAAGCCAAACCAAAATACAACAAACTCAAAACGAAAGCCAGCCAATACGACAGCTGAAGGCACTCGTTAATAAAATACGAGTATCGTTTTTTTTTACGATACTCGTAATCGCAATTTAACGAATACGCGGCGTTACTAACGAAATTCGTTTTATGTAATAAGCCCCCTGCTTTTGGTGGTCGTTTTTTATAGTTTGGACTCATGACTTTATGTAGCGTTCACATATTTAATCAGGGCCCGTATTACGAATTACGACTATCGTTCAAAATCCGTCGTTATCGTTATTTTGCGATTACGAGTAACTATTGTATCTATTGTTTATATTTCAGAACTTCTTTAAAATTAATTGACAAATGTCACACTTTTCCACATCTCATTAAATTTTCCTAATAGAGTGGTTGTACGCTACGAAATTAAAATTATGGCGTTAAATTTATTTATGAACTGGTTCATATTCCGCTTCCATCATTCCACAAAATTTAAAATTTATGATGCTGCTTCGAGGGCTATAATGTTGTACTGCGCACAAGTATGGGGATATCGTGAACACAATCAAGTTGAAAAATTGCAACGATTTTTTATAAAAAGATGTTTCCTACTACCAGATAATACGCCAAACTATGCTCTGCACATCGAAACTGGTCTACCAAAAGCTTCTCTAACGTCCTTAAAACTACACTTATCTTATATTAGGAGAACATTGTCTCTTCCTAATGGTAGATTACCCAGAATCTTATCGCAAACTATTATTACTAGGAAAATCTTTTGAGCCAAGGAATGGTTGGTTCTGTTTCATGGGACGTCGATTGATTTTTTTTTTTTTTTGAAATAATATTATCTATCTATCTATTCCGCTTTCACATGTTGGTATACACTTCTCTTTGGGAATTTCATCGCTGTGAACTAGTCGTCAGTTTTATATGGATATTTCATTTCCACTCGAACTGAGGGCTAGGCTTTAGAGAGAAAAAAGCTTTACACCAAACATAAGTCCATATATTCTTTTCGAAATGAGATACCTCTTGTGAAAAGCTTTTTGAAACTTAATGTCGAAATGGAAAGTTCTGCAAAAGTTCCCTATATCTATATTAATAATATTTCCAAATTTAAAAAATCATAAGCTCAAAAATTATCAAATTCTTGTCTGCAAAAAAAAATCACTAACAAATGCAAAACTCCGAGCAAAATGGAAATGGATTTAGTTTTCATTGAACGACGACGAAATAATGGTTGAAAATTCAAAAACGAAAATAAAAAAAATGATAGTCAACTGTCAGTTTAGCTCATAAAAAGAAGACCTTCACCCCTATTACGACTATCAATAATCAATTGATAGTTGATAAATATTAAAAATCGATATTTTATAATCCAATTGATAAAAGTTTAAAACATTGGTGCAGGCCGTTGTGAATTACATGAAAATTAATGATTATCACCAAATAGCTGCTCAGTTTCTTAATAAATTGAGTTTTAATGTACCAAATTTCAATATTTATCAATTGATAATTGATAGAAATAAGGGTGCTTCATAATAACGTGCGTAAAATATGTTTCGCTTTATTTTTGAAAAACACATGTACATACACAGTCACTCAAACTCATATTCGTACAGAAGCTAGAATGCAGTTCTTTTGCAATTAATTCGAAGACCACAAAAAAATTCGAGTTTTATTTGACTTGAAGTCAAAGATCTTACTAACATTTAATATGAAAGGCCCAAAAAAGGAACATCCCTTGATAAAAAGAGGACATTTAAGCAAAACTCCGAAAACCTAACTGAGGGGAGTCAAACTCGTATTCGTACACCCAAAGTTTTCTTGGATTTAAACCAAAAACTAACACAACCTCAATATTTTGTTGCATATTCCATATTTTAGAAAAGACTTAACAAGTTTTCAAAATGTCTGCTATATAGACTAGACCATTCCAAGTATGGAATATGCACTAAAATATCGAGATTGTGTTAGTTCTTCGTTTAAATCCAAGAAAACTTTGGGTCTATGAATACGAGTTTGACTCCTTTCAGTTAGGTTTTGGGAGATTTCTCTTCTGAATCTCAGACAGGAGCGTCTCGCTTGTTGCACTGCTGTCGTTTTTTCATAGCTTTTTTACGAAAACGAAATTTTCAATCGCATTTATCTCGAAACAACATATTTTGAGTCTTCTTTTCAATGAGCGTTTTTTTTTTTTTGTTATTCTTTTCGATTCGCCTTGATTTCAACTATCGAATTTGTAGCGATTTGAATATAATAATACTTCCAAAATATCCATCCAATGTGCAGCTAGATTCCAGACCATAATTTTTTGCCAATGAAGTTATTGTGGAAATAGAATTTGTTGACATTGGCTTTGAAATAAAATCTCCCTCATTCCGGTAGTCGTTTTACATAAACGAGACTAAAACGACGCGGCTCCAGATATATTTAAATCCATAATGCATAATCCGCAACAAAAAAAATTGACGAAAATCACCAAAAGCGAAATGTGATTTCAGATTCACTTTTGATTTATGAATATGAATGTGCGGGTATTAGCAAAAGCAATCAACCTAGAATTTTCCAGATAAAACGTCTGGTTCCAATTTCAATATTACTAGATGCTAAAATTTAATCTATTGAAGGTTTTAAAATCGCTTGTGAAGTTGTTGAAAAGTTTAAAATATCGCTATAATTAAAAAATGAGAAATGAAAGCATTCATGAGATGTGTCCAACCTACTTCTATTATTGTTCAAAAGAATTTTGTAATGACTAAAGAAAAAATATGCCATGAGAACTATTGACAATAGAAGCAAGATGACACAAAAAACAAGAAGCAATGTAAAATTAAAAACAAACACTAATTATTTGACTAATTTATTTATTTCTAAATATGTATATATTTATTAGGTATATAAATGGAGGATGGAATACATGGATTTAAAATTTTATGAATTAACTCACACGCACACATACGTCTAACGAGTACAAATTTATATTGATTATGCTTCGAAGCGCATTTAATACTTTTATTTTGTTTATATATAGCAATTTTGTTTAGAGTATTGCAATATAAATATAGGTATGTATGTATATTATATAATACTACTATATAAAATTATTTATCATCCTTTTTTGTTTAATCAGCTACTTTCTAATTCAAGTTCCCTCTTTGTACATGATTATGGCGATTTGTTTTTCCCAATTTGTTGTATTGTTTCTTTCAAATTTAAAATAAAATCCGCTTTTCAAAAAATCTATCTTATCCACTCTTGAAAACACTAACACGCCCATTCATAAGCAAACAAATTTATTTACTTCTATTTATTTGCAATTTAAAATTAAGGTGAACTCTAGCAATTTCTTTTATTAAACATTTGATTTCTTCAATTAATATAGCAACAACTAATAACTGAGGTAAGAAAAATTAACTAATGTTTTAGCAATAGAATAAGTTGAAATTTGTTTGTTTTTAATATTGAATAATTTTGTTTTGTGTGTGTATTCATGTCGATACAAAAGTACTAAAAATATACGATATTGTGTGTCGTGAGTGTATAAAATTTGTAATTGTAATTTCATTATGTGTGTGAAAGCGTTTTCTTTTTGTTTATAGTGATTATTTTAAATTAAATGCATTTACATTGATTTTAAACTAAAACTATAATATATATAGATACCAATTATTATAAATAGAAAAAGTTGTTATAACAACAACAACCACCTTGATAGGCTAGTGAAAGGCAATTTGTTGGTAGTGGATGCATAAACACTAATTAATAATTATTTAATTAAAAAAAAAAAAAAAACATAACTAACGGGTACAAAAAGTGATAGAAAAACTTAAATTATATTTATAATATGAAATATCAAAAGTTAAACGAATAAGATAAGGAACAACTAATGTTGATTTAAATAGTAATGTCTCCATATTCCTGTGACCACTTTTCATAGAGCACGAGACTCTGTGGTGCTACTGAGCGTCGAATGCGCTTTAATGAGTTGCAAAAATCGTTCTCCGTAATACTACGCACTGCGCTTATGTCTAACAGTTTAACTTGTTCAACATTGAGCTCTCGAATGGGTTCCAGGGCAGCATCTTTAGCCAAGGCAGTCAAGTCAGACCCAGAATATCCCTCGGTCATAGCTGAAAGCCGTCTGAGGGACTCTAGGCCCAATGGACTGCCTTGCTTCTCAAGTAGACGCTTCAGTAGCAGCTCTCTGGTTTCAGAGTCGGGAAGTGAGACATACACTCTTTTGGTGAAGCGGCGGAGGGCAGCTTCGTCTAGCTCCTGTGGCCGATTAGTGGCAGCAAGAACAACTATACGATCACCATCTGGATTGCCGGGCAGTCCATCAAATTCGACAAGAAATTCAGTTTTTAAACGCCTTGATGCTTCATGCTCGTTAGAGCTGCGTTCAGACAGCAATGAGTCGACTTCGTCAATGAAAATTATTGATGGTTGCATTTCACGTGCAACGGCGAACAATGCTCGAACAAGTTTTTCACCATCACCTACATATTTGCTTGTCAGGGAGGCTGCAGAGATATTTAAAAATGTTGCACTGCATTCGGTGGCAACAGCTCGTGCTAAAAGTGTTTTTCCATTTCCAGGTGGCCCAAAAAGAAGTAATCCTTTAGCTGGAGCACGAAGACCTAGAATCAATTAAATTTTGTTTATTTGAATAGAAAAACAGGGTTGCAGTTATTATTATTTACCTGTAAAAAGTTCCGGACGAACTGATGGTAGAATTACCATTTCTTGCAAAGCTTGCTTAGCCACCTCTTGGCCAGCTATATCTGACCATTCTACTTTTGCTCCGCCTTCTACAATTTCATCCATTATTATTTGTACTAGCTTGGGTTCAACACCCTTAACGCTGACCATTGGAGTTGATGCACCACTGCCACCATTACTGGGGCCACAGCCAATTGGTGTCCGTGATCGCTGAGGTGGAGTATTTCGTCCAGAAGTCTGAAATCATAAAAGTGAGTTACTTCCTGCAAATGTTTGGCAATTTTCGTGTAAAACATTCATGACAATGGTCGAATAAGCATTTCAAAAAGCTATCAGTTTAACTTAGTACGGTTGAGACGAATTTAATCCTAATTCTTCGTATGTGCGTCCACTATAATTTGAGCAAGAGCCGAAAGGGGTGGCATGATTTTCTTCAAATTTAGCACAGAGCACGGTATATGTACGTACATACATATATGAAGCTTTGGTGTCTGTGTCTTTTTTTTATCTTTTGCACGCACTCAAGGTTTTATGACTTCCCTTATACTGATAAGACATAGTGCGGGCGTTTAGGAGAGTTAGAGAGGTTTTTAAAGAAGATGGAAAGGAAAGATTGAACCGGTTAAAGCCTTCTCCATTCGTGTAGTACGACTAAAGAAAGAATCTCTGCACTTAACAGTACGTCCGAAATTGGGCTCGAGGGTAAACTGATGCGCATTCCTTGAAGTACGATTATTACGGTTGAATTGTTTTAGGGGAGCAATGCAACTGGCTATTTCAGTAGAACAGTGTATATAAAAATAGCGATACACGTGTTAAAAGTATATACATCTTTTTGGAAGTCACTCGTCATAAGTATACTTACACTAAACTGTCTTCTGACTGCAGGTGGAGTTGCGGCTGTTTTTAACGGTGTACGAGTTCCATTCACGTTTGCCTTTGATCCGATATTTCGGGGTAAGGTTTGAGATTTATTTATCACACCCAGATTACCTGGTCTTTTTGTGCCGATTGTAAGTTTACGTCCAGAAGCTAAATTATAAAAAAAGAACAAATCAATTTAAAACTATTAACCTTGCCATACAAATAAAAAAAGATGTAAGCGTGGTGGGTTATTATAAATTGGCAGTGCCCACCATGCAATTTTGTTAAATGATTTTCATTGTACGAATATTCAAGAAACTGTAACAAAGCACACTTTTAACTATAAAGACGCATTGAAAAAAAAAAATTCAACAAACAAAAAAATATAATTTAAATAAAACATAAAACTGCGGGTATTATGGAGTTTAAATACGGTGCCAGATAAATTACTGCGGTGAATAGAGCCTCTACGAATTTTAAGTCTATTGATATCTTTTACTGGATTCATTGCGGCTTTTAATAAGATGTATGTATATTTTTGTCCGTTAAGTTTTCTCTATCGCTTACCTGGATCGATGTTTTTGCTTGACGCCGTTTGTACTTTTGCAGTTATTCTATTCGCACTTGTAGTATTACTAGGGGATAAGGTATTGCATATTCGTTTAGGTACTCTACTAACAGCTGGTACAACTGGGCTCAACCTTGAGCTTGTAGATTGTACTCTATTTTTCATATGACTTGGAATGTTCTTACTGCTTGTGGTCTTACTTTCATAAGTATTGGTAATCATTGGTTGGACCACTTGTATTTTATTACGCTTTTGGGTGGCGTCTGATGTTTGCTGACGATGAGCATTGGTATTCTGTTCTTGTAACGTCATTTGTTCTAACTCTAGCTCGGCGTTTCTAAGTTCTGGCAAGGGGAATTACATAGAAGAAATATATGCAAAATCAAACAAAACTTTTACAAAATTATAAAAAAAAAAAACTAAATAATATAATAAAACCTCAGATCCCATCGCATTATTTAATATTCCATAAAATACACCCATACAACTTCTTTATTTAAAACAAGTTATTGCCCGCCGGATGCGATTTAAGTTAGATTTGATTGTCAATAACATACCCCTTTTCCATATTCAATTCAATTTATTGTTAAAATAAAAATAGGTGCATTAAGATTAATATTTTTTATAGTACTTAGATATAGATAAATTAGAATGTATAATTTTAAGGAAAACATAATTAATGACAAAATAACCTAAGAACTAAATTTGCAATATTGAGTAAAGCAGCTTAGAGGTATTACAGGGAAAGATGAAGTTAAAATAGGACTGAAAAATGAAGAAGGATTGCACTTTTAAAACGATTTGTGTTCGAGATTGTTCTTAAATTTATCGGCAAGGAGTAATTTAATTGCATAAATAAAGAAGAGGCGTGAAGAGTTTAAAAATCGAAAACGAGCTGGACTGAGGCAAAATGTTCTAAGAGAGCGCGGCAAACTAAGCTTGTCGTACAAATGCAAAGGAGTCTTATTTATAATAATATTATGTAAGAAGATGCAGTTTCTAGAATCGATGTTGCGCTTGAGGGAGGTTCCAAGCAAGCCCTCTGTAAAATTAGAAACATGGTCATACCTAAGCAAACCGTAAATATATCTTACCGCATCATTAAATGATGCAATTGATCTATTCGTGTACAGCACCACATCATCAGCATAAATATGTGTCGAGGAGTATTTACAAACTAATGACAAGTCATTCACAAACATACAAAATAGGATACAACTTCCTTTAAAAATATGTATGCGGCAGCCAATAAAAGTCTATCCAAGAAGAAACAACTGGAGGAACAAAATTAATCTACCTTGAATTCGTCAAAATCTTCTGCAGAATTTTGGAAAGCAGCTATAACTATCACCGGAAGATCTAACAGAATTTCAGCAACATTGCATGCGTGTGAACTCCGTGAACAATTTAAGAGCCTGCTTAGCGCCCCAAATTTTTCACCGCTTCCGCAGTACAGAATCTAATCAATAAATCAAAGGTGGGGAAAGCTCCAGCAGTACCAGCAGAATTTTATAAAAATTGTTCTTTTGAATTCTTATCCGCTCTAACAAAAGAATATAGGTAATAAAATATTTGAGACAGCAATAGTTCCTGCATGCTTTAAAAGGGCAATTATATATCCACTGCACAAAAAAGGATCATACGAAAGCCCCGAAAATTACAGAGGCATCTCTTTTTTGAATACCTCAGCGAAACTATTAAGTGCACTAATTTACAATAGGATTACGCAATGGGTCAACGAGAAGAAAATATTAAATGAATTTCAAGCTGAATTAAGGAGAAACTATTCGACCTCAGATCAATTATTCACCCTCATAAAAATTACGGAAAGCTTCAAACGAAGGAAGAAAAAACTATATGCACTTTTCATCGACTTTCGTGCTGCTTTCGATACAATCTCACGTGAAGCACTTTTTTATAAGCTGTACAAAATAGGAATATCGGCCAAAATTGTGGTTTTATTAAAAGCGATGTACGAATGCAATGTGGCGTATGTATGGGATGGCGAGTTTGTTTCAGAAGAGGTCACAACACATATGGGAGTAAAGCAAGGATGTGTCTTAAGTACTTTACTTTTCATTTTGTTCATAAATGATGTCGTAGAAGCAACCAGTGGAGGAATCCAGCTTGGAAACATACGAATACCTGCACTAATTTTTGCTGATGACTTAGTTTTTTTGTCTGAATCTGTTGAAGGAATGCAGTTGTCGATGAACCCTCTTGAAAGCTACTGTAAACTTTGGAACTTGTCGGTCAATCTCGAGAAATCGAAAAGGGAAGGAGGTGGTAGGCATTCACGCATCGAAAAATGGAGATATCAAGGAGAAAATGTTTCAGTAGTTCGGGAGTATAAGTACTTAGGGGTGATAGTCACTGCAAACCTCAACATGAGAAAACGTTTTCAAAATAAACTGACCGAGGCAAAAAGGGCCGTTTCTTTAGTGTGGAACCGCTGTATTGATAACAAATACATTGATCCTAGTCTGAAATTGAATTTTTTTCGTGCGACTGCTATCTCCATATTGCTCTATGGGGCACAAGTATGGGGTTATGGTGAATTCGAAGAAGTTGAAATGTTTTTGAGGTATTTTTTAAAAAGAATTTTTCGGTTACCAGCTTGCACACCTACATATATGCTACACTTAGAAGCAACTGTTCCACCATTATTTTTCGACACCCTTAAGATGCACTTTCAATACATCATCATCATTAATGTATTAGAGATGGATGAGGGAAGGTTACCAAGACAAATACTGAAACACGTCTTAACTACTTGTCATGAAGTGGAAGGAGTTAACAACTGTACTTGGCGAAAAGTCACGAATTTCGCCCGAAATAAGTACGAAGGACCTAAGAAACATATTCAATGGGATCCTTGAGAGAATAAGCTAAAGTTTTTATGAAAAAATCAAAACAGAAGCACAATCGTCACAATACAGAATGATTTATAGCCAACTGAACTACGACCTTAAAGAACAGACTTACTTTCAAAACCACTTTTCACTTAACTTAATAAGCGTTATATTTAAAGCAAGAGGTGAAATTATCAATTTGAACTTTATACCGTATCGATCGGACCTTCCAATTTTATGCGATCTTTGCAACCTCAAAGAGAGAGAGGATATATACCATCTTATTGCCAGATGTTCCATCATATAAGAATTCAGGGTTATGTATTTTGGCACTACTTTGATGGATTTGGATGCAGTCGTCGATATCTTAAATGGAAAACTAGGTTGGGAAATTTTGTATAAATATATAACAACGGCACTGAGTTACAGAAAATGTATAATTGAAATGTATTTTAGAAGACAGAGACGTATTTAGCTTTGAAGCATAATAGTGTCTTTTTTCATTGCGAAATAAAACAGTCACACGTTTTCGAATTGTTTTGTAAATAATAATAGTTTTTTTCTAGCTTTAATAGGATCAGTAACTTCTGCCGTAAACCAGGGACAGCTTTTATTGCGAATTCGAACGGTTTTTGTTGGTATATGTTGGTTAAAAAGCTGTGTAACCACCCATTGAAAATAAGATAATTTTGCATTTGGATCAGAAATCAATCGACAGTTGTACCAAGGTGAAGTGGGAGCGGCGACTGGTAAAGCATCAATATTAATTGAACGAAAATCCTTATAACTGAAGGAATAAGAAATAGCAGAGTGAGTGAAACTTATGGCCTTTTCGATTGGTAATTGCATGCTAGAGGAATTCTTAGCCCATACTATTTTAAAACATAGGGCGCAGCCAAAATTTATGTCAACAGCCAGGGCTTCAGGTTGAACGGATTATGATTTTTAAGTTTCCCAATTGGTTCCATCCAGAGGGCCTAAAATGCCATTCTGCTCGTGAAACCACCACTTTTTTACCCAGAACTTTGGCCTATTTCATGTTATTTTAATCCGGTGGACTACTTTTACTGAAAAAAAACACATAAAACTGTCAGTTTTTCTGGAAAAAAGCGGTGCAGAATTGAACCAACGTTAGACGCAGTGGGTGGCTGTGTGTGGTGCCAACTTTCGACACAGATTACACGTATACGAAGTGCTAATAAATGGGAATATTATACTTGCAATGGAATCCCATTCTAAAGTGAAATTAATAGAAATGATAATTTAAACAAATAATATTAAACAAGACTTAATTTTGTGCAACGGGCCACGAGCAAAACAACACGTTAATTAAGTACGATTTTACATTGTGTAGTTATCTAATACAATCATTGTCATTTATCCATTCAAAGCAATTGAGATTTGTTAGTATAGGTAATGCATTTGTTTTTAAATTTTATTTTTTTACTTCTTACCTAGAAAGTGTAAACGGTCCCTGGCCATTGAAAGATTTGTCTGCATTTTATCATGTAAACGTTGAGCTCTTTCCCAGACATCACCACGTCCACTCCAGCAATCGACAGCAATACCATCTTCAAGTTCTTTAATGCCTTTGCGGTACAATTCAATGGCAAGCTCCTTGTGGCCTTAAAAATTTAAAATAAACGTTTTAAATTTTGTGAACCAAATAGAAATAAAATGCACTACTAGGTTAGGTCGCACTGGCTAGCTCTAACAATTAGTTAAAACACATTAGAGCTTTAAAGATAATTATGTGTACATACATTAAAAATAGCAGATAATTAGAGAATAATGTAATGAAATTCTATATTCGAATTGATGCCATAAGTTACGCATTCAATACATCAACTTCTTTTGGAATATTGAATTGTGAAATTTGTATATCACGCACAGCAACATGGAGTGGTTGAGAGTTGTAAGTTACTAGGCCCTAGTTCTTCACGAGCTTTCAAGCCACCAAATTATTATTAATAAGAGTCTGTCTAAAGGCACGTAGTTTCGCGTACGCGAAATAAGTTCTGATACCAGATTCTCATACCTAAACAGTGAGGTATGTTTGGGGGGGCATGCTGCCCCCTGCTTGGTTCACTATAGGATTTGGGGTAGGTGCAAGGTTGGTTATATCCAGTTTTTTTGAATTTAAAGAACCCTCACTGAATATATAGGTATGAGAACAAATTTCGCGTACGCGAAACTACGTGCCTTTAGACAGTTTCTATTAATAATTATGTAATTTCAATACCAAACGATCTTTTCAAAACAATACAATAATACAATAATAATTTTCGGTCCATTCAGACTCCGACAACCCTTACAACTCCATGTAAACAGTGGATTCAATTGTGATTGACGAAATTTAATTTAATAAAATGAATCACAACCACTTAACAAAAAAAAATTAGAAAAATAACAATTTCTTTGTGACAAAATCATTGTGAACTACCTCTCACCTTCATTTTCTTCGTCGATCTTCAAGGCCTTCGAGATATACTCGAATGCTCGGCGATGGTGGTGCTTTTGTTTGGCCAATAGTGGGTCACCAGGACCAGGGGATGTTGGTGTACCGCTACTACCTGACTTCGATGACGACATCTCCAGCTGTTTGTGTTTGTGGTGGTTAAATGGATACTGAACAGCGCTAGTCGATGCAATGGGCTTTGCTTGAATTCGTTCTAGCTCGGTTCCCACGACTATTTCGATGTTACACTCGCGCTTATGCGGCCGATAGATAACTCGGGTACTAGCCCCGTACAAATACCGAAATATGCAAAAAAGTTGATAGATAAGCGAGCGCAAAACGTTGAATAGAAAAATAATCGGAAAAGATACGACATACAAGTTTTGCTTGTGCACTGATCCTTGTATAGCTGTGCTGTCATCCGGGGAAGGGGTTCGACTCGATCTGTCATCGATTTCAGCTGCAACGCTAGATTCACAATTGCTGCTACTTTTACGGTGAGTTTTTGAATTTTTTATGGGTGATTTGCTGCTGCTATTGCTGCTACTAGCATTGCCCGAAGACGATTGAGTTGCAATGCTTTTGTTTCGCACCATTCGGATGGGAGGAGAAGAAATGGTATCGAATTACCCCCTTTTGTTGGAAAATTCAACTTTTTTCTACAGCCACTAGTTTCAGCAGAAATCAAGTATTTCCTTGTCATTCAGATTGAAGCAGTATTTTTGCTAATCGTTGGGTTGGATTGCTAAGTAGTTATTTTACTGAAACTTGTATGTTATTGTATTAAAAAGACTTAAACAAATTGGTAACATTATTATTGTTTATATTTTCACACAAAACAACAGAAAAACACCACTCGTGAATCTCGCAGCCACTAGTTTTTCGACCCCTACTTTGCAAAGTAAAAGTATTGACGTTTTCTAAATCTGTTTGTTTACAATGATTGAGAGGCCAGTTAGGGGTGAAAAATGTTTGATTTTGAAATCGTATAGGTTCTGATAACCAATGCTTGGTTGCACCGAGATGGTTTAAAAAACATTTTTCTTCAAATTAAGCTGGAACCAGATTTGTCTCATGTGGTCTGTTGTGGTTGCTATTGCTCCAATGTATTTCATCTGCGTAGTACGATATTTTCCTCATGTGGGGTGTGTTTCTTTATTTATTCCGAATATTCGGAATATCTGGAACAGCGATTTTGCGTTTCTTTATTCACTGGAATATTCCGGATATACTTTTTTGTTGTTTCTTTATTCGTTCTAGAATTATTGGAATGCGTTCTTTCTGTTCCTACTCAAGAGCTAGTGTAAATGGAATATTCTCTACTTTGACAGATACATTTCATTTTTTTCATTGGTTACAATTAGGTATTGTTATTTTGTCTGCCGTCTGCCTCTGCCATAGATGAAAAGAAATTTAATGAAATGGAAATGGGTGAGCATGTTTTTGTGATAATTCCACGTTGTGCTCATAAAACTCTGTGTGGTGTAAACTCCATTGTGTGTGCGGAAAAGAGAAGAGAATGCTCGTGGAAAAGAATAATAAAATATCTAACATGCCGCCTCCACTGGGCATGAACGATGCTCGGATTATGAACATGTCTTTAAAAAATCCAATGGAGGCAGAAAAATCCATGTCATGTAGTGACATAATCCATACAAGTCAGATTGTGGATTGGATTATGTGGTTGTGATGTTGGACATCGTTGATGCCCAGTGGAGGCGGCATGTAAAGAAAAGCTGACAGCACAGATTAGAGACATGAAGATGAGAATCCCCGGCAGCCATGTTAATTTGCCTACAAGCTTGTACTGTCAGATATCAGATAAAAATGAGAATGTGTGTATAAAAACCTCACACATAAAAATCTTCACACACCTGTGCCTGCGTTCTGTGACTCTCGCATCGTCTACTATTACACGGCGACTTTTGCGTCGTGACTCTTTTCGAATATAATGAGTGCAAAAGAGAAGACAAATGAGACGGAAAACAAACTGCCCTATGAGTCGTGGGCCAAATTTCTGCGACTCATTTTTGGCATTATTTTATTTCTCGTTTGTTATTTGATAAATTTTATTAGCGAATGATAAAATGGAGTTTTACATTTTGGTACATGGTATAAAGTCTAAAAAGAAATTCAGTAATACCAACTACAGAAACATTAATAGTTATACGTTTTATGAAGTGGTGCCATGCACGTTGAGTATTGCCAGCTATTTTTAACACGCCCCTTCAACGTGGATGTCACTTACATTTAGAAAAATAAATCGTTTATTTAAGTTTACATTCATTGTAAAAATTAAAAGTTAATCTAAATTTAAAGTCAAAATTAATCGTTAATTCAAATTTAAAATTAATCGTTAATTTAAGTTCAAAAGTTTTATACATTTTTCATGTTTGGGTTTTGCCAAATTCTTTGTTAAAATATCAGCCACATTATCTTCTGATGGACAGTATCTCAAAACGATTTGTTGATTTTTGATTACCTCTTTGATGTGATGATACCTTATGTCGATATGTTTACTTCGCTTGTGAAGTACTGGATTACTTGCCAACTTCTGCGCCCCCTGGTTGTCGATGTTCAATGTTACCGCTTCTCCATTTGACCATCCAACCTCCATTAGAAGTCTTCGCAGATAAACTGATTCTTTTGCCGCATCCGAAGCCGCCATATACTCGGCTTCTGTGCTACTTAAGGCGACGGAGTGTTGCTTTCTCGATTCCCAACTTATCAGTGAATTGCCAATGAAGAAGACAAATCCAGTGAATGACTTTCGATTGGAGTCATCTCCACCCCAGTCAGCATCAACGTAGCCATTTACGGAAGGGGTTTGAGATCTTCTGTACACTAGTTGTTTCTCAATAGTGCCGGATAGGTATCGAAAAATGTGTTTTAATGCTTGAAGATGTTCTATGTGGGGATCTGTATTGCACTGTGCCATTTTCCCTACGGAATGTAGTATATCTGGCCTCGATGTTATGGCAAGATACATTAAAACGCCAACCATGGATTGATACTGGTTCTTATCAATCCTCTGACACTCACCATCGCATTGCAGCTTATGCCCAGGATCCAATGGAACCGACACACTTTTGCACTTTTCCAGACCAAATCGCTGAAGGATGTCTTTAATGTACTGCTTCTGACTAATCTTGATGTCACCAGTGTCACCATCACGTTCTATTTCGATACCCAGGTAATGATGAGCTGCACCCTTGTCGTACAGGTCAAATTCAGCACAGAGATTCTTTTTGACATCAAAGACACTTTTCAAGTTCTTGCAGGCAATTATCAAGTCGTCCACATATACGACAATCAATATCAATTCTTTATTTTGTCTTGACAGGTACAAGCAGGGATCGTTTTGACTTTGTTGGAATCCCATGTTTTTCAAAACACCATCGAGTTTGTTATTCCATTCTCTACCTGCCTGCTTTAGACCGTAGATTGCTCTATTTAGCCTCAACACTTTTTCAGGATTTTTCTTGTCTACGAAGTACTCGGGCTGTCGCATATATATCTCTTCGCATAAATCGCTGTTCAAGTATGCGTTTCCTACATCGACTTGGTGAAGATGCATTTTCCATTCAACTGATAACGCTAGTAACATTCTAATTGTTGAGTACCTGGCCACCGGAGAAAAGGTTTCGTCGTAGTCGAACCCGTATCGTTGACTGCAGCCCTTCGCCACCAATCGTGCTTTGTAACGCTCAACATTCCCTGCATTATCTCGTTTGAAGGAAAAAACCCATTTGCAATCAATGGATTTTCGCTGTTCTGGTAGTTCAGCTATGGACCACGTATGGTTTTTTCGTAATGATGCCATTTCTGCATTCATTGCAGCAACCCACTTGTCACCATCTGCCGATGAGACCGCCTCGTGAACAGTTCGGGGCACATTTACATTAACCAACAACTGCAATTTGTTATAAACTTTGCCGCATCTCAAAACTCGATTGCAATCATCACCAGATTTCGAACCAGCACCGTCATCATTTTCTGGCACATCTTCTTCAACATTGCTTTCACCATCAGCTGTGTCGTATCCATCCTCGTCATTGACATTGATTTTTGTAGGCTCTGTCTTCTCAGGATATACTACGTCAGCTTCATCATCGATTTGAAAACAAATGTAGTCATCCGGCTTCTTACTACTGGCATTGTTTATGTTGTTTTTGTTGCTGGTGCTGCCACTACCACCGTTGATGCCATCGAACATCTTCTCATCGAAAACGACATCGCGCCGCTCCACCACCTTCTTAGTATTTCTATCAAAAAGTCGATATGCTTTCGAAACTGTAGAGTATCCGATCATGGTATAAGTTTCGCCCCTTGCTTCGAATTTACTGTCTTTTGGTTTCTTCATGCTCACAGCTACACAACCGAATGTACGAAGATGTTTGACATTTGGTTTCTTTCCAAACCATACTTCGAACGGAGTTTTACTGTCCAGAATATTAGTTGGACATCTGTTCCTGATGTACGCCGCAGTCATCACAGCCTCTGCCCATAAACCTTTTTCAACACCGGAGTGAATTAACATGGACCGTGCCATCTCAACAAGCGTTCTATTGGCACGCTCGGACACTCCATTCTGTTGTGGTGTGTAGACGACGGTAAGCTGTCTCTGAATTCCATTCTTTTGGAGAAATTCATTAAACTCAGCATTGAGATACTCCTTGCCGTTGTCAGTGCGTAGTGTTTTTATTTTGCACTCGGTTTGTCGTTCGACTTGAAGTTTAAATAGCCTGAATTTACTTAAAGCTTCACTTTTTGCCTTCATGAAGTATACATAGATCTTTCTGGACATATCATCTATGAAGGTAATAAAATACCTTGAACCGCTTAGTGATTCTACGTCGAATGGTCCACAAACATCTGAGTGGACAAGCTCTAACAGTTTCTTTGATCGATGTTCTGTCTCCTTCGGAAATGGCAGTGAATGTATCTTACCAATCATGCATGTCTTACAACTTGTGTCCTTATTGTTAATTGCATTCAAGCCCTTTACCATTTCCTTTACAGACAATTCTTGAAGAGATTTGTAATTAAGGTGGCCAAATCTGTTGTGCCACAAATCACCCCTGTTTTGCAAAGCGAACACCTTTTGCTTAATGGCTTCATCAACCACAAACAAACCATCCTTCTTGTTGGCATGAAGAATGATAGAACCATTTGCACGACAAACCATGGCACGTTCTTTACTGAATTTGACTGTTAATCCTTTGTCAACCATTCTGCTCACAGAAAGAAAATTCGCTTGAAGCTCTGCGGAATATAAAACATTTTGAAATAACAAGTTTATGTTTTTGTATTGGAAAGGTACATCACCTTTTCCCTCTGCAACAATTGATTTATTGCCTGCCAAACCAATTATTTCATTGTGTTGTTCAAAATTCACAAACCACTTCTCGTCATTGCACATGTGAGCCGTCGCACCACTGTCTATATACCACACATCACTTCGTGGTCTAGTTTCTGCTGCCGCGATCATAGTCAATGCTTGTTGTGAGTGTGTATATGTTTTCTTTTCTTTCTCACATTCACTGGCTCGATGACCAGCCACACCACAGTTGAAGCATTTGCCCATGAATGATTTTTTGTTATTTTGTTTCTTCTTCCCATGCGGCTTTTTGAATGTGCGTACCGTATATGCTTGTTCGTGGGTATCTCCTTGCTCATTTTCTTTTCTTCTCTCTGATTCTTCGAGAAGTTTTTGTTTCAGGAAACTGAATTTGGGCAACGAGTCTCGTGTTTCCATTGCTATGACAAAGTTCTCAAAATCTTTGGACAAACTGGACAACAACATAATAACAAGAAGCTCATCTTGCATTTCTATTCCAGCCTCAGTCAACTTTTCTGTCACTTCAATGAATGTATTCAAATGTTGAACCATATTCCCCCCTTCCACCATATGGAGATTAAGCAATCGTTTGTACAAGCACACTTTTTGTATGGGACCTTTTGGCGCAAAGGTTTCTGTTAATTTTATCCACGCTTCGGATGAGGACTTTGCGTTCTTTATATAACCCAATTGAGCTGGTTTCACGCTCAATATTATATTTGCAAGAGCCTTCTGGTCATCGGAATCAAATTTTGCTATCTCAGCATCATCTGTAATGGATTCCTTTTTTAATTCGCCATTTGCAATTCGCCACAGGCCACCATGAATCAGGACGCTCTTCATCTGAATGCACCACACATCATAGTTAGAATCATCTAACTTTTCTATTTGAAAACTATTCATCTTAATATTTTCAGATTTTCTTTAATTTAATTTCCAAAAAAAACAATTTTTAAATTACTGAGAGCACTCCTGGGCCCATAACCTGATAAATTTTATTAGCGAATGATAAAATGGAGTTTTACATTTTGGTACATGGTATAAAGTCTAAAAAGAAATTCAGTAATACCAACTACAGAAACATTAATAGTTATACGTTTTATGAAGTGGTGCCATGCACGTTGAGTATTGCCAGCTATTTTTAACATTATTTTAGCAAATTGTTTTATTTAATTTCGTTATTTGTGGAGCGCACATGTACCTTGCTGTATGGTTGCTAAGGTGTAGAACATAGAGATTTTCGATGCTGGAACAAAATCGTATCATTTATGTTTGTTGTTTGTTTGGTTGCTACGAGAATTTCATTACCAAAAAACAAATTATAGAGGATTGCCAAATTTGAGTCGTGACTCAAAAGTCAAGGTGTAATAGCGTGCGACTCACAGGACGAAATTTCAAAGAAGAATTCGAAGAAGAGTCACGACGCTAAAGTCGTCGCGTATTAGCAGACATCGATAAAATCAGTCGAGAAACTATAAATTATTGAAACAAATCATATGAGTTTTGTTCCATTTTTCATCCTTTCTCGACCAAATTTATCCATGCGAGAGTTACAGAACGTAGGCTCTGGTTAAATTGTTGTTGCAATTCATATCTATTCATCGAGATCGACGCGGGATGAAATTACAAATACAACAATGTAAATAAATGGGTTTTGGGGGGTGAAACGTACGAAAGATCTTCATGTGGCTTATCTGTGGCTGACAGTTTCCATCACAGCACGCTTGATTAGTGTGTACAGTTAGATACACTACAGGCCACTCCGCTGTTTTTTAACTAGGAACAAAACAAACCTATGTGCTTTGGATTGTTACCCGAAAGCGGCTACTGAATTTAGTCCGTGAAAAGGAATGTCAAAAATTCTCCTCAATCGTTGACCGGGGAGATTTTGTTCAATCCCCTTATTGCGTGCCTTTCCAACCTAAAAAATTAAAGTTGCTGGCAGCTCAGTTTCTTTGTTTGATAGAGACCTTTCTGACCATAAAGTGGGATTGAGATAAAATAGAGAAAATTTAAAAAAATTATCGGAAGAGGGAGTCTAGTGTGAACTCTGTCGACTATGGTTCTTTGAACTCATCCATTCATTTGACAGTTCAGAGAAATAAAATTGGTCTGTTCGGCATCGTGAAATTACCAAACGGACCTAGTGTCAAATCGAGAGAAAAGGAACAGAACATTTCATAACCAAAACCAAAATAACCACAAGTTCTTTTATTTCCAATTTCAATTTGAAAAAAAACAAGAAAAATGTCCAAAGCAGCCGGAAAATTAAAATCGATGAAGAAATTCGTCGAAAAAATAACCCACACGACAAAGCTGAGAACCGATATTCCAGCCGGCATGGCTGCATCGGGTCCTCCACTGGGACCAATGCTGGGTCAGGTAACCTTTTTTTAACTTTTTTTCTTCAGTATTCATAAAATATTTTATTTCAAACAGAGATCCATTAACATAGCAGCATTTTGCAAGGATTTCAACGAACGTACCAAAGACATTAAAGAAGGCATACCCCTACCATGTCGAGTGTGGGTTAACAGCGACCGAAGCTATGAACTAGTCATCCATTCACCACCAGCTACCTTTTTCCTAAAACAAGCAGCCGGCATCCCACGGGGGGCAATGTATCCTGGAAAGGAACTATCCGGCAAAATAACTTTGAAGCACTTGTACGAGATTGCAGCAATAAAAATTCAGGATCCACCAAATGCCCTTAAAACAATGGAAGTAAGTAAACATTGTTTTCAGATACTTGGGAGTTGACATAGTCTTTAAATCTTAGCAAATGTGCGAACAACTAGTAGGAATAGCAAGAACCTGTGGAATACAAATCGTAAAAGATCTAGAGGCTGATGAATACAAAGAATTTCTGGAAGAACGACAAAAAGTGGTCGAGGAACAGAAAAAGGACCTCCAGGAAAAGCGTGAAGCTAAAATGTTGAGAACTGGTTAATTGTTTTGGGTGCTTTAATAATAAAATATAACATTTAATCGAAACTAAACTTCTTTCTGTCCTTTGCTGCATTCTTCTTTCGTTTCTTTTCCAGATGCTTTGCCAGCCCACCAGATGACTTCAATTCCACGAACTTTTGTACAAGCTCTTTAGCCCTTTGTTCCTCTGAAAATAGAAAAAAAAAAATATTTTAT
The DNA here is from genome assembly GCA_932273885.2 of Leucozona laternaria. NCBI lineage: Eukaryota > Metazoa > Arthropoda > Insecta > Diptera > Syrphidae > Leucozona > Leucozona laternaria. The sequence continues at coordinate 257,003,576 of OW026366.1, read as the reverse complement.
TTCTGCCGCTCCATGAGCATGATTTGGTGGTTCTTTACTTTTGGTTGCGTAATGGGGCTGTCTTCCTTCTTGTTGGGCCTTTTGGACATCTTTATGTTCTTCTTTCAAAATGTTTTGTTTCACTTCCCAGTGTTTTTCTTCAACATTCTTATTCTTCAGCCGCTGCATGACGAACTTTATATTTTGCCGTTCTTCTTCCGATTTTGTTGCTGAAAGCTTTTGTTTAAGATCTTCGATTTCCTTTTCTCGAATTTCTCTCAAGAACTTATAGTTTTCCTTAAACTTATTCGGATCATAGTCACCAATATTTGTATCGAATCGAGGGTCGCGCAGTGTTTGTTCTTTTTTTTTGCTTGGTCGCGCGACACTGTCTAAGAATGGAACCTGTCTTCTGGTAGATTGTTCTCTTGGCCGATTTTTGTTGAGCCGTTTAAAATCGGTCGACTTCTTTTTGGGTTTTGAAGATGTTTCTCCAAGAACAGCTTCTTTGTAGACTTTAGCTCCTAGTTGTTCTTTTAGTTTCATCAACTGCTCAAATGACATGGTACTGAGATCGTTTTTGATCTCTTTCTAGAGTTTGGCAAATAAGTAATGTTTCTAATTCGTTCATGATTGTACTCACTCGATCATTGGTATCATCTTCAGATTCAGTTGCCAACTCGGACTCATCATCGGAAGTATCATTGTTTTTATCAAAAGGATTAGATTCTTCGGAAGAACTCATGATGATATGATATTATGTTATTGTTATATTGAGCAAAACAGGAGTGATATGGTTATTCCTGTTTTTAATCTCGTGTTTTGGTTATAGAAATTCGACAGATCACATTAGCTAACCACACACCATAATCGAGTAGATAAATGACATAGAAATGTCATCGCAGAGCTTCCAGTAAACATTCCATGACGGTGTTCACATTGGACTGACTCATCCGATTTTTTTTGACGTGAATCCAATTTGTTTTGTTCAGACAAAAACTAATGTGAACACATCGGACTTACTTTGACGTTTAGTAGTCGTTAAAACAAAGCAGAAATCTGTGCAGTTTGAAAGATTAATTACAATTTTTTCACTTGCAAAATGTAAATCTTCTTTAATAAATATTTTTCCAATTGAAAAAAATTGGATTCTGTATGAATTAAGTGCCAAAGATAAATCACAGACAGAGAAAATAGATGTCACAAAAGAAGACGTCAAAAAAAATCCACTGATTTTTAAAGACGGTGTTCACATTGGACTGACTCATCCGATTTTTTTTGACGTGAATCCAAGTGAGTTTGTTCAGACACAAACTAATGTGAACACATCGGACTTACTTTGACGTTTAGCAGTCGTTAAAACAAACCAGAAATGTGTGCAGTTTGAAAGATTAATTACATTTTGTTCACTTGCAAAATGTAAATCTTCTTTAATAAATATGTTTCCAATTGAAAAAAATTGGATTCTGTATGAATTAAGTGCCAAAGATAAATCACAGACAGTGAAAACAGATGTCACAAAAGAAGACGTCAAAAAAAATCCACTGATTTTTAAATAATTTAAAAAATCCTGCCTTTCCTGGCCATCTCTTTCTCACCATGAAGTGGAAGTGAGCAAAAGCACAGAGACGTCAAAAAAAATCGGAGGAGTCAGTCCAATGTGAACACCGTCAAATAATTTAAAAAATCCTGCCTTTCCTGGCCATCTCTTTCTCACCATGAAGTGGAAGTGAGCAAAAGCACAGAGACGTCAAAAAAAATCGGAGGAGTCAGTCCAATGTGAACACCGTCCATGGATCTCTGCCACTAAATGTCAGAAGTGTCAGTGTGAAATTAAAAAAAAAAAAAAAAAACAATCTGACAGCACTCCCTGGTTGGAAAACAAAACCAAATGCCGAAGGCACGAAGGCGAGCGAAAAAAGTCGGGTGTTTAATAATAGTGATTAATATGTAATAAAATTAGTTTTTCTGTATCAAACACTTGAAAAAATGTTCACTAAAATGTTTAAACACTAATTAATAGGTAATTCGATCGCAAATTTAAGTTTTCAGTTCCAAACACAATAAATAATCAAATGACCGGATTTTTAACACTGCCAAGAGCATGTAAATATTTTCCAACCAGGGACTTTTTTTGTTGTTGTTTTTAGATGTCAAATTAGAAAGAGAAAAGACAAAGACAAATCTTGGAAGACCTCTGTTGCCATTTTAATTAAGCTGCCCACAGAGTGACATTGTGTGCCGAAAGCTGCTGCTTATTTGAAGTATTAGGTCTATTTGGTAAACTGAAAGAATTTTCAAGGGCTTTTCCAGAAGCACGAGACTAGAGAGATTTCAATTTACACAAAAGGTCTGTTTGGTAAGTCCTCTTTCACACGAAGAAACAAGTTGCTGGAGATTTTTTGACGTTTTCTTTTAATTTCTTCTAAAATCTCTAGTACTTTGTACTTGTACAAAATAGTAAGAGATTGTCTGTTAGTTTTCATATAAAGGCTGTTGTTTGAACGCACACTACCTTAGTGCCTGAATACATGGGTCGTTTTACTGAGGAGCGCATCGGGTGAGACAGGTAGATTTTATGTGCGTAAAAAAGAAAAGGTAGATTCCAACACTAACTGGCTGAAAACTTTAACGAGATTTTATCAGTGATATTTATAATCCCATTCTAAAGCCTTCATTGACATAATATATATGGACTGCTAGTCGAATCTCATTTCCATACAAAAGCTGTAATAAAAGGCGTTCAGACACTTTCTTAGCATCATTAGTGCTATTCTTCAGGCCATCTCTTGCCACTTAGCCTAAACTATCATTTTTTGGCAAAGAAGCTAGGGACATCTATTATTTTTTCTTTAAAAAAACAGAGCCATCTGTTTTTATTCAAGTTTAAATTTTGATGTCTGTCGTGTTAGTCATTTATTCTAATTAAGACAGTTGTAAAGCTAGTCATTGGCTAAATATTTAAGCCATCTCCCTATTTATAAACGGATTCCATAAGTTGTCTAACTATCCAGGGTTGTTATCGAAATACGTTCTCATATATTCTCTGACATACCTGTAATATGTCAATCTGGAATGAACTAATAGGCGCGTTCGGGCAACTATCCAAAGCTATCCGGATAGGTTTGTGTTGTTGTAATCGCATAGAAAAATGCAGCTGATAAACCAATCAGCTGTTGTCAGAAACAAATCCCAAGCTATCCTAAAATTTTCGCGATACTAAACTATCCGATGGAAATTTGGGGAACAGCTGATCGCAGCTGATTATACCTACAGCCGACTACTTATTTTGCTTTTTGGTGTCGCGTCTGATTTTGTTTGTTTAAAGAATAAATTAACAAATAAGGGTTAAAATGTATACCAGTGTGATATTAAATGGTACTGAATACTTAATTGATGATTCAGAACGGATTTGCAATAAAATTAAAATCAAATCGTCGCGTTAAAAATTAAAAATCCGTTTATAAATAGGGAGATGGCTAAAATATTTAGCCAATGACTAGCTTTACAACTGTCTAAGTGTGTTCTAATCAATACGACTGTATGTATTTTAACTTTGACAGATGCGAACGCGCGTTCGCACGCGCTTCTATTGTGTTCAGCCTGTAAGACTTGTGCGAACTCGCGTTTATTGTGTTCAAGTCAAATGTCAATCAACACCAAATTAGGCTTTTCCAGAAACTATCTTTGTCTTTTCTCTTTCTAATTTTGACATAAAAATATGTAGGGAAAACAAACAAACGACCAATCACAATGACGGTGTTCACATTGGACTCACTCCGCGCGACTCATATTGACATTTAATTTTTTTGTCTCACTCCAACTCATGATGAGAAAGAGAGAGTCTAGTGAGGCAGGATTTTTTCAAAAAAATTAAAAATCCTGCCTCACTTTCTCATATAGTTGTGTAGAGTGAGATAAAAGAGAAAGATGTCAAAATGAGTCGAGCGGAGTGAGTCCAATGTGAACACCGTCCATCACATGTTTTTGTTTTCCCTACATATTTTTCTGTCAAACTATTGATTTTTTTTCTTGCTTGTTTGGCACTGAAGTCTGGTGGAAGTTCCAAATCTACTCAATTCTCATCTCAATTATAATCTTTGGTCAACACATCATAACAAGACAAAATCTAAGCGATACAACTTTACAAGAATATTATTTTAAATCCCACATAAAATGGTTCATATAAATATTGGAAAAACATTTTTACTTAATTGTGATGCCAGTAGCCTAAAATGTTTGCATCGAGAAATATTTGCTGCAACAGTAAGTATGTTTAATCTTCCCTCTTCCTTAATTGATTACATCCTTTTGTTTTGTAGAATCTAACTCCAGATCAATTCTACTTACTCCAAAATGGTAAAATAATCAGCCAAAAAACACATTTGAATGAGTCTACAGCTGATATAAATGTTCAACTTCGAACTATCGGCGGAAAAGGCGGATTCGGTTCTATGCTGCGAGCCATCGGAGCACAAATCGAAAAAACAACCAACCGTGAAGCATGTCGTGATCTAAGTGGCCGTAGGCTCCGTGACATCAACGAAGAAAAACGTCTTAAGGCATGGCTGGAAAAACAGAAAGATCGTGAAGCTGAAGCAGAAGAGAAAAAGAAGAAAAAAGTCGAGAAACTACTGCACGTACCAAAGCATGAATTCAAAGATGAGCAATACGAAGAGGCCAGATCGAAATTGACCGAAAAAGTAAACGACGCTGTAGAGGAGGGATTCAAAAAAGAAACTGAAAAACAAAGCGATAAACCAAGCCTAAAGCGAAAAATTGAACCAACTGCTAAAGTCAAAAGTAAGCAAGCTTCATTGTGGCTGGGAGCAGATATAGATGATTCATCTGTCTGTTCTTCAGACAGTGAAGATTCAGACACAGGTGACGGCCCTTCGACATCGAGTAAAATTGTTAAAAAATAGTTTAAGTTTAGAATTATAAGCTAAGTTTTTTTTTAAAAAATAATAAATACGAAAAAGCTCTTAATTTCGTAAAATTTATAAATTTTATCCTCTATCACTATCTCCATGGCCTGTTTTGATGCCGCAAACGGTTTGATCTGAACATGAAATGGGATTTAAGTAAGGAGATTTCCGGGCATACACCACACGCTCTAAATCAGTTAGTTCAGATACATATTGTATTGCTAGGATTTGACAATCATCTGCCTATGAAAACGGACATTTTCTTGGATTAATACAAAGGATAAACATTGGGGGCTTTCGTATTTTGTATTTATTTTTTTTTTGGAATGTGAATAATGGTTGAAAGTATCCATCGGAATCTAATGTCTCGTTTCAAATTTTCGAAGATGGGAAATATTTCCAGGGAAATTTCATTCACGATAGCCCGCATTATACTTTTGGTATTGTAGATACATGAAGATTATTTTTGTGTTCGTTGGTTCTAGTCCTTTCTCACACGAACCAACAAGAAGAATTTCATATCGGAATACTAGAACATTCAGCCCTATCACGAATTCCATCGTAGTCGGAAACTTAAAAAAAAAAAAAATTATCACAGAATCCATCGTAGTGGAAAATCTCATACAAATTGCCGTTACGAACGGATTCGGTGATGGTTTTTGTTTCGGGATTCGAAAAGATTTGGAATTCGTGATAGGGCTGATAGTCTATTATAGCAGTACTGCAATTAAAGGGCTTGGAATAAGTTTCTAAAAACAAACAAAATTTACTCCACGCAAGGTCGAAGGAGTTTATTAGAAAAAATAAACGAGTCTATTGATTTTTAAAGTATTTTTTATTTAATAAATAGAAACATATAATACATTATGTTAAATCAAGTGAACCAGAGGAAATTTTCTGTTGAAATCTCATGGTCACTGAGTTGTAAACTGAGAAGACACCCACGCCAATCCCCATTTTAAGTTCGTCAGCATGAATTTAAGAGCCTTTGTCCACTGTTCTTCAGAATTAAATTGTATTCTGTGAGAAAAATATAAGTTTTGTATCTTTATCGATGTGTTAAATTCTATCAACTTACTTGATGGAATATGAGTTTGCGGTTGATGGGTCGATAATCTTTCCCTTTTCCATTTTATATGGCAGACAGAACTCAGTGTCGCGTTTTTCGACTTCTTGTTGAAATTGAATAAGGCATTCGAGAAATGCAACCATTGCTGCATCGAATTTGGTGTCCCAAAAGAACTTGAATCCTCCAGTTCCATAGAGAGGCAGCTCTCGCCCTTCACTCAAAACTTCTACATAAGAATGGCTGCCGAACGGAACGAGTCGGTACTTCTCAAAACTCAAACCTATCTTGCGAGCCAGCGCACAAAGTAACAGCACCGTTTGACCCCAAGCAGCATTAATCTCTGACCAATCTACCGAAGCAGATGGTAATCTCCCTAACCGAAAATTATTTATGGTTCCAAAGTGCCCAGCATGCCAGATATGGAAGGCAACGTTGAAGATATTTGTGTTTTGCAACCGTTCTAGATGATGCTCCGCGTAAGATATTTGGTTTTCCAAACTGCGCTTGTCATCCTCTGTCAGCATCAAGTCGCGTCTATGTTTTGTGTATTCGCGCCAGTAGCTTACTTCTTGTTCGGCCAACTTTGCTTTCTCAGCCTCTTCGGCTTTGATCTCATCATTCAAAGTTGATTCTTTAATTTTTAACTTGGATAGCTCTTCGAGCAGGTGCTTTTCTTTCGATTCTAAATCTGCCAATTCCTTTCTCAGTTCAGGAATATTTGGCTTCTCTTCGGATTTTTCTAATTTCTCTAAATAGCTTTTGTAATCTCTCCATTCATTTTCTGCAATTTTAAGCTCTCGCTCTAAAAGTTCCAACATTGAATCAGTGCACTCATCACACAATGGATGATCGAATTCAGAATTTGATGACAGAGCATCAAAGAGCTGAGCCTTTGCAAGGAATTCAGCGCTAAGTTTTTTGTTTTCCTTGCCATCGGAGACTAAAGTGAATCCAGTACCATTTATTGAATCACTCAGCCGAAAGGGCGGTACGACATGATCGAAGCCACTTTCATTTGGATCCATTTCATCGATATTCGTTGCATATATGGGCACTTAAGATGGGTTTATAGGAAGGTGCTAAATAAATTATTGTATTTAGAAGGATTCATACATTTTACTTACATGATAATTCTGCCATTGCATGTTCATTGATGCTATCGAGGCTGCCATCTATGATTAATGGCTTTTGGCACCTTTGACAAGCGAAGCTTACCGATACCTTTTCATCTGCCATTGCTTCTGGGTATTTAAGCCTTAACTTTTGAAAAATTGTAATTTATTTCCACTGATAAGAAAAAATCTTGTGATAAATAATTTTGTGTAGAAGAATTATTCCGACAAAACAAAAACACAAAAAGTAAACAGCTGACAGCGGTTGAAGTTTTCGCCGTAACGTAGAGTTGAGTTTTTGGAAACGTAAGGTTGGAGAATAACAAAAGTTCTACATGGGCCGATAAGAGTTTCAGTGCATACGCCTTGATGTCTTCGAGATTAACGAGTGACAAAAACCGTGTTTTTTGCAAGCCCGGGGAGATTTGGTTGAACAAAACGACATCGGGAATTAGCGACGCCATTACAGAAACAAAATGGAGTTTCCATACAAACTATCGATAACAAGTATGCAATTCACGCCGGTAACACAGTTTTTCTCCGTGCTTAAGTTAAGCCCCGAGAATTCTCTGCGCTTAGCTAAGCCCGAAGGAGATAAGTTGTAGTTGCATTTAACATGTAAATTGCAGGGCAGAACGTCGCCCGGGGAGATTTGATTGAAAAAAACGTCATCGGGGATTAGCGACGCCATTGCAGAAACAAAATGGAGTTTCCATACAAACTATCGATAACAAGTATGCAATTCACGCCGGTAAAACAATTTTTCTCCGTGTTTAAGTTAAGCCCCGAGAATTCTCCGCGCTTAGCTTAACCCGAATAGGATTAGTTGTTATTGCATTTAAAATGTAAATTGCATGACAGGACGTCGTTTTTTTCGACCGATTTCCTCGGGGCTTGCATTGAAACACGGCTATTACAGCCAAATTAATAAACGTGGAATAACGAAGGGTTAGGCCTTATTCCTTGGACTAAGTGCAAAGTGTTATTAATAAAACAAAATGTCTATTAAGTGACGTTTACTAAGCTAAACCACCGAAGTAGGTGGTTTAGCCTTTGTATATAAACTCTATAGTACTCTCATGGAACAGAATTTTTTGCTTCAAATCCGTCGCCTAAGGTGGCGTTGGAGATGACAAAATTCACTTTTGCAGACTGAGAGCAGAGGTAGGATAGGAAACGAGAACAAGAAGCGAGAAAGAGAGGAATGTATTATTTGTAATTCGTATATTAATAAAGGGAGTGAGAGAGATAATTAAATCAGATAGTTAAATCAGCTGGCAACGACAATAAGGAGGAGAAAATTAAATTTTGTTGTCTAGACTTATTCAACGGTTTTGACATTTGTCTTTGTAGATATAGAATTTTTGTTTTGTATGTGCTATAGACATATGTTTATATGTTTATACTTTTCCTATGCTTTTTATTTTTGAGCACAATTTGAATTTGTTTTTAGATTTTCAGTTTTGTATTTGTTAATTTTCAAAGCAACGTTGTTAAATTTCTCAATAACTTGTGGAATAAATACAACGTTGCTATATTTTGAATTATGCTGTATAGGTATACCCACTTTTAAAGCATAGTAATAGTAGGTAGGTATACATATACCTATTATATTTCTGTTAGACTTTTCCTATCGTAGGTAGGTATATTATTATTTTTGTTATTCAAAAGGAAGATAATTGGAATTTTGAATAGCAAAAATAATAATTAGGTATGTTGGTAAGGTAGGTAGGTATAATCCTTTTTTAACTTTTAGGTAGGTATGTAGGTGGGTACATAAATATTAATGTAGGGATGGAGGTACGTGGGTGGGGTATCCACAGGGTGGTACCGATTAAGATATTGGGGCATATTCATAGTCACTTTTGAACTCCAGTTTATCTTAGACCTGGGCTTATCCTATCTAAATAACATTGAATAAACCCCAGTCTAAGAAAAACTGGAGTTTAAAAGTGACTATGAATATGCGCCATTGAGTTTTTTGAATATTTTTTCAAAAAAATTTTTTTGTTTAACTTTTAGGTAGGTAGAATAAATACTAATGTAGGGATGTAGGTACCTAGGTAGGTTTTTATCGCAGGTAGGTATTTTATTATTTTTGTTATTCAAAAGGAAGAAAATTGGAATTTTGAATAACAAAAATAATAATTATGTAGGTAGGTACCTATTAGGTAGGTTGGTATAATCATTTTCATAATTTGTTTTTTAACTTTTAGGTAGGTAGGTAGGTATGTAGGTGGGTTCATAAATATTAATGTAGGTATTTATGTAGGTTCGTGGGTATGAACAGGGTGGTATACCTGCCTATTAAGATATTGAATTTTTAAACATTTAATAAAAATATAGCTAGGTACCTACATATGTATGTTTTTGGTAGGTAGGTTTGTCAGTTTTAAATATTAACTAGGTACCTACCCACCCCATTATTTTCAAAGAAAATCAAATAGGTACCTTATACATACATACCTACCTACCTATCTTTCTTTTTTGAAAAAAATAGTAGGTACCTATCTATCTATTGGTATGTAGGTACCTACGTAAGTTATAGAAAAATATAAAAAGAAATTTGGTTCATAGGTACTAATGCACCTATAGGTACCTATACAATTTTGAAAATAATTTAAAAACTAAATTGAATGATTTTTTCGAAAAAACAGCAATTTAGCAAAACTTGAAAAAAAAGAAATGCTTTTTATTTGGAAAAAAGTTTGCTTTCATCAGCAGACAATTTTTCAAAAATTAAAAAAAATAGTTTGCCAATTTTGAAAATCGATTGAAATACACTTAAAAACTATTTTCAAAAAAAATTAAGCTAATTATTTCGAAAAAATAGTTTAATAGAACTTAGACAATTTTGAAAAATTTGAAACAAATGAAAAATTTGGTGTTTTTGTTTGAAAAAATAATTGCAATACTCCTAAAATCTATTTTTTCAAGAAAGTTATGCAAATTATTTCGAAAAAATTAGTTTTTATGATCATACAATAAAAAAATATAATCTCAAAATGACTTGTACTACAAAAAACGGTTAAACTTATACGAAAAAGTATGACATGATAACCACATTTGTTAATTGTTTAACAAAATTTGTTAATAAGTTTTGTCAGATTTTTGTTTAAAAATAAAAACAGTAAAAAAAGTTAATTTAGAATTTTGTAATTTAACCAAAAAACAAAGTTATGCATGTATAGGGATTAGGGAGTGACTCGCATTTACCATAAGTGGCCAATTTTCTATAAAAAAAATGACTTGAAATAAAAAAAAGTCTAAAGAATCGTGTACTTTCTGGATAAAAAATTGCAATCTGTCGAATTACAATATTGAAAAGTACACTTAAAAAACAAAAATTCATTTATTATGAAACTTAAATGTTTTTTTATTAAAAATAGTTCTTGCAAGATACAAATATAAATCAAAGTATCCAATAGCCATTTTCAATTTTTTTTTGTTCTTTGAATTTTGAAAAAAAGTTAAGAAAGCATTTCATACTGATTTCTTAAAAAATTGATCTTAATTTTGTATTCATAACTTGGTTTATAGCATTTTTTTATAAAATTAAAGTCGAATGCAGCAAAACAAATTATCTTGTCTTAACTTTTCAAAAAATTGAAAGTTCATTTTTCTTAAAAAAAAACCATACGATTTTTTTTTAATGACGATATTTTTATTCTTTAAAGTCTAAACTATAAATTTGGCTAAAAAATACGTAGAGCCACATGAATTCAACAATTAAATTAAAAACTGCACGGAATAAATTCATCAGATGATAGGCAGGTATGAGGGTAAATTTAAAAGCATTTCAAGTTTCAGCTCAGTTGGATGATTACAGTCAAACTTCTTTATAACGAACTTCTTTATAACGTAATTCTCTCTATATATTTTGTTCCCCTTGCAGTATTTAAAAATAAAATAATTTCTATATAACGAATTTTGAATAAATCTTCTTTATAACGAAGCAATTTTGTGTTCCCTTGAAGGTTCGTTATAAAGAAGTTTGACTGTATTTCTTTTTGTACCTGCACCTATTTTGGTTTTATATTTAATCGAAAATTTAAAGAAAGTTATTTACGTGTACTTCTGATCCAAAAATACCTACATTGTGCAAACTTCAGCTCAATCGGATGGGTAGTTTTTGAATACAACGACATAAACCAACGATCATGTGTGTATACCTCTCCCTACATAGTACATACCTACATATGTACATATATAGACAAAAATAAATACCTCTACCCATTTAAAACTAATGTAGGGCATCTAACTTGACTTCACAAAAAATCTACAATAAGAGCCATTCTAATAAATGTATGTTACTATTTACATACCTATATTTAAATTGCAACAACAAAACTAGCTACAAAAACTAAAAACATCCTTCGATATAATTCAGCTAAAATCTAGGTACTTACTTAAAACAAAATAATTTTTCTTAGTGGTAACCCCGTTCGTATAATTTGCATGCAAATTGAAAAAGTGCGCTGATCTCAAACAACGTCACAGCAAGGGAAAACATTTGTATAATTTGCATGCATATTATACATTTCCTCTATTCCCATACTACGTCACAGCAAGGCAAAAAAATCCAACCTTCTTTCAAACAATATTTTTTTTCGTTCTTTCTCTACCTACAAAAACAAAAAAAAACAAGTTTTCCCCTTTGTAAAAGAAATGATAAAACAAATAGGTTTTTTCCTGTCTCCCTTGAACTGCCATTCATTTTGTATAAGTTCTTCTCAATCTTCGTTTTTCTTTTAACCTACACTTTTATTTGCCCTTCCTCCTATTTCCTACTCTTAAATCTGCACACTCAAGTCTGCACATCCCTCCTCAAAATAACGAAAAACGGTTGCCCAGGGGGCGCTGCGTTCGTTCCTCTTCATAATAGTACTATAATAATATATATACAAAGGTTTAGCGAAGGAATAATTTATTCTAAAATTAAAAAAAATATGAGTGAAGATTGCAAATTTAGTTTTAAATAAAAAATAATGATTTCTACCAGATTTATTGAGTTCTTAAACTATTTGCAATTATATTGGACAATCAGCCACCAACGACAAGAAAAAGAAAAATATACAAAACCAGATATGATCCAATGCAAGTGCTTAGTGAGGAGAATTTTGGGAAGAAATATAGGTTTTCCAAGAAAAATATGAGAAAAGTCATAGCAATTGATGAAGATAACCTTAAGGCCAGGCGCGCACATGCAGCTAAACAGTTTGGTTGCGATTTTGAGCACTATGGGATTATATGAGAGTCCGCGCACATAAACCGGCGGACTCTCATATAATCCCGAGTGCTCAAAATCGCAACCAAACTGTTTAGTTGCATGTGCGCGCCTGGCCTAATGGGGATACAAGAGGTGGTCATAACACACAAAACAAACAATAGAAAAATGATAATAATTTGGACAGAAATATAATATATTAATAAGAAAATTGTTATGTGTGTTTGGTATAACGTGAGTCTTTTTTTTTACAAATTATCATAATTTGCTATCAAAACCCATACAAACAAACAGGCATCTTACTTATTGTAGTAGATTTTCTTAGAGAATTTTTCGTAAACGTCACTTTACTATTCCACGAACATTTTGTTTATATTAATGTAAAATTTTAACCCGTAGCTTAACGCTTATTCTATGGTTTAGTAAAATCGTGGAATAAAGGTGGAATAAGAGTTTTTTATTAATAGGGCTGTTATTATTTAAGTCAGAAATTTAATTTGGCAAAATAATGAATAAAATCAATGGGGCATATTCATAGTAACTTTTAAACTGCAGTTTATCTTAGACTGGGGTTTATTCAATGTTATTTAGATAGGATAAACCCAGGTCTAAGATAAACTGGAGTTTAAGTGACTATGAATATGCCCCAATGCCTTAATGATATGCATTTACACGAAGTCAAATAATGGCGTTTGTTCTTTGTATACAATATGAAACCTAGACCTTGTTTAGATTGAGAAGATGGAGAATCTTTCACACAAAATTTCATCTTTTTCTACAGTGAAACAAAAACAAATGAGACACTTGAGTACAGTTGTTATATTTTCTTCGTGCCACAAATTGCAGTGATAATGGATTCAATCTTCTCAATCTAAACAATTAAAAAGTAAAATCAGTAATTATTTTGATGCCAAAACAAAGCTTAGGTACATGAATTATATTTATTTTAGTAAAATTGATTCCGGCCCAAACTTCACCATAAAACAATGTTTGATTTTTCAATGATCACATTAATTCAATCGTTGAAATAATAAGTCAGTTGGGCCAAAATGAATTTTTTTTTTTGACAAGAATTGAAAATAAAGTTATCACCTTTATATTGGCATAAAAATAATCACAGATATTGGTTTTTAAGTGCCTCAAAACTTAAAATTTTCAATGAAAGCTATAACTGCCGCCTAATACTATCATGAGGCAAAATTTTGTATTACCTTGTTGAATACACGTAGCGCGTCGTCAAAGTCGACATTTTTCTTGCGAAACTAGAGTAAATGATTCATTCTGAGCTCTCAAAGTAATGGCCTTTTCGATTGGAGTCAGAATGACAGTTTTTCTTCTGAAAAGAAGAGAAATTTTCTTCTGATTTTGATTTCAGAATCGTTCGAAAAGGGTCCAAACGTATCAAATCGTTCTCCTGGATTACCAATCGAAAAGGCCATAAGTTAAATATTAACAAGATTTCTCACCTAGAACTAAAAAAAACTTGGGTAACGAAACCATAAAAGATTGATTTCCATTCAAGTCCTATAGTTTATTTGATCAGGGTAAATTGAGGCAAGCTACAATTTTTAATTAAATAGTTTTTTTTTAACAACAAAAAACGCCGTTTTTACGCAGACATTTCATCAAAATCGTCAGAGTAATTTTTGAAGAAGAACTAGATTTTTACTTTTGTATTGCAATTTTCGTATTTTTTTTTAAATCGTCTGGATAGTTATCAAAAAAACGCAAGTTTTATCAAGTTTTAAAAATCGGTTCACAAGCAAAATTTATATTTTTGTTCAGTATTCAGCCCTTTCACGAATTCCAACGTAATCGGAAACTTATTACGAATACTCAAAAAAACTATCCCGGAATCCATCGAATTGCCATTACGATAATATTCGGTGATAGCACAGAAAGATTCCAATTACGATGGAATTCGTGATAGTTATTTAAGGAGAAAACATAACAACATATAAATATAAGCTTAAACAATTTACTCACGCTATGTCCTAAATAGATTCGTCTCGCAGTATAGTTTGTCTCATTTTTCTTTAGAGTTCCGCTTCCTATTTTCCGTAAAAAAATGTCAATATTTTGTATCCATTTTCATCCGCAGAGTTGTCGTTTTCCATTGGTTTCACTCATTCTAAAATCCAATGGAACAGTACTAACTAATTTTACTCAACTTTTAAGTTTTGTTATTGTATTCGTGAACCGTCGTGTCGGTGAAATGCCCTGGCAGTTCATTCTTTAGTATTTGCCTGCAAGAGAAGTATCTACCTAACCTATAATCTATAGTCTATAGCCACTGACTTACGTATAAGTTATAAGATTTGTTGTAATTCTTCGCAAAAAGTCGTACACCCTACCATGACCGTTGTATTCCACTGCTGAAGGGATAGGGATACTGATGACGATGAGAACGATCGTGCGCTCGGCGTCGGCGTAGTCATCTCCGATGTGTGTATTGAAAAATTGCAATTGTGCTCTGCTCATCCAAACAGAGTTACTGTTAAAAAACTTTAACTTTCAATTAAAAGATTTAAATTTTTGAAGTAGGCTTTGCCTTTTATTTAATATTTGAATAACTTTTTTACTTAGTAAAGACAGATCAAACTCAAAAATTGTTTCTCAATCTCAGCGTCTACAAATGAAGTGGAGTTGTGTTCATCTTTTTGTCTGTTGGATATGAATCTTCTTCTTGTTTATTCTTACGGCCTCTGGTGGTAGAAAATATTTGATGGAGAAATTTGTGGGTATTGCCAGCGGCTGATTTTTCGTAACAGTTACCTTTCTCAATTGTAAGCAAATTCAAGAGCTTTTCTTTGGAATTTATTAAGGAACTTTTAGGATTTGAAGCTTTTGAGAACAGATTTATGAACTTAAGTATTTCAATGGTGAATGGCTATTTACAATTTAAACTACGGAAACTACAGAGATTTAAAAAGGGACAGGTTTATGCAAGCCAATGTAACCAGACTGAGAGGCAAACGTCCTATCTTCCCTGATGTACTGAGAACTTTTGGTGAACAGAGAACAATGGCGTCGACATTTTGAGTGAGTTTGTTCTGAAGTTAAGGCTTAAATGTATTAGTGCTTCTTGAGCGAATTCTGATTTCAAATCAAGAAGCGTCGCACAGTGGGGCAAAATCACCAAAAGTTGGCATTAAATCAACCAACAGGGCTATGAACCTGAAATTTGGCACAAATTCTACTGATACCAATGTTAATGCATAGTCAAAGTTTCTAATGGCCACGCCCATTATTAGGGTTACCACCCATACAACAATTTTTAAGATTTCGAAATTTCTCAAAATGTTAATAAAACTTTGTGTATCATAAATGATTATTATTCTAGGTATTTTCTTATTGATTTTAATGCAATTGCATTTATAAACAAATTAAAAAAAGGGGTGCCCCCATTTAAAGCTTTCCCACACGTTTCAACTTTGTCAGGACTGGTGGTTACATCGTGAATTAGTTTCGCAACTCCCGACTGCCCAGTTGCTCGCAAACTCATTTCGGCCGCAAATGTTAATTCCGAAAGAGACGTTGATTTTCTCAGCTCTTCAGTTTTTTGTCGTTTTGTCCTTTCTGATCGTTCTTCAAAAGACACAGACGGGCGACCACGTTTAGATTTTAAAGGACATTTATATATGAAGAGAATGGGAGTGTTAAGCCAAATTCTATTGGTTTTTAAAAATATTGGCTCTACACGACTATACTTTTCCCAACGCGTTTTCAATTGCCATTTCAATTTGTAAATTTTTATATTTATATCGTTTTCAATGGTGTAATGGTAGAGCATTGAGTCCGCCTAACAACCTCTTCTTTCAAAAACTTTATCTGGCTTTCCAGTGCTTGATAACCTGACGTCTTCATTATATTGTAAAGGTCTTGCCTGGTAACTGACAACGTTTTGGATGTTGTTCGGCCTAAGAAGTTTCAAAAATACTATAACTCTTGCCAAAAACATGTATTTTAAGAAAATGACGTCAACAACAAAAATGTACGCTACAGGGGAGCAAATTGTAGCAAGAAAACTTGACATATTCTGAAAGAAGACAAACCATTGAACAAAATGACGTATTAAACATATTGGGATTCCACGGGAAACACAACTAATCGCATAAGGATTTCAGAAAAATGCAAAAAAAAAACATACATTTTTCATTTTTAACTAAAAATTAAAATAACAAGAATATTTTTTCTCAAAAAAACTTAACATATAAAAACGCACCTGAGCTTACTGATTCCATTGCAAAAAGATTTAATTTAATACACGTAATAAATAAAAAATAGTACACAATTTACTAAAACATCGCAAAGTGGTGAAAAGAGGTCTACAGTCTACACTCGACGCAAAACGTGAACTTACTCTTCAATTGTGACACTCTCCAGTAGATCACGTGATGCAAAAAAACTTTTTCTCTCTCATTTCTAATTTTCTGTAATATTTCGGAGAGAAATAGAACGGTTATTTTCAACAAAGCTGAACTTCATAATTTGATTAAATGCCAGCTTTTTTGCGTTTTGCTCCATTGTGCGGCGGTTGACTATTATTTTTGCCAATGGAATGGTTTCAGAAGAGTTCTTTTTGATTCTGGATGATTCAGGACGTCCAATGGAAAACTACATTAACTTAAAACAGTTGAAAATGGATGCACCTTAAATTTTGACAGTTCGAAGTAACTGAAAAGTAAGTGAAAAAAAAATGGGTGAAATAATCCATTTTCTAAATGCACTCTTTTGCCTACAAAAACAGAAAATCATGGAAAAGTAAACGGTACGTCGAAAGAAGTGAAACGCACTGTAACAAAATAAATAATATATAATGTGTTTTTGGAAACTAAAACGGTTTATTCAAAAAATAAAATACAAATTTGGTGTACAACGGACGTGCTTATGGTTGTATATATAAACTAACAAAACGTTTTATTTGGCTACACGTTGCGTGGCTAGTTTTTTTTGTTTAATTTTAATTAAAACACAAATTTTTAATTTAAATACCAACTTTTCTTAAGTATGTTTTTCTTTTAAATAGACGTGTACACGTTTACGTATGTATATATTATATAAATGAAAAAAATTAAAAAAAAAACAATTTACTTTTAAGTCATAAATTAGGCGTATAGAAAAAATATTGGTTCGTACACTGTAATATATATGTATATGTACGCTAAATATATTTTATAAATAAAAAAATCTGCAATTCTTTGTTTTATTGTAGACTGTTTCTGAACACATTGGGATCAAAGGAGTTGTTGTTTCTTCAGCTTACAGTGGTGACTCCTTATCATTGCATATATCAAACGAATTTCGTGGGCCAAAATTTGGTTTCGACAATAGAGTCTCAGGAAACCCAGTAGGTAAACGTTTTCTTCAATTTGCTTTTGGAGTATGCTTCATTAAAACAACGAACAGTCTCTTTTTTTCCCAGTGTCCTTCATTTGTGTTTTTCAAAATTCAGAGATCTCGGTGTTAGTGAGAGACTCTTGATACACATATGCGCTTGTTGGACCATGAAAAGCTGATCCTTTGTTTGTCCACAAGCAAGTTTTTCCCACTTTGGGTCAAGGTACTTTTGAATAGCATGCTTTGGACTCTTGTTCTCTTTTTTGGCTTCGCTAGTATCCATGAGGAGTTCAGAATCACCAAGAGTATCTTTTAAAATGCTTGGCGGTGAGAACACAATGGAATTGGTTGAAGTAAGGAATTTACTTGGCGTCTCCGTTTCGTAGGGCATCTTTTTTTCGACTTTTATATCATTCTCCCAGCTAGCACTGAGGGCTTTACGGGCTTTCTTTGTGGGTTGACGGCCTGTTTGCGAATTGGCACTTTTGTTTGCTTCGCTTTTTATTAACATTTGTGAATTCTGAGTGTCGTTCAGTTGTTCGTCGTAGATTATCTCGGCCAGATCCTCTACAAGACTTGATGGACTTGGTGGAATATACCTATCACCTTTGCGTTTCTTTCCCAGCGCAGCCAGTGCATCTTTGAAAGGGGTAGGTGTTCTGGGACCCAGTAGGCTTTTGTGTGGTGTTTCAATTGAGGAGTTCTCGTGTTCTTTCTTTATTTCCATGCCAAAGCGATTGTAAGTCTTTCGAACCGGAGTGCTAGCTCGTAGATTCATATCGTCAAAAGTCGTCAAACATGGCGAATTAAGGAATTGACTTGGCGAGAAGGGTAATGGTTTTATAGGGGTCATTACAGGAGAATCGGGTAATTTGATTGCATTTGAGTTGGATGGAGCAGATTGTATAGCCTCAGAGTTTTGCACCTGGCGAGATTTCTTCAAAATATTTGGTGGCTTGTTTTGTTGTACCTACAAATAGAAAACCAAAATAAAAATTAATCCAATTAATTATAAATATGTATATTTAAGTGGTTCTTATTCATACAAATCAATACATTATGGAAGTAATGAAAACAAATACTAAAATACCATTCGCCGGCTAAATGCGTAAAACCTCTAAGTCCACTTTTGGACAAAATTGGGTTTTTAATGGCATTTTCATTAGAAACCAATTCTGCATAAATTGCTTAAATCACCTATATCTTATGCAACGTAGTTCTGTCAGAATCTTAGGTAAAAATTCATCATTTAAATGGAGTTTAATTCAACATATATTTATATATGCATATGTTTCTGTTACCCCCCCTGTAAAATAAGTCAAAGTGGATTTGAGCCAATGCCATGTCATCGTCATTATCTGGTTTCTGAGTAAGCATTACATTTTTATTGAACTGTTGAAGATAAAAATTGTACAAGGTTTACGCGTCACTTAATTATATACTCAATCGAAAAATTACTAAGTTTATGTCAGTAACGTAGCTAGGGAAGGGGTGAGGGAATGGTGTTTATCTTTAATTAGTTAATTTAATTTCGTACTGTATATTATGAAACTATAATTTCTGATTTTTGATTTCTGAATTAAGGCAGTTTCATTGTCGACTTAAGGCACACAATTTGAAAATAAAGAAGATTATCTTGGAAACCATTTGTTCCCAAAGCCAGATTATACTTTTCCGAAGGTTTTTGATGTACCTACTAATCTAAAGTAAATAAAAAGAAGCTTTATTTTTTTTTCTTTTGTTTAATTTGAGTGAGCAATAGAAAAATGAACTTCAAAGTAAAAAATTTTAGGAATTCAACAAACGCGTTACCAAGGATTATTGGGGGAAAAGAAAGCTCAAAGCTTTCCAAGTTTAAATTATGCTTATTTTATGGTTGTTAAAAGCAATACTGTCGTTAAGAGATTGAAGTTTAATATTAACATACCTTGGAGACAACTTTTGTTTTTGCATTATTGTGAATCCGATCGATTAGTGAAGACTGAAGTGACTTCTCTTGATGGCTAGTGCTTGACGAACCACTTCCCATTTTAATTAATTCCTTTAAATTGGAACGCGAATTCTTTAGACTTGTTACAACACGTGGCTGCTGCGTGGATTTGCGTCCACCGTCAGCATACTCATACTTCCTCCGCATTGTTGAGTTCCAATGATTTTTGATGGCATTGTCTGTTCGACCAGGCAGAAGTTTTGCTATCTTCGCCCATTGATTGCCATATTGAATGTGGGCCTGGTAGATAATTTTATCTTCGTCCTCGGTCCAGGCCGTTTTCTTAATGTTTGGATTGAGATGATTGTGCCATCTTTCGCGACACTGTTTGCCTATTCGCCCATTGAGATATCGTGCAATAAGTGTCCATTTCTTGGGACCATAACGACGCACAAGTTCTATAACCTTGTCATCTTCTTCTCGTGTCCAGGGACCTTTTATTAAATCTGGATTTAGTACTTTTGCCCATCGCTGTTGGATTTGTTGGTCAGTGCGATCTTTGAACATTGCAGTTATGATATCCCATTTCTCGCCATATTGCAATACAAGCTGTTTCAGAGTTACATCGTCAGATCTAGACCAACGCTTACCTGCTGCAGTATTTTTGGAACTAATGCTGCTATCGTCATCCCCACCACCGACATCTGAAAAATCCGAATAGTCGCATTCGGCTTCGGGATTTGAGTCACTCTCTTGCATCTGCATTTGCATTGTTTCACTTGTTTTTAATGACAGTTTTAAAATAAATCACTTTTCTTCACCGCGCCTCCAACGGGAGCAGTTGTGGAAAAATTTATCTTGACCTTGTATTTGATATTTGTGCACTTTGCCACAACAATATAAACAATCTCCAAAATATTGGGCGTGTAAATTTTCACTATAATGCTCGAAAATGTCTAAATTTGAAGTCGCAGAGAATAGGGCTCCACAGCTCAAGCAAGTTATTTTTTCTTCTTTATGCAAATCACTTCTCAGACGGTAATTTGTTGAATCGCTTTCAGTTTTACCTAAACGAAGGAAACTATTATTCGAATCGCCATTTGTGGCCATTTAAATTGGAAAAAACTTTGTACACTTTAAATTGCTGGGCTGGCGGGATTTTAAGATTTAATTGGAAGATTTTTAATTTAACTGAACACCTGCTCAAAATTTTATTTCACGGAAAAAATCGTTTTGGTTTGAAAAATTGAAATGT
Organism: Leucozona laternaria; assembly: GCA_932273885.2. Taxonomy (NCBI): domain Eukaryota; kingdom Metazoa; phylum Arthropoda; class Insecta; order Diptera; family Syrphidae; genus Leucozona; species Leucozona laternaria. The sequence goes on along the minus strand of OW026366.1, from coordinate 256,982,736 downwards.
CGTCAGTGACAGATGGGAAATGACATCAATATGAAATAGTTCAGATAAGCATAGCGTGTATTAATGGACGTGTTCAACGTTGAAAGCGGTTTTTTAAGTTAAGACCGCAATCGAGCTGCTGTGCAATGGAACTATGCGGCAATTTATGACTTTTAGGTCTGGATGAGAAATCATCGACTTCCCAAATTAACACATGCACTATTTCACAAAACGGCTACTTCAATAATGTATCACTTTTGACAAGCAGATAACGGCACAACTACGTTCAAGACTTTTTGTAAAAGTAAAAATAAAGGCATTCAAGCTTTTTGCAAAAATTGGAAAAGTAAAAAAGAATAAAAATTCTTGAACTTAGTTAAGCCCTATTCCAACGAAATTATACTATGATTGCATTTAATTTCTACTCTTTTATAAAATCGGTAATCTATAAAAGACTGAACAAATTACTTGGAATAAAGCCAAACGAAGTTTTTTTTTCGAGTATTAAGCCTAGTTCGCAGATAGGAAAAACTAAATTGTATATCTACAATTTTAATCTCTACAAGCACTTGCCAAAAGCCGTGCAAATTTTTGAAGTTGGAGAAACGAAAAAAATTCTAAGAAGTCCATTATTCGGTTTTATTTTAGTTTTGTTTATTTAATAAGTTCCTTGTTTGTTTTATGTTTGTTTGTTTATTTAATAGATTTGGGTATCAGCTGTCAATATTTTTCCAGCTAAATTAAGCTTTGCGCATTGTTTTTCCGCGCAAAATGAAGTGGAGACTTTTGTTTACCTTTTCGCGTACAGCGGTTAGAACTGTCAAATTTTTGCGAAGGAGCTGCGTACTGCTTGGAAACAAATTGGTGATAACTGCGCTGGGAAAAATTTTATATGGGATATACATAAATGTAGTCTCGATCTGCGTACTAGGCTTAAGTCGAGAAAACAAAATGGCCTTGAGTTGAAAAATAGTTAAAATTAAATGGAAATTGATTTTATTTATTTCTCACAAAAATAAATAAAATGGATGTAGATTCTTGTCGTAGCTGTCAAAGCAAATACACACATGAGAACATACCCAAGTCTGTTTTTTCAAACACAAATTAATTTCGACTCCACTCTGCTCCTTAGAGGGTATATAAAGCCCGAACCACACTACTCTCGTGTGGTGTGTTGTGGAGTAGTGTATCGCTGTCATTCCAATGTATTTCATAGATTTCGACACAACACATCACACGATACAAATATGGCTCTACGCATATGAATTACACTAGAGCGATAGCGACACACTACTCCCCAACACACCACACGAGAGTAGTGTGGTTCGGGCTTAATATGGACATGGAGTGCTCGTTTTTATTCTCAATATACTCAAGTTTCAGTAAGTTCAAAGATACCCCTTTTTCCGAGAATCAACAGAAGTTTTTTGTGTAGAATTTTTGTATGACGAATTGACGAGACAGCGAAAAGAGAAAAAACTGCACATTGGAGGAAAAAAAAACGAAAAAAGAACATTTCAATATCTGTAAAACAATATATAAACACTAACAAATTTCAAGAATTACTTCAAATTACAATTTCGAAAGAAAATAAGTAAATCATTACCGACAATTGAAACAGTGTCCCCTATCAATATACTACAATAGGCGTTTTCCTCTTTTTTGTTAGCTCTTAGCAATGCATTGAGCAGAGTCTGAGCGAACCGAGTATGCTCTGATCAGAGTACGATCAGAGCTCTCCGATTAATTTTTGAAACACACTTGAGCACTGAATTGTTGTCAATTGTCATATGAAGGATAATCCGTCAAATTACATGAAAATTGTATAAAGCTGGCTATGCTCAGCAATTTGCTCGGTTATATTATTCTGAGCTCACGATGCACGCTCCAAGCTAGCTCTGATGAAAAAAAAACACGTTGAGCACTCTGATGTGTCTGAGCTAAAAAATAAACACGGATCCTTTTCTGACAGTTCAATGCTTTGCTCTGAGCTAAAAAAGAAAAACGCTTAATGCATTACCGATAGAAAAGACAAAAGAGCACTCCATATTATATTATCCTCTAAACTCTGCTGCTTAAGGTAATTTCCTTAAAAAAAAAACAACTCGAAACAAGACAATCAAAGGATTTTGGAGTATTAACCCACGGTAATTAATTCCACGGGGCATGAATTATGATTGAATTATTAAAATGTCTAGAAAAAAAACAATAGAGGCACACAAATGCATGGCAGTGCAGTGACATAATAATAGCCGTGTTTTTTTGAAATCCCCGAGGAAATTGATCGACAAAACGTTACATGTTAATTGCAATAACAACTAATCCTCTTTGGGTTTAGCTAAGCGCGGAGAATTCTCGGGGCTTAACTTAAGCACGGAGAAAAACTGTATTACCGGCGTGCATTGCAGACTTGTCATCCATAGTTTGTATGGAAACTCCATTTTGTTTCTGTAATGGCGTCCCTAATCCCCGATGTCGTTTTTTTCAAACAAATCCCTCCGGGCTTGCAAAAAAACACGGCTAATGTGATATAGGACCCTGTGCCTACCTTCTGTAACTCTCGCATGGATAAAAGTGGTTGAGAAATGATACAAAATGGAACAAAACTCATACAACTTGTTTCCATTTTCATAGTTTCTCGACTGATTTTGCGAGATGCGAGAGTTACAGAACGTAGGCACTGATTAGATTGTGACTTTTTACTACGCAATGACGATGGTTTTATGGTGGAGCTGTGTCAATCGTGATTGATTCGGTCTTTGCGACCCGTTCACCAAAAAGAACGATTGACTGCAATCACAGTAAACCGAAACAATCAATCCCATTATCAATCATTTCAGTTTTCAAATAAACGAGGTGACGCGAAGTATGTTTCGTTCATTACAATCGTTCTCAATCAATTCACGCAAAAAAATAAAAACACACAAAAAAAAAACAGAAGCGCATCAAAAGGTAAAGAAACTTATCTAAATGAATGAAATAAAAAACCACCACACACATGTAATTATTTGTTCTCAGTTTAATTCCGTTTATTTGTGTTTGTAGTTTCTTGTGTTTCTTTCTCATATGGTTCGGGCAGTGTTCAGTGTCTGTTTTGTACGTTGTACCTATCATTTGATTGAGAATGACTTGAAAGAACGAAACGTATATCGTTCATGTGAACGATTGAAATTTGGATACATTGGTATACGGCACGGGTCACAATCACAAAGACCGAATCAATCTGATTGCCAATGTGAACGATGCGATCTTTGTGCTTTAAAAAGTGCGTTATCAATAAAGGTATTATTTTTTTAATTTGTAAGGTAGGTTTTTTATCTACATTTATCTTTGAATCGCAACCAAAAAAAGGAATGAACGCTTGAAAAGAAGTTCCCATTTTATTGGCAACAAAAATGAAACTGAAACCAAAATGATTGAAAAAATGAACGATTGAAAAGAACGAATCATTGAACTGAACGACAAATGAACGATTGAATCTTTTAAAATGAACGATTGACACACCTCTATTTTATGGGCGAAATCGGTGAGGAGCTCTGTTCCCCTTTTTGTTTTCGAAGAAAGTGGTCGTAGTTTGGTTTTTTGCCACTTTTGGAAATTTTAAATAAATATTATTCATTTTTCCCATGTCCATTTTAAAATATTTATTGAAAACTAAATTTACGAAAACGATGATGGAATAATTAAATATAAACTATTTGTCACTCAGTTGACATTTCGATCTTTTAGCAAACGCTTGTAGAGATAAGAAAAGATTAGATCAAATTTATTTCTTTGAGGTGTAGTCTCCATGTTGTGTAGGAATACGTATTTTGTATTTAATATAAAAATAAGAAAAATTAAAGGGTAATTTTAAAGATAATTAAAATTTTTTCTTTGATTTAATATTTTCTCAACATAAGTTTGAGTGTTTAAATTATTTTAAAAATTAATCTTTAAAATTTTTTATTTTTCATATTAAATAAAGATCAAATTTAGTACAGCTCCAACTGCGTATCCGGCTTAAACAAATAAAATACAATATTTTAATAATAATAAAACTTTAACTTTAATTTGCTTACAGCTTTACAAATAATTTTTTATAATTAATTTTGTTTAAATACGTTTGTATTTACACAACTTGAAAATTCTATTTGTACCTTAAAAATATTTACTTTAAAATCTCTCTCATAATACATTTATCTTAATTATTTTTGTTTCCTTTTTAAATACAATAATCTAATACGATTTCATAATCTAGTATTTTAATTTAGGCTGTGTAAATATTCTCCACTTAAAATTTATACAATATGTTCTTTACGGAATTTACACAAAAATAAGTGCAATTGTGTTGAGAGTTTCTATGTTTGGATTAACGAACTGGCCATAAACTATGTATTTAAAACTTTATTTTTATCTGCATATTTAATGTAACAATAATAAGTCATTTTTTTGTTTGTTGATTTGAAAACTTTTTAATTGTAAATATAAATATCTCTATGAAAAACCTGACAACATTATTATTATTGTGTTTCATTTTGTAATTACTATTTATTGAAATCTCAACACGAGAAATATATTGTTTTAACAATTTTATATTAACGCAACCCCATTCTATATTCATTATGATTTTTATCAATAGTGCTTTCTACGCCTGTATTGGCAGTGATTTTTGGTAAAAATTAAATTATTCTATATTAATTTTCGTTTTGTAGCTAATAATTAGTAATGTAAATATAATTGTGGCTATTACTTTCAAATAATTAATTTTTTTAATATCTTACTTTTCTACTGAGTGGTTTTTGTTTGCTTTGTTATTATCATGTTCTTGAACTTTATTTACATTTTTCTTCTCATAATAATTTATATTGCTAACATGTCATTGCTCTGGGTCAGTTAAAAATACTTATTTAAATTTTGTTTTGGGATTTTTTTACGATATGTCAATTTTAACTGGTGTGAATCGAGTTATTATTTTTCGTTTGGTTTGATGATTGTCCTAATAGACGGTGAATACTGATTACACATTCACACGTTGTATTTCAAAACGGGCGTTCGTTACACGCCGCTGGCTCCACTGGACATGAACAATACTTGGATTATAAAAATGTCTAGAAAAAAAATAACGGAGGCACAAAAATCCCAAACTATGCGGTTACATATCCATACAAATCAGATAGTGGATTGGATTGTGGTTGTGATGTTCGACATCGTTCATGTCCAGTGGTGGCAGCATATTTTCACGTTTAATGATTTTTAAAAAATTTATTTAATATTTGAAAGATTTTAATTTTTATTCAAATTTGTTTAATTTTGAGTGTTTTTGCCGAATATTATTATTAAGGTGGCAACAGTTTTGTTTATCTTTTTTACTTCTTTGTTGTATTTTATTTTTTTATTCTTTGTTAAAATAATGTATTAACTATTGGAAAATATTTCAAACTCTTTATTTTGTTGGAATCAATTTAATTTTTCCGTTGGGTTTTGTTTTTCGAAAATTGCATACCGACATAAATAAACAGTGATTTTTTAGCTGGTTTGGTTTTGGCAACACTGGTTTTGACAGCTGACGTGTGTTTAGTACCTTGTGTCACTAGCCGTGTTTTTTTTGCAAGTCCATATGGATTTGTCGAAAAAAACGACATCGGGACTAATAGTTTTACACGTAAATACAACAACAACTTAAATCCATATAGACTTAGCTAAGTCCAGATAATTATCGGGACTTACGTACTGTAAGTAAGAAGTTCCTAAGTCCCGATGTCGTTTTTTTCGACAAATCCATATGGACTTGCAAAAAAACACGCCTACTGTCAAACAGCTTCAGTTTGGTTTGCAATTTAACCATGGATCGTCTTACAAATGAACAACGCTTGCAAATTATTGAATTTTACTATCAAAATTCGTGCTCGGTTCGAAATGTTCATCGCGCGCTGCTTGTGTTCAGCGATGAGGCTCATTTTCGGTTGAATGGGTACGTAAATAAGCAAAATTGCCGCATTTGGAGTGAAGATCAGCCAGAAGCATTGCAACAGCTACCAATGCATCCCGAAAAAGCCACTGTTTGGTGCGGTTTATGGGCCGGCGGCATTATTGGGTCTATTTCTTCAAAGATGATGCGAATCGCAGCGTTACTGTCAATGGTGAACGCTACCGAGCGATGATAACAAACTTTTTTTTGCCCGAAATGGAAGTTCTTGACTTGCATGATATGTGGTTTCAACAAGACGGTGCCACATGCCACACAGCACGCGAAACAATGGCGCAATTGCGAGGCGAGTTTGGTGAACAGTTAATTTCACGTTTCGGGCCGGTCAATTGGCCGCCTAGATCGTGCGATTTGACACCATTAGATTATTTTTTGTGGGGGTATGTCAAGGCTAATGTCTATAGGGACAAGCCCGCTTCGATTGACGCACTGGAAGCCAACAGCCATGCATTCATTCGTGAGTTACCGGCCGATATGTGTGAAAGAGTATGCCAAAATTGGACTCAGCGGATGGGCTACCTGAGACGCAGCGGCGGTCAACATTTGCATGAAATTATCTTTAAACATTAAATTGCAAGGTTCAAACTATCGATTCAAATAAATATTTCATTCATTTTTTCGAATTTTTTGTGTTTTTTTTTTTTTAAAAAGTTCTAAACCTCTTAAAAAATCACCCGTTAGTTGTAATGGCCGGTGGTGCGTTCTTTTTCTAACCAAAGTTGACTATAGTTAACTTTCATCGTTCCTTTAATTCAGAAAAGTAACTTTGAGTAACTTTATGGCGTCATAAAGTCGTTCCTAAACTCAATGTTAAAGCGTCAAAAAGTAACTTTTAGTAACATTTTCCAACTCATCTCATTGATATGAGTTGAAATGGTTAATCTATCAAACTCAGGTGAAACTGCAATGTTTTCATTTTGTGGTTATCTTTTGTTTACTTTTCATTTTATCTTTTTTATTTATTCCAAATGTATTTCGATTTTTTTCAACATTTATCGTTTGACAGATCAACCATATTTATAACTTTGATCGTTCCTAAATGAAAAGTTACCCAAAGTAATTTTTTTAACTATGACATTCCAAATTTTATTTTTGACACGTCAACCATAGTTAACTTTAGTTAGAAAAAGAACGCACCACTGCGGATCCAATTTATCTTAATCGGTGGATTTGATAACAGTTAGTCCCAGTTTTTCAGTGTTGAGTTAAACCAGAGTTAGCAAACTCTAGAAGTAAATTAAACCACGGTTAACTGAGGAAGCAGTTTTTCAGTGGAGAACGCATTCGGAACGACTAAACAAACTCGGTGGATAAAACATCAAAAGCATCTGCTAAGTTAATCCTGAGTTAACTCACCAAATTTGATGAGTTAACTCAGGTTTAACTTGAATCTCACACTGAAAAACTTGACCTTAACACGTAAAAATAAGCTCATCGACTGATCGAGGTGAATAGCATGTCACGTACACATTTAATTCAAAAGCGAACCAACCCTCTAGTAAGCCCTGAGTAAAAAAAATAAATATATTTCATTAGGTGCTGATTACACCCCATATCAGATATTATGCACATAATGATTAGAATCCTCGGCATCCATTTCAATTTGCCTTCACGCTCGAAATCAGAGATTATCTACAATCTACATAATTGAGTATCTTTCATGGCCCAAATAGTCTCTTAATTATAACCACTGAATGGTTTTATTAAATTGGAATATCCATTCACCATCATCTTCAAGGACAGTTTTGTCGGCATATGGGGTTCCCTTTGCAAAACCGATCGCAGTGGACGTCTACACATCGCCAGAAAAATACCAAAGGGAAAATCAAAATTCGAATATATACATTATTTATCTAGTGAGAATAAGTAAGATTTTAGCGGGCATTTATTTTTAAAGTTTGTATATATCCTCTTCGGCAAGGCCGTAACCAGGGGGGGGGGATCAGAGTGCATTTCTATATCACACTTTTTCGCTTCAGTATGTATGATATTTTAATCAAATTTCTGCTGTAGTTATTAATAATGTTCAAAATTTTCTGATTTTAGTATAAAGAGTATCTATAGGTTTCTTCATAATTTTTGATGAACGTAGTAAAGTACCTACCGTACCTACGCTGACAATTCTTAAGTACAACCGCAAGTATAACCACTTTTGCTTGAACTGCATACGGTACCTATATCTAAAGCGGCCCATGCACATTATGCAAGTGTCATACACGTACACGGAACAAATCGAGAAACCGGCACAAAAACTCTAAATATTTTGATTTTTTCCATACCGTGTGCTACTAGACACAGCGGTCAAAGAGTGCAACAAGGATCTGTTTACTAACACCCATAAGCTTTTAAAAATTCTGGCGACATTACCGGTTTCAACATGCACACCGGAAAGAACATTTTCGACAATAAAACGTCTGAAAACTTATTTAAACAATTCTACCGGTGAAGAAAGACTAAAAGGATTGGCGTTAATGTCAGTTCATCGACAAATTGAGATTGACACTGAGGTTAACGATGTATTTGAAGCTAAAGCCTAGTACGCAGCTGATGCGAAACGAAAAATCCCATAAACGAGAATTTCGTCCTCCTTTTCGTTTTGCAGTACGCTGTTCGATGAGCGAAATCGATAATAGCGAGAGGTCTCCGCTCTTTTTTCGCACTCAATTAATTGCCCGGACCATTAATTGTGTGCGGAAAAGTGGCATTTGAGGTTTGTTCGTGTCTGTATTTGTTGTTTCTTTCAACACAAAATGGCTTTCTGAGATTTTTTTGCGCTTGTGTTTGTTTTTGCAAATGGTTACGCTTTCAATTGTCATTTTTTCGCTGTGGTTTTCGTAAGCATTTCGCTGTCGTGTTGGAGACCACAGAAAAAATTCGTTTCGCATCAGCAGCGTACTAGGCTTAAGGCCAGAAGACTGAATATACAGCAGTGTTGCCAGATACAAAAAAAATTAAGAAACCCCCCAGATTACCACATTTTATCAACTTAAACCCCTAATTTTTTTCAACTTTATATTCTTATTGTGAATAAATTTGTTTTTAATTTAATTAATTCACACAGCTACAATATTCACAATTTCTGAGTAAAGTTCGGATTATTTACTCGACATTCAAATTATCCGCAAATTAAATCCTTCCAGTAAAAAAACTTAGCGTTTCACACTTTTATTTCGAAATAATAAATGTATGTAAGTTTTGACTGATGAAAACTGGAAAAAAATAATGAATTATATTTAAATTGCCAAGTACATAAATTTGCTAATCCTAATCGACACTTAATCGGGCCATTAAAACACTTTGAACGTTAATTATAAGATATACTGTTTAGATATTGTGAAACATAAGGGAGGTTGATAATTGATTAAAAAGTTCCAAATTGCTTATTAAGAACTTTAATTCAGTCCAGGCCCAGTTTTTCAGTGCGCGATTAAAGTTTAACCCGAGTTAAATCATCATATTTGGTGGGTTAAATCAGGATTAACTGAACAGGTGCTTTTGATGTTTTATGCAAAGAGTTTGTTTAGTCATTTCGTGTACATTCGCACTGAAAAATGGCTTCCTCAGTTCACTGTGGGTTAGTTTAGTTCTAGAGTTAGCTCACATGCCACACAGCACGCGAAACAATGGCGCAATTGCGAGGCGAGTTTGGTGAACAGTTAATTTCACGTTTCGGGCCGGTCAATTGGCCGCCTAGATCGTGCGATTTGACACCATTAGATTATTTTTTGTGGGGGTATGTCAAGGCTAATGTCTATAGGGACAAGCCCGCTTCGATTGACGCACTGGAAGCCAACAGCCATGCATTCATTCGTGAGTTACCGGCCGATATGTGTGAAAGAGTATGCCAAAATTGGACTCAGCGGATGGGCTACCTGAGACGCAGCGGCGGTCAACATTTGCATGAAATTATCTTTAAACATTAAATTGCAAGGTTCAAACTATCGATTCAAATAAATATTTCATTCATTTTTTCGAATTTTTTGTGTTTTTTTTTTTTTAAAAAGTTCTAAACCTCTTAAAAAATCACCCGTTAGTTGTAATGGCCGGTGGTGCGTTCTTTTTCTAACCAAAGTTGACTATAGTTAACTTTCATCGTTCCTTTAATTCAGAAAAGTAACTTTGAGTAACTTTATGGCGTCATAAAGTCGTTCCTAAACTCAATGTTAAAGCGTCAAAAAGTAACTTTTAGTAACATTTTCCAACTCATCTCATTGATATGAGTTGAAATGGTTAATCTATCAAACTCAGGTGAAACTGCAATGTTTTCATTTTGTGGTTATCTTTTGTTTACTTTTCATTTTATCTTTTTTATTTATTCCAAATGTATTTCGATTTTTTTCAACATTTATCGTTTGACAGATCAACCATATTTATAACTTTGATCGTTCCTAAATGAAAAGTTACCCAAAGTAATTTTTTTAACTATGACATTCCAAATTTTATTTTTGACACGTCAACCATAGTTAACTTTAGTTAGAAAAAGAACGCACCACTGCGGATCCAATTTATCTTAATCGGTGGATTTGATAACAGTTAGTCCCAGTTTTTCAGTGTTGAGTTAAACCAGAGTTAGCAAACTCTAGAAGTAAATTAAACCACGGTTAACTGAGGAAGCAGTTTTTCAGTGGAGAACGCATTCGGAACGACTAAACAAACTCGGTGGATAAAACATCAAAAGCATCTGCTAAGTTAATCCTGAGTTAACTCACCAAATTTGATGAGTTAACTCAGGTTTAACTTGAATCTCACACTGAAAAACTTGACCTTAACACGTAAAAATAAGCTCATCGACTGATCGAGGTGAATAGCATGTCACGTACACATTTAATTCAAAAGCGAACCAACCCTCTAGTAAGCCCTGAGTAAAAAAAATAAATATATTTCATTAGGTGCTGATTACACCCCATATCAGATATTATGCACATAATGATTAGAATCCTCGGCATCCATTTCAATTTGCCTTCACGCTCGAAATCAGAGATTATCTACAATCTACATAATTGAGTATCTTTCATGGCCCAAATAGTCTCTTAATTATAACCACTGAATGGTTTTATTAAATTGGAATATCCATTCACCATCATCTTCAAGGACAGTTTTGTCGGCATATGGGGTTCCCTTTGCAAAACCGATCGCAGTGGACGTCTACACATCGCCAGAAAAATACCAAAGGGAAAATCAAAATTCGAATATATACATTATTTATCTAGTGAGAATAAGTAAGATTTTAGCGGGCATTTATTTTTAAAGTTTGTATATATCCTCTTCGGCAAGGCCGTAACCAGGGGGGGGGATCAGAGTGCATTTCTATATCACACTTTTTCGCTTCAGTATGTATGATATTTTAATCAAATTTCTGCTGTAGTTATTAATAATGTTCAAAATTTTCTGATTTTAGTATAAAGAGTATCTATAGGTTTCTTCATAATTTTTGATGAACGTAGTAAAGTACCTACCGTACCTACGCTGACAATTCTTAAGTACAACCGCAAGTATAACCACTTTTGCTTGAACTGCATACGGTACCTATATCTAAAGCGGCCCATGCACATTATGCAAGTGTCATACACGTACACGGAACAAATCGAGAAACCGGCACAAAAACTCTAAATATTTTGATTTTTTCCATACCGTGTGCTACTAGACACAGCGGTCAAAGAGTGCAACAAGGATCTGTTTACTAACACCCATAAGCTTTTAAAAATTCTGGCGACATTACCGGTTTCAACATGCACACCGGAAAGAACATTTTCGACAATAAAACGTCTGAAAACTTATTTAAACAATTCTACCGGTGAAGAAAGACTAAAAGGATTGGCGTTAATGTCAGTTCATCGACAAATTGAGATTGACACTGAGGTTAACGATGTATTTGAAGCTAAAGCCTAGTACGCAGCTGATGCGAAACGAAAAATCCCATAAACGAGAATTTCGTCCTCCTTTTCGTTTTGCAGTACGCTGTTCGATGAGCGAAATCGATAATAGCGAGAGGTCTCCGCTCTTTTTTCGCACTCAATTAATTGCCCGGACCATTAATTGTGTGCGGAAAAGTGGCATTTGAGGTTTGTTCGTGTCTGTATTTGTTGTTTCTTTCAACACAAAATGGCTTTCTGAGATTTTTTTGCGCTTGTGTTTGTTTTTGCAAATGGTTACGCTTTCAATTGTCATTTTTTCGCTGTGGTTTTCGTAAGCATTTCGCTGTCGTGTTGGAGACCACAGAAAAAATTCGTTTCGCATCAGCAGCGTACTAGGCTTAAGGCCAGAAGACTGAATATACAGCAGTGTTGCCAGATACAAAAAAAATTAAGAAACCCCCCAGATTACCACATTTTATCGTCGTGTTGGAGACCACAGAAAAAATTCGTTTCGCATCAGCAGCGTACTAGGCTTAAGGCCAGAAGACTGAATATACAGCAGTGTTGCCAGATACAAAAAAAATTAAGAAACCCCCCAGATTACCACATTTTATCAACTTAAACCCCTAATTTTTTTTCAACTTTATATTCTTATTGTGAATAAATTTGTTTTTAATTTAATTAATTCACACAGCTACAATATTCACAATTTCTGAGTAAAGTTCGGATTATTTACTCGACATTCAAATTATCCGCAAATTAAATCCTTCCAGTAAAAAAACTTAGCGTTTCACACTTTTATTTCGAAATAATAAATGTATGTAAGTTTTGACTGATGAAAACTGGAAAAAAATAATGAATTATATTTAAATTGCCAAGTACATAAATTTGCTAATCCTAATCGACACTTAATCGGGCCATTAAAACACTTTGAACGTTAATTATAAGATATACTGTTTAGATATTGTGAAACATAAGGGAGGTTGATAATTGATTAAAAAGTTCCAAATTGCTTATTAAGAACTTTAATCCAGTCCAGGCCCAGTTTTTCAGTGCGCGATTAAAGTTTAACCCGAGTTAAATCATCATATTTGGTGGGTTTAATCAGGATTAACTGAACAGGTGCTTTTGATGTTTTATGCAAAGAGTTTGTTTAGTCATTTCGTGTACATTCGCACTGAAAAATGGCTTCCTCAGTTCACTGTGGGTAAGTTTAGTTCTAGAGTTAGCTCACTATGGTTTAACTCACCAGAAATTAATATGAAAATAAAAATATAAAGGAATAACAAATTTTTTTTGCACTTTTTTAAAAAAGTTCTAATACTTTCGTCATCTTCGTTTTGGCTGTAGCGTTGGTTTGATACATTTTCACACTTGTGAAAGTTTTAAGCATTTCTTCTGTTGGTTTAAAATTGTGACACCCAGAATGTAAGGAATATCTAACTCGTGGAATACTGTCAGCTGTTTAAATACCTATACGATTTCTCAACCTTTAAGCTCTGAATTAATCCCCCCAGATTTCCCCCCCAAACATCTCGTCCCCCCAGATAACCCCCCAACTACAAAAAAAGCCCCTAAATCTAGGGGGAAAACCCCTAAACTGGCAACCCTGATATACAGCCCTATCACCGTATCCGTTCGGAGAATTCTCCTATCGGAGAAAATTTCCGATTAGGAGATTTATTTGCTTTATGCAAATAAACCGAATCGTAAACGAAATATAGATGCGTGCCGGCGCATGTATTTGACGTTTGTCAAAATAAAATATTTTGGAATAAGTCGTGACTCGTGAACTTCCGCACAATGTCGGCCTTTGAGGTCATAAATTCAACCAGCCGGTCGTATTGCACCTGGTATGTTTTTTTTCTAAAAGAAAGGCACATACATGTTTACCAAATAAAAAAACGCTTACTTTACGAAACCTTTTGTTGCTGAGCGTCCATTTTAGTCGTTAATTTTGTTGCGGGAAATTTTCCACTTCTAATTTTCTGTCGGGGAAATTGGAAAGCAAATATCTTCATACATCGCATGAATTCGTGAAGCGTTGCTGCCACTTTGACATTTCATCGGTATGCAACGCACGAATTTGATATTTTCAACGCACATTAAATTTTTGTTCTAAGATCTGTACGATTGGCCTATCGGAACGGCTACAGTGATAGAAAATTCGTACATTTCTTAGAAATCGGAGAAAATTTTCTTCCGATCGGATACGATGATAAGGCTGAGTTTTTTTAAAATATATAATACTTTTGTAGTGATACTATTTAATATTGATGTTATTTATGTTCCTACCTAATAAATAATAACTTTAATTGGAACTGTACGATTATCTTTTATATAAATAATAACTTGCAGTAAATTTTTCTGCTTAGGTACCTATTCAATGGAACTGCATGATATATACAATTATACATATCTACATAATATGTATATTATGCATTAACCTACATGCCCAAATGTTCAAAACAAAATTGTGTATGATATGGTTGACTTTCGGCTAATGGGCTGTTCTAGTTTTGATTACTAATTGGTGAATTTTTTTTCCGAATTATATCCCCCCGAAAAAATTGTCTGGCTACGGCCTTGCTATTCGGTACTTATAGAAGCACGAAGAAGACGAGGAACATAAAAATTTTGCTAGAAAGAACACCCGATTGTCCTTGGATGTTGACGCCGCTATTCGAAACAAAAAATAAAATAAAAGAATAATTGGCAGGTTATTGCAGGCGTGACCTTTTCTTTCTTTGAGCATTAAGCCGGGTCCCTACGTATAACGGCAACAAGCAATATTTTAATAAAGAACCAACCCAGCAATCTTTGTTGTAATAAAACGGTTGTTCTCTTTAAATACGATCTCAGGTTTCCGGTATCACTTCCTGTTCCTATTACATCATTTTCTCTTGGACAAAACAAAAATTAAAGGAAATTAATTAATAGAAAACAGTGTCTAGGAGAAAACATATCAGTAGAGGTTGAAAGTTATAAAGAAGGGACATTTTTGTGACTGAACAAAATAAATATTAATCGCTAATTAAAAATCTAGCATACCCCATTAATATTTAAAATATTGATATAAAAATTTAACGGAAGAAAATTTGTGTATTAAATTTTATCCATAACTAACGATAGGGTACTAGGATTTTTTTTTAAATTTATAAATATAGGAGTGTTGTTAAATCTGCCCAGGAAATACGTTATTTTGTTTTATTAAAAATATTCAGAGGCATTGAACAGAAAACAATACGCCGACGACACGACGGGGAATACTTGTGGTCACAAATTTTTAACTTCCGAGAAATAACCAGTAAGTAAACCTTGTTTTTTTTTAACACAAACTACATAATTTTCTAGTTTATGTTTTTTACTTGCGATTTACAAAGGAACTAGATATGGCAAGTTATGGATTCGTTAAAAAATTTCGAGATTTTGATCCAACTCGATATTACGATGATAGGGAAGAAGATAAAAGTGAGTCTCGCAAAAGCTTCCGTCTGCCTGTTCGCCTACAACATCCAATTTTGTTTGGCCAAAAAGGAAAACCTATTTTTCTCAAAATCAGCTCCACAGATTAAAAAAAAACCCAAAAACTTTAATAGTTATAAGCTGCCGTTTAATAAATAAATAAGTTCCGAAAAATGATTATACAGCCCTGTCACAGAATCCATCGTAACAAATCTCCGAACGGACTTCTACGTTACGAATCACAAAAAATTGTCTTTACAGAATCCGAATGGTAGCGAAAAAAGCATTGCCTCATTCATCGTACGCACTCTCATGCGGTTTTCGTTTCGACCAAAAAAATAAATTTTTTTTTTGATTTTTCACAAGTTTTTCCTTTCCTTTTGACCAAAAAAAAATCAAATTTTTGTATTTAGATCTGAAGTAGATTTTTCAGATCTCGATTTTTAGCAAGATTTACACAGATTTGCACACGCACTTGCACACGCATCAAAGAAAAGTGACATTTATCAGTGTTATTTCAAAAGTGGCACTCACACAATTACAAAACAAACTAAAATCACGTTTTCTGTTCCTTTTGCCAGTAAAATTTACGATCTGACACGCAAATCTGAAATGGTTGAAACGAAAACCACATCAATTTCGAAATAAACTGTCTTACGAAAAATCATGAGTAGTTAAAAAGCAGTGATGGTATACATCAAATGAAAAAAAATTCCCTGCGCCATTTGGAAAAATCCCCATATTTTCCCTACACTAACGAAATGAACACACGTTAAGAAGAGAATTTTTGACAATTTGTGCAAAAATAAGGAAAACATTTCTTCTGGATCATTAAATGTGCTAGCTAACAATTTGAAAAATAAAAAGCATACGAATCTATGAGAAATAACTTGAAATAATTTTTTCGCAAACAAATTTTTCTTTTGGCATAATATTTTTTTCTTAAAAAATCAACTTTATTTTAGTTTTACAAACAAATCTATTAATTTGTGCAATTATTAGATAGTGCTTTACTATTGCATCCGCTCCTTTTTATTTAAGTCTACATATACCAATAGAAATGCCTAGTACCAACCTACAATTTTTAATTTTTCAAGTGGAATCTTTTTGTGTTTGATAAAATTTAGAGTGCATAAACCAGCTTAGAAACATTTTTGTTGGAGCTGCAATAGAAGTTTGAACTATCAAATCATCAACTTTATGAAATTATTTATTTATTTTTATTTTATATCCTTGAAAAAATACTTTCTTTTCTATGCAAAATAACCAATTCCGCACTCTAATTACGAAAGAAATAAAGTATCGTAGGGAATTCCAGGAGTTTCGAAATTTGTAAAAGATTTTCGCCACTACGAATGTGTTACGAATGGAATCTGTGATAGATATTTGTCAATTCGTAGAAAATTTTCGATTACGATAAATTCTGTGATAGGGCTGATTAATATAACATCTCCCAAAAAAACATTTCTTTATATTCGCTCTTCTCGAAAACGTTTGAACTGGTTTTGATAATTTTAATAATATTGTGTATCAACATTTACAAAAAACTATTTTTTGGATTTTTAAAAAATACTTGAAGTTTTTGTTTGAAAACTCAATAATTCAAAAACGACAAGGTCGATTTTTATTAAAGTTTGCAAAAAGCATTTTTTTTAATTATTATCTAGAAGATAATAAAATTATTATATTTTACATTCTACTATTATTAGCAATAACTCTCATAGAACGTTTTTTTTTTTTATTTTCGACTATCTCATTATGGGGTTAATTAACAAGTGTATTATAAACAATCTGATCACTACCGACTTATCAACATTTCAATGCCAGCTAATATCGCACCCGAAAACCAGGGGGAGCACACGTCACTCAATTCAGTCGAGTGACAAGTCTTTTTTTCCGTTTCGTTCTCACCTTTATTGACTTACCTATATTCAAAGAAAAAGATAAATATATCTTCATGAGTAGAGATTAATATACATGTCATCAGAATACGACAAATAAAAGGTAAATCGATATGATAGAGCCATACTCTTCTAGCTTTAAGTGTTAGATGTAGAATGGAAAGATATTGTACAAAGTGTAAAAGAATATAAAGTCTCTCAATAAAATAAGCTCCTTCTCATTGAGAAAATAGAATTACCGCTGAACGGACGAACTCGTAATCGTAAGTTTAAATTTTTGTTTTTAATCACATTATTTTGTAGTTTAATTTAAATTTGAGAACAAAATGTGTAGACACACCGACATAATCGCATATTTTAATCGACCAATATGGAAAGTATGTTTTTATAATAATACAAAAAAATATTAATTTCGAGGTTTCCTACTTTCTAGAAAACCTTCGTAATTCGTTATTCTTTGTTCTTTATTTTGGACCGCACCCACTCCCATAAAGCGAGAACTTTTTAAAGGATTGTAGTTTATGAGCTCTAAACTGAATAATGAGAAGAAAAGAATATACTTTGGGATATTTTATTATACATTTATTGCATATTAGCTTTTTTAGCGGATTTCCAAAAATGAAACCCAACTTTAAGTTTCACAAAGCCATAAGTCGGTTTTTCACTTGCAAAATAGAGCCGTTGATCTATGAGCCATCAAAGAGCAGATATTTCTTTTTTACTTTTTTTTATGAAATCACTTCATATTCAACTCCGATTTTTCTTGTTGAAATTCGGTATGTTGTTTGTTTAATTTGTTTCCAATAAACGTTCAGAATTGACTTATATAACGGTCGATTCAAAATACCGTTTTCGATTGGACGTCCAGAAGCGTTTGGCATACAAAAATAAGTCTTCTGAAACCAATCAATTGTCAAAAAATAAACCCTTGCTGATTCACAAAAAGATAAAACTTCATTAATTAGTGTAAAAAAAAATTGGAAGTGACTCTAGACATGCCAATTATAACAGTTTTGGTTTATAAAAGTACTGTATGGCCAGAGCCCTCCCCCTGCAGTTGTGCATACTTCGGGTATTCAGTTTTTTTTTTAAAACTGTTATATATTGGCATTTCTCCAATCTCGGCCAAAGAAATTATCACTTTTCCATTGGATTTCAGAATTATACTGATTGCCTTAGTGAATCCAATGGCAAGCGACGTTAAAGTTAGAGTGTCCAAAATGTCCATCTTCGATCTATCAAGAAAAAATAGAGAAAGTATAAAATAAAATCTAAAAATCAAAAAAAAAATAATTTGTTTGTATAACAAAGTAAAATTTAATTGTTAAAAAATAGAAAATTCGAATAAATAACTACAAATATGAAAAATATAAAATGTAAGACTGGATCGCTCTAACTTGCTCTTGTGCTTCAAGTATGGCTTTGAATTTTAAAGATCGTCTATTATATTGAAGTTTTATAAACTTGTCGTATAAAGTAAATCTACAGAGTTACAGCTAATTAATAAATAAAAGATACACGTTTGCAATTTAATTGATGATTTATTCATTCTATTCAACTCCGTCTGGTCTATCAATTTATTCTGAGCTCATAGAGCGCGCTCTGAACATGCTCAGAGCAAAAAAAGAAACACAAAATTAGAGCTCTGAATGCTGTGAGCTAAAAAAGAAACACGATTTTTTTTTGACAGTTCAGGCTCTACTCTGAACTAAAAAAGAAAAACGCCCATAGTATACAATACATAAATAAGGTGTATATAATTAATATCCAATAATAATTATTACATATTTTTTCACATGAGAAAATGGAAAAGAAGCACGAAACTTGTTCTTTAAATTCCTAAAAGAACTCCTAAAATTGGTTTAATATCAGAACAACGCTATCTGAATTATTGAGAAAAAAAAATATGAATCTATGCGAAAAAAAATTTCAAAAATCGTTAGAGCAGTTTTCTTAAATTATAATTTTGCAAATATCAAATTTCATCTACAAATCGAAAATTTTTGCTAACAATTTCAATTTAAAATGACTCTGTTGTACAAATTTTGATTAAAGTCGATCAAGCCGATTAAGAGAAAGTCGAAATAAAGACGGTCCAATGTCAGGTTACCGTTAATATCAGTTTTTGCCAAAATTATTTTTCCACTAATGTAGACCATTCCTACAATAGTACGCACAAAAATGTGCGCCCTTCTGTAAAACGACCCATGTAATTAGGCACTTTGTTGTTTCTGTTGGGTACATTTTCGATTCGCCCGTTGGGTTAAAGGTCGAATAGTGGTGAACCTATGTTTTACATTCTTCTTTTTTTTATGTTCCCAGTTAGTATTAGGCATGTTTTTTTGCAAGTCAATATGGATTTGTCGAAAAAAAACAACATCGGAACTAATTGTTTTACACGTAAATACAACAACAACTTAAATCCATATGGACTTAGCTAAGTCCAGATAATTATCGGGACTTACGTACTGTAAGTAAGAAGTTCCTAAGTCCCGATGTCGTTTTTTTCGACAAATCCATATGGACTTGCAAGAAAACACGCCTATTAATTACATTTAGATAATCTCTTTTAGATGGCGGAAGTGGACTGATAGTTAGTTGTTGAGAAGCGTTTCTCGCTGCGTTGTCTGCCAAAGTGCCAAGTCGTTAGTATTACATTTAGATAATCTCTTTTAGATTGCGGAAGTGGACTGATAGTTAGTTGTTGAGAAGCGTTTCTCGCTGCGTTGTCTGCCAAATCGTTCCCTTTAATACCTGAGTGTCCTGGAACTGGAATCCAGGGGATCATATTTTTTTTTTTAATGTTGTCCCGTAAGTTGGTTATTTAAGGTGTACATTGCATTTATAGTTGAAAAGCTGTCGGAGCAAATTATTACGTTTTTATTTATAGCGTTTGTTATTTCTGTTGCTGTAAGTATTTCGTGGGCTTTTGTGGAGAATACTGAGAAGTACTTTCCTAGCCTCACTGAGTATGGGATGTCAGCTTTCTCAGAAACAACTGTAAGCCCCGTCCCATTTTCAGAATTAGACCCATCTGTGTATAGGATATCCCATGAATCATGAGTACGTTTCCTTGTTTGTAGATTCCTTTTTAAATTCTGCCAGCTAGATGTTAAGATGTGTTAGTTGGTATCACCCATCACGGGGTTTGTGGTAGCAACTTTCCACGTCTGCGGTAGTATACCTTCATCAAGAATATTGTGAGTGGGAATGGGGCGAGAAGAAAACTGCCAAACAAAAATTTGGATCGCTTTGTGGGCAACAATTGTTGCTATTTTTCAAACGTCAAACGTCCAAACAACAACAATGGACTAGATTGGCCTATGATAAATCACAATCAAAGTTTTCAATAAATCGCAACCAAAGCAACAAAAAGTTTTCAAATTTAAACGTATACATACATTTTATTGTAATAGAAATAAAATTTTCTTTAATTGTCAACAAACATATATTTTGGTTTCAAAAAGAACTTAATTATGTAAGAAATTCATGATAATATCGTTTTCTTTCTCAGAAAAACGTTTGCTAAAAGAAAAGAAAAATGCTATAAAAATAAATTGATTTACTCATAATGCAACCTAGCAGAACTACCAAATCTAAAATACATAAATATAGAAGCGATAAATAATCTGCTACAATTATAAATTTCGCTCATCGAACAGCCTACCGCAAAACGAAAAGGAAAACGAAGTTTTTCGTTTATGATTTCGTTGTCATTTGTGTATGGGCTTTAAGAACAAATTCCTTTCAATACTGTTCCAAATTTTTTATAAACAAAATGGATTCTTTTCCTGTCAGTAATCTTCTGCCGAATTCTTTTCAACAAACGAATCGATTCTGTTCCAAACAAACAAAATCGATTGTTTTCTCTCAAAACAAATCTTATATTTTTAGAAAGATTTCACACCTATTTGCACACCAATTGCACATTTCTAATACGTAAAATCGAAAGTCGGGGAATTTTGGGAAGGCAAAGTGTTTTTTTTTTTTGTTGCAACGGATTCTACAAAAATAAACAAAATATTCAACAATATTTTCAGTCAATATAACTACAAAAATAAATAATTACAGCCGTCTATTAACACACACAATCACATGACAAAATATTCGATTCCTTTACGGATTCCTTTCAATTGACAGAAACAAATCGATTCGTTTTAGAAAAAAATCGATTTCTTTGTTGAAAAGAATTCGCCATAATTTAAAAATTAGAACCAATAAGTAATAAAGGTTCGACTTATATATGTATATCATATTTTTACAAATTAACCCCACCTATACGTGAAGTCCATACGTTGCAACCTAGAAAGTAGCATTTGATTAAAAAAAAATAGCTTAAATATTTATGTATAACTTTTTTTTGTCATTTTTATGCGAAGCTCAGGTTGGTTTACCCGTGCGCGAAGCCGGCTGGGCCAGCTAGTATTAAAATAAATTCCAAAATTTATATTATAACATTTGTTATATCATCTTTTACAGACTCATCTATAATGGCTGTATATTTCACGAAGGCAGTAAATTTAGAAGAATTACTTAATGCATTGGATCTTTCTTTTGGAGAGTTGCTCTACTGGAATGAATACACTTTTATCGAGAAATATGTTACTTCAAAAACCTATAAGCCTTTAAGTAGCGGATTGATTAAGAATGCAGCATTAAGGGTAGGAAACTTTTTTTTAGGAGAGAGCAATTTATATGGAGGACTTTCAAAGGACATCAAAATTTGTATGTTAGCCATGCAAGATCCTTCTGATTATTCCAAACATCTCTTTGAATATGTATTTGATGCTTCAGGAGAGCCTCTGGAGGTACCTGCAGCCTTGGAAGTGGCTAATCCAAATAACTATTCTGATAATCTCCCATCGACTTCGAATCAAAATAACGAACTGGCTGAAGAAATAGAAGAGAATCTAGCCGTTGAGAATTCCATTATTCAGCCTCTTGATGGAAAAAGTCAGAGATGCTTGTGGACTTTTATCTACAAGACTTTACAGAAGATATCTGACGAAGAAGTAGTCAAAGATGGTGCAGCTCCGGTCATTAACTTGTTAGGGTTGATGTGCATGCACAGTTTTAAACTTTTTGCGAAAAACCCTGAATCCATTCAAAATGCCTTTCACTTTAGGTTCACAAATCATTTCAAAGATATATACAGAGAACATCCTTTGAAAATGCATATAGTGCCTCCACATCCTAAAGCAATTACTCAGCTTGCTAGAGTTTTTTCCATTTCGAATGAAGAATATAGGGAATGTCTTTCTTTGATGATTGCCAGACTCATAATCGAGAATTCTCTTCCCCATCCAAACAACAAAATAAAAGAACTTTTAGTGGGGTCATGTTTGATGCGTACGCAACTAACAGGATTTGCTGCTATAAATCTTTTTGAACAAGCTGCAACTGCGGTGGGTTTGTCTTATGAGGAGTTTAGAGACACTATTTCTACGGGCAGAGTGATTAAAGCTTTGAATGACATTTTTTTTATGTACAAACTGGCCAAAACTGCACCTGGTTCTGTTAAAATAAAAAACACAACAGTTGTTCTGAAAGACCAAATATCCTGGAAGTGGTCTCGTTTATACAATAGCGAACATTTTTCACGTTTTAAAACCACAAACATGACCCATTTGATTATAAGATGTGCTTCCTTCCTGAGTCTATACCCCCAAGGGAAGAATATTGGCAAAATGGAAATCCTAAAATCAACGATGAATAAAAACTTATTTGAAGCCGAAAAGGCTAAAAGTTTTTCCATAATCACCTCAAGAAATTTTAAAGGAAATAAACAGATTTCTGCTCAAGCCTTGGAAGCTCCTCTCAATTATTGGCAATAACATACATAATCATAATTTAAAAATTTGTACTCTAGATTAAGAAAAAATGGAAAATAAAATTAACTATCACAATATTCCATCATTGCAAAATTAAAACAACAGTGTAAAATCTGTCCATAAAGGCATATTTCATTTTTTCTTTTTTTTGCAATATAAAGTGTGTTGAATAATTTACAAAAACGGAAAAAGTCGAAACAGGAAACGACCGCTATGGCGCAGATGGTGAGTTTGACATCTACAGCAATTCTGTATGTATTTCAGATATTGCAGATATTTAAAAGCGAGTATGCATCAGCTTCTTCTTCAACACCGACGCTATGTTTTGCGGCAAATAGCATCGGTTATATTTTAGTATAAAACCAACATTATTTGATCTTTTCACAAAATGAAATAAAAATATAAAATGGAAATCGGCTCATTTCAGGTATAATGAAAACGTGTATATCCAGCTCAGCAAGTTTTTACACGCAAACAAGAACAAAGTAGGTACATATTTATTAGAACTCCCTTTTATTTTGATTGATCCGTTGAGACGGCACATTATGAAGTCGTCGGCACTATTGAAAAATCAATCCAATACAAAGAATTTACCTTGGGAACATTCCTGGACATAGAAAGGGCCTTTAACAACGTTGAAAACAGCATTTAACATTGATCCGATACTTTCGAATTGGATTGACTCTATGCTTCAAACGAGACTTTTTGTAAGTGCAGAAATGGTTCATAGCAAGCTAAAAGTTAGGACATGCAGAGGTTCTCCGCAAGGAGTGGTTTTATCCCACCTGGTTTGCAAACATCTCTTGACAAGATCAGTAACTGGGCAAGTAGTTGCAGACTAAATGTCAATCCACTTAAGACAGAACTAGTTTTAATTACAAGAAAACATAACATTTCGAATATAGATCTTCCCACCATAAATGAGACTCCCCTCTAGATCACTGGTACGGCAAAATATCGAGAGGAAAGCTTCAATACCATTCTACACCTGTAGTCGAATTTTTGGAAAAAGATGGGGTCCCAGTCCCAGAACCATTCATTCGATGTACACACCTATAATTAGGCCAATTTTGACATACGCATGTCTGGTTTGGTGGCCAGCCCTAGAAAAGGCAACCAATCTAAAAACTATAACAAAGATTCATAGACTTGCATGTATTGACACTACTAGTACCATGAAAACTACTACCGCAGCCCTGGAAACCTTTCTTTCTCTAGCCTCACTCGATTTATTTATCAAGGAAGTGGCGGCCAACAGTGCTCTAAGACTCAATCAATGTACTACTGGGTAGGAGGCCATTTCGGGCACAAAACCATAATGACTTTCATTGACAAAGGCATTCAAACAGTCTATATTGCACCGCACATTGATTTCAATCCAGTGGCCCTAACAGATGTCTCCTCAAGGGACCTTTGGGAGGCCAACCGGGTCATAAACACTGATCATGTTTCGGTCTTTACAGATGGTTCCAAGACGATTAAGGGGGTAGGGTCAAGCATCTGCTCAGACAACCCACACTGACTAGAGAAAAGATCCTTTCACCTACCACCAAACTCGCCAAACTATATGCTAATGGTAGAAACTGGACTATCGCCACTTTTCATCCATACATTGAAACTACACATTGACTACATAATAAGTGTTCTTAGAATCCCCAACCATCGGATACCGAAGAAAATAGCCCTACAAGCAATCAGGAGTCAAACGGGATGGTCTAGTGATTGGATGGAGCTAGCTCGTGAAAGCGGTGTAGACTTAAACCTGAATATCGAGGAGGTTGGAAAGTGGGAACCAATAATGTATGAGGTTATGGAACAGCTAGATGATCAGTATAGAATGAGGTTCCCAGAAGAAGCATCGGGATCTTAACATAGGGAGATCTATAGCCAACTTGAACACAATCTACTGCACAATAACTATTTTCGAGATTCGTGTAGTATTGAAGAAATTTCCACCACATTTCGTTTGAGAGGAGAACTTCTTCGGCTGAACTACATACCACATAGGCAGGATCTACCACTACTATGTGGCATCTGCAATCTGAAGGAGCGAGAAGACACTTTTCATTTTGTAGGGAGATGCCCGGTTCTGAGAGAGACAAGAAGAAATATCCTAGGAAGTGATAACCTATCAGATGAACAAACTATCGAGGTTTTGAATTCATTGGATGTACCTAAAATATTTCAATTTTGCAAAATTGCACTTGCGTACAGACAACAAATATTATCAGGAAACTTTAAGCTTTATAACTTTTAATTTTATAACAAAATCTATTGCCTATAAAGCAAACTGCACTCTAAGAGAGCTTTTCACAAACACGAAAACCCCTATCGAAATGCAACAACAACATAACGTGGTATACCAAATTGGATGCAAGGGTAATGATGTAGGCGCTTGTGATCGTGTTTATATGGGAACGACGAAAAGGGCTCTCGGAGTGAGGATGGCTGAGCATCAAGCTGACATCAGAAAGGAAAAAAACAACGACGGGCTTATCACAACATATAGAGGAGACCAACCACACAGTTGATTTCGACAACGTGAGGATTTAAGACAAGGAAAAGAGGGCAAATACGAGGTATACACTAGAAAGCTTACGTATAGAAGAAAGATTGACGAAAGCTATGAATACAAAAGAACACAAAGACAACATAAAATCAAACTACAGTGTGGCAATACAAAAAGTTCTGTGATAATAGCATTTAAGTTCTTGTTTCTTTTTGCAGTGTGTAAAGTATAGTTTTATTTATTATTTATTTTCCATTTGTTAATTTATAAATTAAATGTAAAAATCTAAAAGTTCCTGTCAATGTAATACTGTAACCGAAATAGTTAAAAATTTAAATAGAAGCATTGTGTAATGCAATTTTTTTTCAGTTAAATAAAAAACATCCCTTGAAAAAGTTGGAATATACCCAACGAAACGTCGGGAAAGAATGAAATAGTTTCTTATTTATTTGCATTCGGACATCACTGATCTGTAAGCCTGTCTCATATAACTATAACTATAAATCTATGTAAATTAAATTCTTACATGCGTTTTATGACTCGCGACTTGAAAAAAAAATTCTCGAATACGCCTTTTTGGAATAACCATTTGCAAATCCCCTAAATAACATTTACTTGAATTAACGTTCGACTCTAGCCTAGCTTTTAACTAGAACAATTTTTTGTGATCAAAAACGTAAGTTCGGAAGCAACAAAAATAAATGAAGCGTATTAAGTAATTAACTTGTATTCCAATACATATTTATATTTAAAGTCATTATGTCGCTACTCAAAATCGTAGCGTTTTTATATTTTGCTGCATTAAATTTCATCTGCAACAGGTAGGTAGCATGTATGATTGCTGCAAATAAGGAAAGGAAAACCTTAAAAATCGTTTAATCAGTAAAAGCAATTAGCCACCATATTTATAAGGTGTACACAATCTTTGCCTGTATACCTTAAAATAAGATAAAATCATGAATCATGACTGAAGAGCAGTTTAAATGTCATATAGAATATTTTCAAATCTCAACCGAAAAGATTTTTTTTTTCTCAACAACTGCAGCACTCACAAAATAACCAATAATTTTACGCCGGGTAGCAAATTTAAACGAGGAGTAATACAGTATTTCAAGTGCTTCTACAGAAAAAGAAATATGAACAAAGTTGTGCAGCATTATTAATGAAAATATTATTTCTTCTTTCTAGTCCGACGATGACATTTTGAGATTGTAACTTATCCGATGGAAAAATATCAATTACTAATAAATCTTTCTTCACGTTTCCAAAAGGAAAAAAAAAAAAACATACAAAGTTTGAAATATCTCCCTATTAATTTATAATTTAAAAAAAAAACACACATTACTTGATTTAGAGCCTGTTTACAATGTCTGAGGAAGGTTCTGATTAGTTAACCGACACAAAAATATTGGCAGAGGTTCATAAGCCCACATACCAAAAAAGACAATTACTGTGAAATGTTCTGTTGTGGCATATGACTCTGTGCCAATGTTTATGTGTCAACAAACTCTTGATCTCTAAAATGTTTGTATCGGTGCGAATCCCACTTATGAAAGATTAACTAGTTACATGCATACATAGTTTAATTTTCTAATTCGTTCAAAATATTAAATAAATATTTGATTAAAAATCAAATTGATGCAAACATTTTAAAATTTTTTTTGGACATACCCAAATATAAATTTTTTGTTGATTATATTACTCGAATTCTGTTTATATTTAGAGATTTTATTAATTTCCAAGCAAAACTTGATGCATTTTTTTTAGAGTGATAAGAAAATAAAGAAGTAGGCTTCATAATTTCATATAAAAGACTAATTGGTACAGTTAAAGTTTTGGCACACAATAAATTCTAATATCAAATTTAATACCTATAATTTCCTTGATTACACCTTAATGAAGATCATACAATAATTTCCATTCGATTTCCTTTTCTGCTTACTTTTGGTGGACCTTGTGAAAATTCTGTCATGCCACCGTACTTAAATGTAAAAACGACAGTTTGTTGGCCGAAATTTGCTTCAAATCTAGCAATTAACAATGAAAATCCATAGGATATTTTAAATGAGACGAATAATTAAATCAATTCTTACTCGGTACTTATGTGTATCTCTGGCGGCTTACTTGTTGCATTTTGTATTACTAGAAATAATTTTGTAACAATTTCAATGACATGGCCAGTCTGGAAGACAAAATCTCCTTTTTTTCGACCAAATTCGGACTGAAAATATAGGAATTGTTTTACAAAAAAAAAAAAAAATAACCAAAAGGATATTTTAAATCTTTTCATTTGCATACAGCTTTAACATGAAACACCGCTATATCGTCTAGGTAGGGGCTTAATGACATACGATATATTTCAGCAGCTGGTACACGATATTTTATTTGTAATGTCCGCTGATCCAAGAGCAATAGCGAAGATGTTGATAAAACTAATAAAATTGGCACAAACTGTAAGAAGAAAGAAGTTTCGATTTGAATCTTGAATTTGGTGATAAATTGGAGCTGGTATAGATACGCACCTTTCCACTTGAACGTGTTATTTTGTTAATGATATCGGCAAAAACTACATATTGATCGTTTGTTTCTACGCAGATCTTTTTCCATTGTAAATTATGCCGCAGTCTTACATAGTCCCCAACGAAAGGATGTCCGACACTATAATAAATAGAAATAGATTAGAACCATAAAACTCAGACATTTGACAGTTGATATTTGTCTCACCTTCTGGGGTAAGACGCTTTTCGATCCTTAAAAATAATACTCGCAGTAACTTTTTCTCTCATACGATTACGTGATGTTTGATCAAATGAATTCCGGTAAATCAAACATTTCCAGCGATGATAAATAGCTCGTAGAATTCTTGAAGTTTCGATTAAAAATTTTGGCGCACTAGGCCATTCCGTAGAAAGCGGACTAAGTGTATTTGGCGGAAGACGTAGCGGAAGTGTAAGAAGAAAATTTCGAATTTTCCATCTTCTATAAAATTGAAAAATCACCTCAACAGCCCATTCGACTTGTTTCCTATATTTAATAGCACGATACTCTTCTTTGGCCTATAAGACAGAACAAAAAATATTCGTGTTGTTAATTGTTTTATTAAAAATACATTAAATAACACAAAGAAATAAAAATAAATGTGTAAAGTGCAATCTAGACAACAGCAAAGTCAATGAATCCTCAAACGCATACTTACTATTCTATATAAACTCCACAGATGCCTTCGCCCTGTGAACGGAATACCAAAGCGACATTCCTATATGCAAACAAATGCAAATAAAAAAATTACATGCAAACACCATGCAAAAATGATATTGAAAAAAAAAATAAATAAAAAGCGAACAAACCCTCCATGTTCTCCAGGCGCTCGATATAACAATTTGACTCTCTCGCATCCGCAGGAATGTTTTTCTGCGCATGTGCATTCGATATGTTTTCTGTATCAGGATAGCTAAATCATCCATGCGTGCTTTTCTAAACTGTTCCAATTCAAAAACCTGCAAGTATTAACTTGAGAACCTGGCACATTAGTTATGTTTGAAAAAATTGAACTTACAGTCCGCGGGCTCCTAATGAAGACATTTTTAGTCCCGATTGTAAATTCTGCTGACGGCAGTGGCACATTACGTATAATCAAAGCAATACCTTCAACGGTATTGCCACTGTGGAAGTGTGGCCACGTAACACTATTCAGCAGTTTATAGCGGTTGAAAAATTTCCCATGAGATAGATGAAAACAGTGCCCCGTCCTGCATAGATTTACTAAAGGCATAAGGCTCATGTAACGCACTTGATGTTGTACTAAGGCTAGTTCGAATGTTTTTGGCTGCTTAGCCTCATTCGGCTTAATGCAGAATACATAATGAGTTCCGCGGTTTTTGATTATAGCTATAAGGGTTTGTAATTGGGTGCGTAAATTGGCACTAAGGGTAGAGGGTTTCTTGGTTGAACGTTTTGGATTGCCTTGATCGGATAAAACAAAAGTGTTCATAATAATTTTTTTTTGCTGTTTGAAGAAAAATCTAAATTAGATTACTTACCTTCTGGGAAGAGGCTTTGTACTAAAGACATTTTGCTTTGGTATAGACCTCCGCTAATATTTTTGGGAAGCATATCTGAATTTTTTTCCAGAAACCGATGAACCGTATAGTTCACTACATTCGCGAAGTGTCTTATTCTGCAAAGAAAAAAGGTAAATTAATTACTAGTACTGTACCTACTATATATTTAGGTTGGGTATAGGTTGCTACTTGAAGTTTTAAGAAAAAAAACACAATAATATTCTCCATGAAGATCATTCATAAGTTATTTTCTGCATGCGTTTAAATAAATTTGTAAAACCAATTTAGCCATTAAAACATGGATTTTGATAGAATCAAGGGCTTCCAAAAACATTGTCAACGCAAAATATTTTGTCTGTTTTGAACGGTATTTCTATTTATTTGATCATTCCGCTCGAACCAACTATCAAAACCCCTTTGTAAAATTTTGCGGAATCCAACGCTATTTTTGAGCGCCTAATACCAAACCATACCAAACATCTTTCTCTGTGTAACAATAAGTTACATGACTTTTGATGTATTCCGGCAAAAAAAACGATTTTTAACTAACTTCTTAATAAAGGTCGTGTTTGACTGAACTACGGCCACGATCGAACTCAGCAAACCAGCAAACTAAGGAATGTGGACCGGGATGGTGCTTCATTACTTAAAAGTCTTAGTGTACGGCACACTGTTGTTAGGTTATTCAAAGTCGAAAATCTTCAAACGATTTAATTCCAATCTTAAATTCAATTCGATTCAATGAATTAAAAAAGGCGGCGTACAAATAAGAAAACAAAAAAAAAAGAATGGAAATAAGTTAAGAATACATAATTAATGGGTGATTTTTAAAGAGGTTTAGAACTTTTTTAAAAAAAAAAAACAAAAAATTCGAAAAAATTAATGAAATATTTATTTGAATCGATAGTTTAAACCTTGCAATTTTATGTTAAAAGATAATTTCATGCAAATGTTGACCGCGGCTGCGTCTCAGGTAGCCCATCCGCTGAGTCCAATATCGGCCGGTATCTCACGAATGAATGCATGGATGTTGGCTTCCAGTGCGTCAATCGAAGCGGGCTTGTCTCTATAGACATTAGCCTTGACATACCCCCACAAAAAATAATCTAATGGTGTCAAATCGCACGATCTAGGCGGCCAATTGACCGGCCCGAAACGTGAAATTAACTGTTCACCAAACTCGCCTCGCAATTGCGCCTGTGCAAATTCGCGTGCTGTGTGGCATGTGGCACCGTCTTGTTGAAACCACATATCATGCAAGTCAAGAACTTCCATTTCGGGCAAAAAAAAGTTTGTTATCATCGCTCGGTAGCGTTCACCATTGACAGTAACGCTGCGATTCGCATCATCTTTGAAGAAATATGGCCCAATAATGCCGCCGGCCCATAAACTGCACCAAACAGTGGCTTTTTCGGGATGCATTGGTAGCTGTTGCAATGCTTCTGGCTGATCTTCACTCCAAATGCGGCAATTTTGCTTATTTACGGACCCATTCAACCAAAAATGAGCCTCATCGCTGAACACAATTATTCGATAAAAAAGCGGATCCTCGGCCAGCTTTCCAAGAGCCCATTCACCAAAAATTCGGCGTTGTGGTAGGTCGGCTGGCTTTAGTTCTTGCACCAGCTGTATCTTAAAAGGCTTTACGCCCAAATCCTTCCGCAAAATTTTCCACGTAGTGCTGCAACAAAGGCCTAACTGCTGGGAACGGCGCCGAATCGACATTTCGCGGTCTTCTGTCACACTAGCTGATACGGTCGCAATATTTTCTTCACTACGCACAGTACGTAAACGTGTTGGTGGTTTAATGTCCAACAAAGTAAATTTGTTGCGAAATTTGGTCACAATCTTCCGAATAGACTGCTCAGAAGGTCGAGAATGCCGATCATAAAATGGAAGCAGCGCGCGATGAACATTTCGAACCGAGCACGAATTTTGATAGTAAAATTCAATAATTTGCATGCGTTGTTCATTTGTAAGACGATCCATGGTTAAATTGCAAACCAAACTGAAGCTGTTTGACAGTGACACAAGGTACTAAACACACGTCAGCTGTCAAAACCAGTGTTGCCAAAACCAAACCAGCTAAAAAATCACCCTTTACTTAAGAAAATAACAAAGTTTAATCAAAAATACTGTTTTTTGGCAAGAACTAGTCTAATTAAAGAAATAAAAACAAAAAAATAAATTACAAGGAAATAATAAAATAATTAATTCAAATTTTTTCAATTTGCTGCTCACATATACAAAAATTATTGAAAGTTCAAAAATATTGCCCTCTTGAACCTTCTGGTTGCAATTATTTGCCTTACAGTTGCAGGCAGAGAGTTCCAGGCATAAACAAAAAAAAGTCTCGATGAGTTTAAGTAATTATGAAATGGGTTGGGAGGTTCAATGTTCGGACAGACAACGCGTAATCAATCCTATCTATTGGATTATCTTAGGTAAAAATAAGCAACATCTTGAATCAAGAAATTGCAAGAACGAACATCCAAGGACCATTCGATGGTATTGGGAAACATGGTCAAATATTCGCAAACCATAAACGTAACTTACCATATCATTGAAAACAACGACTAGTTTTTGCTGTGATTCTGAATCAGGTCTACAGTAAACAACTGCAGCGAAATCAATGATAGGTAGTAACAGAGATTTTAAGTCTCATCTTGGTATCTATAGGAGTCAATGTAGAGAAAAGGTTGAAATAGGTAAAAGGAAGGATTGGGAAGTCGTTAGGGGGGGCTGAGAGTTGGATCGCCACCGAACCAAATCATGAGGACTAGGTAGGAAGGGAATCGGGATGGGGTGAGAGGAGAGGGGGTAGAGGTAGAATGTCTGCTACGGAGGCGATGGCATGCTCGCGTCGCTCGGCTCAGCTCGCCGGATGTAGGGGGGGATCTTACCCCCGTAGCTAGACCTCGCCTATTCCAAAAAAAAACAAAACATGCCTAATAATCCAAGAACCT
The DNA here is from genome assembly GCA_932273885.2 of Leucozona laternaria. NCBI lineage: Eukaryota > Metazoa > Arthropoda > Insecta > Diptera > Syrphidae > Leucozona > Leucozona laternaria. Next base: position 256,950,201 of record OW026366.1, on the reverse strand, counting down.
TGCCACCACATCCAACTCACACCTTGGTTACCTGCTGCTGACGTTGCAGTGCGGCCATCTTACCCACCCAACCTGGGATTCGCTTTGGCCATGCGTGATCGAATCCCCCGGTTTGAATTCGGATTCCTTAGTGTTTCTGTCAAACCATGCCCTCGTTACCTCGGGGTCTTAGACCGCCTTACCGCACCCCCTGAAAATCACTTCAATAATCCATTAAGCCTCTTAGAAGCTCAGTGAAAAACATCTCAATTCCATCAACGTTGACGTGATTTACAATAAAAGTTTATTATACGGGAAACATTTTTATATCTCAAAAAAAAACTGACACATTTGCAACAAATTTACTCTTAGTTAAAATTGTAAATTAAAATTTAACTACAAAAAAAAAGAACCAGAAGTAATATCATAAATATAAGGGGGTAAATGGGAAAATTACAATGAAACCCAATTGATCGTAGGGAGCGAGGAAAGAGGGCGTCGGATATCGTAGTTATAAGTAACGGAGTTGTTAGCGGACCCGTAACCGACCGCCAAAATGAGGCCTAAGTTCCCGTTTCCAACCGGTACTTCGACTACGCCTTCCTTTGCGTCTGAAGGTCTCTTTGTGACCGCCTTTACCTACCTACAGAGAGCTCTTTGTGGGTAGCTAGTGGTTTGCGAAATCTCGCCACTAATCCCGGGGTGATTTAAGGAACCTATTCCGCACCTGGCTTTCAAAACAACAAAAAAAAAAACACTTTCGAATTCACTTCAACCACTTTCCTCCCAAACTACTTGGTACCTAATGGATACAAAAAGAAACTAATACTTTAACGAATAACCAATCAAATAACACTATCACTTCAATTATTTAGGTATTTAAACTGCTCCGAACTCCAACGGTCAAAGTTGCCATGAAAAGAAACTCGGCTTCAAGAAACCTATCGCCACGGCCCACAGGTGCTGCTAACTTAGATCCTGCGTCTCTTTTCAAATCGAATTAATAAGGCGAGGGTGAATTTTCACTAACTCTTGCTTTTCAGGGTATTTCCCAGTATATATGATATATGTGTATCTAACTATTGCACCAAGAAAGGCGCTGCGCTCGATTTTACTTGATAGTCCGGGTCATTCACGGACTTTATTCTCATGGGGTGCTGCGGCTCCTATCTGGCCGAATAGGTGCTCCACACTTGACAGTATGCTTCTTGCCTCATGGGTTTTAACATGGGAGCGGGTGAATCTGTCTTTCACTTTGGGCTCGTATCCTCTGGTCAAAAGCACTAACGAACGGCGGCAACGAGTTCTGGTGTGGGCCGTTGGCCGCCCAAAATTCACCCTCGCCTTATTAAAAGTTTTTTCTTTTCTTTTTTGTAGATATAAATTTTTCCTTAAAGACTACGATGGATGTTTGCTTAATCGCTTATAAAAACTAATTCCCAGCAGTAATCCAACTAGAACCGCACTATCTAGACTTATACCGGACGACTCTTTTTTTTACAAAACGACGTGGTCGCGATAGGAATTGGACAAGAAATGACAAACATGAATTCGGTTTGCGGTATCGTCTGCGCTAACCGTGTCAAATTCTTTATGTCGTCATCGGAAACTCCTCTGATTGGGGAATTCCTAATTAGGGATCAATGACCTATATTTGCACAGATAGACGAATATCTGTACCCTGGTATGGAAAGCTATTTCTACTACTTTATCGTACTTCGAAAAGCTCTGAAGCAGAAGTCGTCCCTATACACCAACCTATTTCCCCTACCTCTTATCCACCTATATTATACCTATTTCATTTCCTTAAACTTCCTGTCTCCTTTCAGTGAAGCTTTTTTTTCCATTTCTATAAATTCAAATTAACCAACTATGTATACCTGGTCGTTTCCCTTCCTAACGATCCCGCTAATATATAGCTTTCTAGAAGCCTATACCTTTTTCCCTTTCTCCTACTTTTTTTTTTTCATTTAAGATACTTTTATTTCCATTAGTAATCCTATTCAAGCACATTATGGTTGTTATACCTACCTCACTTTGTATCTTCCTTGTTTCGTTTTCACTCTCTTTTTTTTTTCTTTATTGTTTATCCAAGTAAGCTCGCACTATACACTTCACTCTTTCTCTACTGATGTTATCTATGCTAACAATACGGGGCTATATGTACCTGTCTCAATTTCCCAAATTATTAAATCATAAATCATTTTCATTTTCATTTGTCTTTTCGCCCACTCTGGTAGCCATCCGCGTCCTTTCCCATCGACGCAATTTAATTTCTGTGCGTGAAAGTTAGTAATCCTTTAAATAATGCGAATCGATTTTGTGCAGCCATCAACCGCGTAGGAAAGGATAAAAGAAACCTAATAAATCGTTCTCCGAGGTGGTCTTTGCTCTTGTCGCCTGGCGTTCCATGAACAAGCGAGCAGGGGGTGATGCACTTTTCCGAAGGAATCACTAAGATTAAACCGGTCAACAAATCCCCAAGACAAAGACCCCTATCAGGAAGTAACCATGCCTCCGTGAATAGGCCGAATCTCCCACAGGTACGTCTTCGTCCGGATTATTTTGGCCCGGTCTTCGGTCGACTCGCTGCCCTGGAGGTATTCGGTAGGACCGATGCTCCTGGCTCTTTTTCAGCTTGAACCCCACTTACGCACTTTTTATTTATAGGTAGCATATCATATGGTAGGGACGGCCGTTAAGGCGTTCTCCTTGCCGGAGTCATAAGCTTTCTATCGCTCGGTTCGTAGTACCTTGAGACGATATGACGAAGTGTAGCCTCAACTCGCGGTCCCATCCCGGGGGACCCCTACGGAACGCATGCCTCCTTACGGAGCTATCCGACCCCCTGAGCGTGAGGTGGGAAATCGATCCTGACAATAAAATGTCGCTATGCAGGAACAGGTTACTGACCGCCATTCCATTCATTATTGCAATCGAGGAATTCTGTCTACGTAAGTTAATTAGTGTTTTTCTAAATTCGGATTATCGCCAATAAACCTAGCTAACGACTACCGGAAAGAGACTTGGTTATTATGTTTTTTTTTTTTTTTTTTTTTTTTGCTTATACAAATCAATATTGTTCCAACACCACCGAATTCTTATGGGTATCCGCAACAAAACACCGGTCTCCAATGATTCCAAGGAAACATTGGGGACGGTGACTAGAGGATACTGTTTCCATTAAGTTAACCACCGACGTGGGGAAGAACCCATGCCAATTAAGCCGGGTATTTCAATTCGGATCAACCATTATGTCGTGGTATTGTGTTCTATATCATTCGTTACATTAGTCACTCACGCCAAAAAAAAATCATCCCAGCTGGGCAAAATTATTTTATGTTATCAGATATTCTAAAGTCGTTAATCTTTATGATCTTGCTGAACCGTGATATCGCTCCTTTTTATAAGTACCTGCATGGTTCCTTTCTAATTTGTATAGCTTTTAATTGAGACGCTTTATGAAGGTCTTATTCATTTTCTTGTTTTTTTTTTTTTTCTTTTTTTTTTTGATACGTCCCTATAACACGACTCGCTTTCTCTCACGAATATAAACCTAACTATTTATAATCTATGAGAAAATCGTGACCATTAAAACTAAGCCGAAAACCACTCGGTTTTTGTTATATTTTCACTAATTCTCTTGCGTGATTGAGGTCGTTGGGATCGCCAAGTAGCTAAATCGGTAGATGATCGTTTGCATTTTTTTCTTTGTTAAACATTTCAGCACTCCTTATAGTTTTATAAGGGAAGGTGAATGTCTGTGCCAATAATCCGGGGGCTAGCTGAGGATTATTTCAGGAATAGAGTACCGTTTGGTGGACCCGGACTAGGACTTCGACTTGACTGATAACGCAATTATCAAGTCAATGGTAACTCTCCTCCGATTCTTCCTCCAGTAACTGAGCATACTATTATAGGGAATTGGGTCACGCAATTCGAGTTATATATTATATGACTAATCTCTACTCAAACATACATAGCTACACAAAATATATCACAGGTGTCGACATAAGCTTACGCCTTTATCACAGATGGAATATGACTTTTAGTCTTAACTTATTTGATCAAAAAAAAATTCACCAGTCTCGAATAAATAGAGTAATTTCTTGCTGGATCACCAATTTATCAGGGGATATAGTCGACTCGAATCCTTAATTTGTATTATTCTAATATCACAGATATCGACTCAGGCGGTATTATCACAGATGACTTATAAAATGGTATCCTATCCTTAACTTAATATCACGGGTTTTTGAAAGCATCATCACAGTTGTTCAGGTACTTGGGGTTCGCGTATCGATATTCCGAGTATCCACACGTTAAATAAATACACCAACTTACATACATACATACATGGGATGACAAAATCTCTACTTATTAAGGCGGTTCTGAGAATGTATCTTATTTATGCTGTTCTTTTCTTATTTGAATTTCATCTTTTGCAATTTTGTTTGTGATGTACTAGTAAAACAACCGCAAAGGTTTTATGTTGCTTGATTTACCCTATGACTTATACTTTTTCACTGCTTTAAGTCTTTTGCGTGAAAAACCCCAATTTTTTTTCCAGCTAGGTTCTCAAGCTCATACATGCTTTTCCCTACGGATTTAACCACACGACATTTTATATATTTAGGACATAGTTTTGACGACAGGCGTTTAGAGGAGTCACTAAGAACGAAGTTACGCTTGTAAACTTCTTGACCCGGGACATAACGAATATTTCGGGACCGGGTGTTATACGTCTTCTCGGTCTTAACGTTCGCTTTTAAAATATTTTGCTTGACTTTGTCGCGAATTATCTGTAATCGTTCCTGCTTTGGAAGAGTCAATAGTTCACCATCCTCCACCGAGTTCAACTTTTGGGCCAGCGCATAGCCACTTCCGTGCGTCATCATATTTGTCCCGTATAGCACAAAGTATGGTGACACGCCGATGGCGGAATGTGCTGAACTTCTCAACGAGCACGCGATGTCACTTATGTGAACATCCCACTCACGTTGATCTTCCTTCAGGTACGAACGTATTGCTGCCAATACTGATCGGTTGACTCGCTCCGAAGCATTGGATTGTGGTGCGTAATTCGCCGTTCGAAAGTGGCGTACGCCATACCTTTCCAGGAACTTCTGAAACTCCTTGGCTAAAAATTGCTTTCCGTTGTCGGAATGCAAGATCTGAGGTACTCCGTATGCATTGAAAACTTCATTTCTAAGAAAGGTTATAATGCTGCTTGAATTAGCAGCTCTCAACGGTTTAAGAAATACAAATTTGGAAAAGTGATCCAAAACGACAAATACGAATGAATTCCCAGCTTTGGATCTCGGATAGGGACCAATGAAATCAACATAGATTTTCTGAAAAGGACGGTCTGAAACGTAACTGTTGCTTATTGGAGGACGCTGGACTTGACTCGAAGACTTGGATTGTTTACATGTTTCGCAAGCTAATACAAATTGTCGTATTTGAACGGTCATATTTGGCCAATAAAAATATTGTCGGATACGATACATGGTTTTTGCCACTCCACCGTGGGCGGCTTGAGGTGGATTGTGGGCCTGGGCGATTAAGTTTTCGGATAGCCCGGAAGGTACCCACAGCCGCCAGGTATTTTCTAGGTTCGTTTCATCACTGGTTAACGGAAGTGCACGTTTGTACACAAATGAATCTTCAATTTTTAAGTCTGGAAGTTGCTCTTGGTGCTCTTGGATAGTTTTTATCAAATCTTTGTATTCTTCGGAGTGGAACTCTTCGGATTCAAGATCTATCATCGGCACTACTTCTCCCATGGCCAAGCTATCTACATGCGCCCGAGAGAGTGTGTCCGGTACGATATTGAGTGATCCTCTCCTATGCTCTATGTCGAAGGTAAACGATTGTAACTCAAGTGACCATCTCGCCAGCCTGCCACTCAGGTCTTTCATTGTCATTAGCCATTTCAGGCTAGAGTGGTCGGTGATAATAGTGAAATCCATACCTTCGACATAGGGCCGGAACTTTTTCACTGCCATCACCGCGGCCATGCACTCCCTCTCGGTCACGCTGTAATTTCTTTGGCACGTGTTTAGTTTTTGCGAGAAGTAGGAAATCGGTGACTCTTCCCCCGTCTCGCCCTTCTGAAACAGCACCGCACCTATTCCCGAGTCGGATGCGTCGCACTGAACATAAAAACGTCTTGAGAAATCTGGGTGGGTGAGTACCGGAGCCGTCGTCAGAGCCTTTTTCAGATTCTCGAATGCTGTTTTTGCTTCTTCGGTCATAGTGAACTTCGCATTCTTTTTCCTAAGCGTGTCCGTCAAGGGAGCAGTCAGGGTCGAAAAATCTTTGATAAATCTTCTGTACCACCCCGCTAGACCAAGTAGCCTTCTAACCTGTCTGGGATTTTTCGGTATTGGAAAGTCAACGACTGCCTCTACCTTGGCCGGGTCGGTCTTCAATTTCCCACCACCAACGATGAAGCCCAAATACTTAAGCTCCTTAAAGCAAAATTTGGATTTCTTAACGTTGATGGTGAGATTTGCTTTCCTTAGGCAGTCGGCCACTTCCTCCAGCAGAGTGATATGTGTGTCGAAATCTGGCGCTATTATGAGCAAATCATCCAAGTACACAAATACGCGGTCCCGGAGTCGTGCAGGGATTACCTTGTCCATAAGACGACACAACCTTTGGGCTGCGTTACACAACCCAAAGGGCATGACCGTAAACTGGTACAAGGGTCTCCCCGGTACCGCAAACGCAGTTTTCTCCCTACTCTCCTTCTCCAACGGTATCTGCCAAAATGCTTCTTTCAAGTCTACACTACTTATGTAGTACGTGTCGGGTAGGCGACTGATAAGTCCTTCGATATGAGGAAGTGGATTAGCGTCCTTTTTACTCACCGAGTTGACCCTACGTGAATCCAGGCAAAACCGATACTTTACAGTATTGTTTGGTCCTGGCTTCTTAATAAGGACAACTGGTGAGCACCAAGGACTCTCACTTTCCTCAATAACGCCGAGCTTAAGCATTCTATCTATCTCTTGGTACAGAATGGCTTGTATCGCGGGAGAAACAGGGTAATGCCTCTGCTTCACCGGCACCGCGTCTCCAGTATCGATGACGTGCTCCAAAAGTGCCGTCTTTCCGAGACCGTGCCGGTCATAGTCGAGAAACCTCTGCCTAACAGCTTCCAATCGAGACTGCTGTTCCGAAGAAAGGTCGTGTGCGTTCATAAGGTCGGCATCTTCCTCCAGGACCGATACTGAACTCACAACATTCGGAGCGATTTGGAACGCCTTCCAAAAGTCCACTCCTAAATACAATTCCTGATCCAGATTGGGTACCAGATAGAAGGTTATTGCCTGTTCTTTATTATTATAGAGGACTACTGTTCTGATTTTCCCTATTATGGCTTGACTACTACCATCTGCTGTTTTAACACCAGACTTGAAAGGTTGGAATTGCAGGTTGTTTTCCTTTAAAAACTTTAAACAGTCTTTACCTAATATACTTACACTGGCCCCGCTGTCCAGTAAACCGTAAATATCTTTGTTGGCTATATTGACTTTCGCGTAGGGCCGGGGGTCAGTGTGGGTATCTATCACGGATGAAGAAATATTCATCCTCGTTTGTTTTCTTTGTTTAAATCTAATCCTCGCTTTACTAATTCTCTTTGACACCTCGCTTACTTTTCCTCCAAAAATTTTATCTCTCGTTACATAATATTCCCTCAATCTTATATGCAGTGGTTTTAGTTCTACTCGGTTTACCGATTTATTTTCTGTTTTAATATCTTTTTTCTCCCTAGCTAATATTTTGAATCTATCTTCTTCAAAACAGGTCTGTGACTCAACGTTTCTTAAAGATCGGCCTGCGGGGTTTGAGTTGAACGCGACTCCCCCGAAGTCGTCGCGTTCTGACGGCGGTTTTCCGGATTACACCGCGAACATTTGGGCGTGATAACCCCTTCCTGCCCACACCTGTAACAGAATATATTTCTTTTTGTTGATTGGCAATCAATGAAGGAATGACCATGTGCTCGACAGTTCCAACAAACACCGGACTTACTTTCACTTTGCCCATTTGAGACTTTGGGACGAGCACCCAAATGCTGGAAAGCATCTAAGTGTCCCGCCTGAGACGGTCTCATCTCCGAATCTGGATCTAGACCCAGTTCGTTAGTTACGAAACGCGCCGGTGCCTTATACGGCCTCGGACCATCCCGATCTTTTCTCGGGAAGGCGTATTCCGCTTCTTTACAAGCCATCCTCAGCTGGTCCATGGAGTATACTGCTTGCGGGTACACTAAACTTTCTAGTCGTTCGTTCAAATTCCTCTTCAAAATCCGAACGAGTTCATTTTCGGGGATTTGCAGCCTGAGCTGAGACCGTAGCTTGGTTATAGCCGCAAAATAATCATCACTTTGCTCTCCAGCGTTCTGCTTGCGCTGCATTATTTCTCGAATTATTTCAAAATCCGATTTGGAACTTCGGAACTGGCGTATTAATGCGTCCCGTAACATAGGCCAGTCCGGACGACCGTTTGACCTGTGGTACCATCAGTACCATTCGCTAGCAGCGCCGGAGAGCAAGAGGTGGAAGTCTCTCATGATCTCAGCCCAGGAGCACTCGTACTGGCTTTGAAGTGTTTCGACTCTAAATACAAAATCCTCCACACTCAGTGTTCCAGCTTTCCCATCAAATTTCAGTCCCCACTTATCCATTTTGATGGGTGTCTTCATGCCCCAGTGTGAATTTACCGGAGAAGGGTTATAATAAGTTGCTTGCGGTCGCCTATGAGGAGGCATTCTATATTCCCAATTGGGATCTTGAAAATTATTTTGGTTGTATATCCCGTTAGGGCCATGACCATTACTCGGCCTTGGATTCGTCCCGCACTGATTGCTCCTCACTGGCTGAAATGCTCTAGATCTAGGATCCAGCTGAGAATGATTTGTTGCTTCAGTAGGGTGTGGCGGAACCGCCCTGCGTTCGCCTTCTGGATTACCTGTCAAATTCCGGAACCGTTCCTCCAAAGGAGGCGTGTAATGCGCAACCGGATTCGCTTCCTTCATGAAATCTCGGAACTGTCTCCTAACCTCCTCTTTCAAGGTTTCTGAAAGTTGTCTACCTAATGTGTTATTGTATGACTCATACGCATTTCCTACTGCCTGATCAATCGCCGCTCTAATTTCTGCGGTGATAGATGAGTTTGAACCCCCTTGATCTCTTCCTATGAAATTGTTTGGAGGTCTGAGCCCCGTTTGCCCTCTGTGCTCGTTGCTATTGTTCACCCAATTAGCTACTTCTAGCGAGACCCTCCCTATTCCGGTTAAATCACTGAATGGTGGGGCCGCTATCGTTTCGTTACCGCTTCTGACTTCACTTGTATTGGTAAAATCTATCAACCCGTCCGGTGGTAGGTTCGAGTTATCTGGTTGCCTACTACCTGTTGCCATTCCTGAACCGCTAGGACCGTCCGGAGGGTTCTGACTATTAGTCTCATCTATCCCACTCACAACTCTCGTTGGTCTTGTACTGTCGGTTGGGTCTCTCCCTACTAGGGTGCCTTCAGGCCTAGTGCCTCCTTTTTCTATAGGGGAATGTTGCATAAGAGCCATTTGCGGACCGCTTTGTAGCAACTTTTCACGTAAAGCGCGAGTAAGCCTTTGGCCTTGTAAAATGTTCTGAACTTTTTGTAATTTCGCTTCAAGTTCTTCCTCCTTCTTCCGTTTCATGAAGTAGACTCGTAAGCTTAAAGACTTCTACGCTTTCCTCTCCCTTTTTCCATTTCCTCTAATACTTGTAACCTAATCCTACGAATAATAATATTTAAGACTAACATATATTAAACTACCCACTATACCTAATTTTATCTTACACCAAAAACTAAACGTGGTTAAAACCAACAAAACCTAAACCTAAACTTATCTCTACGTACTGATCTTACAACTAACTAAGACAAATGTTTTTGTCCTAAAGACAAACAAAATGTACCTAAAATCTATTTAACTTACTGAAATCACACACTATACCCACTATACTTAATTATACTAATCCAAAAAATTTTCCTAATACTTTTTTCGTATTTGCCTAAAAATCTACCTATAGTAACCTAACCTACCTATAATAACCTAAACTACCTATAGTACCCTTAGCCTTTATTAGCTCTTGCCACACTAATTCGGACAAAAAAATTCTGACAAAAATAATAAATAGCACAAAAAAAACAATTTGAACTAAACAAACTGAACTCTGACGATTTAATACAGTTCAGTTTATCGATATCGCAAAAATAACACCAAACTTTCGATGCTGTTTATGAACGCTGAAAATATGTATAAATACAACTTTTTCCCCTGCTAACTTATATTCCGACACGATTGAGGTTGGCTATAGATATAAATAGAAAAATGTACATATAGATACGGGGGTGTTTCAGGCGGCTATCCTCGGTAACTTTCGTTTTTTCTTGTCGTCTTGGCATAGTTCGACAGCAACAATGTATCAATCCTTTTAATCACTCAAACTTTCTCTCGTTGTTTTCCAAGGTGTGGCTGAACATAAAAAACACGTGAAATAAACTGGTATCAAAAAAAAACTTTACACATTGGACCCTTTTTTTCGGATTCATATCGTCTCGTCGCAGTTGGTTGGGCTTTCTCATAAGCAATCCCAACCAAGACTTACGGAACGACGTGCATGCTTCAGAAAACCGCTGGGTCTAAGCCTTCAACTTCTTTCATTGTCCGATCAAAAGAAATCCTATCGCATTTCTTTCGGTACGTTAAAACCTTCCGAATGAAGACTTACAGGAACTTTGTTCCGGACATCGAAGGTGTTTTCATGTGACCGGTACCGGCTGCCGCCGCTGACCGCATCCAAACGCCTCGTCGCAAGTCCACAAGCATTCTAATGAGCGATCTTGTGTACGACATACGTTGCGATTGGATGCCACCGCCGACACCCTCCGGAAACCGATTTCTTATTTAAAAAACTGATCATTGAAAAAAATGTACATCTTTAGTTCTGACTGGCTTCGCTAACCCCGTCTTACCGTTTCGTCGCAAATAAGCGAGCATTCTTATAAGCTATCTCGCCTATGACTTACGTCACGGCTAAACGTTGCCACCGGAACCACTAAGCACTGAAGGAACTTGAAACTAAACACTAAACTATTACACAATACGTTGGGCGCCATTTGAAATAGGTAAAAGGAAGGATTGGGAAGTCGTTAGGGGGGGCTGAGAGTTGGATCGCCACCGAACCAAATCATGAGGACTAGGTAGGAAGGGAATCGGGATGGGGTGAGAGGAGAGGGGGTAGAGGTAGAATGTCTGCTACGGAGGCGATGGCATGCTCGCGTCGCTCGGCTCAGCTCGCCGGATGTAGGGGGGGATCTTACCCCCGTAGCTAGACCTCGCCTATTCCAAAAAAAAACAAAACATGCCTAATAATCCAAGAACCTTGCCACCACATCCAACTCACACCTTGGTTACCTGCTGCTGACGTTGCAGTGCGGCCATCTTACCCACCCAACCTGGGATTCGCTTTGGCCATGCGTGATCGAATCCCCCGGTTTGAATTCGGATTCCTTAGTGTTTCTGTCAAACCATGCCCTCGTTACCTCGGGGTCTTAGACCGCCTTACCGCACCCCCTGAAAATCACTTCAATAATCCATTAAGCCTCTTAGAAGCTCAGTGAAAAACATCTCAATTCCATCAACGTTGACGTGATTTACAATAAAAGTTTATTATACGGGAAACATTTTTATATCTCAAAAAAAAACTGACACATTTGCAACAAATTTACTCTTAGTTAAAATTGTAAATTAAAATTTAACTACAAAAAAAAAGAACCAGAAGTAATATCATAAATATAAGGGGGTAAATGGGAAAATTACAATGAAACCCAATTGATCGTAGGGAGCGAGGAAAGAGGGCGTCGGATATCGTAGTTATAAGTAACGGAGTTGTTAGCGGACCCGTAACCGACCGCCAAAATGAGGCCTAAGTTCCCGTTTCCAACCGGTACTTCGACTACGCCTTCCTTTGCGTCTGAAGGTCTCTTTGTGACCGCCTTTACCTACCTACAGAGAGCTCTTTGTGGGTAGCTAGTGGTTTGCGAAATCTCGCCACTAATCCCGGGGTGATTTAAGGAACCTATTCCGCACCTGGCTTTCAAAACAACAAAAAAAAAACACTTTCGAATTCACTTCAACCACTTTCCTCCCAAACTACTTGGTACCTAATGGATACAAAAAGAAACTAATACTTTAACGAATAACCAATCAAATAACACTATCACTTCAATTATTTAGGTATTTAAACTGCTCCGAACTCCAACGGTCAAAGTTGCCATGAAAAGAAACTCGGCTTCAAGAAACCTATCGCCACGGCCCACAGGTGCTGCTAACTTAGATCCTGCGTCTCTTTTCAAATCGAATTAATAAGGCGAGGGTGAATTTTCACTAACTCTTGCTTTTCAGGGTATTTCCCAGTATATATGATATATGTGTATCTAACTATTGCACCAAGAAAGGCGCTGCGCTCGATTTTACTTGATAGTCCGGGTCATTCACGGACTTTATTCTCATGGGGTGCTGCGGCTCCTATCTGGCCGAATAGGTGCTCCACACTTGACAGTATGCTTCTTGCCTCATGGGTTTTAACATGGGAGCGGGTGAATCTGTCTTTCACTTTGGGCTCGTATCCTCTGGTCAAAAGCACTAACGAACGGCGGCAACGAGTTCTGGTGTGGGCCGTTGGCCGCCCAAAATTCACCCTCGCCTTATTAAAAGTTTTTTCTTTTCTTTTTTGTAGATATAAATTTTTCCTTAAAGACTACGATGGATGTTTGCTTAATCGCTTATAAAAACTAATTCCCAGCAGTAATCCAACTAGAACCGCACTATCTAGACTTATACCGGACGACTCTTTTTTTTACAAAACGACGTGGTCGCGATAGGAATTGGACAAGAAATGACAAACATGAATTCGGTTTGCGGTATCGTCTGCGCTAACCGTGTCAAATTCTTTATGTCGTCATCGGAAACTCCTCTGATTGGGGAATTCCTAATTAGGGATCAATGACCTATATTTGCACAGATAGACGAATATCTGTACCCTGGTATGGAAAGCTATTTCTACTACTTTATCGTACTTCGAAAAGCTCTGAAGCAGAAGTCGTCCCTATACACCAACCTATTTCCCCTACCTCTTATCCACCTATATTATACCTATTTCATTTCCTTAAACTTCCTGTCTCCTTTCAGTGAAGCTTTTTTTTCCATTTCTATAAATTCAAATTAACCAACTATGTATACCTGGTCGTTTCCCTTCCTAACGATCCCGCTAATATATAGCTTTCTAGAAGCCTATACCTTTTTCCCTTTCTCCTACTTTTTTTTTTTCATTTAAGATACTTTTATTTCCATTAGTAATCCTATTCAAGCACATTATGGTTGTTATACCTACCTCACTTTATATCTTCCTTGTTTCGTTTTCACTCTCTTTTTTTTTTCTTTATTGTTTATCCAAGTAAGCTCGCACTATACACTTCACTCTTTCTCTACTGATGTTATCTATGCTAACAATACGGGGCTATATGTACCTGTCTCAATTTCCCAAATTATTAAATCATAAATCATTTTCATTTTCATTTGTCTTTTCGCCCACTCTGGTAGCCATCCGCGTCCTTTCCCATCGACGCAATTTAATTTCTGTGCGTGAAAGTTAGTAATCCTTTAAATAATGCGAATCGATTTTGTGCAGCCATCAACCGCGTAGGAAAGGATAAAAGAAACCTAATAAATCGTTCTCCGAGGTGGTCTTTGCTCTTGTCGCCTGGCGTTCCATGAACAAGCGAGCAGGGGGTGATGCACTTTTCCGAAGGAATCACTAAGATTAAACCGGTCAACAAATCCCCAAGACAAAGACCCCTATCAGGAAGTAACCATGCCTCCGTGAATAGGCCGAATCTCCCACAGGTACGTCTTCGTCCGGATTATTTTGGCCCGGTCTTCGGTCGACTCGCTGCCCTGGAGGTATTCGGTAGGACCGATGCTCCTGGCTCTTTTTCAGCTTGAACCCCACTTACGCACTTTTTATTTATAGGTAGCATATCATATGGTAGGGACGGCCGTTAAGGCGTTCTCCTTGCCGGAGTCATAAGCTTTCTATCGCTCGGTTCGTAGTACCTTGAGACGATATGACGAAGTGTAGCCTCAACTCGCGGTCCCATCCCGGGGGACCCCTACGGAACGCATGCCTCCTTACGGAGCTATCCGACCCCCTGAGCGTGAGGTGGGAAATCGATCCTGACAATAAAATGTCGCTATGCAGGAACAGGTTACTGACCGCCATTCCATTCATTATTGCAATCGAGGAATTCTGTCTACGTAAGTTAATTAGTGTTTTTCTAAATTCGGATTATCGCCAATAAACCTAGCTAACGACTACCGGAAAGAGACTTGGTTATTATGTTTTATTTTTTTTTTTTTTTTTTGCTTATACAAATCAATATTGTTCCAACACCACCGAATTCTTATGGGTATCCGCAACAAGGTTTAGCTTACGGAGGCCACCACAGATTCAGCCAACAGAGAGATTGACATGATCGTCAGCTGAAAGGGTCAAATTTATTTTAAAGCCTAGGCTAGTGACAGTCTCAGCAAAGTTGAGTTGAAAACGCGATATAGAGACAGGAGGAAGGTCAAATAAGTCAAATTTCTTTTTAGATACATATTTCAATTAGTTGTGATTTGGCAGGATTTAGAGTCAAACCATTGCACAAAGACCAATTGTAGATACCAAAAAGATCTTCATTTACTCTACAGAGAACGTTCTCTAACAAGTTAATGGTCTAGAGAGATATATTTGGACATCATCGGCATAAAGGTTCAACATGACATTATGGCACATTTTGGGAAGATCATTGATGAAAACGCAAAACAGCATGCGGCCCAAGATTGAACCTTGCGCTACACCAGCAAGCAAATCCATTGACTCAGAAAAAGTATCACCAACTTTTACTATTTGACTACGGTATTCTAAGTGGTTTTTAATTATTAATCGTACAGATCTTCAACTGAAGCCAAAGTACAAATTCAGCTTTTTACACAAAATTTCGTGATTAACTCTGTCAAACGCCTTGGAAAAATCTAACAAATATAATATAGTCAATTTATCCTGATCATACTGAATTATAATATCGTCAAGTACCTTAACCATTGCAGTGGTACAACTGTGATCAGATCGGAAACCGAATTTTACTGAGATAAACAAATTATTTATGCTAACGTGGTTAGATCCTTCTTTAGCGTATCATAACTTCATTGTGGTGTTGAAATCCTTAATAGAGTTGTTCTACTTACAAAATTCAAACTTGTAAATCTACGCGTCTAAAGCCTTGGATTACAGATTCCCTTCTACGTAAAATATGTAAGAAAAACAAATTGAGTCACAAATGCAAAATAAATCAAAATAATCTTAGACTTAAAGACTAAGACTAAGACTTAATTTCTATTGAAGTTAACGTTTGTAAGGATAATTTTTACATAACTGAGTTAGAAAAAAATAGAGATAATTTAAGAGGTGAATGGCACGTAATTAATGACATACTTCGTAAAACTTGTGATAGAAAAGAAATTGTTATAGACAGCGGTAGGTTATTGTATTCTAACCCCACCCAAGTTGCTGAATGTTTTAATAATTTGTTTACTTCCATGGCTAATAACGTTTTGGATGATTCAAATGATTCTAATTCCATTCGTTGGGTGAGTAGTTCTATTGTAGAACAGAACCACTGCAATAGAAGTATATTTTTTGAGCCTATTACTTCACAAGAATTACATAGAATCATTTATTCACTTAAGAATTCTAACTCTAAAACGGATGATTTTTGTTCCAATAATTTGTTAAAAAATATACCCTATAATATTGTTGATGTCCTTTCACACATATTCAATAAAAGTGTTTTTGGGAGTGTTTTTCCTAACGCTCTAAAGGTGGCTGAGGTTATCCCTCTTCACAAAAAATCAAATCACAATGATATGAATAATTATAGGCCTATATCACCACTGCCAGCCTTCTCAAAAATTTTTGAAAAAGCTATGAAAAGGAGGATTTTAGTGTTTTTGAATAAAAATAAATTTTTCAGTGACAGTCAATTCGGTTTTCGAGCTGGTATGACGACCGAAGATGCTCTTCTAAAGTTTTGCGGTGTAATTTGTGAAGGTATCAACAATAATCTTAATACTGCTGGTCTTTTTATCGATTTGACAAAGGCTTTTGACCTTGTCGATCATAAGATTCTCTTTGAAAAATTGATTAGAGCTTCATATTTATTTAAACGTAAAAAAAAAAGTTAAAATAAACGATAGTTATAGTAATCTAAAGGATATAATCGCCGGGGTATCACAAGGTTCTGTCCTTGGACCTTTACTATTTTTAATTTTCTTCAACTCTATCTTCAAACAGCACTATATAGGCAAGCTAACTGCTTTTGCGGATGATATTGCTTGCTCCTATGGTAACAGATCATACCTCAACCTAGTGTCTGATATCTTTTTTGATCTTGATTTCCTAAGACGGTGGTTCTTTGTTCATAAAATGTTGTTAAGTAAGAAGACTAAAGTAATGTTTTATAGCTTACAAGGCGATTCTGCGTTTAATGGGGGTATTTTTTTTATCATGCATCCAATTGTTTACGCCATAAACTATTTACCGATGATAACTGTTCTTGTTCATTTAATTTCAATGAACAATGCTCAATGAATTGTTTTAAAATTGATATTGTTAAATCTTTCAAGTACCTTGGGGTCGTTTTAGATAGTAGAATGAATTAGCTGGAGCATACTCAAGCACTAAATATATATTTGTTGAACTGCACCAGGCAACTATACAATTTAAGCAACTTTTTCTCTCAAAAATCTTATGATTTATTATGGTATCGTCCAATCTAAAATTCAATATAGTATTACATGTTGGGGTGGTACATATTCTAATAAGATTAATCCTTTATTTTTGAAACAAAAGCACCTTATACATATTATTTGTAAAAAAAATCGCTTTTCAGGTAGTTTAATTTTATTTAGACAGTTAAAAGTTCTTCCCTTAAGATATCTTTACTTCTACAAAGTCTTAAAGCTCTTTTTGTTTAAAAGTGGTTTTCTTTCTATTCGTGATAATGATTATTACAAATTAAGAATAAATTCCAGGAATTATGTTCAGACACCTTTTTATAAAAAAATCATTATAGAAACTTCTTCTCATTTGTTGCTCCTACAGTTTTTAATAAACTTCCAGCTTCCATCAGAAGTTTAAGATGTTTTTCAACTTTTTTAAATGAAGTAAAATCATGGCTTTTTAATCTCGATTATACTGAAATTGAAAATATTTTAAAAGTTCAAAGAGCTTGTTTTATTCTTATAGTCATATCTTTTTTCTCTCCCTTCGCCCTTAAAAATACCCTTTAATATGTAACTTTTTTTTTATTTGAATTTATTGCTGGATCATTCGCTACTAGCCCTGGCTTTGGCTATGCTAAAGAATGTTTCCTTTATTCTTTTTTTCCGTAGAACATTATGAAGAACACTATTTATTCTTTTTTTAATATTCTGAAATTTGTTTTTATATTTCTATTTAAACTGTTTTCATTTAACATGTATATTATATTTAAAGAAGAGTGAATAAATAAAAACTAACTAATACTAAAAAAAAAAGAAGATATTTGATTAGCTAAGACCTTTTCAAAGACCTTTGACAAGCAGGGTTAGTGGGTAAGAGACTTATGGGTCGAAAATCACCACAAGATAGGTGAAAGAACTACTTTAACAAGCTTCCAGCAATCAGGGAACGATGAACTGGTAATACAAAAATTAATAATATATGATGTTATTATTGGGTACAAAGTTAGAAAAATGTACACAAGCGTTATTCAATTCCTTGTGATCATTATTAACAACATTCTTTCCCCCAACCCCAACGCAAATTACTCCATAGCGATAAGTCTGTTTGGTGCTAATATTGGACAAAGTATATCTCTTTTTAGCAGTTCTAGTAATGAAAGATGCGAGAATGACAAAAAATCTCCCAGTGCTTCTTATCATTAACATTAATGTTAAACTATGAGATGCAACAAAAACTTAAGATTTCAGATAGAAACACTTTCTACTGCAGTACTGATTAAAACGGATTCAAAGTCTTAAAACGTAACAAGCTTACGAGCGATCAACGAAACACGTTTATTCCATTCCTTTCTTTCGCCCAAATTTAAACCGAGATAAATTTATGTCAAGTAAACAACACATACAACCCTCGCATTACAAAACGTTCTAAGTACGAAGTATACCATTACAAAAGTCAAATTGTACAATGCAAATTCGACATAGCCCTACTAGTGTCACCACACATCTCAAAACTTAAATATCAACCTATTTATAATAATTAAACAATCTGCTTATAAATAAAACTTACTTAAAACTCATTGAAGTCATTGTTGGGCCACTTGTTAGGAAATTTGGATGGCCAGCACAGCATTGTTGTATCCGAATTAAAAGTGCTTCGTCTGTGTTTATGTGCGGTTCATTAATGAGACTTAAAATGCCATAACTTGGCTTATCGATAAGCTCGCAAATTGATTCATTATCAAAAAAATCAATTCGAGACCATTCCAGCCCTTCTCTGACATAAATCTCTTGTTCTAGCCTAAGAACGTTGTATATAAAATTCTAAAATTATAAGAAAAAAAACTAAATGAATTTCAGTTCACTTAATTTGCCAAAAAAAAAGAATGAAAGGAAGGAATTCAAACATACCTGGTGTATTTTCTCAGCACAGTAATTAATTGCGAATTGTTCAAAAGAATTGTTATCAAAAATTTCGAAACCGTAAAAGTCTAGTAAAGCTAAATTTTTCTCTCTTTGATTTGATTTCAACGAGTCATTAATTCTATTGACGAGCCAAGTAAAGAGTCGACTGTAAAGTGTTCGACATAATGTATTTCTGTACGCTGTTGCTTGTCGGGCATCAAGTTCGCAACCTTAATTATTAAAATATAAAAAAAAAAAAAATATGTAAAATGCATATATGTATACCGAATTTGAGGGATAAACTTGAAAAATACTCACCAGCATCTTCATGCATACAAGCAGCGCTAGCTCGCGTAAGGCAATGTAATAAAATTTGAGCGTCTAGATTAAGTAACTGAGCCGTTTCCTGTAACTCTATTGAAAGAAAATAAACAGGAAATGGAAAATTAAACACAAATTTAAATTTTAGAACTAATAATTTTTTACCGTAATCATTGGAAACCTGACAGCCTTCAGTGCCGTCTATATTAGTTATTGGTACAAAGATAAAATTCCCTAACTTCAGCACAACAGCAATGATGCGAAACATCGACTGGATCTCATCTGAGTGTAAACCGAGAACTTCGAGGGATTTCTGTAAATGAAAGTTAAGAATTTTTTCCATTGAATAAATGTAGTATTTGAACAAATATCCTAAATAAGGTCGCATGATCTAATCCGGATATTTAACAAGTTAATCGAAAATCAACATGTGTACACACTTAAATGGTCAAAATATTTCATAGGTTATGGAAATGAAGAATCAAAATTAAATCAAAATACCATACAAAAAAATGGGGGAACACAATTTTTTTAGTGTTTTTTTTAAACCAAACAAAAATAGATGGATTTTTCACGAAATCATTTTTTTTTAAATGCCATTATTGCACAATCATTATGAAAAAAAAACAAAATGTATTACAATAAAAAAAAAACAAAATTATGTTGATAAGATACCTAAATGCGAGAATTGGGAATGAACAAGGTATATAAGACGAAACTGGACAACATCCCCAAATTATACAACAACAGTAGGGTAGAACTCTATTGGATTTTATAATCTCATATTATTATTATTTATTCAATGTACTACATAAATGTACAGACAATATTTGTACAGCAATAGCTACCAGGACTTTTAGCTGGACTTAAAAATACATACAAAATAAATATATTATGAGTAAATAGTGTAAACACTTAGTAAAGGGGCGGTTGAGAGAGCTGAAGGCAACCAGGAGGTTATCTACGGTCCCCCAACCGCCCCCTAGTCTAAGTTAGAGAGACTTAAGGTCATATGCTATTAACTAATTGTGTTATTTCAAGTAGTTTAAAAACATTTTTTATATTTTGTTCTGAAGGAACTGACAATAATGAGGCTAAATTTGTATCAAATAGACTATTTGAAATGAAGTTCATTCTTGGACATTCTGATGACAGATTTTTAAGGGTGAGAATAGCATCCACTCGGCAGAGGGGGCAGTTGGGCGGATCCTCTCTAGTTAAAAGGTGGCTATGCGTAATTTGTGTGTGTCCTTATCTATGTTTATGATAAATTAGAAAACATTTATTCATTTTGGCTGTTGTGGTGGTTGGATAAGTTGGTGATTCAGCTTTCGGATTGATTTCTGAGTAATGATGGGAGTATTGACTCCATACATCTTTGCGTTTCCGCCGCCAGTAAGCATTAGCTAGTTTTTGGATATTGATTTCGCTGCCATGTCTGCCTTTTCATTCCCATTTATTCCTAGGACCCAAATTAGATGTAGTTTTGAGCATTGTTTAATAATGTTGTTTCTTATTTTGTTGATGAGGGATGATAGGTGCCTTGCATTGCGAACGGCGTTAAGAGTTGAAAGGTTGTCAGAACAGATTATTATGGGCTTATTAGATTTTATTGCTATCTCAGTGGCTTTGAGATTAGCTAGCGCTTCGGTAGAATATATCGAGAAATAATTTGGAATGTGTTCTGCATATAAGACATGGCCTATGTTGTTGACAATGGCAAAGCCGATGCCTACATCGCTTTTGGAGCCGTCAGTGTATATAACGTCCCATGTTGAGTTATCGAATGTGCTCATCATTTTGTAATACTCTTGCAAGTACAATTCTTTCGGGGTGATATCTTTTTTTTTAATTTTGATAGTGAGATATAAATTTGTTCTAGTGGTAGCTGCCAGGGAGGATATTGTTCCAAAACCAATAATTTAGAGTCTGGGCGGATTCCAAGGGATAAAGATGATTTTAAAACTTGGTGTATCGTTGAGTGAAACTTCGGTATTTTTTTTCGTCTCATTATCTTGCTAGCTATACATGTGATTGTTGAGTTATAGGATTCGCAGATTTTTGGGACGAGTCGGAAGGTAAGGATGTCTCTCCGCATGCTTTTAAACTGTGACTACTAAGAGCGGCATGATAAGATGAATTGAAAATTTGTAGATTTGATTTTGTTGTTTTGCCATATATAACAAGTCCGTAGTCGATTTTAGACAAAATAATTTCGATTTCGTTATGCGAACTAAAGTTTTACAGTGAATAAGACTATTTTTAGAAGATAAGTATTTAATTATGTTAAGCTTGGTAGCTAATTTTTTCTTAATTTCTATACAATGATCCTTAAAGCTTAGTTTACAGTCAAATATAATACCTAAAATACTTAAGTTACTAACATTAGCTATTTGTACATTGAAAAAATCGATGTTAAAATTAGTGCAGCTTGTTTTTTTGCAAATATGTAATTGTTTGCTTTTGCTTGCCGATAAAATAGAGCCAGATTTGGTACCCCAGTTAACTAGGCAAAGAAGGAGTTCTTCAAAAATGTCTTTAATTTGGTGTGTGTTATTGCACTTAGCGATCACATAGACGTCATCAGCATAGAGGGTATGTTCGAGTTTATTTAACCTGGAAATAAGTTTGCTAATTTCATCGTATGCACTGATGAATAGAATCACCGAAAGAGGCAATCCCTGGGGGATGCCGTTGTCTAGACTGTATTCTTTTGAATAAACGTTATTCATTTTTGATCTAAATTTTCTGTTCAATAGGAATGATTTAACATATCCATACATTTTGTTACCAATCTAAAAGCATTATTAGTTGAATTGAAGGAAACTAAAGCACCAGGAGAAGATCTCATTCTACATATGTACATCTTATTAATACTGCTCTGAGGAATTTGCTTGCTATTTACTTCAACTTTTCAACGACCTGTATGAGAATGATTTTTCTCCTTCATTTTTTGAATCAGCGGTAATATTTCCAATCCTCAAAAAAGGAGATCGTAATATGGTGCTCAACACTGTATGAAAGATTTATGGAGGGATCCTATTTAAGCGACTCACTAATTGGGTGGATAGAATTAATATATTGAGTGGATGTCAGGCCGGTTTTCGTGAAGGATACTCAACTGTATACCACATCTTCACGCTTAGGCTGAACACATACTGGAGCTGCAAGCAGAGAGTGATGCGAGAGTTGAGCAGAGCGACGAAAACAAACAAATGTTTTCTTATGAGAGCTCTCATAATCTGGGACAGAACTTTATTTTCAGAAAGCTTTCCAATATTCACTGGACTACGCCAAGGATGCACCTTGAGTACGCTCCTTTTCGCTCAATACATTAACGATATAGTCGCATGGAATAGATCTTACTATTCCCAACTAGAATATGATTTAAGAACGAAAAGCTACTTCGACACTTATTTTGGATTAGATAAAATATGAACCCTCTTTAAAACACGTGGAGAAATGCTACGCCTAAACTACATACTACCTCATCGACCAGATATACCAGAAGAGTGTAGCCTTTGCAATATGAACACCAGAGAAAATACACTGCATTTTGTAGGAGTTTGCCCAATACTTATCGAACTAAGAAAACTAAACCTGGGTAAAGCTATTTTCTCACCCGAAGAAGTTCCTTTTAAATGGAAGAGAAATTCGTCAAAACTGAACTCCGATATAAAAAAACAGAAGATTTTTAAACAAATTTTTCTGGAAGCTCAACAAGATTATGCACCTTAAGAATCTAATACACACCTAATAAATTAATAGTATTAAATATGTATATGCACCATAAAACGATTAAGCACTCAAGTTATTTTTAAATTTGTCAATCTCGCAGACCGCTTATGCCATAAAAGAAAGTCATGAAAGATTTGTAAAAACCAATAAATTTTAACACTAAAATCTAATCTAAAATCTGAAAAAGCACAAAATGGAAAAGAAAAAAACATTTTTTGTCGACTTTTTTGCAGTTTTGCATTTTGTTCTTGTTCTATTTCGTATTTGTCTTCATTCATACGAATTATTAAAACAAAAAAACAGGTATAGTTTAAACTCCCCAACAACAGCAAAGAAGCCGCTACTCTCCAAAAAGCCATACGCGCAGCCGCAAATTCCTCTATCCCCCAATCAAGCTCTTCCTACAATCCCAATATAAACAGAATTGTACCTTGGTGGTGAAAATGTAAACAAAAAAGACCTACACAAACAACTTTAATCCTTTCTAAAAAATCGAACGCAGTTTAGAAAAGCTCTTCAAGAAAGTAAAGCTAAAAGCTTTGGTGATTTCACAGCACATATAAACCCTTACTTTACGCCATCTAAAATTTTAAGTATTCAATCACAAAATGAAATTATCTCAGACCCAAATGGCCGAGGCCGATTACTTTGCAAAAACAAACTACGACCGACTACTCAAGCGATACAAATTTTCATTCAAACTTCAGATTAAAAAAAAAACGAAGTTATCAATCACATCCCAGATCAAAATAACAGTGACCACTTTGCTCGTTCATTTCAATCGAAAAACATACTTCGTTTTTCGAATTCGAATCCTGTCTGAGCAAAAATCCCAGAGAGGGACAGAATTAAGAGTAATCCAACTCTATAATAACATTCTCGATACCCCAACGATACCTCAAAACTGGAAAACTGCCATTTAACTCCCTATCCCTAAACCAAACAAGGACAACATTCTGATTGAAAGCTATCGTCTCATACCACTTATTTCATATCTATCAAACATTTTAGAAAAAATTGTGGCGAAGTGCTTGTTTTAGTTCGTTCTTTGAATCTAAAAAATGTTTAAAACAAAGGTTGTGCACGCGCCCATCTCCACTTAAATCACTACATTTCAAAAGCCATATTATCTAGGAACCAAGTATCCGTACCGTACTATCATTAGACTTCGAGAAGGCTTTTGATCGAATCGGGAAAATTTGATTTTAAACAAATTAAAAAAAATGGCATGTTGGTTTAAAAATCTTCATATTCGTCGAATCATTTTTATCAAACAGAAAATTCTCTTTAAGAATTAATAACTGCTTTTCCAAAAAATACCCTTTAGAAAACGGTATACCGCAGGGGTCTCCCTTATTGGTTATGCTATGGTAAGAATATGCCTTAACGCCTTTGCTTGCCGAAGCTGGGCTTCCAACTGAACATAGAACATCGAATTGATGAGCTGACATTGAAATTAGCCCCAAAACTAGTCTTCTCTAGAAACTCACTAATTTATGGCGATATTGCACAGGCAAAAAATCAAAAATGTGTAAAACGAGTGTCGTTGACTCTTAAACTAGTATTGATCAAAACGAATTAACTTCAACGTCCAACAAAACGGGGATATATTTTAAACCCTCATTTCCTCCTTGGCACATCAAACCCAAATCAATTGATATGATACTATCTCAGTACAGAACAAATAACACCAATCATTCTGTTTACCGAGTCCTATTCTCAGATATAAAATCAAAACTTTTAGATGACGGATGGAACTTATTTTTTACTGACGGCTCAATTACTCAAGAAAACCCTTCATTCGCAGTTACACGAGAGGACGGTTATATTCTGAACATTGTGATCTTACCAAATTTCATAACAGTTTTTACAGCTGAAGCGTTTGGTATCCTTCAGACCATTACAAGAGCAACAAAGCTTCGAGGAAATACTATTATCTGTTCGCCATTCAATCCAAGCAACAACGATGACCTTAATATGTGAAATAAGGAATCACCTTATTAAAATCATCAGACTGATGTGGGTTCCCGCCCGGTCATACTGGTATACGCGGCAACCAAGAAGCAGACCGTGCTGCAAGGTCTTAAAAACTTTAACATCTTTATTAAACGTGACCTGACTAACTCCATACGAAACTCATGAATGAATGAATGAATATTGTTGGGTATAATTACACTGCGACCTTAAGATCTATTGTGTCCCCCTTCTACAGCTCGACCTAGAAATTAGTTCCCTTGAGGAACTCGAGAATTTGGAGTACTATTAGAGAGGATAGTTTGCTCTCTTCTATCTGGTGGTTACGCGGATGTCTATGTCTTTGGTGCACACGAAACTCATTGAAAACCAAACACAGTTGAACGATTGGAGCCAATACCATCAGCACTACAAGGAAATCAATATCGACAGATCTCATCCTCGATACTCTGACGTCCCAAAAACAAAGATAACAAATTTTGTTGACACTACAGTCACGCACGAATATCTTCTAAACAAACAAAACCCCCTTGTGAGCTCCACCTGCAACGTAACACTTGGAACATATATTAAAAAAATTGTACAGAAAAAAAAACAATTAAGCTCTATTTTCAAAGACTTAAATATCTATGAAATCCTCAAACTTCCAAATTCAGAAAATATCGAATTAATAAATAAACTCGCATGTAATCTTAAGCATGAAAGCAGGTTACTTTTAAGTATCTGTTAATAAATTATAAAAATAATAATAAAAATTGATTTTACCTTTGTATAGTGAAAATTATTGCGATCCTCTTCGATGGCTGTTGTGTTCTTCAAAATCTCATATTTCTCAACATTTCTATAGAGTTTCAGTGACTCTAAGAAATATAATAATAAAATCATTCAATTTGATTTTAATTGATTAAAAAAAAAATTAAAGTAAAATACTTAAAAACTGCACATCAGCTCCCAATAACAATTGATAAAAAATATGGAAATTCCTTTCCCCCGGATTCAAATGAGTTACGCGGGTCTGAAAATACAAAAAAATAAATATTCAATTACATTTTTCTCTACATTAATGAAAATTCCATTTGACAAACCTTTTCCAACATGTCTATGATTGCATTTTAATAAATAAAGATACGAGAGAATTACAATTTGTTTTGTTTAGTACAAAACAAAAATAAAATAGATTTTATTAATCATTGCTTGGAATTAATTCAAAGTCATAAAAAAAGTTCCCCGACCATGTTTTGTGATAAGAAGACAATTGATAATGTTTTCTTTTATAAATAACATACAGATCATCGCAGTTTCCTCAGTTAATCTTAAAGCTTGGACATGGCCAAACATCATCTTTCATTAATAAATACATTTATATATTTAAATTTTATATTTTACTGCATGGTGTGTGGGTTTAAAAACGAATTAATTTTTTCGGATCAATATGATTTTGATTAATATATTTTTAGACATGCTTTTGTAGCGCAAACCTTGAATCTACAACTGACCAGGAACAACCGTCGGTGGAAGATTTTATCGATAACATATCAGCGCATTATAAAAATGAAATACAAATTATTGAAGCTCGGCTTACTCAAATGGAATTTGCATTTCAAAAGCAACTCTCTGTCATTGAGTATAACCAAGAATTGGCTGCAAAAAATAGCAGACAACTTGAATCCCGCATTAGAAGCACAGCAACTCTAAACTTCAAAGCCAAATTATGTATTCAACATTCTATAAATAATGTTACAACGGAGAGTATGAATGCTCAAAATAAATTGCGAGCATGTGTAGATACTGCTAGAATAAATTCAAAAACAATTGCTAATGCCATAAGGGGTCAAATAACAAATTCCAAAACTCAGTTGCAGGAACTTGTTAGGACAGATTTGGTCTTTTGTCAGAAGAATAATGGGAACAAAATGCAGAAACTAACTGACTGTGCCAGAGACAAGGTAATTTGATTTATTATTTGAGAGAACAAGATAAAAAATTATTATTTATTTAATTTTTGTAGCTCAAAGTTCGTGAAACGAGTATACAGGCTATGTTAAAAGCAGCTGAAAAAGAAATTGACAGTTGCTTGTGCAAATCTGATATACTAGCAATGACGGCACAAGAATGCTCGTTTGTTGTTATTCTAGACGTATACACGCTCTTTTCGGAAATTGTTTCAAATATAAACATATGTATTGGTGACAGATACATAGAAATAAAATAAAACCGAATTATTTTTAAAATAAAAAAAACGTCTCCAAGCCATTTGTGTGTCTAATTCTTTTTAAAAATAAGTCAGTGGTTTTTTTCCGATGAGATAATGAATACTCTAGCTTTTACTGCCAACGTAGAGATGTAAAGTCGAGTCCCACTTAACTAGCTTCCACTTATGGCACTAATGATTTAGAGATACTATTTTACTGCGCATGAACGATGCTCGGATTATGTACAAGTCTAGAAAACACCAATAGAATCAAACAAATTCATGCGGCGAGACATATCCATACAAAACAAATTGTGGTTGTGATGTTGGACATCGTTTATGTCCAGTGGAGTAGTAAGTAGGTATTAATGACAGATAACGCATGAGTCATACGAAGCAATCCAGATTGGTTTGTGTTGTTGCAATCCCATAGGAAAATTGAGCTGATGAATCAAACATCTATTGTCAAAAACAAATCTCAAGCTATTGGCCACATTCGGGAATCAATCCAAAGCTATACGGATAGGTTGGTGTTGTTGTAACCCCTTGTTGAAAAACATCTGATGTCAGCTGATGCAACAACAACTCAAGCTAGCCTATCGGATAGTTGCCCGAACGTGGCCATTCTAAAATTTTCGGTATAACTAAATTGATATGTATACCAATGTCACATGGAATAGTACTGAATAATTAATTGATGATTCAAAAGATTTGCAAAAAAAAAGCGAATCAAATCGCCGCGTTAAAAACTCAATTGTTTTCCCTTTAGTTAGCTGTTCTGGCTTTTGGCAACAAATGTTACCTATCCGGTTTTGGTCGTTCGAAAACGAATCGGATACTTATGCATCTCAGATAGCCTATCGGACTACCGCCGGAACGCTGCCATGTTTGACATCATGGAAAGACTTATGGCCTTTTCGGAAGAACAATTTGATACGTATGAACGCTTCTGGAACGATTCTGAAAACAAAAACAGAAGAAGCAATTCTGACTCCAATCGAAAAGGCCATTAACCCGGCACAGCGTCTACAAATTATTCAGCTCAGCTGTATTACGAAAATCAGCGTTCTCCAAGGAATTTGGACTTGTGGTCCATATAATCGGTCCACCGAACGCACAATTCGCTATATTTTCAACAGCAATTTTTGAGACCAAATTTTTCTTATTGCATAATAAGCGCCCAAATAAACCACATCCAGCATGTATTTAAAAAAATAAAGCGGCGGTATTTGAGTTTGGACGCGGCACCGTTATTCGGCACCTGTCTCAACAGCTTGGATTGTCGTATGTAGGTTAGGTTAGGTAGAAGTGGCTGTCGACGGAGAGTCGACACACTTAGACCAAATGTTGGCCCGTTGTGATACCACAAGGATCTAAGAAAATCTTTTCCCTGCTCATTAAACTACTTTGAGCTCCTTATGAAGCGCGTAAGACACTTTTTGTCAGTGTTTGCCAGATCACTGGGATCGTTGTAGTAGAATTCTCCTAAGTGCAATCTACGTCTTTGGGATAGTGCAGGACATGTACAGAGTAGATGAGGAATCATTTCCTCTTCCTCTTCTTCCATACAGCTCCTGCAGAAATCGTTTGAGTAGACGCCAAGTCTCGTGGTGTGCCTACCTTTTAGACAGTGTCCGGTGATGACACCTATAACGGAGCTTATGTGCAATCTGCTTAAGGAAATCAAGCCCTTAGAGCGCTTCATGTCAAGCGTTGGCCAGATCTTTTTTTTCGCTAAGCAAGTGGTGATGTTTTCCCACCTAAGGTTTGCTACTCTTATAGCATCTTGTTTTAGCATGAGTTTACATGTAGCGATGGGTATACCAATATCTGACCTATCTATTGAGATAGGTATTGTAGTTCCCTCTTTAGCGAGTTCATCAGCCTTATAGTTTCCTGGAATGTCCCTATGGCTTGGCACCCAGCAAAGGTGAATGTTGAACTGCGAGAATAATTCGGTCAACAATTAATTTCATGTTTCGGGTTAGGTTCGAAGGGGTGATGCTACGGCAAGCCGGATCACCTCACTGGGATCTCAGTGGATCCATTGCGCTCCCCGTGGTGTGAGGAAGGTGGAGAGGTGGGCGCCTCCTAGATTATGGTTACATCGGCTACGATTGAAGAATTGGAATAAGATGTTGCTTTAGGGACCATGTTAGCCGCATTTGCGGTCTGCTTAAATTGTTGGAAAGCATAACTGAAACTCAACGTTATTTTTTGACGTGAACTAGATTGCCTTACTTAATCTAAATCCTGATCTTAGTATGAAATATATTTTTAGAATTTAATTTAATCGCTATTTCGTTGGATATTTGTTGTATTTTCTTATGGTTAATACTCCACCGTTAGTGATAGGATAGGAATAAGTCTAATTTTGTGTATAATTTGTTATTCATATTTTTAGAAATAAAAAATAGTAAATCCAAGAATTATAGTATAACCCAGAATTTAAAATTATACTTACAATGTGTTATATGAATTCCTATGGGATCTCCTTTGAAATCAATTTCGATATCAAAAAATTTTCCCTAAAATGAAAATGAAACCCGATGAGCAATCAAATTTATATTTCATAAATGTCTCTTACACTTACATATCTACTTGAGTTATTATTTTTTAAAGTTGTTGCATTGCCCATAGCTTCCAAGAACACATCGGCGCACGTAACACATTCTCTCATTCTTGGATTTCTGCACTGCGTTAATACGTTTGTTGATGATAGATTTCTGTTTGCTTTCAAATTTTCACCATACATTTGATTTAGCCGGTGAGCATCAAAGAGGGATATTCTCGACGAACTTATTGTCGAGCTCGGAATAAAATCTCTACTTGTGGAACTTTCATTCGAATGTTGTCGAATCAAACTCGAACAACTGCCTCTCATTTTGACATCGGCCTTCATTTTATAAGAAATAGAATTGCCACTGCTGCTGCATGCTTTCTCATCAACTTCGAAACTACGTTGGCGCGTGCATTTATTGTGACCACACTGTCGACAACCACTTGCTATTGTACTAGGATTACTGTACGGCGATCCCTTTAATGCAACATTATACGAGGTAGAATCACAATTAGAACCAGAACCTAATATTCCCATTGATACATTGGTCGAGGCATCACACACGATTTTGTCGGATTTGTGACGATTCAAAGACACATCGTTGTAGTTGTGTTTAAAACAGGATTTTGTTGGCACCGTTGTTGCTATAATCGATGTTCTTTCATGGCGATGGGGCACAAGTTCGTCAAAGTTTTCTGTGCTCTTATGATGGGAAAAATCAAAATCAACAACTTTTTCGCGTATGTTTCTCTAAAGGAAGATATAGACATAACAATATAATTTTGTTTTGGCAGGAAAAATAGAAAACATAAAAATATATTCATTTACTCTTGATGTACGCTCACTGCTTTCAGCACGAACTCTTAACAATGACTCTGGGGTTGCAATTGAAATGTTTTGAGTTCCTGTAGATTGTTTCTTTGGAGTAGATATTCGAGAACTAGGACATGCAACAAAGCTTCCTGAACAGCAGCTGGATGTTCGACGTCTAGATGTAGCCAAGGGACATTTAAGTTTGTTCTTTTGAGCATCTTGGATGTGAGTTAGGAAGTTGACAACCATTTTAAATGATTCCGTTTTTCCCGCACCACTTTCACCTATAACATGAACAATGATTTGTAATGTGTATTATTTTAACTTTTTTATGTCTGTAAGTGAAATTTTGTACCTAATAATATAATACATTGATCTCCACTTTGGTCCTTAAGAGACTGGTAAGCTAAATTAGCAAGGCCGTAACTAGAATAATTCAAAGAAAGTTTGTAAGTATACGAATGTTTCAAAGAATATTTTATTGTTTTCAAGAAAATGTAATAACCAAAGTGTAGAAACTAATAACAGGTGGCCCATGACAATAGATTACAAATTTGTGGGTCATTTTAGATACCTAAAAACATATTTTCTAGGCTAATGTGGGTCGCTGAAAACGAAAATTACGCTAAGTTTTACCAAAGAAGCATTTTGGAGACATGTTTTTCTTCAGATACTGGCAAAAATCTTATTAACTGTTTATCCAATTAACACGTCCTGGGTATGTTTGAAAGGAATGAATTTCTTCTTTCCAATACTATACAGTTTTTAAGGCTCCCGGAGCGGATTCAATTCCGACAGAGTTTAACAAATATGGGACAAACCTGCTCACTGCAAAATCTTCTAAAATAATTTAACGAAATTCTAGAAATTTCTGTCATTCCTCAAGTTTTAAAGATGCTCTAATTATGCACATTCACAAGAAAGGAAGCACTTCGAGCTCAGAAAACTATCGGGGTATTTCGTTGTTGAATGCCTCTTACAAAGTCTTTACCGCTGTGCCACCAAGAAAATCTCCTCAAGGAACTTGGCTTTAGGACAGATTACTCAACTGTGTACCAAATATTTTTCTCCCAAAGCATTGCAGAATGGTGCCAGAGTTAAAATAAGAAGTTGTACACGTTCTTCGTCGATTTTAAAGCAGCATTTGACTCAAATGGCCACAGCTCTTTATTCTACCAACTTTTTCAAAAATGAATGACTCTTAAGTTTGGAAGAGTTCTTCAAAATCTTTATTCTGGGATTCGTGCAACAGTATGGTCAGAATAAGGGATCTTTGAATGGTTTGAGACAAAATCAGGGGTTAAGCAGGGATGTGCTCTAAGCGCAGACCTCTTTTCACTTTTCATCGATGACTTACTGGATGAATTACCTGGAGGGGTGGTTTTATGCTGACACTAATAAAGGGTCTTATGTTTGCGGACGATGTTGTTTTGCTAGCCAGTTCTCCCGATTCAATACAATTAACGATAAAACGCCTGCATGACTATTTTAAACTTTGGAACCTAGTAGTTAATCGTGAAAAGTCTAAGATTATGGTCTTTAAAAAAGGGGGAGGAAGACGCTGTTCCAAGGAAAAATGGCATTCCGACGGTTCGGAATTAGAAGTGGTGGCTGAATATAAGTATCTGGGCGTGCGTCTAACATATAACCTCAGTATGAACAAACACCTACTTGAGAAATTGTTTAAGGCTAAAAATGCAGTCAACGCAACTTGGAGACGCTACTTTGCTTACAGTAATATTTCGCACAGCAGCAAGTATAGAGTTTTCGAAGCAGTAGGTGAATCAGTGATGCTATATTGTGCCCATGTATGGGGATATAAAGAGTACTATCCCGAAGAAAACTTCTAAAGTTCTATATCAAGCGAATTTTTCATCTGCCTTCAAATACACCAAACTATATGCTTATGGTTGAAACACGACTTTTAACTTCTTTTGTAAGAATCCTCAAGCTAGACATCGGCTATATCCTTAAAGTAGTTAATACGTCTTCCAAAAAACGTGGCTTTAAGAACGGTGGCCTACAAACAGAGCTGGAATGGAGAATGGAGAATGGCTGAACTTGGTAAGTATCGAAAACATCGTAAATTGGAAATCAATTTTATGCACGTTAATTGGGAACGTAGATCTACTCTATGCATCAAAATACCGCGAAGAAGCTGCAGCATCAGTGCACAGATCAATTTATAATCGCTTGAGCTATAATCTATCAGGAAAAAACTATTTCCATGACAAGAACAGTGTCCAAAAATATCAATAATGATGAAGCTAAGGGGTGAGCTTTTGTCTCTCAACTACATTCTACAAAGAGATGACCTACCATGTATATGCGAGTTGTGTAACCTTAAGGAACGAGAAGATGTTATACATTTACATTTACAACATGCGTTTGGGAAAAAGTAACTTACGGATGACGGATGCATCGATGCTTTAAAAGAGCTTAATGTTGACAAATTATTTAGCATCTCCAAAATTGCTTTATTTATTCATTTATTGGTGATTGCTTAAAAACTCTAAGATACAATATCTTATAAGTTAGTCTTAAGCTAATTATACAAAAATAGAGCTTATAATAGTTTCTGTTCAATACAATTGAAAGTAATTTAATAAGAAAAAGATACATGTTTCAATTTGTAAGTTATTGTTTGATTTATAAGTTTTCTGAAAAGTAATTTCTTAATCCTTTTTTTATGCTTGTTGTATTCTGTATTTCTTTTATGTAACGCGGTAAAAAATTCCACAAACGGACGGCATTTGCAAAAAATTGGCGTTCAGATGTTAAGAAAGAATAGCGGGGATGAATCAATTGACGAGATCTGTGCTATGATGCTATTATAATTCTGTCATAACAGTATTGTGGTTGGCGAGTTAGCAAAATATCTGAAAGCAATGTCAAACTCCGAAATTGAATGTAATTTTCAAAGGGCATACCAAGCAGACGAGAGCGAAAACCAGACAATCTGTCATATCTTCTTAATCCATATAAATACTTAGTGCACAATGCTATAGAAAGCGACGTTGAGCTTTCTTTTGCTTATTTTTTACATCCATAAATTAATATCGGTATAATAAGGTTGCGAGTAATAAACGGGTGTTAACCGGCGTAAATGAATGGGTTACCCACAAGGTACGCAGCACGCCATATACTTTTCCGACGAGGGAATTAATATGATTATCCCAAGTCAGAAATCGGTTAAATATGTCAGCGAGGTTTCTCGCCGTTTCGACATTTTTGTTGGCAGCACTGTTCAACACTATAGGAGGAAAATAAGAAAGTTTATTCCTTGATATCACCAAACACTTTGACTTTTTTTGGATTTAAAATTAGACCATTTGAATGAGACCAATATTCAATTCTTTTCAAGTCTTCATTCACACAAGAAGCACAATGCTCATCACTAAGCCCGAGAGGGCAGTTTAAGTACAATTGGACGTCATCTTATAGTTGGAAGCTCATTGACGTACATTGAGAACAGAAGGCGGCTAAGAATGGAACCTTGGGGGACACCGGATAAATTTGGGAAAAAGTCAGATAATTCGTCGCCAACTAGGACCGCTTGCTTCCTGTTTGCTAAATAGGAACAAATTAACTTTGTAGCAGATCCTGCAAAATTATAGTGCTGCATAAGCTTTTTACATAAGTTGGAATGATTGACATTGTCGAAAGTCTTCGAAAAGTCAAGCAACACCAAAAAAAAAAACTTCATCCCTATCTAACGCATATCTAATGTCATCAGTTACATTTAGTAAAGCCGTGCCACAACTATGTTTTTCACGAAATCCTGATTTTTTGGGGGTGAGCATGTTATTAGCAGCAAGATAAGCACTGATTTGCTTTTGTATGACTCTTTCAAATACTTTTGACAAAAAAGGCAAAATCGAAATAGGCATACATTCATCACCTTTTGCATTTTTAGGAAGAGGTAAATTTTTTGCCAACTTCTATAGTTCAGGAAATTCACCTGACGTTAAGATTGTTTTGGAAATGAAGGTGATATACGGCAATACTATTGGCAGAATTATTTTTTTTAAATGAAGAATGAGTTTCGTCAAGCCCCACAGCATTTGACTTCAACACTATCCACTGTTTGAAAAGAAAAACCAGTGCTATCTCCCTGGTCTACAGAAGAAATTGGAGTTTCAGAACTCATCATAGATCGCGATGGTAGTGAAACAAATTTTTCATTTAACGTATTAATAATAATAATAACTGAGTTTCTGGAACCATCTCAGCTAACGCCAAGAGTACCTATCTCTGCATTGCAGGAGATTAGGCTCTGTTGTGTGCCCTAGATTCTAGAAAACTCAATATATGAGGTCATAAAAACCTTTATAATTAAAATATATATACATACATATGTTAATATCCACAATTTTTGTATATAACAAATTAGCTTATTTTTAAAAAGATTTATGCTCCGCTCATTTTTTAATTCACTTGGAAGCCTATTAAACGAATCTATTCCAACATACATCACAGAGGCCTGACTGCTGCTTCTGTTACACCTATTTCGTCTTAAATTTTCACTATTCCGTAAATTATAAGGTTGCACATCTCCAACGTTGACAATATTAACTCTTAAATACTCAGAAACCATATTATTTTTCAATTTATATATTAACTAGCTGACCCGCCCGGCTTCGCCCGGGTAGACAAACCTAAGCTTCGCATAAAAATTACAAAAAAAAATATAATATTCAATCCACTTTTTGTAATCAAATACTACTTTCTAGGGTTTTACCTATTTTATTCTCTAAGTCCAACCTTTATTCCTTATTAGTTTTAAATTAGTTTACCCTTTCCCTATGCATTTGTTCGAACCGGAAATACGAAATGGCAAAAATCAAAAACGACTTCGAATGTATTAATAAATCGTGTTCGCTTTGTTTGGAAATAAACTGTTTTTGATATAATAACAATTAATTACAACACATTTTTATTTTAAATTTTTGAAAGTTTTAATAATATTATTTTATGGAATATGTACATACCGTTAAATATAACAAATTTAGGTTAGAACGGTTCGGTAAACCACATTTTTTGTTTTGCCATCATTTGCCAAGACATACAGGTTCCGTGGGTTGGAAACGCGCGAGCAGGCTACATATAGTTGTCCGTGTGAGAAACATGGTTTTTCTAAATGAACGCCGGCTACCTGAAGTGTCTGCCCTTGAGCCTTGTTTATAG
Source organism: Leucozona laternaria (assembly GCA_932273885.2). NCBI lineage: Eukaryota > Metazoa > Arthropoda > Insecta > Diptera > Syrphidae > Leucozona > Leucozona laternaria. The sequence continues at coordinate 256,914,651 of OW026366.1, read as the reverse complement.
TCATGGCAAACGCTACTTTTAAAGGAAACTGCAACCTTTTAAATTGTATGGGGAAGTCGGTCGGAATAATAGGAATGCGTGGAATTATTACGTTCTCTCCTCCCGCTATCCCAGTTATAATTGTCGCTTCCATTTTTTTTTCACCTAAGTGTGTTATTTGCAAGCGAGTACCATTACACAATCTAGGAGCATCGAGGTTACGCATTAATATCACCGGCACACCGATTTTTAATCGCAGCTTGTGGGGAGGCACTCCCGTCAGTTCTAACGAATCTAGGAATTCAACAGGATAAGAAGTTCCTCGTTCAGCTTCTAAGACCGTATTAAGCGAAAGATATTCTATATGCTCTCCTCCAAGTTGGGACATATTTTCTTCATTAATGTGTGCTACCATTTCATTTGTGGGTGCCAAAATTGCCCTTTCACATAGCCACTGTATATTTTGCATATTGGCTTGCAGTTCAGGATAAACCATTTTTAGCAGCTCTTGAGTACTTTGAACAACCTTACACAACTGGCTGTTTAGTTTAATGGCACCATTAATATCTGTTGTAAAACGACCTTCACCAATTTTCAAAAGTGCAGCGGCATATTCTCCTGCTTCATTATCATTGAACATTTTTACTCTCATATTAATTGTGAGTTGAAATTTTTTGACATGCTCCCACAATGCAGACGCTTTTAAGCATGCGTTTATTTCATCTGCCGGTGTTCCTCTAGTTATAACAGGCAAAGTCTGTCTAAAATCTCCAGCCATTAAAACAACCATTCCTCCCATTATTCTTTTATTTGTATTCAAGTCTTGCATAGTACGATTTAATGCTTCGAATGCTCTTTTGTGCGACATTGTACATTCATCCCAAACCAACAGCTTACATTGTTGCAACATTCGACCGCGGTCGCTATTTTTGGAAATGTTGCAAACTGGTGTTTCTTCATGAGCAAGGTTTAATGGCAATTTGAGCACTGAGTGCGCCGTTCGTCCACCATCAAGTAGTGTAGCAGCTATTCCTGAAGAGGCTACTGCAACAGCAACTCCTTGGTATCTTCGAATTTTCGCCAAGAGTAAATTAAGAAGGAACGTTTTACCAGTTCCACCTGGAGCATCGAGAAATAGCAAACCACCTTCACCTGTTTCAATCTGCTGCAGAACGTTTTCGAAAACAGTTTTTTGTTGTTTTAGTTGTTTTTCTAAAAAGCATGTATCGTAGTTTATTTTGCTTATAAGTATGCTGCTGGATTGGAAATGATCTTGGACCTCCCGGCTCTGGATGAGTTCATAAAGTGCACGGCAGCCAAAACTGCAATTCGCTTAAGAGAACTGAGTTTTTGGAGGCACAGCACTTATGGCCACGGGTCAATCTTACAAAGATATGACACGATTCCAGGACTGAGGGAGACCACCGATTACATCCCCCCTTTACTAGATTTCGATAGGAAATTTTCTATTTTCATACCAGAAAGACAGGGTTGGGATCCCAATTCACTTATAAGTAAACAGGGTATCCCTTTCTACACTGATGGTTCAAAAATGGAATCGGGAACAGGTGCTGGAGTGTTTTGCCAATCTCTCAACATCAGAGCGTCATATACACTCCCGGCTGACTGTAGTGTCTTTCAGGCCGAGATTTTTGCCATTGGAAAAGCAGCTGAATTGGCACATCACGAAAAGCTAAGCTCTTCGGAGATTACTTTTTTCGTGGACAGCCAGGCTGCTATCAAAGCCTTAGCCAGTGAGACCATAAGATCAAAAGCAGTTTTAAACTGTAGAAAGGAATTAAACAAGATCTGCCACACTAACCAGGTAAAGCTCTGCTGGGTTCCCGGACATAGCAATATAGAAGGGAATGATATAGTAGATGAACTAGCCAGGAAAGGGTCAGAAGCAGACACAAGTAGTAGCGACCATTCAGTTAGGGGACCACTCGTCCCGATTGGGGTACTCAAGAGGAAGATAGACCTTAAACTAAAAGAGAAAATCAATATCTCCTGGAAATCCAGGAACGATTGTGTAATCTCTAGAAGTTTATGGCCTAACACAAATGAAAAGGAAACTCGGTATATTTTATCGCTGAGTAAAAAGAACATTAAAATCTTGATAGGTGTACTAACAGGTCATTGCGCCATTGGCATAATGGCTAACAGAATAGGGGCATTTGCACCCGATTTTTGTAGGAGCTGTCAGGATGAGGAGGAAATGGAGACCATTAAACACCTGCTCTGCGACTGTCCGAACCTCCAAACCAGCCGACTCCGTCATTTCGGAAACAGGTTCGTTGGAGAACTGGATGATCTAGCACAGGTCTCAATGGCAAGCATGAGGAAATTTATAGATAGCACAGGCTGGTTCGTTAACGAGCCAGTCTACGCTAATCAACAGAATTGAGGGGCATCGATGCTAAATTTTTACTTTTACAGGGGATCACAATGGACCAGTAGGCCCCCGTGTACGCAACGGCTTCATGCTGTGCACACCCCTTAATACCTAACCTAACCTAACCTATGCTGCTTATCTCTTCTGTTCTTATCGGCCTCAACATGTTAAAGTCAGATATATTTTTTCCGCTGATTTTGATCACTTGGTCTTCCACTTTAGTTAGAGCTTCGTTATAGATCATATCACAATATGTTGCGTTTTCATTAAATCTTTGCAATCTGCTCAGTATATCATCAGCCATATCATTTCTAAACTTTTCCCACATTTGCTGAGGATTTGAAAGTCCACAGGTCGATATCAAAATGGCGAAAAGCTCCCTAACTTTAGCCGCCGATCTGCATTGTATTGCCTCTTCCATTGTCAAATCCCAATGATTATCATTTTCGATTAGCCCTCGTACCTCACATGCCTCCCTAAATGTCGACAGCTCTTGACCATTATTCTTCTTCAAGTCACTAAAAGATGTAGGCCCCCGCACATGGTGTAAGAGCATCCTTAAACAAAAACATTCCATATTGGTAACATGTACTGTGTATATTCTACCTAAAGCATCTCCCGATTTAACACCAGGCCAACTCGGAACAGGTGTACCATTGATTCGCCGCTTCCATTCTCTTTTCGAAGGATTCCATGTATAATATTTTGGTACATGAACATACAGTAGAGTTTTTGCAAAATCATCTTTATTGCAAAGCTCGAAAAATGCGGTAAGTGTGGTTTTTGGTGGTGTTGATACTCTTTCAAGGAAGTTATTTTCATGAAAATATACCCGTTCACCGTTCTCTAAGTGTACTCCGAGATGTGTTACGATAGGGTGCCTTTCATGTAAATAAAATCCTAAAAGCCGCCAAGCAGATTCATTGCTACTTATGTAACGACCGGATTGATACGTCAAAACTTCATCCATTCGATTTGTAAGTTCGGTGTTCCTGAAATTGAAGATGGCTTGATCGCTCCCTTTGTTGATGTATTTACAGATGTATTTAATCGCCTTTACTGAACAGCAAGATTCTACATTTATATGGGCTTCAAATAATTTTGTTAACAAAGGGGAATAAGGGACCACCCAAGAGTTATCAACAGTAGCGTTACGACCACTACGAACTTTTATATCTGCAGTTTTACCTCCGTCTGCTGGTGATCTTCGTCGGTATATGGGATATCCGTTCTCATTATGAATTGTATCTTTCGTTAGTTGTCGTGGATACTTTTTTGTACACTTCCCATCTTTCATACATGGAGACTGAGGATTGAGAGGACCGCACGGACCATGTATCATATTTTTTACTATAATATCGTGAAGCTTCTTATCAATTAAAGGATCAGGTATTTCGGCACTGATTATACTATCAATCTGATTGGGTCTCAACTTTTCTGTTAACCAAAATAAAATATGAGCATGTGGCAATCCCCGCTTCTGCCATTCGATTGAATACATAAAAAATAATACCATTCCGAAAATGTTTCCTTTAGTTATAACTGACATGAGTTTTTTTAATTTCAATCTGAAAACTCTTGCAACTATATCATGTCTATCATTAGCTTTTTGCCAAGGCATTAATTCATGGGCTATTTCCTTCCAAGCCGGGTTACATGTAAATGTAACAAAAAGGTCTGGGCGATCATATGTTCGAACGTAAGCAAATGCGTCTTGAGTATATTCGTGAAGGTAGCGTGGACTATTCACAAAGCTGGATGGTAGAATAACCATTCTGCCTAAATTATTGGGATTAACGTTGGAATCATTCTGAACTGCATCTTGAAGGTGGATGTAATTTTCTGCTCTTAACTTTGACTGATTTAACGAAATATATCGCAACCTTTCACTTTCAACTTTAACAAACATGTCAACCAGGAACTGATGAAATAGTTGTCCACATCGTAGTAACATGTTAAAGTCATTTTTTCTTGGCATTATATAGTAGGCATAAAAGGACATACATGAAACTTTTTTGTTTGGCAATGGGAAACCTGTAACAGGGTTGATAAGGGGTTTTTGAAAGTGGTACCCTTCCTGGCCTTTACTGAAAATCAACGGATATTGCAAGGCATCGTAAAATTTATGTGTATCGGGAATATTTTTAAGTCGTTCATCGCGTGTATGCAGGACAATATCACGGATTGCAAATTGTTCGCCCGTTACCAAAGCCGCAACTTCGTTTATTAATGGTGCGTTGTATCTTCTGGGATGTTCTTGGCTCGGCGTGCGGTCTGGGTGAATCACCAATTTATAATTTTCACCGGGCATTATCTCCAAAGCGGTTTTAAAAGTTTTTATTAGATGGTTATGTTCATGTAACATTCTTTGGATTTTTAAAACAATATCCCTTTCAACTCCTTGAATATTTTGACAACGACGATCTACTTCATTGTTTTCATCTCCCATGAAATATATTTGTAAAAATTTATGTTGTTGATTACTTACCGGAAGTAAAGAACCGATTCGATGATAAACTTGGCCTTGAATGGTAAAAGTAGGTGAGAAACCGGGCATTATGACTTCCTTATCCACACCAAATGACGTCATCTGGAAACACGAATTGTATTTCCTTATTTTAGATAAAAATCGCCGTGATTCATCAGAGCCGTGCATAAGAAGACTTTTTAGTGGTTCTTCTGGCTCACCAAGTGATGGGAGTACGACTTTGCCACCAGAACAGCACATGCCAACAGTTTCGTCTTTCCACTTCAGTGCCTTGCAATGAGGACATAATTGATCCATTTTTCGTATTAAAACCAATGTATGACAACTATAGTCAATTGTGGGATCATAACTAAATGCGGCATTATTAAAATCAGGCCAAGTTGCAAATGCATGACTTCGTTCCAATTGGCGTTGTGCATTTGAAGCACGCCTTATCTGCAGCTCTTCAAATGTCTCAGTGGTGCGCAATAGCGCCTGCCTTTCAGCCTGCTCAGTTAACCGTAATTGCAAGTGCTCCGGTGTCTCTCTAGCTCTTTGAGACGCATGACGTTTAGCATCTTCTCTGCGACGGTCTTGAACCTGCTCCGTTCTCTCTTCCGCTCTACGAACAGCTTGTCTTCTAGCTTGTTCAAGCCTCCTTGCGTTTCCTTGGGCATCAGTGTCTTGATTTCTGGCAACTTTTTGAAATTGAGCTTTTCTAGTAGAACGTGATAGATTTGATTTTCGTTTGCGATGCATTTTTGAATGTATATAAATCTGATAAAAAAGTGTTCATATATATGAAAAAAAATTATCAATGAATCCAAAAACTAAAAATAAGTTACTTACTTTGTAACTGTTTTTCGAGATTGTATTTAAGTTCAGTAAATAATATAACAAAAAGTATAAGTTTCAATTGTTAAAAACTGAACGATAACACAAAATAAAATTCACAGCGAATAAAATTGCAATTCGCATAAACCGTTTACTTTCGTCTACAAAAGAGACAAATTATTTGTTGTGTGAGTGTGACAGAGATCACTTTTTTCATATTTTTGCAATTAAACTCTGTCTTTTCTTTTGTAATCATGTTGTCTTTTTTCAAATATGCGTTGAACTGAACGCGCACAATAGTTAACTAATGTGGCTTTCGTTTCGAACAATTCAGATTTGGGTGCCAGATCTTAAATTTTACTGGCAAAACGAACACAAAACGTGATTTTATTTTGTTTTATGATTGTACGACCCTGGGTAAAAGTCACTTTCCTTTGATGTGTGTGCAAGTGCGTGTGAAAATCTGTGTAAATCCTGCTAAAAATCGAGATCTGCAAAATCGACTTCAGATCGACAAAAATTCGATTTTTTTGGTCGAAAGGAAAGGAAAAACTTGTCACAAATAAAAAAAATCAAAGAAAAATCGATTTTTTTGGTCGAAACGAAAACCACATAATAGCAATAGGTTTGTTTGATGTCTGCACTGATCGCATAAATGTACCCTCACTCACTCTGTGCAAGTAAAAAAGTATCATCTGTCGGCTCTCTTTACTCCACTTGATAAAGCGAAGTTATTTGAATTAGGCTTTTCCAGAAATTATCTTTGTCTTTTCTCTTTCTAATTTTGACATAAAAATATGTAGGGAAAACAAACAATAGACCAATCACAATCAAATGTTTTTTGTTTTCCCTACATATTTTTCTGTCAAACTATTGTTTTTTTTTTTTGCTTGTTGGGCACTGAAGTCTGGTGGAAGTTCCAAATGGACAACGAATGAAAATAAAACACACTCGAACAATACCGAAAAGCACAAAGAAGAATGAGAAAGGGAAATTTTAGCTTGGAAGTTCTTTGTACGTTAGGTCTGTTCATATAATGCAGTTTTGACATAAGGTATGTTCAACGTCAGGTGTGCCCTGAAAAAGCACTGAAGAGTTCATTTTAATTTGTATACATCACTTTCTTGATTTCTTAAAATTGTTAAACTATTTTAGTTAATTGTTTTTAATATTGTGTTCCTTAACCATTTCAAACCGATTATTATTGCTGTTGGCATATTTCAACTGGCCATAAAGCAAATTATGAATTGGATTTGAAAATAGTGTCAGCATAACATTTACTGGTGAAAATATTGGTAGATTTCAGACCATTTTAGAAGTTTAAATTCATTGAGTGCTTTTAAACATTGGGATTTTTAATATTTGTTACTTTTTAATTGCAAATACCTTTTAAACGGTGCTATTTTTGATGAATGTTAACTTTGTGCAAGTGAAGAACCATCACCTCTCTTCACTCTATGTGAATAGACGACGAATGAAAATAAAACACACTTGAACAATAAGGAAAAGCATAAAAAGAATAAGCGATATCTCTGCAATTTGTTCAACCTCAGCAATTTTGTCTACCACCACTTACGTCCCTCGCCTACGTGTTTAAAAATCGCAAGAAGAAAGCAAGTAAGCGTTTAAAAGAAGTCATTGACTGCTTTTAAGCGATGCAATTTCTTCTTGCGATTTTTAAGCACGTAGGGACGTATGTGATGGCCGGGGTAGACGAAATTACTGAGGTTGAACGAATTGCAGAGATATTGCTCATTCTTCTTTCTGCTTTTCCTTATTGTTCGAGTGTGTTTTATTTGAATTCGACGCTCACTCAGGTAACTTCACTTAATCAATATGGTACTTTTTCACTTGCACAGAACTAACATTCATTAAAAATCGCAGCGTTTATAAAGAATTTGTAATGAAAGGAAACCCAAATAGAAACGATGATTAAAAATCGCTCTCGTCTAAAAGCAGGCAAAGTTGTCACCTATGTGTAGATATGTTCGTTTTCAAGGCATCTACTATTGTGAACAGACCTAATCTCACAACACATAAGATTTCCAATGACTGGAAAGTTGTTTTTTTAATATAAAAAAAAAGATAACTGTAATAATATAATGAAACGAAACGAAACTTCATTCGTCAAGTATTGCATTCGTCAAGTATTGCCGTTACTAATGCGTCTGATTTTGTTGTTCAAAAAACTAAACTAAAAATAAAAAAACAATGAATAGTTCTGAACTTAAATTAAAAATAACAGAGTTTTTACAAAATTTCGAAAACAAAATTGAAAAATTGCCGGAGAAAATAAAAAATTTGAAAAGGATGCGGATGATGGAAAAAATGTATGTATGCAGCTTGGATGAAGATGAAGGTGAATTAATGATCTAAACTTTGAATCATTTTGTCTTTAATTTTACTGTACCTATTTTGTTTTACAGAATCTGTTAAAAAACCTTTAAAACGTTTGAGCAGTATTTTAGCTAAAGAAATGGAAGACGTTTCTGAAATATTTGGTACAGAAGAGGAAATGTTTGAACCAACTGCAGAAAAACAAATAAAATCAGACGGCACTTCTGATAATTTACCGTCAGGATCAAGAGCGATCAAAAACAAAATTAGAAAAATAATTGAATAATTTTGTGAATCTAGCTTATATCTTGTATCTTCTATAATAAATATCTTCTATAATAAATCTTCTTGTACATATCTATCTTCTATCTATCTAAGACTTCTTTCAGCTTTTCCTTACTGTTGGAGTATGATTTATTTGAATTCGTCGTCCACTCAGTTAACTTTGCTTAATCAAGTGGAGTAAAGAGTGCAGGGAGATGGTACTACTTCACTTGCACAAAGTTAACTTTCCTTAAAAATTGCTGTGGTGTGAAATGTATTTGCAATTAGAAGGAAACTAAAAGAGAAACGGAGATTAAAAATCGCTGTCGTGTAAAAGCAGTCTAAGAAGTTCTTTTCGTGTTTGAAAGGTTGTTTTTAGGGGCAAAAGGCAATCGGAAACGTCTTTTGCAGTTAACAAAAAAAAAAAATATCCCTAAAGCTATTTGCTTAGTAAAACCTTTCAAACACAAATAATTTCTTAAATCGGACAATTTTTATGTTTTTACCTCATTTCACCCTACAAATAAAAAATTTGAAAAAATATCCCCAAAGCCATTCTCTAAGAAAAACCTTTCAAACCTTAAACCCAGGGACATCATCACGTAAAATGAGAACGATCGGGCGATATCGTTTCCAGAATTGCTGTCTCTATCATATCGGTAGAGAAAAATAAAGACAGCTATCTTAAAAACGATATTGTTCGATCGTTTTTGTTTTACGTTATGAGGCCCCAGGAAGAGTTTTTTCAATTGTATACGTCTTTTTCATTTTACCCTATTTCACTATACAAATTTCAAAATTAAATGCCCATAACCATCCCCTAAAACCAACTTTTCAAACACAAAAAGAATTTTTGAAATCGGACATGTGGTTTCTGAGATAAATAGATTATAAGAAATAAGAAATAAATCAAGAAAGTGATGGATACAAATTAAATTGAACTCTTCAATGATTTTTCAGGACACCCCTGACCAGATGTCAGAACTGCATTATATGAACAGACCTTACGTAAAAAGAACTTCCAAGCTAAAATTTCCCTTTCTCATTCTTCTTTGTGCTTTTCGGTATTGTTCGAGTGTGTTTTATTTTCATTCGTTGTCCATTCAAATAACTTCGCTTTATCAAGTGGAGTAAAGAGAGCAGACAGATGATACTTTTTTACTTGCACAAAGTTAACTTCGTTGAAAAGCTATTTAGAAGGAAACCAAAAGAGAATCGAAGATAGAAGTGTAAAAGCAGTCTTTTTTAAAAATTATTAAATTAATATAATTTTATCTCAACTTTCGAAAAAAAAAGTAGCCTATGTCCATTGTCATGATCCAAGGAATATTTTCACCAAGTTTTGTGGTAATTAGTTTAGTATTTTAGAAGATTAAGTGGAACAAACAGACAAACACATTCTCTCATTTATAATATTAATAATAATAAGATAACATAGCACTATAGTTTAGTCTCTGTTTCACATTCATCCAATTTAACACATCTAACATCAGTCTTATAGGGGTGTAGACATTCACTCTCAATATCAATCGCATCGCTTTATTCTGCAATAATTGCAGCCGATTTACTATTTCTTGTTGACATGCATACAATAGTGTCGAACAATAATTTAAATGGGGTAAGACAATAGCATTATATATTAGCAAAGTACTCTCAAATGTCAAGTCTCTTCTAAATCTTTTAAGAAAAACAATTTTTTTGTTTGCAATTTTTCCACACACATATCTTCCATGCTCTTTAAAATTTAACCTCGAGTCTAAAACTACTCCGAGAAATTTGAAGCTGTCAACACATTCAATAACTTCACCATCCATGTATACGTTTATGGGTTAATTCACTTTAAGTTTCATACATTTTGTCTTTTCCACGTTTAATTTCATTTTATTCATTTGAAGCCACCTGTTTATGGTTTCCAACTCCTCATTTAAACATTGTACCAAGCATTGAGGCATCGTCCGCAAACAACATGATTTAAGAAAATTTTAACACACATTTAATATCATTTATGTACAAAAGGAAAAGTAACACACCTAATACTGATCCCTGAGGGACTCCAAGCTCCACGTCCATCGCATTAGACGTAGTAGGATGCCAACCTTTGTTCTTTGGCTCCTCCCTGTAAGGTATGATTTGAATCATACCAATTCATTGCCCCTTATTCCATACATTTGCAACTTGCACTAATATATTTCTTTCAATTGTTTCAAACGCACGCTTAAAATCCAAAAACACTGCTATTACTGAATTATTACAGTCAATTTCTTTTTTCCATTCATATATTAACCAATTTAACGCGGTTTCACAAGAGTGTCCTTTCCTGAACACCGATTGCTCTTGTATTAAAATATTATTATTTTCTAAATAGGCTTGTAGTTGATTAGCTACATAACGTTCTAGTATCTTTTCAAATGTAGATAGCATATTCACCGGACGAAACTCTTCACATTCAACTATGTTTACCACTTTTTCTACCGGTATAACAGTGGATTCTTTGCTTGGAAATATCCACCGCACAATGAGTTATTAACAATTTTCATTAGCACAGGACCAATTATTTCGATTGATTTGAAAATAATGTCTCTGTTAATACCACTTAAGTCCTTTTTATTATTTAACTGTTTAATGAGACCACACAACGATTCCACGCTTGAGTAGCGAAAGTTAAAAACACAATTCAGCTGTATATTTGGTGGAATATATTGCTGAAAAGGAATTGAATCACTAATTTCGATCACACTCTGAATAATATAAGAATTGCCATCAATATCAATTATTTCTGTGACCTTAGACTTGTTTCCTACGGCAAAATTAACCACTATTTAAGGAGGTGCTAAGTATATTTGAACACATTTGGGATTTAACCAAACGTATTTCCAAAACCACTTAATTACGCAATGTACAATAATTTTTCCTAAACGCATTTAAATTTCTTCCAGTAGTTATATGAATAAGCGTATATTACTGGTAAACCACGGTTTATTTTTCACACAGAAATAAAATAATTAGCTGCGACCTTTAAAAACATTTTATGCTTATTTGTAATATTATATAAATCCTTTTCTGTCAAATTAAATCCATTCAATCACAGAACAAGTTATAATAATTGTCAATTCGGCAGACGGCAAATGCCAAGTCTACCTGTTTTTGTAAAAAAAACATTGGATGAAAATTATGAGTGTTTAAGAAAAAATATGCACGACTGGGTCGCACGAACTTGCTCATATATGCGATCACATTGTGGTTCTATAGTCTGAAATAAATTAGATAGGAGCTATATTTTATCCATTTGCCAAAACTTAGTTTAGTTGCAGGTGGTATAATATGAGTACACAAAAATTAACAATATAGCCTAGTGTTGCACATATGCAATATGCATAAAAATAAATTATACTATTTAAACTAGTAAATTGTTTTAAATCAACAAAATTAGAAAGAAATTGATTAAAATACTTTGAATCCGTTTTAACCCAATGCGATGTACACCATCTGATTTCTTATATAAATCTTTATTTATGAGAAAAAAATTTTGAAAATCGTAGGAGCGGTTTTAAAAATAATTAATTTTTTATATATAAAATTTCTTTAACATTTTTGAGAAAAAATAATTGGTACGCCAATTTAAAGCATTTATTAATGTTGCGTTAAAAATTGAACTTCACAAAAAAATCTGCTACCAGTTTTCGAAATATCGAATTTTCAAAAAATAATTTTGATTTTTTTTTAAAAAATCCAAAAATCATTTTTTAGAAAATTTTGATAGGCACTTTTATTTATATTTGTTACAAGCTTCTGCATAAAAAATCTAATTTTATTCGGTTGATCAGATGTTGAGATAGTCGAAAATCAAAGAAACCGTTCTAGGAGAGGTACTGTTAATAAACGTAAAATATAAACTTTAAAAATTTTAAATTGTAGATCGTACTAATTTTAACACAAAAAAAAACTTTTATGAAAATCGTAGGAGTCGTTTTTGAGAAACAAAATATTTTTCTTAACGGTTTTTTAACATTTGTATGGGAGGCACCGTTATTTTTGGGTATTAGAATAATTTTTGTCAAAAATCTTCTAGATAAAGTTAAAAAACTGCTATTTACCAAGTTTAATAAAAATCGACCAAGTCGTTTTTGAAATATTGATTTTTCAAAAAAAAATATTAAAACTTTTTTAAAAATCTAAAAAATATTTTTTTTTTTAAATTTTGGTACACAATATTATTTACAATATGTCAATACTTCTTCATAAAAAAATTGATCAGAATCAGTTTAACCGTTTTCGAGAAAAGCGAAAATCAAAAAAATGGTTCTTTGGGAGGTACCATTAATAACCATTTTTCGGAACCATGTTTTGTATTAAACGGCAACTTATAACTATTTAAATTTATTGAGTTCTTGAAAACAAATTCGGTAGCGCCTGATTTGAGAAAAATAAGTTTTTCCTTTTTGGCCAAGAAATTTTGTATGACAGCTACTGTTAATTTTGGTCCTAAAAAAAAAGAGAAAAAAACGGGTGGGGGGAATGTCCAAAAAACGCTAGGTACGAAGTTTAAAGAAAATCGACCCATCCGTTTAGGCTGTAGTCGAACCGACAGACAGACAGACAGACAGACAGACATTTTTGCGAGACCCACTTTTTTTGACTTCTCTATCATCGTAATGTAAAGTTTGATCAAAATCTCGAGTTCGATTTTTTGTACGAATCCATAACTTCCCATATAGTACCTATATCGCAAGTAAAAAATAAACTAAACTAAACTATACAGGGGCCTCTTCACGTAAAATGAAAACGATAGAACGTTTTGAAGCTAGCTATCTTTATTTTTCTTAACTGATTTGAAAGAGATAGCAATGGTGGAAACGATATCGCCCGATGGTTATTATTTTACGTGATGAAGCCACTTAGCGATCAAAATTTAGAATAAATAAGATTTTACGACTTTTTTTTTTTATAAATTTCTCTCTTATTAGTTGTTACATTTTAAATTTTGATCGCCGTTTCTTAATGAATTTTAATCCGATTAATATCGTAGAAAAGATAAGGATCATATCTTTCAAAAGGCTTACATACATGTTAATTGGATAAACACAATAATGTTAATTGTCTTTTTCGTTTTCGGCGACTCAAAAATTTGTAAACTAGTAAAGGGTGTTCTTTTAATCGTGTGGTTTTCAATTTGGCAATACTGTTTTCGGAGTTCGTCTTTTTGACAGCTGTCACTTGATTTATGCTGATGCTCAGTTTGGTTTGCCATTTCATAATTAATAGACTCACTCCTGAACAACGTTTGCGCTGCTTCCAATATTCGGTCGACATAATCGCATAAATTCGAGCAACCATGGATCGGTTTCGCACCACGTTTACTCTAGTGGATAATGCGCATCCTCAGATACGCCGTACAGTGCGCACCGAAGACGCTATTGCTGCTGTGGAGCAGAGTATCGAAGAAGACCCGATTGAGTCCATCCGCCATCGCACGCAACAATTGGAGCTGTCGAAAATTGGGCCTCTTGGCTGGAATTTGTTCGAGCCAGCCGGGGCGGCCACTTGCCCAAAATTATTTTCAAAACATAATGACAAACCCTTATCTTTATAATAAATTAATTTATATGCGTTTTACTTCTTCTCACCACACACGTCTCACTCAAAACCACACGCCTAAAATAACATCCTTTAGAATTAGCGTTAGGGTTTAGCTATTGGTAGTTATATATATTAATAAATAGAAACTGTCTAAAGGCACGTAGTTTCGCGTACGCGAAATTTGTTCTCATACCTATATATACAGTGAGCGTTCTTTAAATCCAAAAAAACTGCATATAACCAACCTTGCACCTACCCCAAATCCTATAGTGAAGCCAAGCAGGGGGGTTGCAGGGGGGCAGCATGCCCCCCGAAACATACCTCACTGTTTAGGTATGAGAATCTGGTATGAGAACTTATTTCGCGTACGCGAAACTACGTGCCTTTAGACAGACTCTAATAAATATTTAATATAAATTTATGTTATATATATATTCTTTTTGAAAAATCTTTTATACCGTCATAATCCAAACGCTCATGATTATAAACGCTTAAACGAAATCAAGAAGAATAGATCAAGATATATTCTTGTTATCTATGTAGATGAAATTTAAAGGTTTATGCAGACCAAATTGACTACCAACAAACGTTGTTACTTAAGGAATTGAAAATATAAATGCAATGGTAGATCTAAGTTCAATTCAAAGAAAAAGATATTTAAAAAACTTACATATGCGGAGGCAATTGAAAAATGCCTTTACTCCCATAAGCTCGAATTATTTCTGAATTGTGCTCCGATATGTGGCGGTATGGGTTGACAGCAACAACTGATGTTCCAATGTAAGTCTGTCCCGGTTAATATAAAAAGGCAATAAAATCAAATCAATAATAATGTGGATGAATTAAAATCTACTAACGTATATATGATCTCTTTTGTAACGTTGATGAATGTTGTTAATAAAACTATCTTCAGATAAATTCTCCAACAATACCGAATCCCAAGTTCCAATTTCTTGTTCCATTTTGGCGGTCAGTAAAAATTCAAAAAAAAAAAAACACTGCAGATGGTGATTATTTGTATACAAATTAACGCAAATTCCTAGCGCAAATAAGAACTCTCAGCTTTTAAGTGGAACACAGACTTATCAGTGATTTATCTCATTCGTGCTTTTCTCATTAGTTGCTGGTTTACATGGCAAATTATCGATTTACACGCAAATTTATGTGGGACAGAATCGAGACATGAAAGTATCTTTTCCTTGAATACAAAATCATTTAATCAAATGATTTACGAGTTAATTTAAATTGCTTTTAATTGAGAATAATGATAAAAACTATTGCTATTGAAAATTGATTAAATTTATTGCTTTTAAAAAACACACGAATTTATTTATTTCCCCATCGAAAGGAATAGTTGTGGGAAAACAACAAGTGATAAACTAAAGCATGTTGAAAATATATTGAAGTTTTTTTTTTAATATTAGATGGAATTTGTTTTAATTTTTGCTACTTATGTTGTATTTATTTAAATTTAAATTAAAACTAATTGGGTAAACACAGAAAATTCAGCTAAACTTTACAATTTAAAAATTTTCACGGATGACATTTCGCCATATTTTTCTTGTCTGTCAATCAGCTGTAAATGGACGAAGTGTGCGTTCAGTGCTCATTGGCGTGTTCATAGAAGGTCTGTTTGCTTAGGAGCACGAAGTTTCTTAGTCCCTTTCACACTAGGTAACTGAGTTGTCAGCAACATTCAGTTTGTGGGTGAGAAGCGCAAGAAGTAACACGGGGTCTCCACCTGAAATATTTCATAGATACCCATCTGTCACTTTTGATAGAAAGAAAGAGCGATAGTATGCCATAAAATGTTGGTTGGGCATTTTCATAGCTTACTATTTCATTTGCGAGAATAGATCAACATCACACAAAACAAACAAAATTCAAACAAACCAACGAAAAATTGTTGCTCATAGAATACTATCCATAGCTTTCCATGAGCCGAGCAATATGTGGCAAGAAATTTTGTATAGAATACTATAAGTAGCCTCCATGAGCAATTTTCATAGCATGCAATATAGTATTCTATGAAATATTTCTCGAGGAGTCACCATGTAACTTCCCTTTCACACGAGGAAACTGAGTTTCCAGCAAAATTCACTTTGTAAGAAAGAAGGGCACGACGTAAGTGGGGTGAACCAATTCTCCACAGTCAACGATTCGAGGAGACTTTTTTGACATTCCTCTTCACACACACAGTAGTTTCCACGATTTTGTTCCTTCGTGTGAAAGGTACAGGAGATTTTTAAGGAAATTAAAAGAAAACGTCAAAAAAATCTCTAGCAACTTATTTCCTCGTGTGAAAGGGGACTTACAATTTGCACAAATTGTCAAAATTTCATAGAAAAAAATCGTCGAGAAACGTTGGAAAATGGATCAGAAGTCATATGAAGGTGAACACTTTTCTGCAATTTGCGAAATTATCTCATTTCAGCAAAGCAACAAAAATATTCCGGCATGAAGTTTGCTGACTTGCATTTGTGTAACCCGCGATTATTAAGAGACCTGTAAGCAGTTAAGGGCTAGCCAAACAGAATGCGGTTGGGTGGTCCGGTCAATAACTCACAAGCAAGAAAAGACAGTGACGGGAAAGTTTTTGTTGCAATTTTTCTTACAAAGGACGCTAAGCCGCACTCTGTTTGGCCAGCACTTTAGATAGCAGCCCAATTACACAAGCGTGAAAAAGTGTACATAGAAAGGCAAATTTACTCGCACATAGGAAGTGTACACGGTAAATGACTCCACTTGCGGAATCGTGCTCCTGATGGTGTCCAAATAATTGTAAGGATAGAGCAAAACAACCAAAAGCACAAGCACCAATTTTAACAGGACTTCCGAAAATTCACAAAGCAGGAGCACCAATAAGACCATTAATTAATTACAAAACAGCACCATAAAATCGCAAAGAACTACAAAAATTAATTAAAAATAACATCAATATTAAAAACAACAACAGCATAAAAAACTACACAGAATTCATAGAAAAAACCAAAACTATAAACATATTACCACAGCATAAACTAATCTCTTTTGACGTCACAAATATTTATACCAACATACCAATTAGTGAAACAATTAAAATATTAAAAGATAATTTATTAACAACAGCAAAACTTAACCAACAACAAATAACCGAAATCATAACACTATTACAAATAACACTTAAACTGAATTATTTTACTTTTAATAACAAATTTTACATACAAAACGAAGGCCTCGCAATGGGTTCTCCATTAAATGGTTTGATGGCTGATATATACTTAAATCATTATGAAAATAAATATATATTATCCAATGTTAAAGGCTGACCCAAACCAACGCGAAACATTCGGCGCGACAACGAAACTTCCGCCTGTCTTAATTTATTTACATGGAGATTAATGGGAGCACCCACACTGGCGCGATGCGAATCTTCGAACATTATTCAGTCGTCGCATATTCGCGCGAATGTTTCGCGTTGGTTTGGGACAGCCTTAATGCACAAAAACAAAAAAATTATATTTTACACAAGGTATGTTGATGATGCATTCGTCATATTTGACGGAACACCAAGACAAATCGACGTTTTAAAAAAATATATGAACAACATCAACAATAAAATACAATTCACAGCTGAACTAGAAAACAACAACTCAATAAATTTCCTCGACCTAACAATATACAAAAACAACAATAAACTAAATTATAAAATATACAGAAAAACAACAACGACTGATTTTACAATTCACAAAGATTCACACCACCCACAATCACAAAAACTAGCAGCATATCATGCTTTCATCAATCGTCTATTAAATGTACCAATGATGAAAACAGATTATGACAACGAATTAAATATAATCAAACATATAGCAACATCAAATGGATACACAACAGAACTTATAGACAAATTAATATACAAAAAGAAGAAGAAAATAAAAAAACAAAAACACAACAGAAACAATACACCAGATAAAAAATACATTTCAATCGATTACACTAATTTATTACCAAATATAATACAAAACGAGTTCCGGAAATTAAACATAAACATATCATTTAAAACAACAAATAACGTACAAAAAATTTTACAACATAAAACAAAAACCGACAGCAAATCTTGTTCTGGAGGATGTAAAATCAAATGCGATGATTGTGACAGCTACTACATTGGACAGACAGGCAGAACTTTTTACGAACGATACTTACAACATAGACCAAAACAAAATACGAAATCTACTTTTGCACAACATATCATAGAAAATAATCACAACTATACAGACTTCGACACTAACGTTATACCATTACATATATGTAAAAAAGGGACAAGACTAGACGCACTTGAAGAATACGAAATTTACAGAGCTTACAAGACAGAACAAGACAAAATATTAAACGACAAACTAACAATAAAAACTAACACTTTATTTAACACTGCAATCAAATACCAAAACAGGCAAACACATTCAACATAAACGAAACAAATATATAAACCATTAACAACAAATACAATAATTCAACATAGACCACAGCAAGCACTGAAGCAAATATTCTTGGCGAAACAACACCAAAAGTCACACAATTGAGCCCGATGATGGTTTATAAAAACCGAAACGCGTCGCTGAATTAATTTTTTAAATAATTTAATGTTGTTGTAAATAAAATCATAAAAAATGTTAATGGGCCTTACTAATAATCAAATTTAGTGTTGAGGTTAAAAGAAAATCTCCAGATTTTAGAAAATCCGCATACCAATAACGACTTTAATCTCCAGTTTAGTCGTTAGCAATATGTCAAAATTTAATACACGGAAATCCATGTTTAAAGTCGAACACTAAATGAAAAGTGCTGCCCTAGTGCTGTTTTATGGTACCGAAATTTGTATTTAATACTTAATTCTACTCCCATGTAATCAGGTCGATTTCAATCGGTATAGGTATATTAATTGGTTGGTTTCAATGCTCAGATTTTTCTTTAAAGCGAAAAAGAAGTGTTTCATTAAGAAGTACTTTATTTATTGTTTGTATGTTTAGGTAGTTATGTGCAACATAAATTGATTATTTTATTTGTTCATACAGTGTGCCCCTGTGGAAATCAGAATTTCGATAATAATCCAAATTTAAAAAATACAAAGGCATAAAAGTCATCGTAAACGTTCGCAAACAGTCGTAAGCTTTGTAAATCTTTCAAGTTTTCCATACAAATTTTGATAGACTTACACATTTGACGACGTTTACGAATTTAACGACGACTTATCGACATTGCGTGAATACCCTTAGAGCCAGTTGTTCACAATAGGTCAAGTTTTTGATACAATTTATAAATCCTGGTAAAATGGTGTAAATCAACCGAAATCAGCTGATTGGCTTAATCCATGATTGACAACTCAAGCTATGGATTTTTTGATACAAGTGGAAATAATCATGGATTACAGATAACACACTGTGAAAAAACTGGCCCTTACTGTTTAACAATAGAAAACCTAAAAAAAAATTAAATACACAGACAAAATATGGCAGTTTACTTATTTTTATTTGAAAATATTTTAAGTTTAAGATTTTCCTCAAATGAAAAATATTAAAATAAAGTATAAGAAATATATTTCATTGTTAAAAAATATGGTGTTATTAATTTAAAAAAAAAAAATTGCTCCAACACTTAAATCAATTGACGTACTATTAGTACTTTAATACTTTCTGTACAAAAATAATACGGCAATACTTAACTTTGAAGGAATAGAGCAAATTATGACAGTTCCTGCTTTTTCGTTTTTTTTTATTAATGTGACAGTGTTGCAGAAAATAAATTTATCCAAAAAAAACTTAACAAACAAAACATCAATCAACAATTTCATCATCGCTTGCTACAAATGCAATCGTCCCGGCCATTATGCTCGTGATTCCGGGCTTCGGGATTCACGCAACTGACGAGATGGCGGTGGCGGAGGAATGGAGCCAACCTGGAGAAATGCTACAAAAGCAAACAAACCGGGCATTACACTCATGCATGCCCCGGGGAGTCGTTGCAATGAATTTGGTCACATTTCCAAATCCTGCACCCAAATGGATAACCCAACATGCTACAAATGCAACAAACTAGACCCCTGGGCCCGCAACTGTCCCGAACAGATGAACGATAGCCGTAGCTCGTCCAACTTCATTTTATCGTGTTACAAGTGCAGCTGTGGCAAGAGCGGGCATCTGAGGTGTGAATGTGGCGACAAGGGAGGACGCAACTAAGCAGAGCGATGGACTTACGATGTTTTTTCGGTAGCTGGCAAGAGCGTTCCCGAGAAGTAAAACTTCGCCTTCTTTATAAAATATTGTATCTACCTACAACCTACCTACTTGTGTTACCTACCTCCCAAAACAAAAAATAAGAAAATCTGACTACAATTTTAAAATATCGCTGTGATTGTTTTTTAATTTTAATTTAAAATTACTGGACCTGCTGATAGAAATAATATAAAACCAACTTTGGTTTTAATTGTTCCTTCAGCAAACGACCTAATTAGTTGGTTGCCTCCGGTTGGAACTTTGACAGACTTTCGTGAAAATTCTGACAGTTCATTCAATTTATTTGCTCATTTGTAGTAGATTTTGTAATGGATTCAAGGAAAGTCTGGAGACTAGTTAGTGAAAGGGTTAAAATGTTTATTGGTAGCATTTTGTTAAAGCTTAGCACTTTGTTTTAACCTTCCGGTTAACTAATAGTCGACATTAGCTTTTGATTATTAGTAAGGCCCAATAACTTAAAATTTTTAATATCTTTTATTTTTATTTACATTTATATAATAGAGCAATGACCACGTTAATGGGGTTGTTACGTGTACGTACTAAATGTAGGGCGCAACAGGGTCTCTTCGATAAAATTCCTATCTATGGTTTGGTATGAAAAGTCTGAGGGTCAGTTATACAACGTGGTCCAAATTTGATCCATGCTCTATGGTTGAGAAATTTTAACTCACTGATTTCGGCGGAGTGACGTTCAACCATGTTTTGTTATTGCCACATATACTTGAAGCATCGCTGAACCTCAATTAATTCGCAGAAATCGGTGAGTTAAAATTGCTGAAACACGGATCAATATTTCAACCATGTTTGTACAACTGGGCCTCGAGTTAGATATTTTCAAAAATAATGGGATGATTTAGTATTTAGTTCGCCGAACGCAGCCATATTTTCTTTGAATGTTTTCTTTTAATTTTTTTTTAAGCACTACTGTATCCTGTCAACCCCACCAGCTGTTTGCTGTTTACATGTCATACATCATACATCTATCCAAGAAAAGAAAAGTTACAAAAGAGGGGCCATCATGCTGAGAACTATTCTTCAGGTTTTAAACAACTTTTAGTAAAAAGTATAAATAGTTTTCAAACTAAATTCACCCACAGGTAATTCCAAAAACAATCGACAATGAGTTATACGCAAGAACATTGCACACAACTGCTATTATGTGCAAAGTTCAAGCGGGTCGTTATCGCATAACCCCAAAACGGGACAGACCTCTCACTTATGAAATGGCTAATGCTCCTCACCATATCGTTCACCGTAAATCATGGAACTCCTGGAATACATGTAAGTTCCTAAAAGGTTCATTATGATGATATAAAATCATATAAACAAAACTACTCCTCATAGCTACCATTCTCGATGGTATTCGTCCCTCACAAACGGCCGTTGAGGATGTCTTCATTAGAAAGTTCATGATCGGAACATGGCACGCTCTTGTCTGCTCAGAAGTCATAATCAAAAGGCAATACAATCACATCCGTATAGCTGCAATTATAAGACAAGGTATAACAGCCCGGAAGATGTACTTCCTCATTGGCTACACCGAAGAGATGCTATCTAATTGGTTACAATGCCCTGTTACCCTTGAATTACAAACTGTGGCCGATCGGAAGGACGTTGTATTTAAATATATATAATCTTATTAAAATACATGAACTTGAATTCGAACAAAATCTAGTGAATATTTATTTCGTTATGAATCGTATTACAGGATTTCCACGACTTGATTGCCTTGTTAAGGACACTAGAAACGTCCTGGTCTCTAGCCTTTTCAATAGATTTTTTCATGGTATCAATCGTCTTACATTGAAATAAGGCACTGCGAAATGTTTCTGTTTTGAGCAACTCCAACAATATGAAAATTAATATTTTCTTAGATCCTCCACAGATTTTATCCCACACCTTTACTAACGCCACCTCGTTTATGATGCCGGCAAAGCAGGTTCCATACCATTCTTCTATAACGTTGCTTTTAAAGAATTGGTGATTTTCTAGATGGCTTTATAAAAGAATTACAAACATTAAAATATTTTACTATAATAAAAATAATATATGTAGATGCTAGTGCTTAATGCCTAATTATGATAGTTTATTAGGTTTTGAATTAAACAGTAAAGTGAATCGGTTAGACAATTTAAACACGTATTGTTTGGTAAGTGTAATGCCAATTATTGCCACGGTCATATCTATATTGGGATATTTTTTTTTTATTAAGAATAGAGACTTTCACATGGGTCTACGAGTTTGACACGCAAAATGCCAACAACCACCCACTAGAAGAAACACGACGATCGAAACCAAAACAAACATTCTTGAAAAAGCTATTGGTCCAGTACATTTATGGGTGACCAGCAGTTTGAACAACTTCGAAATTTATTTTGTCCATATATGAATGAGATTTGATCGAAGACCATTATGTACCCTGATCCTTCCCGCACTCGTGAAGTTCACTTTTTGGTCCGCCATTTTGGATTTTAGTTTTATTTTATTTTTTTTTTTGGCCCAAACTGAATGACATGGATGTTGATGCCAATGGGTTACAACAAAATGGCACACAGCGAAAGCCACAATGGACATTCTGCATGAACGATTTGAGGGTAGGGTTATCTCTCGCGGAGGTGACGTGAATTGGCCAACAAGATCGTGCGATTTGGCCCCGTTAGACTTTTTATTGTGGGGTTTTCTGAAGTCGCAGGTCTATCCTAATAAGCTACAATCTACCGATGTCCTCAAAGTCAACATAACACAAGGCATGTGGGATCCGTGTAACCGCCCGAAGCCGCGGCGGACATTTCAACGATGATGCATACATGGGACTTGTAAATAAAAAAAGAAGTTTTATTCCATTTTAACTTCGATCCGTTCTTAGTTGAAAATCCTAACAGAGAGGGGCAGTGTGTAACTTTGCAGTCTTTAAGCGTCAAATCTTTCATATAATCTCTCTTTCCAATTCGGGCCAATTTTTTCAATTTAAAATGAACATAATAGACTAAGCATCAATAAAGTTTGATGATCTGCCTTACAGTATTTATTTAAAGCTGATTTGGGCCCATAAAAGATGAATTTCAATAACAGTCATTTTCTGAAATCTTTATTCAATCGACCTTCTACATCCGGACTATTCACTTCGGAAGTTTTTTATTTGTTTTCAATTTGAATCTGAACTAAGAATTACTGGTAAGGGCCAGTTTTTAAGGTATACAAATATGAATATGAAAATAAAAAAAAAAATACCATAGAGGAATCATTCGATCGTGTTTTATACCATTTATAACGATTTTTTTTTAAATAAGACTCAACTGTGTTAAACTAATTCATTTTCGTGGTAGAGAGCCTAACAAGGTATAATGCTGAATTCTTTTCAAAAGTGACTAACCTACTCCGAATAAAAAACTCACCCCTAGCTATACGAGTAACATTGGCTAATACACACAGTCATAATGCGAGGAGATATATTAAAGAGTAGGTAGATATCAGATTGGCAAATTGTCTAGATAAGATTTGAATTTCGATAAATTAATGAAAACTAGTAGAATTTAACAGCAGATAAATGGTAACTTAGGTATTTGATTTGATCAGACACACTGAGGAAAATATACTCGTTCGCCTGTTTACTACTTACCTATAAAGAAGGTTATCCTCACGTTTAAGAATAGTCTGAGTGAGTTCTTTGAGTTTGGGCAGTTCTGCTTTGATAACTTTTGTCAAGCTATAGAACTCCTTGGCTATCCAATAGACATCCACATCGTTTTCAAACATTCGCTGCAGGACCTTGGCTATTTCAACGAAATGATTATCTTCCTTGGAAATTACAAAAAGAATGCCACATTAATGAAAATTTGCATAAACGTTTCACCGCCTCACGTTTATATTTGTATCGGGATGCAGTTTTTTATTTTCGAGTAGCCACATTGCATAGAGGACTTTGCATTTTGGTGTATTCTCATCGATGTACCGCATAATTGTAACAGCTCTAAGGACATCCGTATACACCGCAGTTCTTTGTTCAATGACATAGCTGGTTGCGTTTTGATGGACAGGCAAGGGAAGAATTCCTGATTGATTGTTTTGTATTTAGTTTTGAAGCTAATAATAATGAGGGGTATACTAACCTAGTATGATATTCCAAACAAGAGTTCTTTGGTTTGTTGGAACTGTGAAGCTTAAGCAGAATTGTTGCACTTTCAGTCGAGTGAGAGTGTGATCTTTAAGAAGAATATTTAGCGATTTTTTTTCTTCCACACTATTACAGCCAACCTTTTCGTAGTAGCTGGACCGGAAATTTCTTTCGTCCGTTGTCATTGTTTATTAAAATTGGATTTTTTTACGAATCAAATGAGTTAAGTTGTTTTTATTATGGATTAATTCGGTTTGTTTACTATTTTGACTGAGCTAGAGAAAAATAAAAAAAAAAGTTGACATAATTTTAAGATCTGTTTGATTGATTAGTAATGTAGAATTCCTTAGGCTGCTACTACACGACAACTCTTTTGTTTTATGTTGTGACCTCGTGACTCTTCTTCGAATTATTCTTTGAAATTTCGTCATGTGAGTCGTGTGCTTTAACAGCATGAATTTTGAGATGTTCATGTTTTAAAATTCTCAATGTTCTCTATCTAAGCAACCATACAGGTATAGGTACACGTGTGCTCTAAAAATAACGAACATAAATAAAACAATTTGCTAAAATAACAAACAAGAAATAGAATAATGTCAAAAATGCCGAAATTTGGTAGGAAAAAAAAAAAACAAAAACCGTAATACTACGTTTTCACCAAGAGATAATCCGGGATTTAAGGTAGGAGATTTAAAATTAATCTTGAAGTGTTTTCACCACAAAAAAAAGGAGATTAATTTGACGTTTTCAGTCTGAATTGCTATTCAATTGTCAACTCAATTTGACAAGAATAAAGCCTTAACTACATAAGCCCAAAAAGTGAAAATTTTCAAACTCATTTGGGAATAGTTTTTCTGACTGGAAAACTTATAAAAATGACGCAGAAAGCTTAAATTTTGGTCTAAAAAAAATTGTTTATAGTCTTTTTCACAAAAAAACTGCGCTAGCGGGAAAAAAATATTTTTACTTTTGTACAAAAGTACTTTTTGGCTTATGTAGTTAAGCCTAAAACAAATTTAATCGGAAAACGTATAGCAAACGGAAAAAACAATTTTTGAGCAATAAAACAATTTATTTTGAATAAACTATTTATTAAAAATGAGTCAAGTAACCTAAATATATTGCTATCACACCATTTGATTCTTCAAAATAACATTTTAGTTAGTACATTTAATAGGAGAATCTATAATTATAGAAAAAACACAATTTTTCGGCCCACACTTCAATGAGAATCTCCCCATCCTCCAGTGTCCAGGTTTTCCGTTGGTTTTTTTGTTTGGTTTGGTTGTTGCATTATCTGGAATTTGTTTTGTTTACTGTAAATACTTACATTTTTATTCCTACAGCCAACGCGCAAAAATATTTGATAATTTTTTTTTTTGATTTTAATGGAAAAACTGACGTTTAAAAGGGTGGATTAGGATTGTTTGATTTGAAAATCTCCTTCTTGCAAGAAGATTTCAATGAGATTTATTTTAAATCTTCATTTGAGGAGATTTAAATTTGTATGGTTAATCTTAGAGATTTGAAGAGGATTTATGCTAAATCGACTAAAATAGCGATTTAGTGCTCTATGAAAACGTAGTATAAATAAGTTTTTCCGTGTTGGTGGTAATTTGATTTATCATATAACACAATGGGCCTTACCAATAACCAAACGCTAAACACGCGTTTTGATAAATGCCAGGTTAAACTTTAAAGACGAGTTAATTTGTGTGTTTACCAATAACCAAATTAAACACACCTTTTACTAATTATCGCTCTATTACAAAATCTAGTACAGTACTTGTCAAATAGACAGCTGTTGAATGACATTTGTGTTATTTTGCAAAATAAACAAACAATTTTTTCGGTTCCAAACATATTTAAACTTTTTTCACTTAGGAAATTAAAAAATGAGTTCCGACGACTAGGATATAATTGATGGTATTAGTATTTTGGTGGATGTGGCACAATCTCGCCAAACAAAAATATAAAAAAAAAGAATAGATCCTTTCGAAGAATATGATGATGGGCTTTACTGATTTCATTAGCAACTCCTTCATAGCTGATGGAGTCCAATTAGTTCTTTTGACGATTTTCAGTCATTTACAATAATTCAATCTGAAATTGGAATGTACCTACAATCAATTAAACAAAAGGAATTGATTAAATTGGATATTTTACTTACATTTTTCAATTACTTAAAAGCGCACAAACTCGAGTGAGAATAACATAGACGCTACAGGTAGGAAAATTCTTTTTTTCTTTTTTATATTGCCTTTAGCTGTCCGATTGACAGCACAAACGAGGTGTTTACACAAATAAACATGAGTTTCTTCACTTTAAATTTAAAGGCACGCTTAGCGTTAAGCTGACTATTCAATTGATTATTGGTATGGTTAATTGTTTTAGAGTCCATTTAAATATTTAAGTGATCTTTAAATTTGATTATTGGTAAGGCCCAATGTAATTGTATCGGGAACATCTTAAAGTTGATCAAATTTAGGTAGAAATTCCTTTATTGACTACAAATACAAGAAGAAAAAATAAAATTTTTAAACAAAAAAGAAAAACACGAACTATTTTTTTGTACATTTTTTTTTGTGTTTTCATGTTTTTGTAGTCAATAAAGGAATTTCTACCTGAATTTGATTAAAATTCGACTACGGTATTGGTTTAATTCTTTTGATTAATAAATTCGAAAGTTTAATTATCTTAAAGTTGATTGGGTGACCTAAAATCAACTATTCGGGGTTGCCTTAAGGCTTAACTACATAAGCCAAAAAGTACTTTTGTACAAAAGTAAAAATATTTTTTTTTCCCGCTAGCGTAGTTGTTTTGTGAAAAAGAATATACTAATTTTTTTTAAACGAAAATTTAATCTTTCTGCATCATTTTAATAAGTTTTCCAGTCAGAAAAACTATTCCAAAATGAGTTTGAAAATGTTCACTTTTATACTTTTTTGGCTTATAGTTAAGCCTTAAGGTAGAACCGCACTAGGCGAAACTGCACTTCAGCGACATCGTGCGCACTTTCGCATGAAACTGAACGAAATTTCGCGTCGCGACACAGTTGGTCAGATTACCAACTTTGTCGCATAGTGTCGCGTCGTGAAGTGCAGTTGTCGCTTAGTGCGATATAGCTCATACAATTTCCCACAAATAAAGGCTTAACTACATTCAAAACTTTTCGCCAAAAGTACAAAAGTTAAGAAATACACACATACGCTAGCGACATCTGGTTGCGAAAAAGCATACGAAAGTTGAGTCTATGTACCATTCCTGTCAAAAGAAAAAAAATAAGATAACCGTAAATTAAAATTTCGTGAAGATGAAGAAGGCAAGAGGAACTATTTTCCAGGTAAGTATTAAATATTGAAATCTAATTTAATGTTTTAAATGAAATCAGATATTTAAGGATTAAGCTTATTGAAAATTCATAAAATTGATTACGTAATTGATGGATCAGTTATTCAAGAAGTAAAGACATCGAATATTGCTCGAGAAGCCGCCCTGGCTGCTGGATTTATTTTCAAAACACCGGCGCACGCAGTGACAATGGCTTGCATCACTTCTAATGCTGTAGGATGATCCCTAAAATTGTTTTAATAAAAGTTTGTAACCTTATTTACTATTTAAGGCTATTACTACTGGCATGGGTCTGATTATGACGTAATTGTTGCTGGTGGCGTTGAATTTATGTCCGATGTGCCTATTTGTCACAGTCCTAAAATGCGAAGCCTTATGCTGAAAGCCAACAAAGCTAACACACCGATGCAAAAACTCTCACTTCTCTCAACCATTCGACCAAACTTCCTTATTCCAGAGGTAAGATTGAAAAAAATAAGAAAATATGTACATTTTATTGTAAAATATTTTTAACCAAAAGCTTCCAGCAGTTGCTGAGATTTCTTCTGGAGAGACGATAGGACACTCCGCTGATCGTCTTGCCGCTGCATTTCAAGTGAGTCGCAAGGAACAAGATGTCTATGCTCTGAGATCGCATACTTTGGCTAAAGAAGCTGAACAGAAAGGTTACTTTACCGATATGGTTCCATTCTAAGGTACAATTTTGTAGATTTTTATTAAATTTGTCTTAAATATTTTTTTTAACATTTTATTTAGTTTCTGGTGCTGAAAAGACAGTTGACAAGGACAACGGCATTCGTGTTTCATCAACAGAGTCTTTGGCTAAATTTAAACCAGCTTTTGTTAAGCCTTATGGAACAATTACAGCTGCCAACGCTTCTTCCTTGGTGAAAAAAAAAACAATAAATCACTAAAACTCATAAAAATAATCTAATATAATCTTCTATTCAGACCGATGGATCATCTGCTTGTTTAGTGATGACTGAAGAAAAGGCCAAACAACTTGGACTCAAACCAAAGGCATATTTGAGGAATTTCTTGTACGTCTCACAAGATCCCGTCAACCAACTTCTATTCGGACCAGCCTATGGTATACCAAAACTTCTTAAAAAAATCGGGATTGACTTTGAGAGACATTGACTCATGGGAAATTCATGAGGCCTTTGCTGGGCAAATTGTTGCCAATCTTAAAGCACTCGACTCAGATTGGTTCTGCAAAACTCACCTGGGATTGAATGAAAAATACGGAGCTCCAGATCTGCCGCAACAGGAGTTCGTCTTTGCATGCATACTGTAAGTCCTTGTTTATTATTTATATTTTATGAATACATTAATTTTGTTTTAATGTTTTAGGCAAATCGATTGGTTAGGGAAGAAGGTCAACTGGGCGTTGTAGCAGCTTGTGCGGCCGGTGGACAGGGTGTTGCTATGCTTCTCGAAAGATATCCTGGGGCAACTGCAGACTGAAAACAAGATATGCTTCTATATCTACAAAACTTAGCAATAACTAAATAAGCTGAAAGTATGCTCTTACGAAATTTATATTGTTTTTTTCTTTTCTTATTTTGTTAAAATCAAACGAAGAGTTATTATAGTTTTTTTATATAGCATGAAACAAATTTTATTTAAAATTTCTGCAATGTTCAATAATATTTGATGCAACTAAATTTCTTGAATCTTTCGAGTGCAAAGCAATTCATACGTTGATCTGATTTTGCAAAAATCGTTTTCTTCTAACAGCAGAATGCAGACTCACGCTAAAGAAATAACAGAATAAGGTTGACTAAGAACATTTGTTCGATACATGTGGCTGACACAAAAGGGTTGATACTAAAATATTCTGTCCTTCGAGAACTTCCATCTATTGGAAATTCCTTGTGCCGATCGATCGAGCAACATTAAACCATTCTCGGTTCCTACCTATCAGTGAATTGACACCCCATAAACAAAATCCCCGAATTGAAGCGCTAGCAATGTGCCATCGTTGCGGCCACGTTCATTCGGTTCCTCAGGTTCACTTTCCGAATCACTACTATCAATTGGATCCAATGGATTCACCAGCTGCACATGATAATTATTCATATCAGAAGGAGCTGGTGCAGGTTTCAATTGTTGTGCCGATGAAGCTGATGATGATGTCACGGAAGCCGATGATTGACTATTATTTCTTAGCAGTGCTTCGCGTTGAGCATGCTGTTGTCCAGCGGAGAACGATTGCTGTAACATTTGACAGACGCCCAATTCATTTAAGTAATTGTGCGGCTAACATGTCCAAATCCGCAGGGTCTCCTCGGTGGAAGCATTGGCTTGAATATATTTAGAGGATTGCGTCGCTGTTGCTGGGGTATCTGCTGCTGCAATCGTGGAGATGAGCCGGAGCCTTTGGAAGTCGGCGGTAGGGGCGATTGACATTTTGTGGGGGATCTGGAACGACTATTAGGCGTTGTGGCACACATAAACAAACAGCAGACATGTTTTTCAATTTCACTTGTTGTTTGATGTTTGAATAGATTTTTTTAAATTAAGAAATGCCTAAAGGCATTGATTTGAATTTGAAATAAATACATTAAGTAAGCAAACCTTTCCAAATAAATTTTAGCAATTCTTCGGCTTCCATATTTTTTAATTACTGGTCACTGCTCTAGACCTCTATCAATTTAAAAAAAAAAATCAAATAAAAAATAATCTGTCAAAAAAAAGGTCCGTTCACTGAAAATTCTCTATATGAGAGACATCTAGTAGTCAACGGCTTAAACTATGTATAAAGATGTGTTGGTGTTTCACTTTTGTACGAAAGTAAAAGTTAAGGACGCTTTAACTTTTACTTTTGTAAAATTTGAGAAAGAAGATAGAATTGAGTAGTGTGATGAAAAAAGACAAAAGATTTTGTTCACTTTTGTACAAAAGTGAGTTGAATGTAGTTAAGCCTTAAGTCGTGAAGTTCAGTTCCGCTGAAGTGCAGTTCCGCCGAGTGCGGTCCTAGCTTTAAAGATTTTAAGCAGGCTATGAACTTGTGCTGAATGTACGCGAACATAGCTATTAATGCTCCCTGTCGAGTCTCGAAGAAAAACAAAAAATCAACTAGCGCCATCGTTTCCATTATCGTGTTACAGAGAAAGTGAAAATTGACACTGAAAATTAAAAAAAAAAAAAAAAAAAAAAAATGCGATGGCGAAGACGATTGCACCAACTCCTACAGCATCTTTTAAACTAAAATCATTTCTATCATATTACGCTCTAAATAGTTCATTTAAAATGCCAAAACTCAATACAATCTTCATTATATTTATCCATTCCCTATGTCTTTGGCATATCGATGCCAGAACAAGTGATTCGGAGGAGTATATGAAACGAGAACATTCCCTGGTTAGTCCATTTCATGGTGAGTAATTTATTTCGTCGAATTAAGCCCAACACAATTTAATCAAGGTATTTTCATTTAGGATCCGGAATGAATCTACCGTATTGGGACTTCCTTGGAAATACCATGGTCTTGAATAATTTTATCAGACTGACTGCAGACATGCAATCGAGAAGTGGAGCGATATGGAATTTCGCGGTAAGAGTTCATATTCATTGAAGAATATTTGTGGTGGATAGTTTAAATAAATGTACGTTTAATAATTGAATTTACAGCCATGCATGTCGAGAAACTGGGAAGTTCATGTAATGTTCAAAGTTCACGGCAAAGGCACAGAGCTTTTTGGCGATGGATTCGCTATTTGGTATGCAAAAGATCGAATGATTTCCGGAGAAGTGTTCGGAAGCAAGAACTTGTTCTCTGGACTGGCTATTATCATGGACACCTACAGCAATCACAATGGGCCACACAATGTAAGTCGAAAATGTATCAATTGTTTGATGTACCACCTATCGATGACGCATAAACGTATCTTATTTGTATGTGGCATTTTTTAACGTTTCTGTTTTTTGAGATAAGGCCTACCTTTCGACCTGATTTCCTTAAATCAATAATTTATACCTACTCATTGCACTGCGACCAAATAAGATAACAAATTGGGTATTGAATATTGATTATAAAAGAATAAGAAGTACATTTAAAATTGATAGCCATAGGTCGTAAACATACAAGTCAATAGCGTCTAGTAATAGACGATAACTGTACCTATACTGTCTGTGTGGCCTTTTTGAAAAACAATAATATTATGAAGTATGTAACTTCTATACAAGTTTTTCTAGCTATATACACATTGTGTTAAGCCGATAAATGATTAGGCAGCATCCTTCTCTGGTGGCTCTGGAGTCTGTGAATAACCTGGGCGTCGCCTTACAGACTCCAGTTATTCTATTTGAACCGCACATCCCTTATCTCCACTTAATCAGGTCACCTTTTTCTTCCTCACAAATTTGTAAGTTTCATGGTCTTTCTTCTAAGGTGGCCTTACAATCCGGTGTTGACCTGGGCATCTCCAGCTCGGTCCCTAGAAACATTTTCAATTAAAATCAATCAATTTTCGTTTACCAAGTAATATTTTTATTTCTAGCACAATCACCCTTTTCTAAGCGCAATGGTTAATAATGGCTCGTTAACCTATGACCACGATAGAGATGGAACCCATACACAACTAGCCGGATGTGAAGTTCGCTTCCGTAATGTTGATTTCGACACACAAGTCAGAATACGTTACGAAAATGATATCCTATCTGTTTCTACGGATTTGGAAAACAACAACGAATGGAAGAGTTGCTTTGTTGTGAAAGACGTCGAACTGCCGACTGGATACTTCTTTGGAATTTCAGCAACTACTGGAGATCTATCCGATAATCATGACATTCATTCGTTTAAGTTTTACGACTTGGACACGGATTTCACAGTAATTATTATAATTTTGCTATTCTATTTTTTTAGCTATTAAATCAAATTTTAATTTTCTTAGCATGCGCAAGCATTGGAACGAAGCAAAATCATTCCAAATGCAAAGACTTTCGAGCCACCACGAGAGCATAAAGACGATATCAAACCCGGAATGTCGAACGCAAAGATCTTCTTCATTCTTCTCTTTGGAATGTTAGCATGCATTGCAATTTGTATATTTGCAATTTCCTACTACAAAGAGAAGAATTCAAGAAAACGATTCTATTAGTAGATTCTTTTACTTTCCTAGTGCAAATATTGAAACAAAAAAAAAAAAACTAAAAAGAATAAAAGACTCGACTGAAGATCTTAGTCATTCATTATAAGTTACTCCAAAGAAGCCTTTACTCATCATTTAATTGTAAGAGATTGGCAAAGTATTGATTTTTTTTATTAAAAAAAAAAAAAAAAAAAAAATCAAATTCATCACAAAAACAGAATCAAGTGAAATATTTGTCTGTTTTACATCTATTATTAAAAAATCGCTTTCATTTTAATAACATTTTGAAGGTTTTAGAAAAAAAAAATATTTATATTTATTGAATACTGCTTCTGTAAAGGGTCGGGAAACTATTCATTAAAAAAAAATAAACTTGTATAAACATGGGGAGAACTTAGCAAGTGTAAATAAATATGTCGGCTTGTATATTTGTACAAGTTTTGTGTAATTTTTAAAAAAACCTTGAATTTGAAGCTGGTGGAATTCCACAGATTTTTTCTAATCGGATCACAGGCAATTGACATATTTTTCTTGCACTGGGTTAAGATAAACAGCTCCAGAGTAAATTCACAAACGTCAAATGTTTGTGTAGCGATCCGGCTTCACTGTTTTTTTGCGATGCTGATGCTTTCACAGCTGTTGCCGATGCGATGCTGATCGCTTATCTGTTGTACTTTAAAAAACATTTTTATCATATGGTAGTAATATTATTAAAAACTGGGACATAGGCTCTGGCCCTAGACCTGGGAAAAAAGTTCTGGCCTTGGGTCTGGAACTGGGACGGAGGTTCTGGATCTAGGACAAAGCTTCTGGAGGGGGATCTGGAACCGGGACAATTTTTTTTGTTTTTGGAAAAAACTTTACAAATTAAAAAAAAAGTTCTGGAAGTGGGTCTGGAACTTGGACAAAGGAAGTTTTTTTTTTTGGAAATAAAACATTTTTCATAAACTTTGTTTTACAAATTAAAAAAAATGTTTTTTAAGTCCCCTTTTTCGATTCTGTAAACCGCTCACGTATAACTCCGTTCAGTCGCCAGGCAGGCGTCTATGTCAACAGTTTTCTAGCGCAATAGTACTTTGGGTGGCCCGCTGCGCGGGTTCTATGGATTTTAACTACCTTTTTCGGGTGGTCATCCCGTTGCTCCACTTAGGGTTTGTTCAGTCGCCTGACAGGCTCCAATCAATGTCAACAGTTTTCAACTAGAATTAAACTCTTTTTTTCAATTTTGTTTACTTTTAAAATTTTTTTTTTTCAAATATCTAATTTTTTTTGTCTAAAAAAAGTTTCGGAAAAAGGATGTTTTTTTTTGTCAAAAAAAAGTTTAGAAAAAGTTTTTTTTAATTTTTCCAAAAAAAGTTTATTTTTTTCAAAAAAAAAAAATTTCCATCACTGTCCAGGTCCAGAACCACCTTTTTCCTGGTCCAGGAGTCCAGCAAAATTCTTCCAATTATATTATTTTATTCGAAATCACTATCATAATTCTTCCAATCGTATTTTCAGCGTACGTACTGTGGGATTTCGTAACGATCTCATCAATAACTTATCAAGATATTTCTCGATGCTTCTTTGCTTAAAGTTTGCGCATCAGTTTACGAAACTTTGCAATAACGAACAATTGGCGTTCAAAGTGATGCTTTCTGTTTGCGTTTGTGAACGTTTCATTTCATTTCACTTCTTTTTTTAGCAATATTTTAGCTATTTACAAATAACTATTAATATTTATAAATAATAAAAATAAAACTTAGCAATTTATACATATTTGGTTTTTACAAAATTTACTATATTTTTCTTTAAAATTTTCAAATTATTTTCTGATTTTAAATTATTTGGAAGCTCATTAAACAGTTTAAGTCCGTTATGTGTAAGCATATTTTGTGCAGACTGTGTTCTAAAATATGGAAGACGAATATCAAATCTATTTCTTACATTATGACTATGAACATCACTAACCGTTTGACTTTAAGGATCGATCATCATTATTGCAGTGATGCGTTTATGAATTTACACCTATTCTGCTAAACGTTCGAGTGAATATTTGCATTCTTCTTTCCGCGGGAAGAAAATGATTGTTCCATAATACATATCAATTGCGATAAAAATATAACTTCAACAATCATATCCTCTTTAGAATTTCAAAAAAAACAGTACTTGACTGTTTAAGATTTGCATTGGAAACACATAACTTTTTGATAAATAATTTGAGGCAAATTAATTGAAACACTCACGTGAATCGAAAGTTTCGATCGAATCGGATAGCAGAATAGGACTGAAAGCCACCATGGATATGGATGGTTAGAATCAAATCATTCAAAATAGTCCCATTTCGAATGAATGAGTTAACTTTAAAAAGTTCGAATCTTCGCAGGTGGTGAGACCCTCCGGGCTCCGGGGAAGTTTGTGTATATAAAGTTAATCAGAATCAATGGCCCAACAGTAGCAGTATTTACCGATGAGTCAAAAATGGAATGTGGAGTTGGAGCGGAAAACTTTGACTTAGCCAGCTCCTATAGACTCCCTGAAAACAGCAGCGTCTTCCAAGCTGAGGGTTTGGCAGTACCCAAAGCTGCTGAACGTCTGTCAATGTTGGCGATACCGCCAGCTAATATTCAGCCCTATTCTGCTATCCGATTCGATCGAAACTTTCGATTCACGTGAATTTTTCATTTAATTTACCTTAAATTATTTTGATAAAACTTTTGTTTTCCTAATGCAAGTCTTAACCAGTACTTCTTTTTGAAATTCCAAAGGGGATCTTATTGTGTTAATTTTATTTTTACCGCAATTTGTACGCATTATGGAACATTCACTGCCTTCCCGCGGATAGCAGAATGCAAATGTTCACGCGAACGTTTAGCACAATAGGGCTGATTGCCTCCTTTATTGACAGCCATAAAAGCACTGTGCCATCGAAATAAAGTCAAAACTTGTTACCCGCTGCCGCGAAGAGCCCAATTATTCAACATCCTTATGAAGTAGAAAAGCTACTTTAAAATCAAAACATGATAAGCGTAATTTTCCCACCTACTACCTTCTTATATTTCAATCCCTTAAATTATTTAACTTATTTAACATCCCTTAAATATTTTTTTTTTTACATCAAATTTTACATTTTGTTTCTATTCGCCTATTGGGTTCACTTTTCTTATATTTTAATTCTAACCCCATATATCGAATCTATAAAGTTGAAATTTTGCAATTAAAAAATACTATGTTGTCATTAGGGCAGCTCTCTAGGACCTAAAGTAATGGCGAATTCCTTACAACAATGAAATCGATTTTTTTCTAAACAGAATCGAATTTTTTCTGAACAAAATCGATTCTTTTCTGTCAAAACAAATCTTGCGTTTTTAGCAAGATTTCACACTGATTTGCACACACACTATGAAGACTTGACATTTCTAATACGTCAAATTGAAAGTCGCGGAATTTTTTGGAAGACGAGTTGTTTATTTTTTGATTGCAACGAATTCTACATAAGTTAACAAAATATTTAACAATATATTCAGTCAATACAGCTATAAAAATAGAAGTTCAAACAAATAAAATGCAACAACAAATTGG
Organism: Leucozona laternaria; assembly: GCA_932273885.2. NCBI lineage: Eukaryota > Metazoa > Arthropoda > Insecta > Diptera > Syrphidae > Leucozona > Leucozona laternaria. Next base: position 256,878,401 of record OW026366.1, on the reverse strand, counting down.
CACCGTATAAGCTGGCTAATATCTTTTATTTATTTAATTCTATTGGTAAAACATTTTTCACACAACAAAAACAAACAACCTTAATAGTTTTGTGAATAATTTCTTGACGTTTTGCGTCAATTGCAGCTATAAAGTCACAAACACAACCACACCAAAAAAAATCGATTCTTTTACGAAATACGAATTCCTTTCAATTGACAGAAAAAATTCGATTCTGTTTAGAAAAAATTCGAATTCTTTTTTGAAAGGAATTCGCCATAAGTTTTTGGAAAATCCGGGTCCTGCCAAGTCCATATCTTTCATATTTAATTTTTCTTATTTATCGACCTTAAAAAATTTAAATTTTGTACTTAAGATATCTTGACCCTAAACATCCAAATTTGTTCGTTTCTGTACATTTCACACTTTTTTTCGTATTTATGTAACTATCCAGTAATTTTGTGAGTCTCCTTTCACACGAGCAAACAAGTTGCTGGAGTTTTTTTTGAGGTTTTCTTTTAATTTATTCTAAGATCTATTGTACCTTTCTATAGTTTTCCTTAAAAGTCTCTTGGCTGAACGAATATGTAAAGTGTAAGGAGGAATGTCAAAAAAAAAAACTCTTCAAACCGAAGCGATTTTATTCACTCCCCTTAATTCTTGGCCGTTTCTCCAAGAAAACTGGAAGTTGCTGAAAACTCAGTTTCTTCGGGTGAAAGGAGAATAAGCTTTGTTAAACGAACTTAAACCCGACGCCAGCAAGAAGATAAACCTGGGATAAACGAGTATCGTAAGACTTCAACGGATTTTCTTTCTCTTTGAAACTACTGAGAAATCTCTGATTTGCGGCGATTTATAATGCAATCTACGGAAACCCTATGCGAGCTTTAAAAGGGATAGTTTTATGCAGTTTTATTTAAAAAATAATCAGCCCTATCACGAATTCCATCGGAATCGGAGACTTTTTACGAATCCCGAACAAGAGTTTCACAGAATCCATCGTATCGGAAAATCCCATACAAATTGACATTACGAACGGATTCTGTGATAGTTTTCTTCCGGGATTCGGGAATATTCCGATAACGATGGAATTCGTGATAGGGCTGAATGTAGGTTTGTCAGCTACAGTCCAAAATATGGCCATTATAGTGATTTAAAACCATCAACTGTGAAGAAATAATTCACAGAGACTCGATCAGTAATCTTAAAGCTCTGGGTCCTGTCACAAGTCGTTCAACTGGAAACATCGAAGCAATTCGGCACCGTAGTCAAGAATTAGGCACTTCGAGAGCTATCTACAGCGAATTCTCACGAAAGACTTGAAACTTCATACTCAAAAAGTTCAATTGACTCAAGAACTGAAGACTACTGACCATGCAGCGCGAAGAGTTCGTTGAATGAATTTTGGAACAACAAGTGGATGCTGATTTTTCGAACAAAATGAAGCTCGTTAATCGTCAAAATTGTCGCATACGAGTTTCAGAAAACCCACGAGTAATTGTTGAGAAAGAAATGCATCCGCAACGCGTGTTTGTTTAGTGTTGATTTTGGGCTGGAGGCACCATCGGACCATTCTTCTTCGAAAATGCGGATGGTCAGAGAGTAATAATTAATGGTGTTCGTTATCGTGACACGATATCCCAGTTTTTAGTGCCAACATGTGGTTTCAACCACAGATTAGCCACATGAAGATGAGAATCTTTCGTATGTTTCACCCTCCAAAACCCATTTGTTTACATTGTTGTATTTGTAATTTCAAACCGCTTCGATGATTAGATGTGAATTGCAACAACAATTTAACCAGGTGTGTGAAGATACACACATTCTCATTTTTTATCTGATATCTGACAGTTCAAGCTTGTAGGCAAATTAAAATGGCTGCCGGGGATTCTCATCTTCATGTGGCTAACCTGTGGTTTAAACAAGATACAGCTAGAGAAACAATTCAATTACTGCATGAGTCATTCCTTTTTGTATATCATTTATTTGGCAATATTTTGCCACTTAAAAATTTCATTACAAACAAATTTTAAACTATATTAAATAAATCTATTTTTAACATAACCAATTAAAGGTTTTTGAATCTTGGTTAATTATGCGATCAGAATTGCCCATTTAGGGCTCGTACTACGAATCTACGATTATCGTTTAAAATCCATCGTTATCGTTACTTTGCGATTACGATAGTCGTTTTTTTTTTAAACGATACTCATTTTCGTTTGCGACTGCTTTTGGGGATCGTTTTATGTTTTGAATCGTGACTTTATGTTACTGTCACTTATTTATTATGTTTGTTTGGCTTTGCTGTTTTTTCTTTTTATTTTATCTGGCATTATTTTCAGGCATCCGTTTTCGTAAATCATAATCAGTTTATGTCATGACTATCGTTTTCTTGGCTATCGTTTTTTTGTTAGCTTTTCGTTTGGTAATACGGGCCCCAGATCTTGTGATTTAACGCCATTGGACTTTTTCTTTCGGTTTTGTTGAAGTCAAAGGTCTATACAAATGCAAACAAGCCCACGACCACCAACGCCTTGAAAGAGGAAATTGGGAGGAAAAAAATGGCGGACTTGCATTTTCGTATTCCCAAAAACAAATCGCATTCCATTCGACCAATATGAAAAGCGAAAGCAACTTCCAATGTCGTTTTACTTTGTTATTGAAAGCGAAAGTTTGATAGCTGACGGATTGCTGACGGATCTTATCGAAATGTAAATATTTATTTGAAAAAAAATAAAGAGAATTTATTAATAGGAGCCAAAAACATCATACTCTGTGGATGCAATATCTAGCGGGGAAGACCCACTCCTCAACAATCTTCTCTGCGCGTTTAAATTACACAGCACACACATTTTCGCTTTCAGCATGCAGATATATACTTATTGAACTAATGCATTAATTAAATTTCAAAATTTGTATGCTTTAAATTTCAGATTTAGAAAAAAAAGTTTACAACAAACCAACACAAAACAGAAATACAAATCGTGACGAAAACAGCTGTCAAATTTTTAGAATTCCTCCTCGTTCTCGTTCGCATTTGAAAATAACCGAAAGCGAACACGGTCGAAAGTGAGGTATCGTTTTTAAAGCGATCTACCGCGCATTTGGGAATAACCCCCCACCAAAGCCGTGGCGGCCATTTATCCGATGTGCTATTCCTTACATAACCCCAATCTGTATTCGCTATGAATCAATACAATCTCTCTAATCTGTATTTTCTATCAAAATTACATTTGGCGTGAATTATGGGACACCCTTTACATTCACAAACTGCAGAAGTATTACTATTTAATTCGTTTCGAACCTATTTCGTTCAAATTCCAAATATTTGTACCCGGCAAGCCATAAACCCTTATTTGATATTTTTTAAAAGCCACCGAAGAAATGTAAATAAATAATTAAACGAAGTACAAAATACCATTACAATTATTATTTATATTTGATTATATTTCAGAGGAACAGACAATATTTTTGTTGTTGTTTTTTTTGTTTTGTTTTAATAATTTTAAATGTAGGTAGTTTTTAACAATAAAATTTGTAATATGCATTAAGGGATTATACAGTACTATGGATTATAACTTATTTAAAAATTTCTACAATATTTGTAATTTTATTTTGATTCAAAGCAATCTTCTTACAAAAAAACATCTCTCTACTAATATATCATTTATACCTCAATACTTCTTGTTTGTGTGTTGTTCCTGTTAGTTGATTGATTTTCAAAAATACATAAATAAATAACTTACATAAGCTACACATTGTCTTAAGGTCTAAGAAATTATTATTTTTCGAATTTTGTAAGATTATTAAAGAAAAAAAGAAATTAAAGAAATTATGTGTATCCAAGACAATTCAAAAAGCATTGAAATGATTTTTTTTTTTATCAATTATATTCCCTTCCTTGAAGTCGTCTATTTTAATAAATAAAAAAATTAGAAATTGTTACCCAAGTTGAATACTACCGTTCTATACAAACGAGAGAATAATTCAATAATTTTTTTTTTCATAAACACTGTCAATCTTGGAGCACTCTCTTAATCCCTAAAATTGCGATCTTGAGCGTATAATATAGGGTAGAGGAGTCAGTGCTTCAGGATTGAGAATGTGTTCTAATGTACTAACTAACAATATGCTACAAACTAATTAATGCAAATTTTAATAAAAAAATATGAGAATTAAACACGAAATGTAAAGATAAAACTACAAGTAATATGCTTCTCAAGTCTTACAAGTTTTGGTTTCGGAAAACAGTTTTTCTTTTTTCGAAGAAAAAAAACAAAATACAAATCCATTGCTGTGATACAATATCAAAAGATCTTAACATTAACATTTGGCTAAGCTTTTTTTTGTATGAAATAAATATGGAGGTTAGGTTCCCTATTCGAATCGTTTTCTGAGTGAAACGGTAACGGGAATTCTCTTCGTCGGGGAAATGTGACTGGCTCCTTTAGAACCGGTAGCTAGTGTGGTAGTCGGTTGCTTTTTGGATGCCTCAGCGGGACTGTTGTCAAAAGTGGAGCTTCGATTGAGCTTCCCGACTGACCGCAGTTGAGAAGGTTTCGTGGCTGTCGCCGTCTGCTTTGTTGGCGGCATAGCTGTTGTCTTGGCTGAGCAGCGCTTAGCTTCGTCTACCTTTTTCCATATGCCTGCAATGCGACTGCTGATTTGATTTATCTTCGTTGCCGTCGTAAGGTTGGAATTGCTGCGCGATGGAGGTGTTGTTGAGGGAAGATTTGATCGCAGCGACTGTACCGATGATGTAACACGTATGGACGCATTGCTGTTCGACCGTTGTGGAACCGTTGGCACACTGGGCGACTTACGCACTCCGACAAGACCTTTGCGTTTTAAATCGATGCTTGAAGCTGCCGCGTAGGGTCGGGCGGGCATGGTTACTTGTCTCGGAAGCTTACCAACTATTGTTGGAGCTACTTTTGACGAGGGCGGCTTCAGCTTGGTGGCGATCGATTTTTTCAAAGGCAGCTTAGAAGCGCGTGTAGGCGAAACCACAACAGGTACTGGAACATCAGTGATTGTTGGTTCATCCTGAACAAAAGTTCCTTGACGTTCAAGTGTTGGCGCAGCTTTTACCGGAACAACTAACGTCGTATCAATTTTTGATTTTTTGTTAGGAGACACACTTGGGACTATGAGACCCAACTTGGATGGCACATCTGATTTCTTCAAAGAAGCCACACTACTCACTGGAGGTTTGGAGTTCTTTTGTTTGAGGCTTGTCACAGGCAATTTCTTTAGCTGTGACGTCTTATTGACAGCAATTTTTGTTATATTGCTTATTTGAGCCTTGCTGGGAAATGATAGACGAGCTGCTGTTTTGCGGTAAGGTGATATGTATTGGGGTTTTTTGCGTCCTCGTACTGCTTTTACAACAGATTCTGGTGGCGTTAGACCATCTTCACTGAAATTCACTTCAGTGCCAGAATCTTTGTCACCCAGTTTCACTATCCGTGGTCTGATCAAACGCTTCGGCGGAGCCTCCTCATCGTTTCTATAGTTGTTCTGATAGCACGACTCGGTTTCAGAGGTTTGATCACATTCCATGCTATTGTAATCACTTTCAGCAGTTGTCGCTGTGGATGAAGCAATTACCACTGTTTGCATTGAGCTGCCTTCCTCGAAATCTGTGTGATTGTGCTCGGCGATTAAATCAGAAGAAGCTATAAATTTAAATTGTTTTGTCATCGCTTTGATAGAAGACATCTCTTCGGAGCAGTCGTCAGTTGAAGTTAGACTTTCCTGATCGTTGCTTGCACCAATCGATTGAATCTGAAGGTAAAAAAAAATTGATATTTATATAATCAGACACTTACAAAAGAAAATATAATAAACCTTAAGCTAAGTTTAGACAGGTACGATCTTAAAACAGCTAGAAAATATATATAAATGTACTTATATGTACTTACATCAAAATTATTCAATTCTTGATCACAAGTATAACTAATGGTTCGTGTGCGATAACGTTCCGGATTTGCGTTTCTTCTTTGAATTGCAGAAGGGCTTTTCTTTAGTACTTGGCCGCTTGCGTTTTCTGCTACATCTTCAATTTCTTCAATTTCAATCTGTAGTACTTCATCTTCATCTCCGTCGAAATCTAATTCTTGCAGCTCACCGCTATAGTTTTCGTTGAGAGCAAAATCAGCTGCTATTGTGTATGTTTTGAAACGGTCCTTCACAAGTTTCCTTTTCTGCTTGGGAGTTAATGTCCTCTTTACGCCGTTGACATTGCGATATTTTCTTGGAGTTGATTCGGCAGAACTAAAATCTGATTGTAATGGTGTTTCATTGGAATCATAACCATCACGAGGAAGTATCTCAGAACAACTTTGCAGTGTAATTGTGTTATCATCAAAATCATAGGCCGTCTCATAATTACTCATTGTCGTGTTGTTCAGGCTGTGATCTACAATTTCCGATTGAATGCTTGAGACACTTATCATTGAATCCAGCAGTTCATCCATCAGTGAGGGAGGTTTTATATTTTCCAAGTTGCAGCTGGAGTTAACACTTTCCAAACTTCCATTCAATGCTGCCGGGAGATGACCCAAAGCACGTCTAGCCACGATACCAGCAGGTAACGATTTCTTCCGTAATCTAGACAATTGCGGACTCTGCGGAACTTCAAAGCAGCCAGACATACTCAATGATTCCATGCATGATGGCGGACGAATGTTGTCTAGGTCCAAACTATTGGTACTTTGGGCCATATCGTTCAACAAATTATCAGCCAATCTATTAGCTTCCAGAGCGATTATTGTAGAGTTTGTCATGACTGATGGCACTCCAAATCCGGGTGTCAAGTAGGTGTTTGCCGAAGCCGCTTGTAATGGAACCTGTTTCACTTCTCCGCCTACTTGAAATCGGATTCCTTCACTGGATAGCTCAGTTAGCTGTTCGTTTTCTGACACAATTGCTGCTATCTCATCGTTTACCAAAGTGTCGGTTTCTGTTTCCAACGAATTGGGCCGCGATGTTCCGACTTCTTCGACGGTATTCATTGTTTGCATTGACAACGATTCAAACGGTTGGATCTCATTTGTTGGAGTAATCTCTGCAAAATCGTGAAGATCACCTCTGAATCGGAATGATGAATGATCAATTTGCATGGAAGTCTGATCGTCATCGTCGTCATCTTGCAGAGAAGCAATCATTGGAGCCGATATGCTTACGCTGGGGAATGAAACGTCATTAGGACATGTGTCCTCACTCCACGTGTTGTTGGATGTTGTCGTTGTGGTGTTGCTATTATATTTGTTGTTGCATACTGCTTCGTCAGTCAAATCACTGTTGTCCGCCGCCCGCAAGTACTCAGCTGTAGACACATAATCGTGAGTCAGTCGCTCAACGGATTTTAACATTAGGTCTGGATCCTTGTGTTTGTTCGGTACAATGGGGGTCACTTGTTGGTGGCTTGAATTATCCATATCAAAGGAAACAGACTGCGATTCTTGGAATGAGTCCTGACTGGTGATCATTTCTTGTCCAGGATACTCGTCCGTCCATGTGGTATTCATACTAGCCAGAAGTAAAGATTCTGCAGCACCGCCCTCCGCACTGCTCGTGCTAGACCCAATTGTCATTGGGCGGCTGCTGTCGTGGGTTAATACAACTTCCTCCGCCTTGGCCTCCATCGATTGCAGATGTTGAAGATTTTTTGGGTCTTTTGTGCCTTCTGGATACTCTTTCATCCCTACGTCTGGAGCTGTGTTGGGGGCACTTGGAGATGTAGTAATTTCCCGATGTTGATACTGTTCCAACACAGCTGCAGACGTAGTTTCCCCGTTTTTTGACAGCTTCTGCGTCGTCATCAACGGGACCATAGTTGGGATTACTGCCGGCGGCGGCGACTGCATGTTGGCTGTTCCGAAACTCGTTAGATGTGGAGTATGATGTGGATCGATAGTGTGTCTTTGGTTAAACATAGTCTCAACTGAGGCCAGCATGTGCCTCGTGTGTCTTGCTGGAGGTCTGATTTGATTAGTTCCGGCACTCTTCGCCATGCCGGTGCTTATGCACTCTTGCAACAGCTGCTCATCTTTGCGTTCACGATCTCGCTGGCGTTCACGATCTAAACGTAATGGTGTCTTTGGATTCGGTACTCGCGGTATGCTCGAGAGTTGTGCTAACTTCGGAGTTACATTCAAATTCGGATTCGATGTTGACGAACGGCCTTGTTGCTGTAACTTATCAGAATGATGTCGCGTCTTCTTGTTCATACCAGTTCGGATGCATTGCTCAAAGAGTGACTTAGACTGGTTGTCGTTTGAATCACTTGAATCAACTGAACTTATCGATTCATTGCCATCGAATGTTTTTTGATGGTTTGATGGGAGGTGTTGATTAGCTGCTGATCTTGATGATGTAGGGATCGGCTGTGATGAGGATAAAGGACGTTTGTTTGACGAATTGAAACCAAGATTAGACTTGGGTCTATTGCAACCAGCGGCAATAGCCTGATGAAGAAGACACAAAAAATAACTTACAAAATTAATTAATCATATAAAGAATATCAGCTTCATTACCTGACTTAGTAAATTCGTATCTTCCTCTGATTCAATGGAAAGCGAGCTTAATGAATCATCGGCAATGTTTAATTGTTGTGGTTGTTGCATCTGGGGCTGATGCATTTTCTTAGACTCGTTGATATCGGACGATCGGTAATCATTACCGCCTGATGGCAATCTGCAAGACAAATTTTAAATTTTATATTTTTAATGCATGTGTATAATAAGTGGACAAGTTTTTACTGCTGCAAAAATAGAAATAATTAAAGGGTTACAACTTCTTGGCAAGAAGTTAATGATTTAACACAATGTTTGATATATTGTTGGATTACATTAAGCTTAGGGCCAGTCCCACAAACTTTGTTCAACTTGCATCAAGACTTAAACTTATCGAATTCGAGAGGATTACTATAGAGCAATAAATAATTTAAAAAAGCTACACAAAACGAATAATAAACGAATTTATAAATAAATCAAAATCAGTAGCGTTTATCAGAAAGATTTTCACTTTCTTGAACTAATCAGCTGATCCTTAATTCGAATTGATATTTTTGCAAAATGTTTACCTCGAACACAAACTTAATTCCGCCCATTAGTTCACGTTGTATGGATGGGACTAGCTCATACCGCATTGGTACGTTCGAAGACGCCACAGTTCGTGTTATGAACATAGATTTTTCAATGGACAAAACAAAACAAAAAATTGCCAAGCTATTGAATCTTCATGTTTGCCCCAATTCATTGAAGGTAACTCATCAGTTGAGTACTTAAAAACGGGCATAATATAAAAAAATAATCCAAAATGCCCACAAAGAAGCTGCTCGTAGCGGTGGTGCCGGTAAGATTGATGAGGTATTTCTTGAAAACCTCATGGATCTTACTGACTAAGGACAGTGCTGTGAGAATTGGTGATGAAGAGATGGCATCTTCATCTAATTCGTAGATAGCAGGAAGGTGGCTTGGGCTATTGACTCCTTCTCCGAATACAAGCGTGCAAAGTCTGATGGAATAATTCCAATTATGCTCCAAAGCTCTATAGCGTTATTGTACCGATACTGTTGGAGATATTTAGGGGATGCTTTTAAATATCACCTTTTTTCCTCCAGTTGGAGAGAAGTAGATGTCATTTTCATTCTCAAAGCGGACAAGCCCACCCACACTGAACCAACAGATTAAAGGCCTATTCTCCTTTCATCTCGTTCGCTTTGCAGTCGCAGCACTCATACATGAATGGCAAATGATGGAACCTCACGAAGTGTGCGGTCGAACATCCCCTGACATGCTCCACAATTGGGGCAGTAGGTGTGGACTTAATGTCAACCCATTGAATTTTTGAACAACAACAAGAACTTAAAGGTGCTACCACCAATTGTTTACGAATTAATTTATAATTCGTTTATTTGGCTAGAGATATAGTTATTTCAAGGGGTGCCAAGCCGCCTATAATCAGTCTCCTCCTTATTAGTGGTGTCGAGCTTTAATCCAATTTTATTATGTAAAACTTTCTCCATGCCCACCATAGGAATCGAATCTACGCATATCAGATTTGCTCAGTCTTAGAAGCCGTATGCACTAACTACGCATTCCGCCGCTTGAGACCACTGGAGTCACAGGTCGAAAATGGGTTGTTTTGTTTATCAAATGTCAACCCATCATTCGATAAAACGAAATGTTCCAAAGATGTAAAAACCCTCTAACCATAAATGGGACACCAATCAATATCACTGACACGGCAAAATAACTTGGTCGTAAGCTTAACTGTAGGGAACACATTAAAGAAAGCTTCAATTGCATTCTACACTTGCAGTAGAATTTTTGGAGTCTCCGCCCCATGGATGTAAGCAAAAAATACATAATATTCCTGTTTTGACATACTCATGTTTGGTTTGGTGGCCAGTCTTAAAAGAATTACTAAAATTAAGAGCCCAACGTGTATCGACACAAAATTCCTTTCACGATGTAAACAGTATAATAAATGGAAAAGGAGCTACTGGGGTTATAGTACAATTATAAACTTTTCGAACACAGACATTCAAACAGACTATTAAATACCTCATGTTGATTTCAATCCATTGGCCCCAACAGTGATACGAAATCATGTGTCGATCCTTACGGACGGTTCCAAGAAGTACGATGGAGTAGGGTCAAGCATCTTTTCAGATGACCCACCCTTGAAAAGATCAATAAAACTTCTGTAGCGTCTTTAAAGCGGAAGTGCTCTCAGTTCTTGAAGCCGCAAAAAGTCGTGCCACATGCTAAATAGCCGATAGCCATATTGATATTTTCATTGACAACAAGGCGGCAGTAAAAGCAATCTCCTTAATCGTCTCAAAGACAAAACTGGTAGACCGTTGCCGCAACGAGTTGAAAATATTCAGCGCAACCAACACAGTTACCCATCGATTGGGCCCAGGACACTCTGATGAATGGGTCATCTCTTGATCCAAGCCAAATCGAATTCGCGGGGCTTTTACCAATCGAAGAAGAAAAGAGTAGAATTCACCAGAGTTTCCTTGGAACCCCAAACGACAGATGGTCAACAATTGACACTTGTCGGGTCTCGAGGAATCTGTGGGCGAATCTCGCTAAGAAAAAGACAGACTTGCTCGAACTGAGCAGGCTTCAACTGTTCCTCTTGTTTGGAATCGTTACGGGCCACAACTCAATGGGAAACCACATAAGCAGAATGGGCATCAGCAAAGCTGACTTATGTAAAGGGTGTCTCACTTTCTTTGTGAATACCCCAGCTTTGCAAGAACTAGAAAGGCAGACTTCGGAGATTATCAGCCCTATCATGAATTCAATGGTAATCGGAAACATGTTACGAATCCCGTAAAAAAGTATCACAGAATCCAAAAATCGAAATCGAAAAATCTCATACAAATTGCCATTACGAACGCATTCTGTGATAATTTTTTTTCGGGATTCGGAAACATTCCGATTACGATGGAATTCGTGATAGGGCTGTATTTTTTTTTTTCGTCGTAATGTCTCGTTTCTGCCGCATGGGCTCAGTTTTCCAGTGGTGAGTTAAACCAGAGTTAGGTGACTCTAGGAGTAAATTATCCCACAGTTAACTGAGAAAGCAGTTTTTCGGTGGAGAATGCATGCGGAACGACTAAACAAACTTGGTAGAAACATTTAGGATCACTTTAGACGCCAACTGTTCAATATTGCAAAGTCTCATAAACTGATGCGCAAACTTGAAGCAAAGAAGCATCGAGAAAAATCTTGCGAAGTTAAATGAAAAGTAAAAAATTATCACTCTTGCTATCATTATTATGAATTCAAGTTTTAAATAATATTACACTGAAAACAAAACAGATAACCGATCAGCATCGCATCGGCAACAGTTGTTTAAGCATTAGCATCGAAAAAAAGCATCGCCGATTCGCTATACAGAAATTTGACGTTTGTGAATTTACTCAATGTATCCATTGAGATCCGAGAGAGGTGATGCAGTTTGCCGTATCAACATCACTTCGAAATAAATAAATTAAAAAACATACACGCTCTATCTTTTTAAGTCACCCTGTATACAAATGTAAATACCAAACTTATCATGAAACTCGTTTGTGATGTAGCTATAATTTTGCGAAAATATTCCAGATTCCTGAGATGTCTTTTATTTTGCAGGGTGACGATTCACCCTTATCTAAAACCTTTAAATTTTAACGAAATCTCGCATTATCAAACTTTCACAATTACTTTATGCTGGTCGTCCACTAGGCGCTCAACGCACAAATTTCGAAATCAACGCACTCAACTCTAAAGTACGGTGCCTTCAATTCTATTCAACCAACGAGTTGGATTCAGTTTTTGACCGTTGCTCAACGAATTGCTCAACAAGTGTACGGGTAGTGTACGAGCTCGTGTTGCTCGTTGAAACTGTTCAAAACCTGCTTATCTGCCAAGATCCCCTCACAAATAACCAAGAAGTTCATTCAGAATAATACCAGAGCACAACCTGTCTCCCCTCACGATTGATGACTTTTCCTCGTCATCGTCTATTTTGGAAACAAGATAATTTCTTAAATAAAAAAATTACCTTTAAATAATCGCTTTTCAATTTATTATAAATAGCTTCCAGGGATTCTCATCTTCATATGGATGTCAGGTTTGAGTTTCTGTTTATCGTGGTGCGTTCCCCAACGAGTGATCCTTGGTTAAGTGTAGGATGGCATCAACTCGTTCATCAACTTGTTGAGCAACCATATCGAAAACGCAGTTGATCAACTCGAAAAACTTTTTTTCTGTCAAAATCGAACAAGTTTATCAACTAGTGTACGAGGTTATTCAACTGGAACTGGAATAAGTTTAAAGAGTTGATCAACTAGGTGTACGAGGTTATCCAACATTTGGGAAAGTTGGTCAACTATGTGTACGGGGCTTCCAACGCATTTTGTTCAACTTTCGTTTCTCAACGTGAACAACGTAAGTTGCTTCACTAGTGTAAGAGGTTAACATTTTTTTTATCCAACGAAAGGGTTGAATAAAAAGTTGGTTAAACTTGTCGCATTAGCTTTCAGAGACAAACATTTGGGAAATGCAGAAGATTATCTTCTTACCAAGTCGCTTCTCAATTTAAAAAAAATGCTGATTTCATTTATCTACACTTTTATCGACTATTTGTAGTCATCCGTTTATTACTCAGAGGAAATTCATTTGCGAGGCAAATTAAATTTATAAGATTCCTTTGAATTTGGTAATCAACTCAGTAATTATTATAAATATTTCTTCTCAGAAAAATATTTATTCATTTGTGGATTTTCCTAAGCAATTAGTTTTATTTCCTATGAATTGTATTTTTGTCTTTGTTGCAAACATATAGTAAGTAATTGTTTATGTTGTTTCTAACGTTTGTATTTACTGGTTCGTGTGTTTGAAAGGAAAGTAAAAATAGAAAAACGTGTTCAGAGCAGATAGACAACAGATCGAGTGCGGATAGGAAATTGAAAAAAAGTAAAAGTAGGAAATGAAAAAATGGTATTCAAGAAAATAATGATACTCTGATACTCAAAAAATGTATATAGATAGAGTTTAAATACTACACTTTTTAGAAAAAAAAAACAAACAACGATGACTAGACTACGCATTTAAAAAAAAAAGCTTCTCACTATTAAGATACAATTTTCGGATACCAAGTTTAATTTACTTGCAGACTAATCTACACTTATGGAAGCTATTTAAAAATTTAAGAAACACAAAAAAAAAAAAACTCACTTCTTCATCAAAGCGGGACCAACAGTACTAGAACCAACGGTCAGATTCGATAGGTCCGACATCATTGAGAAATTACAAGGACTGTCCTCCACCAGGTATTTGTTCATTTCATCATTAACTGGTGGTACAAAATTATGCATGGAAAGCCCACCCCTCCGCAACATTGCTATAGGATCGTTAGTTGTTGTATTTTCTGGCCTTCTTCGGGGGGCGGCGCTTTTTCTGCTGCCTTGGGGATCAGTACTTCTTTCTGCATTTGCCCCAGTATTCGTCACATTATCCTTTGGTATATTAATAACAGGCTTCTGCATTCCATCGCGTATACATTGCTCTAGCAAGTCGAGTCCGCCAGCTTCTGAAGCATTCGAACTGACATCGTCGGAAAGATTCGCTACCATTTCACCTTCGATTTTGTTACCCGTTGGATTAGTGAGCAATGAAATGGTTGACAAATTTGTATTGCTGCCAACTTTTGACAGAAGAGCTGGTGTGTCTTCCGTAAAATATTGCTTTGTCGAGTCTCCAGCTGGAGTTGATAAAATAATTTCTGTCTCTTTGTGTCCTTCAGTCTCTTTTCTATCGCGATTCATTCCAATATTGATGCAAGTTGCCAAGAGGTAGTCATCGTTTGTCTCCTCTTCACCCTCGGAAAATGCAATATCAACTATCTTTGCAGTTTCAATTGCTTTTTGATCAGAGCAATTTGGGAGAGAACCTTCGGCTTTCATTAGATCCATATCTACCTTATCTGAGGGCTGTTCATCGTCCAGACTTAAATTACTTAGACTAGTGGCACATGAGAATTGAGCGGGGGTGTTCTCCACTTGGAATGTATTGAGATCATCTTCGAATACGCTGCGCAGACGAGGTGGTGCTGGGTTTTGACTCTTTGAATTGCCGCCTGCCACAACGGCTACCCCTGGCGAGAAGGGCAACTGGGAGTTACTGTTTCGCCGTGGTGATTGTGGCATACTCTGAGTCGGTGAATCTGGAATATCGGACGGCGATATCACACCGCTCGCCAATCGACTAAAATCACTAACCACAGAACTTTTGTCGTCGGCAACTATGGCTCCGACTTCTTCCTCTTCTGCAAGAGAGTCCATAGAGCTGTGACGCGAAAACATTAACGGCGTTTCTTGTGCTGAGTTGTAATTGTTCTTCGATATTATTGCACATTGTCCTGGTTCTTGAGCATTTGGTAGCAGTACGGTCTTGTCATCTTTTACGTCGATTGCTGCTACAGCTGCAGCCGGCTCTGGTGACTTCTCCGTTTCCTGTTTTACATTGCTGTTGGTTTTGTCGGTCTTTGATTTTGCCGGTGCATTTCCATTTGTTGTTTGTGCATTTTGTGGAGATTCTTCCAGGCTGCTTAACGACTCGTAGCGACTAAAGTAACCAGGTGTCCCTTCTTCGCAGTAGTTGATTGGTTTTTCTGGAGTATACGAACCAGATCCATAGATTACGTTACTTGAAGGAAGCACGGATGTCTGTGGCTTATTGCGAACTATGTTTTCTTCTAGTTTTGGATTCTGTAAATCACTAACTGAGGCCGCATTCGAAATGACGTACGGAGTATCCTCAGTTTGGTAACACTTCACACTGTCTTCGAGAATTAAAATTATTTCACTTCCATTGTTCATTCGAGTTTTCTCTTCCATATCTGATTCAACTTGGTTTTCGGCATACCTCAAGCTAAAATCCGTCGGTTGATCCAAATCGGTCTCTTGGTAACTAGAATAGTTGCGAGCAGTTTTAAGACCCTTCTGATTTGCCTTTGTTGCAGAGTCCGTGAGAGACTTATTTGACTTTGAAGTAGCACTTTCCGAGTATTTGGCGGAGTAATCAATTGGTTGTTCGGTTTCATTTTCAACATCAAATGCAGCTGTCTTCACGGCGAATTCAATATTCCTATCCGGAGGCATTTTCCCGCGAACCAAAGCTGAATTTCCTCGCATCATTTCGTATGCTGAATCCGATTTGGCTGAAAAAATAGAATCTCTGCTCTCACTCTTCGAGACTACAGCGGATCGTGTAAGACGCACCGGGGGTGGCGGAAACTTACGGGGATCCGTCAAAGGTGTGAAATCATTTCTTTCTTTTGGTGGCGTCACCACGTCTATATTCTCACATGTTTCTGAAAGATTCTGATTGACTAACTCCTGTTCGAGAGCTTTCTGTTTTCGAGCATTCAAAGTTGGTAATTCCTTCAGACCCATTGATCGAGCAATAGGATCCATATTGTTCTGATTAAGTATACTTGGCCGAAAATTTTGTAAATTCTTGAGTGCAGCTGAACTGCCTTCTGATATCAGTTTGTGCTTCGAATGGATAAGCGATCGCAGCATCGGTACTGCTCCATTATCCCATAGGAATTTCTGATCTTCAGCTGAACGAGCAGATAGATTCCACAACGTTCCACACGCATTGCTGACAACTGTCAGACTCTCTGACTTCAACTGTTGCAATAAAATTGCTAGACAATTCCGTTCACGTAAAATGTTCCTGTAGTCCTCACGGACTGCTATGTGACTAGAGACGTTTCGCAGGATTCCTCCTGCGTTCTCGATGATTTTAAGTGTCTTGCTTGGACCCTCGTAGGTCAGCATATCGACTAGAAATGCTAGTGCTCCGACAACGGCACAGAATTCTGCTTTATTAGTGCTGCAATGCGCCGAAAGATTCCATAATGCAGAGAGAATCGCCTTCAATGTGTTCTCGTTCTTATTGATCATGGCAGCCTTCGCCAATGCTGTCACTGTACCAATCTCGTTTAAAACCGCTTTCATATTGCTATCGACACGCCATGACAGATTTCTCAGCACACTTGCAGTAACCTGTTGCAAAGAGTAAAGGAAACATTGATAGGTGATTTTATACAGAAAAAAACAAAACAGAAACTACAAATTTACCTGCAGCAGATCATCTGGTGCTGAGTCCAACTGAGCTACCAGGGCTTCCATGAACTCCTTGTTTCCACAGAGGAGAGTTTTGTTGTTCTCATCGCCAAAAGTAAGGTTCGTCAAAGCCATAAGAGCGTATCGTCTCAGTGAGTTGCAGCATTCATCTTCTGATTTCGGCCCATGAACCGCATGATCCAAGTGCACTAAACTGGCTATAGCTTGCAGTGCACCCAGTTGGCACATGGCGTGTCTGTGCTCCTCGTCAAAACTGACTTTCATAAGACTTGAAATGGCCGCCAGCGGATGACGGTCCGAATCGTCAGCAATTGCTTCTCCTCCACTCTGAAGTAATGTCTTCAAGAAGTTACAATAGTCGAGTATCTGTTCGATGAGACGTAAGACTTTTGCTTCGCGGCGACCCACCTTGTCATCGGGATGGCTATGCACAACATTACGCAATGCCATTCCAGCGTATTTACGAACTCCATCATTTGCATCTGAGTGCATCATTTGGACCAACAATGGGATGCACCCAGACTTGCGCAGCGCAACGCAAGCTTCACTCGTGCGAGATAGATCGAGGAACTTTTTCGAGACATCAACTGAGTCGTGAGATCCCAGCATTGATGCTAAGGAATAGACACACTCAGCTTTAGGCAACCCCGAGTATTGGCTTCCATCGGTACGCTCTTCCGTTGCCCAGGGCAGACTACTCTCCATTGGTGGCACAACAAGATCACTCTCTATAAACCGCGATAGCGTATAGCTGGGCTCCTTATATTTCCGAGTCGAGCCGCGTGAGTCTCTATCCCTGTCTAGTGAGTGCTTTCGACTTGATCCCGATGTAGACCTCTGAAAGTCGTGCTGTCTCTCGAAATTCCTATCTAAACTCCTATGTTCGCGCATGTCCTTGTCGAGCATGTAGTCAGGCGGAATTGGATTCTCGTCCAGAAAATGCTTCTTCTTGCCGAACGCACCACTAGAACTGCCGCCACATGAACTTCTTAGCACAAGATTATTGTCATCTTGAGTGAATTCTTTCTTTGTATAACCACTAGCAGCCAACTCATAATCGCTTATTTCACCATCGCGTTCGTATTTTTTGTCGATTTTTAGATTCTCGCCCAGACCTGAGCTCGCAGACGATGACACCTTTTGCTGTGAGCTTCCTTGAGGCCCACCAATTGTAAGAATTGCACTGAAATCTTCCTCAAATCCTGGCGGTGCTACGGCATCGTAGTCCAAAAAATGACGTTTTTGTGGTGCAACATCATCTAGTCCTTCTAAATCCGTATGATCAATGAATATATCATCCAGATCTTGATTCGATGATGCCGATGAATGCGAGCGTGTGAGATCTTTTTGTAAAGATGACATGGTGTTTCTTTTTTGACTTCTTTATTTTTTTTTCAGATTTGTTTTCTTTCTCTAGCACTCAATGGGCCATCTTTGCGAACTAAAAATATACAGAAAAAATATATAGTTTCGGTTTAGTTGGACTGTTTCGTGTGAATGCCTATTTTTAGTGCTTGGGGCACTCCCTATTCCTTTGATTTATGTCACCCAGATCAAGTATAGCAAGACAAATTTAAGGGTTTTGTATGATTATATAAAATGTTTATGTTTTTTTTTTTATTTTTATCTACAAACAGTTGTTGTACGAGATTTTCAAACGACCGAGTGAAAAGAAAAATAAAGTTTAATAAATTAGCTTCTTAGAAGAAGACCATCTTTCGATATTTATACTAACGATTTGGGAAGACAACTTCTTTGGAATAAATTAAACTGAAAATAGAAGTGTGTGCGTGTTCGAGAACAATTATGCATAAAAGGTAATTTAACTATTCAGTCATTTTGTTATTATTTGATGGACACAAAATGAAGAGTGGTTGGTCTGCTCACTTAATGATACAAAATTATTGCTACAAAAACACCTACGTATTTTTTTTATGTTTACTTGCAATATATGACATATGGAGATAATATTATGGATAGTTAATTATTCGTAAAAAAAAAATCGAACTCAAGATTTGGGTCAAACTTGACATTCCGCAGTTAGGTTAAGGTGGGTGCCAAGCAGGAATTCTTGTTTCATTTTAAGTCAATACTCAAAAAAATAACTGCCCCTGACTCCTGAAGGGGGGAAAAATACCCCCTTAGATATGATTTTTTTCTTGTACTGACCCAACCTATGCGCTAAGGCCCATTTGCTGAAACGAAACTTAAGAGTTTATGTTCTACATAAGAAATAATGTGACAGTTTACGCTGAGGAAAAAGTAGAACATAAGCGTTTAAGTAGAACATAAATATTTATGTTTCGTATGAGCAAACGGCTCTAAGTCACTTGAACTTAAGAGCAAGTACGTGCAACCAGGTCGAGCATTTTATTTAGTCGTGTTTTTTTTTGTTTTGTAGATTCAAAGGTCTCCCACAGATTAAATGATGTTGAACGACAGCAGAAAGGTTTTGATAACACTTTAGAAAAATTTCATTTCCCAGCGACACTTAGTTCACGTCACGAGCATGACTAAGATATTTACTGACAATGAAAGTTGTATTTTATGGACATATTAAATTAATATAAACAAAATTCTTGGGTGCGCGTATAGCCTTGTTTATGGTGTAAGCTAAACCAGAGAACATCAATTACATATTGTTTTCTGAAAGCCCACACAAATGCGCGCATTAGCAAAGGCAGATACATCCATACAAGTCAAACTAAGGTATCTCAATAAAATCGACACGGGGTTCTTGTCGTATACTCAATAAGTTAATAAATAAGTTTGTATGTATATATTTGCATAGGTATGTGAAGATAATTCCAACTAAAAATTTGGTATTCGTCGTAATCATAAGAGATTAATATAGTCTCGATTAGATTATGTGGTCCGTTGCCATGACATAATGATATAAATCTTTTAAACTGTTGACATTTTGTTATTATATGTATCTAAATACAAAACTTTGGATTATTCGGTCAGTTAATATTTTCTGGGAAAATATGAAGCTCTATTTGGTCTCAGAAAGATGAGCTAGCCGTGGCGTTTGAAACAAAAATATTTCTTTTAATTTCATGGACCAATATTTTGAGTAGATGGCGTTGATCGACATGTCGGGATTTTTGAGTGGATTTCCAAAAGAATTTCCTAACTCAATTCTTAATACTATATTTGATTCACTGCGACAGCAAAATAATTGAAGAATTCACAAAAAAATCATTTAAATTAGGTTAAAAGATGTTTAAGAACCCAATTGAAATTAATAAATATTACTTATTGACAAGGACCTCATAAGTCAACTGATGAGTCGAAGAGAGATCGCCAGGACGAAACGCCAATTTGTATGAACCAATTTATAAATGTTTTAATCTTTGAGAATCGTGTAGACGTGAATTACAAGAGAATTGATAATTATCAACGGATAGCAGTTCAGTTTTTGTTTTAATTGAGTACCAAAGTTCAATAAATATCAACTATAAATTGATAGAACATAATTTACAATCGCATTAGGGGTGATTATCAAATCTAGTACATTTTTTTGCAGTGAGGTATCTGATTAACAATACTTGACTTTAGGCTCAGTTTTTCAGTGGGAAATTAAACTTGAGTTAGCTAACTCTGGAACATTGATTTATTTGCAATTATGTAATTCAAGAAGCAGTGTAGAGAGGCATGTAAAAGCACTTCGAGGATAAATCATCGAAAGCATCTATCGAGTTAATACAGAGTTAAATGAGGTTTAACTTTAAGCTCGTACTGAAAAACTCAACCCCTTATTAACACAGTTTTACAAATACCGGTCAACTTTTGGACACGATAAGACGAAAATGTTTCTTAACATACTTTAAGGTGCTGAATTCAGTTGTCAGCAAGGTTTTTCGAGATATTGCTATTGACGAACCGTGAAAGTAATTTTTAATAATTTATTTATGTTTTTAGTATTTTTTTTTTTTTTTTAGAAAATTGGCCATCCTACCTGATGGTATGAAATAAACCTACTTTCCCATAATATTTTGCTCAAGTCTTAATTAGCTTTTTTCTGTTTCAATTTAAAGCAACAAAGCCAAAATAAGCGCCGCATTGCATCCCAAGGTATATTCTCACGTAAAAAACTTATAAAGAGCCCAAAATCAGTAAAATTGTATCACGTTGTTACGGTAAAATTTACCACAACAATGACCAGCCTTTGATTCCTTCATTCACCTTTTATTTTCGTTGCTGCTGCTGCTGCAAAATACTGGCGACGTTGAGGACAACCATGGTATACTTAGCCATCATTTTGCAAAAGCGACAAAAACAGATTTTCGATCGAGTTATCAATCGAGTGGGACAGGTGGTTCCCAAAATTAACTAGTTCCTTAATTTTCCCATGTAGACGGGCGGTCTCATTTTAAGACATTAATGCCAGTGGATGAGCTAAAGAGGCAACGAGTCAGGCGGACTCTTACCTCATCTAAAATCGACAACACAACATCCTTAAATTTAAGTAATTTAATTATTTTAATTGAAATGGATAGTTAACGCTTTTAATTTTGTAAATTCTTATCTTATAGCCATATTATTCGCTCAATTAATCCGGTTTTAAATTAATACCTTGGTTAAAGATGAGTTAAGTCTGAAAAGTTCAAACCAAGCGCATAATATTCACTCGTTAAACCCGTTAATATACCCTATTTATTAAACCTTGTCGCGTTTAATCCGATTCAATTTTAACTGCCCTTCAGGGAGCTGTTAAAGTAGTTCAACCCAGGTGTAAGCGAAATTTTCAGTAAATTCACTCATTTTAGCCAAGCAAAGTGACATTTGTAGTTTTTACGCACGTGAACATACATACACATTTTTGCTTTCAATTACACAAACAAACAAACAAAATTATGTTCACACGGAAAAAGCCACGATAACGATGAAATTTGAAATACACCAACAAGAAACAAAATATATGCTGGAAAATGTGAAATTATTGACATTCCGTATGTTTATAGTCAAGTTTAAACAATTTTACATCTGGCTGTTATGCATTTTTAATCAACCGTGTTTAATGCGCGTTTTGAGTGAATATCATGCACAAAAGTTAAATTTCAAAAGTTTAAAAAATGTGGATTAATAGGACAGATTCAAAATTCACTTAAACCTTATTTACACCTTGAGTGAATAAAATGGCTGTTTTTTTGTCTAAATACAAAAGGTATATCGGAATAAACGAATAAACAACTAGAAAAGTAGGGTTCGCGTTTTTGAAATATGCCTTTCTCTTTCTCATCTCCAAAGAATAGTTTCTAAATTGTTTTATCTCGGGCTTCGAATCACCCGCGAGTACTTTGTGTTAACTCGGAGAATGAATAGGAAAGGCTTTTTCTCGATTTTAATTCTTTTTGATTTTTTTCTAAAATTATCACGATCACGAAAAAGAATGGTGAATGTGAGTGTTTGGAATGGCCGAGGGAGGAATTGGTTTAAGCTTGGAAAGCTCACTCTTGAAGGAGCCATACGTTTGATTTTTACTTGCTCTACAGGGGAAGTATTGGTTTCGTGTGAAAAAAAAATGTCGAGGTTATAACCAAAATTAACACTACGATGATCGAGTAGTCCGAAAAAGTGGGTTTCGTTATGCCGTCCGTCGGTCTGTGCGTCCTCTGTTATTTGGACTAGAGCCTAAACAGGTGGACCGATTTGCTTCAAATTTGGTACAGAGTATTTTTATGTGATTCGCTAGAGGAGAAATTCGAATTTTTGTTTAAGCTCATCTAGAACGGGTAGCTTCTATACAATTATATATTTTTTTTTTTTAAATTTTATCGAAAACGGCTCTAACGATTCTGATTAAACTTCGTAACTGTAATATCCAAGTCAATTGCAAGAAAACTGCGTTTAAGGTTTTTCTCAAAATATTCAATTCAGATTTTTTGAGAAAATGGTCTTATTTTTGGGTTATTCGCGTGTAGTACATGGTTAGACCGATTAAGTTATAATTTTGAAATCTGGTGCTTCTTAATAGTTTAAAAAATATTGTATTTAAAAATGTTTGAAAGCATTGTTTTATAAACAAAAAATAAATCAAACAAAAAATCTATTAATCTTCAATGTTTGGTTACACACGGTTTTTAGCCACTAGATCAAGTTCGTGCGATCAAGTCTGGCATATTTTTTTTAAATTACCTATTACAGGGTGTTTTGCAAAAGATGCGATAAAAAAGGTAGAGGCGAGTAGGTTGGAACAAGACAAGAAAAAAATTCTTATGTGGGACGGGGTATATTCCCTTCCCCCCGTTTAGGGGGAGGTCCAATTTTTTCGAAGAAAAATCGAATTGTTCTTGATTATGAAGTGATTAACTATGTGAAGGATCTTAAGTACTTGGGTTATAGAATTAATAGCAGTCTCACTTGCTGTAAAGCAATTTTAGACACAATTCGAAATATTTACTCCGGATTACGAACTCTGAGATGTTCCTCCGACTTACTGTTACCCAATATGAAGAAACACCTCATAAAATCATTAATTTTGCCCTACTTTACTTTTGTGTACTGTGAGTGTAAGCGCAAACTTAATGTTGCACATAATGATTGTATTCGCTTTATATACTATGTTCCGAGATATACCAGTGTGTCGCATTTAAGACACATTCTCTTTGGAATGAACTTAGATGACTACCTTAAGTTCAGGCTTATTTTAAGACTCCATACCATCATCAACATTAGGTATCCTTGTTACTTAAGTGAAGTTCTTAATTCAAATTCACAAAGAGGACTAAAATTAATTTTACCACGTTTTCCACACAGCATAGCCGAACGTTCATTTTACGTTTTTGCAATTCGTTTGTTTAATTCACTTCCCCATTCGAAATGCAATGTACTACCGCACTTACAGCTTTTAAAGGGAAACTATTTTTGCACTACTCAAATCAGAATTAAGTATACCTACATATTTTTCTTTGATTCTATATATTCTTTGATCCTATTTTCTTTGTTTTTCTAAAATTATCATACTTTTGTTTTAAATAACTTAAATACTAATTTTATTTTGCTCTATTGATGCTCTATAAGATTTAAATCTAAATGTGTCACTATAATAGTCCAGTCAACGAAGGAAAAATAAAGGCGAAAAATCATGTAGTCTGGGTTATTATTTTAAAGGGTAGGGGTGACCCCCAGGTACAACATACCAAAAGTCCCCAGCCCAGGCCCGCGAGCTTTAGCCAGGAGGGGGGGGGGGGTAAAGGTCCCCTTTTCTAGTATTTCGCGAATATTTTGAAAACCAAGGGTATTAGCGGAAAAGTATACACTACAAAATGAAAGTATATTAAATTTTCTACAAAAAAAGCCCTAGTCATATTTTCGCTTGAAGCAATAGTAAGGGAGATGCGGGGGTTATAAATGTCAATAAATCTGAAAAATCATGATATTGCGTTACAAATTTAATCTTTATTGATCAATAAACCCAAAAATATTAAAAAAAGTAAATGCATGTTCCTTCATGATAATTCCATTAACGTGATGAGATAGATGGTATGTAGTAAAAGTAGGTGGTGGGGCTTAAAATATCGGTATTTAATTTATTTGATAGTGTTTGTTGTCAATTGAAAAACACTGTATTTTCAAAGGTAAGAACCTTACAGCTTATTTCCAAGTTATTGACCAATACTATGTGAAATGATCTTTTGCGGTTCATCACTTCAGAGAGGGGGGCCTATTTGCCCCCGTTTTTAAGGGAGAGGTCATTTTCTAAAACATTGGTTTAAACAGCATATGCAATCATTTGGAAACAACGGCAACAATTAGAATACTATACTATAGCTTTTTGAAAATCCAAAAACCTATTCTATTATTTTATTGTTGAATTAAGTTATCTCAGTCAACGGTTTAAGAAAGAAATGATTTTGAATTAAAAATTTTGAAAAAAAAAAATTTTAATTTGTATTGATTTTTTTCAATTTTTTTTTTGTTGTAAGGTACTAAATTTTTCTTTGATTTTTGATGCCGTCATTAATCTTTAGTCGAACGCTAAAAACAAGAGAGTTGGAGGTCTTTTAGTTTTTGAGAAAAATTAAGATTATGAAAACTACTACTTTCATAAAAAAATTCTTTCTTTTCAGTAAGTACTATAGTAAATTCAAACCGTCAATTTTCTAACGAAAGAAAAATAAAAGCAAAAAATTATGTAGTCTGGGTTATTGTTTAAAACGGTAGGGGTAATCCTCAGGTACAACATACTAAAAGTCCCCAGCCCAGGCCCGCGAGCTTTAGTCAAGAGGGGGGTTAAAGCTCTCCTTTTGTAGTGTTCCGCGAATATTTTGAAAACCAAGCGTATTAGCGGAACAATCTGCACTACAAAATGAAAGTAAATTAAATTTTCTACCGAAAATGTTTTATTCATATTTTCGCTAAAAGCGATATTAAGGGAGACGCGGGCTGAAGAAGTGTCAAAAAATATAAAAATCGGCAATTACCTTACAAATTTAGTGTTTACTGATCAATTTACTTAGAAAAAATGGAAAAGGTAAAAATACATTTTTTATTCAACGGTTATTCTGAAACAAGGCAAAGGGGTAACTACTGCCTTATATCTTTTTTTAATATCTCAGATATATATTATGAAAATTGAAAGTTATGTTACTAATTGCACAATAAAATAAAAAATTGCACACAAAAATAAAAACTCACAAGCAACTTACTTCATGCAGCTACTTAAGTATACCAAAGCTAACCTATTCATAATTCCGCAAAAAAAGAAAAAAACGAAAATTTTTAATAGAAAAATACTTAATTATTTATTTTAAAACGCATCAGAATTATCATCGTGGTTCATATCACCAACATTTTCGATGTCACTATCGTCTTGTATGTCCTACACAGAAGGACCATTCGTGCAAGCATCATGGCATGTCCCGCAAACAATGGAGCAAGGAATGCCTGCTTTTTTGCATCCACAACGTTCTCCACATCCCGTTGTGCAGGCGCAGAAAATATTATTTAATATTGTGTCCGGAGCTATAGGGTCAGTGGTAGTTACTGGGACGTGTTCATGAATGTGCGCAGCGTTTTAGGAACCATTTCGTCTGCACCACTACAAAATTGGTCAGAGGGAGGATATTTCAAATTGTTATAGGTAATAGCCTGCACATCCTCCAATATGATTTTTGAAGCAGCTTGAACAATCCTTTCCCTTTCTTCTTGCTCACTTTTACACCTCGAGGAGTACCATGCATCGGTCAAAATTGTTTCAACTCCTCCACGAAGATATTGACTAAAGCTCGCGGGCCTGGGCTGGGGACTTTTAGTATGTTGTACCTGAGGATTACCCCTACCCTTTAAAATAATAACCCAGACTACATGATTTTTTCGCATTTATTTTATGATTTAAGATCTTCGTTGACTGGACTATAAATAGAATACTTATCGAAATAAATGAAATGAAAAGTATTTATAAAAAATCATTAAAAATCAACGGCAACACTAACAATGTCTTATTAAACTTTTTTTTTAAAGACAACAATGCATATTTTAATTCTGTTTTAAGATCCAATAGTTTTAGTGAACAGTTTTAGAAAAATTTATTTTCAAAGTAAACAGTTTATTAATTGTCCGTTATTAAGTGTTATTTTAATTTTTAATATTCAATGCTCTTATTAATTTTAAGAGAAACGCCAAAAACCGGATGCTTAAATCTCTTCTAGTTTTTTTTTTAAACAAATTGAAAATAACAGAAGAACTACGTTAATTGTTGAGTAGATTTAGTTTTTTTCGTACTTAATAACGTACAAATTTGGACAAAATTAGTTTTAAAGTGTTTTTTTTTTTTTTTAATTTTGAATTGGTAATTTTTTTATAAATAAACGATTCTTCTTCTTGTCTTGACCCAACCTACACACATTAGGCTTTTGCCCCACTTTATGCAATACACCCTGTATAAATAATTATTTTTTAAGTAAACCGCTCTAAAGATTCGATTCTAAAGTTCGTGCTATGGCGATCGAGTCGTTCATTTTATTTTATTTTTTAAGTTTTATGAACTCACTCTTGAAAACATTTTCAAATGGTTTAAATGGTGGTATTTCTAACTTATAACTGTAATTCTTTGATACCGAAAATTTTAATTTTAGTGAATGAATGCCGAAATAATCGAAAACTAACCATGTATGTACATATCGCTTTTCAATAATGTTTTATAAAATTTGTTTTTATGAGTAATTCTTAATGTCACTATAACATCTCTCGTAGAACGAACAATTAAATGCAAATATTTTCAATCCTCAAAATAAATAAAAATACATCAGAATTCAGAATTAAATTTTCCATTTGATTTGGGCTTGCTAATAGAAAAATGCATGGCAACCGTAATTTCCAGAGATTATTACCCCCAACATACAAAGGCAAAAACAAATTTTAAAAACGTTTATAATATAAGAATCGAAATATGTACGTACAGCTGTTAGCAAAAAAATAGCAGTGCAACGAAAAATAAGTTTAGACAAAAATGAAAAATCAAAAGAAGTTTGATTTAAGAAATCATTGCTGGTAAAACTTTGTACGTTTTTTTAATTTTTTTTTTTTTTTTATAAATTGAATGATAATTTATTGATCATTAATGTAGTAAATATACAAAAACAAAGTATGTTCGAACATAAAGGGAGCAAAATAATAGCAGTGCTTGTCTAATTGTGTATAATTAAGTCCAAATAAGGGTTCGAAAAGTTCAATTTATTGTAATTTTATTTAGTACTTAGTAGCATACCCCTATTTTTTAACACAGCTTCGCAACGACGCTCCATTGAGTCGAAAACCCCCTCACATCTTTACAGTGATATTTATCTCCAACTCTGCTGAACTACGGTCAATATCATCATCATCGTCGGCTCGACAACCGGGGTCCGGTCCTGGCCTCCTTCAACAAGTCTCTCCACCCATCCCGGTCTCGAGCCGCCGCCATCCAGTTGCGCACCCCAAGGCTCCGGGCGTCCTGGTCTACGCCATCTCTCCAGCGCAAGCATGGTCTACCACGCTGTCGTCTACCATAGAATGTACCACAAAGAACTTTCCGAGCAGGTTCCTCTTCGCTCATGCGAGCTAGATGCCCTGCCCACCGGAGTCTACCGAGCTTAATTTTTGTCACGATATCTGCTTCAAGGTAGATTGCGTACAATTCATGATTGTACCGTCTCCGGAATCGTCCTTCCTCACATATGGGGCCAACAATTCTCCTTAAGACTTTTCTCTCGAACGCGGCTAAGAGGTCGGAGTGCCTTTTGCTAAGCACCCAAGTCTCGGATCCATATGTGAGTACTGGCAGGACCATGGTCCTGTACAGCAGCAGTTTTGAAGTTATGGTGAGATTTCTGGATTTGAAGAGCTTTGACAGACTATAGTAGGCTCTGTTGGATTTGAGAAGCCGCCCGCGTATTTCTTCTTCTATATTGTTATCGGCTGCTACTATTGACCCAAGGTATTTAAAGGATTGCACCACTTCAAATTCGTGCTCCGCTACCTTGATTGTTTGACCAACTGTTCCTCTCGCATTCGACGCCACCATGTACTTTGTTTTACCTTCACTAATGTGCAGCCCCAGATTTTGTGCCGCCTGCTCGATCTGGATGAAGGAATCATGTACAGCTTGCTCAGTTCTTCCGATGATGTCGATGTCGTCTGCGTAAGCCAGTATCTGGCTGGACCTGTTGACGATGGTCCCTCTTGTTGCCGTGCCAGAGTCACGGATTGCTTTCTCCAACGCCAGGTTGAAGAGGAGGCAGGCCAAACCATCCCCTTGTCGGAGTCCATTAAAGATGTTGATTGGTTTGGATAGCAATCCGGCTATTTTTACTTGGCTTGTTACGTTGGTCATGGTCAACCTACATAGTCGTGTCAATTTATTTGGGATGCCGAATTCTCTCATGGCTTTGTAAAGTTCTACCCTGGCTATGCTATCGTAGGCGGCCTTAAAGTCTATAAACAGGTGGTATGTTGGGATGTTAAATTCTAGACATTTTTCCATCGCCTGCCTAAGGGTAAAGATCTGATCAGTTGTTGATTTGCCTGGAATGAAACCACACTGATATTGTCCGATGATGGTTTTAGCGTATGGGGTTATCCGGTCTTGTAGGATAGAGGAGAGTATCTTATAGGCGGTACTCAACAACGTGATACCTCTATAATTGCTGCACGTTGTGACATCTCCCTTCTTATGTATGGGGCAAATGATACCTTTTCGCCAGTCTTCTGGAATTTCTTCATGCTCCCACACGTGCACTATAATCTCATGAATTGCTTGACGTAAAGCTGGCCCACCGTGTTAAAATAGTTCGGCTGGTATACCATCGGCTCCCGGGGCTTTGTTTTTCTTTAGCCGGCCTATAGCCTTCCCAACCTCTTCTATGCTTGGTGGCGGCAACATAGGGTACTCTTCTTGAAGTAGTGGAGCCTCCACTTCTGCAGTGAGCTGACCATTTAGCAATTCATTGAAGTACGCTTCCCATCGCTCCAGTATGCTTTGAGGATCGGTGATCAGATTTCCCTCTCCGTCCTTGTTGCAGTATGTGCAGCGTGGTGTGTACTGCGTCATGTTTCGGACGGATTGGTAGAACTTCCGCGCTTGGTGCGGACCTCGCTCTCGGCTTTTCTCTATTTCACAGATTATGTTCTTCTCCCAGGCTGATTTTTTCTGTCTGTGAAGCCGTTTTTCAATTCTTCTGAGCTCTTTATATTCGTCTTCGCGTGCCCGCGTTCTATGAGATTGTTGCATTGCTCGGTACGCAACATTCTTACCTTCAGTCGCTAGCTTGCATTCATCATCAAACCAGTCGTTCCGATTTCTACAACTGCTGCCTAAGATGGAGTTGGCAGTACTAATGACAGTATTCTTAAGGCGTGTCCACTTCTCATCTACGCCCAGCATACTGGCTCCAGGACTTACTCTAACCAGTTCTAGGGCGAGTCCTAACGCATTACCAAAGGTGTTACTGGTGTTTTCATTGCGCAGAGCAGCCGTGTTGATTCGAACCTGATCGGCGGATGCAATACGTCTTCGCAAGGCAATCCGCCCTCGGAAAACCATACCAACAAGATAGTGATCCGAGTCGATATTGCCACCTCGGTACGTTCGTACCGTCATCAAGTTCGAGTAGTGGCGACGGTCTATCAACACGTGGTCAATTTGGTTGCGAGTGACTCCATCAGGTGATACCCAGGTGGCTTTGTAGATATCTTTACGCGGGAACCTGGTACTCGCAACGACCATGTTTTTCGATGCTGCCAATTCTAAGACTCGAAGTCCATTGTCATTAGTGTTCTCATGCAAACTATGGGTGCCTGCGTAATGCCTGAATACCGGCTCCCGACCTATTTTTGCATTCAAATCCCCAAGGATGATTTTTACGTCATACCTTGGACAGGCATTGAGGGCCCTCTCGACTTGTTCGTAGTAAGTCTCTTTTTCTTCGTCTGAGGACTCCTCAGTAGGTCCGTGAACGTTAATGAGGCTGATGTTCTTAAATTTGCCTCGCACGCGAAGGGTGCATAGCCTTTCGCTTATAGCGTTAAAGCCGATGATGGCAGACTTCATTTTTTCGCCGACTAGGAAGCCTACCCCGAGCACATGGTGTTTTGTATGACACGGTCAATATCACTTTGTTATTTTTTCGTTAGGCATTCGAGACTTCTTTTTTTATGTCCGCCCAAAGATTTTCAATGGGATTGAGGTACGGAAACTGAGCAGGCCACTACTAGACCTCAATCTTCTAGTCCTGAAACTATTGTTTAGCTGTTCTGCTGGTGTGCTTTGACTCATTATTCTGCTAAAAGACTAATTGGGTATTTTGAAGTTTGCATATGGTAGCATGATGTTCTACAAAATTTCCACATATGAGTGTTGATTAATTATACTTTTGATCGAATATATTGGACCAACTCCATAGTATGAGAAGCATCCCCATACCGTGATACGAGATCCTCCGTGTTTTATCGTTTTGGTGGTGTATCTAGGATCATATTCGGTATTTGGTGATCGTCTTACATATTGCCGAGATCCTTTACCACCATAAAGTACAACTTTAATCTCGTCAGTCCAAAGAATATTCCTGCATTTTTCAGGAACCCATCCCAAATGATCTCGCCCAAACTTTATTCTTTTGGCTATGGGCATTTTCTTCAGAAGTGGGGCTTTTCTTGGACTGCGAGCATTTAAGTTGTGATAACTAAATCGTCTTCTTACAATATGGATACCGCATGGTAAATAAAGTTCACCCACAATCTGTGTAGCTGCAGAAGTAGGATGCATTCTTGAAAACTGAACAACACGATTTATGTAAGATGTCGTAAGAACTTTTTTACGCTACCGTGTTTCCACTTTCCCTCAAATGTTATGTCATTTCTTGCCATTTTCGCCAAACACCCAACAAGTTCCTGAACTTCCTCATAGGTGTTGCCGTCTGTTATTAGGTCTTTAATGACTTGGCGCCTTTGTGGTGCCCAGTTTTTTACAAGACCCACTTC
The DNA here is from genome assembly GCA_932273885.2 of Leucozona laternaria. Classification (NCBI taxonomy): domain Eukaryota; kingdom Metazoa; phylum Arthropoda; class Insecta; order Diptera; family Syrphidae; genus Leucozona; species Leucozona laternaria. Next base: position 256,847,296 of record OW026366.1, on the reverse strand, counting down.
ATAAGACCAAATTATTAATTTTTTAAACAAATTCGGTTGAAATATAAAGTAAAAGAATAGGGCTTACTTTTTATAACCTCCAAATCATAATTGAAGGAAAGACAATATTTTAAACTGAACTTGACCATAACACTGCTATTATTTTGCTCGCTTAAAATACGGGAAGACACCAGACAAAGTGACATTTAATCAAAGCATTAAGAATAAACCGTTAAACTATGACTTCAAATGGATAGCTTAATTTCCATGAGCACCACACTACAGTAGAAGTTAGAAAAAGTGGCTGCATTACAAAGATATGAACAATTATATTTTTTAACAGATTACACTGCTATTACTTTGCTCGGCACTGTACATATATAAATTGTAAATATTTGTTTAACAAAAAAAAACTAGTCTTGATGAAAACTTCCTACTCGTCAAAATTTGAAAACAGAAAATGTGTTAAGCAAATAAATAACATCAAATTTAAACCAAGCATAAACATCAACCAAATAATATATTCGATTAATGAATCCTATACAAAGACAGACCCTATTTGGAATACGATTGTCGCGACATTGATTTATAAGTAAGTACCTTATCGATTGTATGCCCTTCTTCGATGAATTATATAATTATTTGGGATCGAATAAGGAACAATTGTTTACATCATCCTTCTGCTAAGACTTCAATATTCTTTTACAATGGCACGCTATAACTGGTTTTGATATAAGCTTAAGAACAATATAATTATTACTGATTGACATGCCGAATACACACAAGCAGTTTTGGGTGCAATTTTAATTAGAGGGACGCTTGAGGGGTATACGTATTTTTTTTTTTTTTTAATTATTGTCTATCATCATTATTGTTTTAATCAACGCCGCCGCCCTAGCAGTAAATTCGAACGAGAGTGTGCGCTAGAAAACCAATGAACATCAATAAATTAGCGGCGGTCAATAACACTTAATTTGTGCTCACTGAACAGCTTATATGACAACAGTTATAAGAAATGTAAACATTTAAGTGGCTCATTAGCAATTCTTTCGATACGATTGAAATATGTACATATATGCAACAGGCGCCAATATTATGAATGAAATCTACTAAATTTTTGTTTTCTTTTTATTTTATCAAAAAAATATCTTAGTCATTTGCAAGATCGTCATCATGAGAGTTTATTGAGTGAGTGGGCTAGCGCTCCAAGATTATTTTTTATTATTTTTTTTTTCTCTCAGTAAATTTCTTAAGTTGTTCTATAAAATATTTCTGAATACATAAACATGAAATGCAAATTAAATCAGTAAAATCGTATTTGTACTACTCGTAATTAAAATAAGTTTGTATAATTTTGTTACAAATTGTTGATAATGAATAAAGAAAAGTATTTAAAAGGAAAAGAAAATATAAAATTGAATTTTTATTTAAAATATTTTAAAAAAAAATGTAAAATTAAGCTGTGTGAAGAGTACCAATTTTACTAGCGTGGTTTCAAAAATATCTGAGACCTCAATCACACAACACATTCAACAAATTTCAAATTAACAAAGTGACCTATGGTAAAACAAAATCTAAACTGGGAAAAGTAAAAGCCTCTAAAATGTTGTACGTTACTTAATACCTACATATTAAACTCTTTCTTAATGACTCCTATCATGTTAATGTATAAAATTATCTGCTTTTAATGAAGACTTTCTTCTTCTCTTAAATTTACTTTTTTTTTACTTGTAAGTCCAACGTCTGAATGCCCCTTGCCTAATGATCACATGAATATTTTGAATGCAAGAATCGTTTGATAAAAAATTAACTAGCGCTAGTTTTTCATTTTCTGTGAAAGTGAATTGTGTGAATTAGGTTTATTTTTCACTTGCGATGTGATATACATATGTATGTATGAGACTTTCAGAAAAAATAATGGTCTAAGTCCATCAACAAATTTATCAAACTACATATGTATGTACATACATAACTTTGTTAAGCCCTGTTCTGGAAATGTAGAGCAAATATGTACATATGTATTAAGCAATAATTTTAATATAAAGTTTTATTTGCCGCTTAAAACTTAAACTCGTTTGTTGGTACGAAACTTATGTATTTAAATTGAATTTCAACGAAAGAAGAAGAACGAAAACAATGGAAAATGTATTGTTTTTGTTTTAATGGACTATATTGAATTGCTTAAATTAAAATTTCCAAGTTCAACTTCAAAGCTCTTTTCTTCTACTTTTTTCATACTAGTAAACTATCACATAAGTGGCTTTGTTCAACTATTTTAATTAAAATTTTTCTTTCAGCAAATTTGCCTAAGACAAATATTCATGCTGATTATAGAATTCGCAATTATGGATTCGCAGTGCAGTGCACTCGTTCCTCTTTACTCATTTTGCCATGAAAAGGAAAGAGAACACAGCACTGCGAATCACCCCGAATCCATTATTGCAAATTCCATAATCGGCATGATTATTCCAACCTCGTAAGCAACAAGATGTACATTTCATAGAAAACAAATTATTTAAATTGTTCCTCAGTAGTAAGGCCCAGTTTTTCAGTGGGATATTATCCTAGTTTCGAAGCTAAAACCGTGTTAACTCCTGAGACATGTTTTTCAGTCAATTTATCCCGAGCTAACTCGTCAAATTTGGTGAGTTTACTCTGAATTAACCGAATGGGTATTTCAGACAGATTCGTGTTGAAAATCTATCCAAATCGAGGTTAGGCACTATGGAAAGGGTGGTTCCCATAGTAGCGCCATTTCGAGTGACGAAGAGTTGATTTTATACTGTCGCACTTCGATTTCGATAGATTTTTGAAAAGGAGTAAAAGGTAATACTTTCCCGAAGAACTACTTCTGATTAAACTCAGGATTAATTTATTGGAGGATTAACTAAGTCGGAATTAACTGATGTATTGATTACAACCTCGAAATTTTACACGAAACCAATACTAACAAACCGATGGTTTGCCATTTTTAAGTGGTTGGGTGTAGACCATTCCAGAACCACTGGTCCCAAGACAACTCATCCCCGACGACTCGTCCCAAGACAGCTCATCCCGCGACAACTCATCCCAATGAAAGTGTTTGAGCTATGTGTTGGGGGGCATGCCTCAACCTCAAAGGAATTATTCCCTACATGTACCATCACTGGATGTAGGTGATTTGACATTTGAAAGCTTTTAAAACAAAGTGCAAACTACACAAATTTCATAAAATTTTGTAAATATAAGCATCGCGCTGCAACTATCTTGTATGTAAAAGAAATTATAGTTAAAATAGAAGTGATAATTAAATAAAATTGCTTATTCGTATGCAAAGTTAAAACTAACATTAAACATTAAAAAAAATATGCACGACTGGGTCTCACGAACTTGCTCTTATGTGCGATCACATTGTGGTTCTATAGTCTGAAATAAATTAGCTATGGGAGTCTATATTTTATCCATTTGACAAAACTTAGTTTAGTTGCAGGTGGTATTATGTGAGTATACGAAAATTAACAATATAGCCTAGTGTTGCACATATGCAATATGCATAAAAGGAAATTATACTATTTAAACTGGTAAATTGTTTTAAATCAACAAAATTAGAAAGAAATTGATTAAAATACTTTGAATCCGTTTTAACCCAACGCGGTGTACACCATCTGATTTCTTATATAAATCTTTATTTATGAGAAAAAAATTTTGAAAATCGTAGGAGCGGTTTCAAATATAATTACATTTAACATTTTTGAGAAACAAATTGGTACGCCAATTTTAAGTATATTTGTTAATGCTAAGTTTAAAATTGAATTTCACAAAAAAATCGGCTACCCGTTTTCGAAATATCGAATTTTCAAAAAATAATTTTGAATTTTTTTTTTAAATCCAAAAATTATATACTAGAAAATTTTGCTACGCAGTTTTATTTATATTTTTTACAAGCTTCTGTATAAAAAATCTAATTTTATTCGGATGATCAGATATTGAGATAGTCGAAAATCAAAGAAACAGTTCTATGAGAGGTACTGTTAGTAAACGTAAAATATAAAATTTAAAAATTTTAAACGGTAGACCGTACTTATTTTAACACACAAAAAAACTTTTAACAAAACCGTAGGAGTTGTTTGTGAGAAGAAAAAATATTTTTCTTAACAGTTTTTAAACATTTGTATGGGAGGCACCATTATTTTTATGTATTAGAATCATTTTTGTCAAAAATTTTCTAGATAAAGTTTAAAAACTTCCATTTACCAAGTTTAATAAAAATCGACATAGTCGTTTTTGAAATATTGAGTTTTCAAAAAAAAAAAAAATTTTTGAAAATTTTAGTACACAATATTATTTAGAATGTGTCAATAATTCTTCATAGAAAAATTGATCAGAATCAGTTGAAGCGTGTTCGAGAAAAGCGAAAATAAAAAAAATGGTTCTTTGTGAGGTACCATTAACAACTATTTTTCGGAACCATTTTGTTTATTAAACGGCAACTTATAACTTTTGAAATTTATTGAGTTCTTAAAAAAAAAATTCTGTAGCGCTGGTTTTGAGAAAAATAAGTTTTTCCTTTTTGGCCAAGAAATTTTGTATGACTAGCTGTCAGTTTTGGTCCTAAAAAAAGAGAAAAAAACGGGTGGGGGAATGTCCAAAAAACGCTAGGTACCAAGTTTAAAGAAAATCCACCGATCCGTTTAGGCTGTAGTCCAACAGACAGACAGACAGACAGACAGACAGACAGACAGACAGACAGACAGACAGACAGGCAGACAGACAGACGGAGGTATTTACGAGACTCACTTTTTTCGTCTTCGCTATCATCGAAATGTCAAGTTTGATCAAAATCTCGAGTTCGATTTTTTGTACGAATTCATAACTTGCCATATATGTAGTACCTATATTCGAAAGTAAAAATACCCTTGAAGCCAGTTCCTAAGAATAACCTTTCAAACGCAAGTTGGGTTTTTTTAATCGGATAGGTCTTTTTCATTTTATCCCATTTCACCCTACAAAGCGAATTTTTCAAATATTCTGCTATTCGGGGAGGAGACGAATCTAAAAAATCAAAGATCATTAAAATCGGTCCAGTCGTTCTTGATTTATAAGTGTTGTAACTAAGACTTTGTTTTATATATTAAAGATACCTCTAAAAAAACACTCTTTATTAATAAACATTTACATTTAAACCCCTATCTTAACCTAAACCAAGTTAAATGTTTTTTTTTTATTGTTTAATTGTAAAACTACAAAATACAATTTTATCCAAAATAAAAATATGCTGCGGTGTGAACTGAATCTACACACACTTCCCTGGATTCACTTTTAAAAACCGTTGATGTGTGTTATCCCAACCTAACATAAGCCGTGTTTTTTTCAAGCTTCGATGAAATTGGTGGAAAATAACGACGCCCTGTCCTGCAATTTACATGGGCTAAGCTAAGCACGGAGAATTCTCGGGGCTTAACTTAAGCACGGAGAAAAACTTTGTTACAGGCGTTAATTGCATACTTGTTATCGATGGTTTGTATGGAATTTGTTTGTGTAATGGCGTCGCTAATGCTCGATGTCGTTTTTTTAACCAAGTCTCCCCGGGCTTGCAAAAAATGAAGCTATATCTACTTAAAAAAAATCAAAATGTAAGCATTTTTAAGGGGTTGTCAATATATTTAATGTTCAAGTAGAAAATTTCAAGCCGGTCTGTTCAAGTTATAGAATGATTCGTAAAGTACAAGTTATCGTAATTTCAAGTTTGGGAGAAGCCAAACAAATAAAATCAAATTTCGATTTTTGAGTTACATATTAACATTGCCAGAGTAATACATAATTCAGTTACATTTTTTACGCAACTAACAATTAGATTTGTCTACTTTTGTGAAGTCGGGGCGTGCTACACGCTAGTCGTTAATAAAAATTGAGCATTAATTTTTAAATTGTTGTTTTCTTCGAAATATATATTTGTCATTCAGTGATCAAACACAAATTTAAAATATTCGCTCCAAATCGACATACATAATGTATGAATAACTTCCTCAAAGAAAATTTCTTTATAATAAAAGAGATATGTACATATTTAAGAAGAAAAATATACTATTACAAAGAAATAAGTACATACATACATAGACGCATATGAGAGCACTTACGCAATTCAAAATAAAAGATATGGCATATAAAATGAATAACATTTGTGTCTATAATCATCCTATTGTTTTAACTTTTATTAAGTACAAATAAATTAGAAAAAAAAAAATCACAACAAATGTCACTTTTAGATGAAATACCTTTCTCTTATTATGGAATTGATTCTCATCAACAAGCAGCCATTCACCTTATTCGCTTTATATGAAGGCCAAAGTAATTTCCATAGAAAAGCAATAAAATAATAAACACTATTAATCAGTTGGAAAGTATAATTCTAGTGTCAACAAAACTGATAGTGATGCAGCTCTGTGTTTAAAAAAAAAAATGAAACTTCCACACAATAAAGACTTTTGTATTTACTTGTCATGTATCAATATTGTTCCCTGTAGGTTTACCATTTCTTAGATGTAAGTAAAACTGATAGTTTAAATCTCATTGAATTTATTATTCGTCAGTTACAGGATTAAGTCGAAATTCGTGTCTACTACGACAACTTCGTTCTAAAATTTGAATTTGCTCAGATGTATTAATATATTGAAGGCCATTTCGGTTTAGATATCATCAAAGTTGAAGCTCTGAGTCGTACAAAGGAAGAAATTGATATTTCAATTTCCAAATTTTTCCAGATTCACATTTGACTGGAGAAAAATGTAAAGTAATTGGCAGCTATTTATTGTTGTTGCATTGCGTGTTTAATTTTAACTGGATGGGTTTGGCTACCTTAACAAAACGCGGCTAATATAATAAATGCATTCATTAGCTCTTGTAATCACATAGCACACATTTATGATGCAACGAGATAGACCGTTTAGACCGGAGGGGCAAATTTCTTACAAAGTTACGTAAACTAAAAAAAAATAAAAACAATGGCAACACTTAAAATATCACTCTAGCTGTTTGAAAGACAGAAATCTATTTTTTTAAATTTAAATTTTCTAAAATACCAGAAGAAATAAATCGTGCAACAGCATTTATATTTTTTTATATAAAAAGATCAGTTGACGATCGCCCAAAACGAATGCAAAAGAATGCAATTCACGATAAGACAGTCGTTAAGACGGTCGCAAAGAAGAACCTATCAATTTCTTATAGGAAATATCTACAAATCTTGCAACTATCCGTACGACCGTCCCAAAGTGAATTGCTTGCTTACAACATACAAAGAAGATACTCCGGGAATCCGTTCAAATCTCTTCGCTCCAGGTTTAGAAAACATTTCTCCGGGCCAATACTGTTTCATATACAAGGTGGCGCAAAATTAATCATCCTATGGGAAGATGTTATAATTTTAGCAAATTGCGTCGTACGTCAATCATATTTGACATTTGTGAACTAGACAGCTGCAGTATACACATAGAGAAGCCATGGAGCGATATACTCCGCCAGAGCGTGAAAGATGAAGGCAGATTGTAAAGGATTATTTGTAATGCAGTTAGCTTTAAGTTTCTAACGTTAGCATTTAACGAATGAAATAAACCTATGAAGCGTTTGGCCTGCTGCCCCAATATTTAAAAAAAAAAAAGCTCTCCCGCCGTAACCCCTGTACTATCATTTTTTGTGGAACAGAGTATATCTTACAATTTGTTGATATCATGAAAGAAGAAATGAAAACCTACAGCAGGTGGCCACACAATTATGACCGATCGAATTTTTCAATAAGTTTTTATTTTAACCCCTTAAAAAACAACACAGTTGTATATTTTTTTTTTTCAATTTAATTGTATTGTTGCCATTGAAAAATACACACATTTTTAGTGGGTAAACCATTACATCATTAGTTAATATTTTGTGTGTCTGCCCCTGGTTTTTATAACTGCCTCTATTCTTCGAGGCATACTAATAACAGAATTCTTTATTGTTTCTCTTATTTTCATGTCAATATACCACACATCCTCAATGTTTTTCTTAAGATCATTAACTGTATTGTTTTGGCGGTCATATACTCTTCTTTTTGATACGCTCCAACAATTCTCAATTGGGTTAAGGTCAGCACGTTAAGTTTTAATGAGTCCAGGCAAAGCACGCTTGCTCGTAACCTATGACAAGGTGCACCGTCCTGCATGAAAGTGTAGTTGTTCTTTCGAAGCCTTAGACTAACCTAAGAAGGTGTTAAAACTTGGTTCAATGCATTTGTGTATTGCTCAGAGATCATTGTTCCTTCCACAAAATAAATTGGACCAGGGCCTTGTTCCGTTATCCAGCTCCAAATGATAACACTCGGCGAATGTTTTTGACTTTTGGAGCCACGCAGCAATCTAAATAACGTTCATCCTTTCTGCGGCGAACAATATTTTTGTTGACGGTAACTCCCTCAAGCCGACACTCTTCGCTAAATTTAACTTTCAAATAACAATAGTCGGCTTGAGATAAATTAATGAAAAAAAAAACGGTTAAGACTTAATTCAGTTGACCTACTTAGCCCTAATATTTGGAAGACATGTCTTTATGCAATTTAGCCCACTGCAAACGTTTGACGCGCATGGTTTTTCTAATCTTCGGCTTTTCAACGACACGCCTACAAAAAAGCATATTTTCTTTTAAACGCCTTCTCACTTCTGGCTGATATATTGATACCAGAAGTGCGTTGTTTCTCAGCAATAATGTTCGTTGGTGCACTTCGATGGCTCAAAGCAAGATTAATAACTTTTCTATCATCTCGAGCTGTAGTTTTGCGGATTTTATAAGTACGCTTACTCACAGCCAAATCATCGAAATTGCAGTGTTTTTAATTTTTTTTTGCAATGTTCCCCACTGAAGCCTTGGATATTCCCACTTTTTGAGCTATTTCTGAATAACAGCAATCACGCTCAAAGATGGGGAATTATAGTTAACAATACAGGATTTTTTGACGAACACGACAAAATTAATATTATATAAAAAAAATAACGAAACGTTATACTAAAAGAGGACAAAGTCATGAATTGATGAAAATATTTATCGGTCATAATTGTGTGGCCACCTACTGTATAGTTGACTTATTTGACCTAGTCTGTATAGGTACAAAAAATCTCTGGTTTATTTTTTTTTTCTCACAAATAGTGGGACAGTATCCTCTATTAACTTAAAAGTCACTAATATTCCAACAGTATCCCTTATCAGGAAAAAGTGCCTCTGGCCTTAGCAGTTCAGATTCGACAGAAAATTGTAGGTCTCCTCTATTGCTGCTGATAACACGCACACAGGAATAATTGAGTAAGTCATTAGGCCCTGGTTCCCCACGAGCAACCATTTTTTTTTGGACGATTTCATATGGAATGACTTCAAAACAAATAAATCAAACATTATAACTTTTCGAATGTGTTAGTGCTTTGGTTTCGATACTGAATTCAAATGGAGAAGAAATTCAATTTGAGGGCTTTTGAAAAACCAATCAAAAACACCATTAAACACAAACGTCAAAACAAACTGTGGTGTACATATGAAATATAATTTAATAAACTAATCAAGAAATATATATTATTATTATACCTAATATTGTTTTGAATACGTATGTAGTATCTATATCTTTTTGTTTATCAGAAAATAATTTCTATTTGCCAATTCAGGCCTTTTATTTCAGGCCTTTTTATTGAAAAAATATAACAATATAAATTCATATATAAAATTAAAATCTATATTGTTATATTTTTTCAATAAAAAGGCCTGATGAAGAGTGTATTCATGCTCGAAACGTCGCTTATTATATAACATCGCATTATTGACCTGGAGCCTACTTAAGAACTTCTACTCGTCCAAATTGAAGAGGTCACCAACAAATTCCTATATTTACAAATATAAAACGTCAGAATTGAGTAGAACCAATCAATGGAAAAAAACATCAGAATCTCAAAATAAGTCGATAATATTTTGGATGAATTATAAAGGTATGAACAATGCATTCGAGAAAGGAAAAGAAGTTGATGTCATAACCACAGATTTTAGTAAAGTTTTTGATAAGTTTGATCGCCATATCAGAACTCTCACTCCCGAAGAATCGAAGCTGTGCAACGTAGATTTCTTCGGTTCGCCCTCCGCGGCCTTCCGTGGTCCGATAATATCATCTTGCCCTCCTTTGAAGATCGATTAAAATTGATAAACTTGAAACTCTTAAAAAACCTCGAGAAGTCGCTCTTATCCCGGTGGTCCACTACGTGCGACAAGTTCAACCAACTTCGTTCAACTTTTTATTCAACTCTTTCGTTGGATAAATTAAAATTACAACCTCTTATGCCGGTCGTACACTACGTGCGCGACAAGTTCAACCAACTCGTTCAACTTTTTATTCAAATCTTTCGTTAGATACAAACAAATTACAACCTCTTACACTAGTGCAGCAACTTACGTTGTTCACGTTGAGAAACGAAAGTTGAACAAAATGCGTTGGAAGCCCCGTACACATAGTTGACCAACTTTCCCAAATGTTGGATAACCTCGTACACCTAGTTGATCAACTCTTTAAACTTATTCCAGTGTTGAATAACCTCGTACACCTAGTTCACCAACTTTCTCAAATGTTGAATAACCTTGTACACTAGTTGATAAACTTGTTCGATTTTGACAGAAAAAAAGTTTTTCGAGTTGATCAACTGCGTTTTCGATATGGTTGCTCAACAAGTTGATGCCATTGTACACTTAACCAAGGATCACTCGTTGAGGAACGCGTTCAACGCACCACGATGAACAAAAACTCAAGTGCTGACATAATTTTGACTTGCGTTTGGTACAACTTTTATTGTCGACGCACCCATTCGCTTTGAATTACTTAATTTGTTCGGTATGAGCATGATTTCCTCTCAAAGAAAAAAAAAGTTGCTGCCTTATTGATTATATTAGAAAAGCGACAAAGGAAAAACAAACAGAAACAAAGATTCTGGGTAGAGTTAACTCCGTTGTCCATATATTTGTTCCACCTTCCATCATTACCTACGAAAAACAAAAAACCGAGAACAGAGCAACAACTGCAAGTTGACGACAACGAATACAAAGTTCATCGCAACCAACGCAACGCAACAGAAATATCATACGTCTACCGCAACGAACCCCAGAGAAAATTAAAAAGTTGATCAACGAGTTGAGCAAATAATGTGCAACACATTATCCTAAAAATGTTGCTCAACGCATTGATCGAACATTTTCTACGAGCAACATGAGCTCGTACACTACCCGTACACTTGTTGAGCAACGGTCAACAACTGAATCCAACTCGTTGGTTGAATAGAATTGAAGGCACCGTACATTAGAGTAGAGTGCGTTGAGCGCCTAGTGGATGACCGGCATTATTGTCGATGCACCACTTCGTCTCCATTTATCATTTACTTCCGATTTTGGCAATTGGATCTTGGAACAAATTTGAGACCAAGCCAATTGCCGAAATTAATTCCAAAGTTAATTCCATTGTCCACTCAATTTTTTTCACCTTCCATATCCATACCTACCACAACGAAAAACCAAAGAACAGAATGCAACAACTGCAAGTTGGCGACAACGGAATAGTTCAACTTACGTACACACAAATCACGTCGCAACCAACGCAACGCAACACAAATATCATGACGTCTATCGCAACGAAACCCCAGAGAAAATTAAAAAATCCAACATTATCCTAAAAATGTTGCTCAACACGAGCTCGTACACTACCCGTTCATTTGTTGAGCAATTCGTTGAGCAACGGTCAACAACTGAATCCAAGTCTTTGGCCGAATAGAATTGAAGGCACCGTACATTGTAGTTGAGCGTTGAATTCGAAATGTGTGCGTTGACGACTAGTGTCGTTGACTAGTGGACGACCGGCATTAAAGGTGACAATCGATTCACCTAATCTGTTGGAAATGATCTCGATCTATACTAATCCACGTATCCTCAGATTCGCTGCACTCTTCCACGCAGCTCACCACCGTACAAACTACGGCGTCTTTCAACGGTTATCAAAAATGTTGCGTATGGCAAATACCTCACTGCACATCCTTGACTTTAACATCACTGAGAATCTCTTCCTACAACTCGTCCTAAGACCCACTGTCTTCTCCACTTATTATTTTAAGATTTATTTTTAAGTTTTTTTTTTTTTTAAACTGGCCTTCGGACCCAAACCAATAAACAGAAACAAAACAAAAAAACATCAACAACAAATCCACAATAGAATAAGTTTAATTTTAAGAATAATAATTATAAGTTTCGCTCGTACTAAGCTACGTACATAAATATAAATAAATCTCTATGCTAGTGCTTTATTTAATGGCTTCTTAGTTCTTAGTGAAGATCTAACAGTCGACCATGTGCGAAACGCAACAGAATAAAGTTCGACAACCTATTTTTCTTCATACCTGCTTAGGTATTTTAAAATTAAAAAAATAAATCGATTGAAAGCTTTTTTTGTTTCTAATGCAGTTTGGCTGTCAATTTGCAACACATTTTTAAACTTATTTGCTGAATTAAAACCGTTTTGAATATTCAATTGATTCTATATTTTATATGTTACCTACATATGTATGTAACTGGTTGTTTAGATAAGAGAATTCTCGCCATTGCACTTGGCAATCTAATACAATTTATGATATTAAAAAGCAGAATATTGAGTAGCTGCCTACATAAGCTTGAAAATTCAATTTTGCCCATCCCTTCTACTAAAATAAATATGAACAGTGTTTACACTCCCCATTTCGACTGCTTGTAATAAAAGTATTTCATCTTTCCATCATCAAGTACGATATGTGCCCGATTAATAATACTGATGATTTATAGAAATCTGAAACTGCTTAACATAATTCTTTCAACCAAACAAAAACCACTTCATCCACACACTTCGAGTTAAAATTAAATTTGTATTTTTAAATAGTTACACCATCCTTCCATATCAATAAATTATATTGCCTCTCCTTTTGCTTTATACAAATTCCGAAAAAAAAAAAAACAAAAATAATATTCTTGCTCTTGGTTCATTTTGCCTGTCTTGTGTTCACAGATAAATTAAATTCAACCAGCGCGTTACAGAGAACAAAAAGTATAAACCAAAAACTATAAATATACATTCCCCAGCAAAAGTTTTATTTACATTACATATACTGCGATGCGAGCGAGTGTGTCCAGAATTATAAGCAGGAGCCTATTCTGCCGGCTGCTTAATGTGATGACGGCCACTTCTTCCAATTTCCAACCAACAAGGGGCAATGATTCATATTCACAAGTCAGAGCCACCACCATCACCACTACTACCACCACCACCACCACCACCACCACGACCGACCACTCTATAAAACAGTCAGCCTTCAGTCAGCTATGCGCAAATATTTACTTTTATTTATCTTTTTAGAAGAACCAAATCGCTTCCCGGCTAATTTAACAACAAAAACTACACTTATCGACTTATCACTGCTGCGCCTTTGCAAATGCCACCGACTCGATGTCGTCGACGACACTTGCGAATTGCGAGTGACGAGTGTGATAAAATATTTTTCGCAATAATTTTGAATTAGTTCACAAGATTAAACGTAAGGAATTCCAGAAATTGAAAGACGATTCAATGATTAATACAATTCTGCCCTGCAACTGGCAGTTTGATAAAAAAGAAAAGAACTAGGGATACATGATAATAATATTATGTCCATATGAGTGTATAGTTCGAGTTCATCTATGAAACATGAAATAAAGGCAACAAAGATGAAGAAGAGCAGGGAGCGCCCGTTGTCACAGTACCATTTATTATTGATTTTTCTCATCTTTGCCCTGCAGAAGAATGGACGACGACGACTACGACTTCGTCAAAGGCACAATGAAAAAAGAAAATACAAAAAAACCATTCCACCATGCCCTCGACGACCGCAGAAACAAGAAATTTATGAATTTTACATAATAATAGTGCATTATCGTTAAATAAACTTTGAACAAATGAAGATTTGTTTACAGTTAACACAATAACTGTTTTGCAGCACGGATACAAATGCAATGCAAAAAAAAACTTCAACATGAACATAACAGCATTTCTTTTATTAATTAATTAGACTTTTACGTCTGAGTAATTTTTTGGGGAAAAACATTTTTTCTTTTCTCATTTCATGGTTATTTTTTCACCAACTAAGATGGTAAATTGGTAAAAAGATTCCCAATTGGAAAAAAAAATCTGAAGCACTTACCTCGGATAATCCAAAGATGATGATGGATGATGATGAATTAATTCAATGTTATGAAAACAAAGATTTTGAATTTCATTAATTATTTCATCTTTTCATCTTTGTTGGTTTTTCTTTTCGATCTTATTTATTTATTTGTTTAATTTTAAGTAATATCTGATGAAAATTTCACCGAGGAGGAGCACACACAAAATTATACGACATAACAAGACGACGACAAGAAAAAATCTGAGAGAGAAAATATTTTTTTCTTTCAAGGAAGACAGAAAAAATCGGGGTGCGAGTGTGCGGATGAGATGAAGTGATTTTAGTATTTGATTAAAAAGAGAAAAATATATAAACTCGGATTGATTTTGACGGGATGTTGTAATAGAATAGAATTGAAAAGAGATTGTAGTAGATTATTGGCAGGTTGATCTGTGTAGGGTAAATTTGGATAAAATGTGAATAGATAAGATTAAAAAAAAGTATAAGCTAAAATTTTAAAATAAAGGGTTTTCCAATAAGAGGTGTTATTTTGATATTTAAAGAAAAATGGCATTTTTTGAGATAAATGATCGGATGTTTATTTCATTATAAAGAGGAAGGTATGCCGTTAATAATGGAACACAACATCAGCCAAATGGCCGCCACGACCATGCTTACAGGACCATATCCTTTTCATGAAATTTTCCATAACCAAATCGCAAAGTGGCTGCCCTATGTCCTCGATAGCCTCACGAATTCCATCTTTGAGGTCTTGAATCGACGCTGGGCTGTTGGCGTAGACCTTATCTTTCACGTGGCCCCAAAGGAAGAAGTCGAAAGGTGTTAAATCACAAGATCTCGGTGGCCAATTGTGATCACCTCTTCGAGAGATAACACGGTCCGGAAACTTTTCCCGTAAAAGACCGATGGTTTCATTGTTTGTGTGGCACGTAGCGCCGTCTTGTTGAAAGTAAACGTTGTCCAGATCAATACCATCCAATTCCGGCCATAAAAAATCATTAATCATCTCTCGATAGCGCAATCCATTGACCGTAACTGTTGCTCCAGCCTCATTTTCGAAAAAGTAAGGTCCAATGACCCCGCCGGTCCATAAACCGCACCAAACAGTCACGCGTTGAGGATGGAGAGGCTTTTCAACAATAACTCTTGGGTTTTCCGAGCCCCAGATAAGACAGTTTTGCCTGTTGACGTAGCCTCCGAGGTGGAAATGGGCCTCATCAGTCAAGAGGATTTTTCGATGAAATTCCGGATCATTTTCATGCATTTCAAGGACCCAATCAGCAAAGACACGACGTTGTTGATGATCAGCCGGCTTGAGTTCTTGTGTTAACTGAACTTTATAAGCCTTAAGACCCAAGTCTTTATGCAAAATACGGTGTAATGACGTTTGTGAAATGCCTAATTCCAAAGAACGACGAGGAATGGACAAACCTGGGTTTTCTTCAACACTGGGCTACAACAGCAATATTCTCAGTTGTTCTTGAGCGACGTGCACGGGTTTTATTCTTCACATCACTAACTTGTCCCAACAGCTCGAATTTGTCCACCAATTTCTGTATTGCGGTCCGACAAGGTGCTTCACGACGACCCAAAAATGTTTTAGTTTTACGAACCGTCTCTGCCAAATTTTCACCATTTTTATAGTGAATTTTAATAATTTCAATGCGTTTTTGAAGCGTGTATCGTTCCATTTTTATTAATGGCGTAGTTTCTACTTGTCAAATGTCAAAAAATGACAGCTTCAAAAGTGACAGCTACCAAAATAGCGGGCTATTCAAAATAACACCTCTTATTGGAAAACCCTTTAGTTGGTAGTTTCAGTTTTGTGAAAAAAATTACGATAAAAGGAACGATGACGAACGGAAACAATAGAAAGATTTAAAATTCATTCTGAAGGGAACGTAGCTACAGGATATGGATTTCGTATGAAAACCAAACGTTCAGTACGCTGAGATACTTTTTTCGTATAGTGAGGAAAACGTTTTTCAATTTATAAAATAAACAATAGATATTATCACTAATAGCCGTGTTCCTTTGGAGGTGGCGAAGCACTCACGAGTACTTCGCTAGCCATTTTCAATGGAACGCACAGAATTAATTTCCCTACAAATCTCATCTACTCGCCATGAAAGCACAAGTATTTAGTTGGTAGTATTATACTCTTATCAATTTGAATATGCAGTACATGGAAGATAGGATATTTTGCCTTTCACCCATACTATTATGGATTTCAATAAGCTATCTCCATTTCAATGCTCTCACAGGGTTGCAGTAGTGAGCATTTAAAATTGACGCAAATCTCACAAAAATATTGCTATCAAAAGCTTTAAAAAGCTTAAAGGCTGTCCCAAACCAACGCGAAACATTCGGGCGAATATGTGACGACTGAATAATGTTCGAAGATTCGCATCGCGCCAGTGTGGGTGCTCCCATAAAGGCTGTCCCAAACCAACGCGAAACATTCGCGCGAATATGCGACGACTGAATAATGTTCGAAGATTCGCATCGCGCCAGTGTGGGTGCTCCCATTAATCTCCATGTAAATAAATTAAGACAGGCGGAAGTTTCGTCGTCGCGCCGAATGTTTCGCGTTGGTTTGGGAGAGCCTTTAATCTCCATGTAAATAAATTAAGACAGGCGAAAGTTTCGTCGTCGCTTTGAAATATTCGCGTTGGTTTGGGAGAGCCTTAAGGCTGCCCCAAACCAACGCGAAACATTCGGCGCGACAACGAAACTTCCGCCTGTCTTAATTTATTTACATGGAGGTTAATGGGAGCACCCACACTGGCGCGATGCGAATCTTCGAACATTATTCAGTCGTCGCATATTCGCGCGAATGTTTCGCGTTGGTTTGGGACAGCCTTAAAATCCAGAAAGTTACATAGCAAAAACCAAAGAAAATGCCATATGAATTTCCATCAACAAGGCAATGGTAACTCTGATTCAACACATGTCAATTTGGAACTTCCACCAGACTTCAGTGCCAAACAAGCAAGAAAAAAAAATCAATAGTTTGACAGAAAAATATGTAGGGAAAACAAAAACATGTGATTGTGATTGGTCGTTTTATTGTTTTCCCTACATATTTTTATGTCAAAATTAGAAAGAGAAAAGACAAAGATAGTTTCTGGAAAAGCCTAATAAGCACAGATTAGCCATATGAAGATGAGAATGTTTCGTACGTTTCACCCTCCAAAACCCATTTGTTTACATTGTTGTATTTGTAATTTCTTCCCGCGTCGATGAATAGATGTGAATTGCAACAACAATTTAACTATGAGTGTGAAGATCCCTACTGTCTATGTGTGAGGTTTTTATACACACATTCTCATTTTTTATCTGATAACTGCCAGCACAGATTAGCCATATGAAGATGAGAATGTTTCGTACGTTTCACCCTCCAAAACCCATTTGTTTACATTGTTGTATTTGTAATTTCTTCCCGCGTCGATGAATAGATGTGAATTGCAACAACAATTTAACTATGAGTGTGAAGATCCCTACTGTCTATGTGTGAGGTTTTTATACACACATTCTCATTTTTTATCTGATAACTGCCAGTTCAAGCTTGTAGGCAAATTAAAATGGCTGCCGGGGATTCTCATCTTCATGTGGCTAATCTGTGACTGCCAGTTCAAGCTTGTAGGCAAATTAAAATGGCTGCCGGGGATTCTCATCTTCATGTGGCTAATCTGTGCTAATAAGGGTTGGTTGCAAATTGGCGATCAGTCTCCTATCTGCTTACTCCTTTCACTCGGGGAGCAGATAGGTCATGGTGGGATGAACGTGAGCTCAAAAAAGATTACACAAACAATTTAAATGTAAGTCAGTGATTCTGTTTCATATTTCAGAGGCAATTTCTTATGTTAAGGTGCCGTGCAAGCAGCAGCAGGCACCAGTGTGTTTGAAAAAGCTCTGCCATAATGCCTGTATTGCATATTCAAATGAGTATAGATTATTGTTTGCATCTATTCATGAGTAGTTCGCCACCTCCAAAGAAACATGGCTAGTATGTGCGATGATCGGGTTATTTTTTTCAACCTTCCATAGGATCGTAAGTACTATCTGATTCCATAACGAGTATTTTGTAAGATCTCGGAGATCTAAGAAATATAAACTAACCAAATCCATGAATTCTGAGGTTGGTTTCGAACATGAAATACTTTCTTAATTGTTGCTAACTGCAATAATCTCCTTTCGTCTTTTTCAGACCAGGCGTTATGAAACGGGGTTTACTTAATTTTTTTTAACTGATTTCAACTAATTTGAAGACGCTACTCTAAATGGAAACAGTCCAAATTGATATAAACATATAGAAAAATGAACTCCTGTTGGCGATGCATTCATTCAACCAAAGATAGAACCGTTTGAAGCCAACATGAAATTTGGGAATAGAACAGTCTATATATCATCTTGACGAGAAGAGGACGAGTTCTTTAAATTACAAAACAATGGCGTGTAACTGTAAAAAAGTTGTTGGCGCTTCATGCCTCATCGACAAGTCGAGGTGAAGACAAATGAGTACATAAAAACGAAAAAAAAAAGTTGCTATCAATAAAAATTTATTTCTTATTCTTATCCTTAATAGTGTACTTATCGTAGGTCTTTGTTGGATCATACGGTTCCCAACGGCTAGCTGGAAAGATGTGCTTATTCCTTTCGTACCAGTTCCTCAGAAGCACTTTGCCAGCATGGGATTCCTCCTTCTCCACTGTTGCGTCGCTAATCATTCGGATATCGTCATGGACATCGAACTGAAATAGAGGTCCACTCTTACCTCTGGCTTTGGTCACAATGAAATCATAGAAAGTGTAATGATGTGGCAGAATCAGATCCTCTTTGACATACATGAGTTGGTCCGCCATGACCGTTTTCAATTCGTTGAATTCCTTGCGCAGAACTTCCAAACATTTTTGCAAAAATTGATAGATGGAATTGCCTTTCTTCATGGTAGCACTTCGACGATGCCCAGATCCGTCCCAGTAACTGAAGGTAATCGTGATCTCTTGATCCTTCAACGCAGCCTGCTGGCCAACCCATTCCTGGCGCAATTCCTCTCGCAGGCGGTTCTCTCTCTCTTCACGTTCCCGATCAGGGAGGAATGAAGTGTCTACATCTGGGTTCTTACAGATTTTCTTCTTCTGCGGTTCGTCGCTTCGTTCCTCCGTTCGCCACTTCTTCACGGGCTTTATTTCCAGGGGTTTAATGTCTACATCCTCTTCGCCAGCTTCATCTTCATCTAATGTAAATGATAACGCTTGAATTTGTCGTTTCTGTTTGTTCTTCTCCGCCTGGATAGCCTCTAGAGCTCTCAGTTTCTCACGTTCTTTCTCGTCTTTCTTCTGAGCTAGTTTCTTTTCGCGTTCTCGTACGATGTCCTCTTGCTTTGCTTTCATCTCGTCCAACGTGACCAACCCAATGGTGGAAGTCTTGAGTTGCTGCTCCACAGCATCATAGTGGCTTGCGAATTTGTTTTCGATATTGGAAATCTTCAGATCCTCTTCAATCTTCTTTTTGCGGAATTCGATTTCTTGTTGGGCGATTTCACGTTTTTTCATCAATTGCATTGCTCGGCCAGCTTCACTGGCTGCTCCTTTGTAGTGAGCCATTATTTAAAGTTTAAACAAATAAATTTGGGTGGTGAAAATCGTACAAACTTTTGTGAAAAAAGTTTTCTTGAAATCTGTTCCTATTCTCTAAATGCAAATACAAAAAATGGAGAAAAGAAAACCAAAACCAAAACGTCAAACATTTTTGTTAAAGGGTTTCTTAGCACTTGAGCTTAACAAAAGATTGGACAATTACAGGGTGGAGCGTCGCAGCAAATGAGCTATGCCAATTCACACGGTATATCAACGCATGTCATGTCAGATAGCACATCAAATATCCAATAGTGTGAATTGGGCTAAAATTATTTTAAATTGTATCCCTAGTTAAATTTTTGATACGACTATGGCAAATCTGTATGTGAAACAACAAAATTTAAACAATTTCGTATTCAATTGTTAATTTATGTCGGAGAATCGATATTTATTAATAATTTCTGGAATTTTTTTTATGGGTTTTTGACACAATGGCCAAAATTGTGCGCTCAGTGGTATTTGAAGTTTACATATTAATATGATTAATGATGTAGATAACTGCCAATTTGATCTGATTAGTTTGTAAAGCAAACGGCTTTTTATTGAAGACAATCTTTTCAGCACCAAGGACACGAGAAAAACTAATTATTTCATGTTGTGACTGTGAGCAACTACAATGCGCACATCAACTTTTCTATAATATGTACATATGTCTGTAAGGCAGTGCGAGCGTAGGGAAAATACAATAAGGTCTTACAGGAGTTACCGATGAACATTACAGTTGTGTGTTTCTGTATATAAAAATAAGAGAGAAAAGTAGCGCATTCTACATTCGTATAGTGCGGCTAAGGAAAAAATCACAGTAATTGACAGTATGCCCGAAATTGATATCAAGACTTATGGCGAATTCCTTTCAAAAAAGAAATCGAATTTTTCCTAAACAGAATCGATTTTTTTTCTGTCAATTGAAAGGAATTCGTATTTCGTAAAAGAATCGAATTTTTTTAGTGTGATTGTGTTTGTGTTACTTTATAGCTGCAATCAGCGCAAAACGTCAAGAAATTATTCACAAAACTAATAAGGTTGTTTGCTTTTGTTGTGAGAAAAATGTTTTATCAATAGAATTAAATTAACAAATAAAAGATATTAGCCAATTTGTTGGTGCATTTTATTTGTTTGCACTTCTATTTGCACATATATTTTTAAAGAAAATTGTTATTGAAAAGTTATCACTTGCACTGAAAGTTTTTAACGATCCTTTCACTCGCGAAAGCTATTTTTTTTTGTCAAATTTGTGTTTGATAATGAACAACGCACAATAAATTATTTTTATAGCTGTATTGACACGATATATTGTTGAATATTTTGTTAAATTATGTAGAATTCGTTGCAACCAAAAAATAAACAACTTGTCTTCCAAAAATTCCGCGACTTTCAATTTGACGTATTAGAAATGTCAAGTCTTCATAGTGTGTGTGTAAATCAGTGTGAAATCTTGCTAAAAACGCAAGATTTGTTTTGACAGAAAAGAATCGATTTTGTTTAGAAAAAATTCGATTCTGTTTAGAAAAAATTCGATTTCTTTGTTGTAAGGAATTCGCCATTAGCTGATGTGCATTTCTGGAAGCGCGAATGTAATGACTTAATTATATACATTGTTTTATATACAAAATGAAAATAAATAGTTAAATTTAAAAAAAAATAATATTTATTTATTCACAAGTTTATTCAAATACATATTATAGAACTGCTGGACGTTGAAGTAATAGTTTGTTAAATTTCTCCATAAGAACAAATTTCGCAATGTACGGTGGTGCATTACTCAGCAAGAATTCCGTTACTGTATTAAGTATTAATAGCGAGCAATACACGAATAGGACCAAAGTTAGCAGTGGAACACATACAATCAGCAAAAGAACCTTCCGATTAGTCACAACATAAGTTTCTCGAGTTATGTTCTTCATCCAACTCCAAATGTATGGAAATAATTGATCGAATAAGTCCTTTCCCTTAACTATGATGGTTTGAAAACCAGAAATAATTTTCGCCATTAATAAAACAAACAACAGCATAAATATCATTATGAATGAAACATCTTCAGACTCAGATTCAGCATTATTCTCGTCGGGTTCTGGTTGGTTTTGACAGTCGGCTAATGTGTCATTCTTCTCTGTCTTTATGGACTCCATTATTCTATAAAATTCTTCATCTTCGTCCAATTTGGTTTTGAAATGCTTTGCATTATTTGAAACAAAGCCTCCTCTGAAACGGTTTATTCCAGGTTTTGGACTGCCATACAGTTTAAATTGAACTGGATCGAACATTTTATAAAAGTTGTTCCCATAAAACGCCTGTTACAATAATTTTTTTGAAGTTATTAATAATTGCTGACTATCACATAGTAAACAAACAGATTACTTGATTTTCTTTTTCGAAAATAATGACAAAGTTGAAAAACTTTATCGACGAGGGTCAGTTATAGTTGTGTGAAAAAGCAAACATATTGGGACGAATATCTTCTTAACTACAACAACGCCATCTTGTGAAAAGTGCAACTTAAGTACCTTTAAGAAATACTGATATTGAGACTTCCTCCCACTAGTGTTAAGATGTCTAAATCCAAACCACGGTTAGGTGGGTGATGGTAATGGAGTTTCACGATAAGCCTTAAATTCTCGCAAGATATATTTATCGCATTACATATTTCTTAGGTGATGTTTTTCTCCACTACTAAATATCCTTCTCTAGCTAAAAAAGTGAAAATGTCTACTGACTCGAAAGATCACTTAATGCTGCATTTACACGACTGACAAATTGGCATTTTTCTGTCACTATTTTTCCATTGTTCTGTCATTTTTTTGACAGTTAAATGCCAGAATACTGCCAATTTTCCAGTCGTGTAAATGCGACATAACGTGGTTAGTTATGTATTAAGTTTTCACCGGACAATATTCATGCTGATTATGGACTTCACAATACTTGATTCGCAGTACAGTGTTCTCCTTTTTTTCACGGCGGGAAATGATTAGGAGAGAAAGCACTGCCCTGCCAGTATTGCGAATTCCAAAGCTGGCATTATAAAGTAATTTCAGTTAGATGAAGTTGGCTGTATTCCTAAATTATGAGATCGTTAAAAACAATAAGGAACTAAACAACATGTCTCGTGTGATTTGTTGTGGAATGGCCTGTTGTGTCACCGACTAATCAACTAATCAAGCGCGCTGTGTGGGAAACTGTCAGTTTTTTTTTAGCTATTCTTTAGCATGTTCAGGAAAATGAGATCTTGGAGACCTAAGCAATCTCAGTTATTTACATGAACAGGACCCATGTTCTGTAACTCTCGCATCGATAAAACCAGTCGAGAAACGATGGAAAGTGGAACAAAATTCATATGATTTGTTTCAAATTTCATCGTTTCTCGACTGCTTTTATCCATGCGAGAATTACAGAACATGGGTCCAGGATTCCTCAGTTTTGATGTCATAATCCTGAGGAAAAAAAAAATGATGATTCACTAAGGTACTTACTTTTTGGCGGAGCGAAATCTCTGGGATCTCATTTTCCGAGCCTAATTATTCTCTTTCCACGAGCTCTGTCTTCTCTTTCTCGAACATTTCTGCGACACGGCATGGTATGGCGCAAACGGAACAAGATGGATTCCGACACAACAATTTCAACGCAACACAAGGTTACGGAACACAAATCTCTACGCCTATGAATCACATTTGAGCTTGGATACAGTATTGCCGCTGAGAAATTTTAAATGGTTGCACAAAAAGGGCTCATGAGAAAAAAAAGTCGCATTACGAAAATTTAACACTTAGGCACATAAATGTTTATGTATGGCAAAATCAATTGAAATCCGTATTATTTGCAAAGAAGTTAAAAACAATTATAGTTTATAGTTTTTTTTTTATTAAATTAACCAGTTTATTTCTTTTTATTTTTTTTAACTTCTTTTACAAAAAGTAAGAACCTTTTATAATTAAATTCATTTTGAAACCTATAGATAATTAATTAAGTTTATTTCTTTACCTATAATACTATGCATTACTGTGTTTTATCATCACATTTGTATTAAAAGAAGTCAAATTATAAGAAGATAAGTTCTTTTTGCATTTAACATGTAAATTGCTTAGCCCTGACATAGTATTTTTCTACCAATTTCCTGGGTGGCTTGCAAAAAACCACGGCTATTGTGAAACAGGCCCTTATTAAATAATTTTATTTTCAAAAAGTATTTAAAACTTATGAAGTCGTCTTTAATTGTTTATTGGGCCTAAATTTACTGAATTTTTGGCATACAAATTATTAGTAAACAGTTAAAGCGTAAACAAAGACAGATCAGGAATAATGGATTTATGAATTGTGCAAATTTTCCAAGTTCTGCTGTGTGACCATTTTAGAATACCGTTGCTTGCTTTTATAAAGTTGGATACAGAAAAGTCGCAATATTTTTAAAAAAGGGTAAAAAAGCCAGTTTTTAATAAAGTCGTCTCATGGTCGCATGAGGCAAAAAAAAGGGGTCAAAATGCGACTAAAGTTGCATAACGGCAACCGTGTTTGTAACTATAGCGATCATTGACTTATTATATATGGACTGCCAGGAGCCAACTTCACGTTGACTCCACTTTAAGCTATGCGTTACAAGCGCCGAGTTCAGTCCTATCGGAAAATACAGATACTACTGTTTGACATTTGTATCGAGGATTTTTTTGAAGGATTTTTTTCCATCTGATTTCATTTTTCATTGGGTACGTTCAGCAGACACAAGGGACTACATTTATGTAGTCAAGTGCTTTCATTGAACGCAAATTTTACAAAGGAAACTAGTTATTTTTTACCTACCGTCGATAGTGCAGATAGTATTTATAATAATATTTTTATCTGAAAAACACCTCACACAAATGAATTACGAATTGTATATTATAATTTCTTCAATACACGCATTCTGTCTTTCCGACATCCTTCACGTTGTGTGACGCTGAACGTGACTGAGATTTTTCACTTCTTGTCTAGGAACAAATAAAATTTTCTTCCACTTAAATCGATAACCATTACCGCTGTTTGTTGATTTCATTATTGGTTGCTATTGTTAATTAGTTTCGCAATGATTCAACTTCGTTTTCATACTTTTTTTAATTAATAACAACAAACTA
Source organism: Leucozona laternaria (assembly GCA_932273885.2). Taxonomy (NCBI): domain Eukaryota; kingdom Metazoa; phylum Arthropoda; class Insecta; order Diptera; family Syrphidae; genus Leucozona; species Leucozona laternaria. The sequence goes on along the minus strand of OW026366.1, from coordinate 256,822,369 downwards.
ATAAACAAACATCATCGAGAAGAATTCTGAAACTGAATTGCAAAATAAAAACAAACAATAAATGTCAAACCAGTGCTAAGGGTTATTTGAAAAAAAAATCCCTTAACCAAATCCGAAAATTTCCTTTTTTTTACAAACAACTTCTCGCGTAATTTTCAAAACTGTTAATTCATACAAATTTTAGTCATGTCGAAGTTCATAAAATAAAATAAAATTAGTAGAAACTGGCAGATTTGAAAAGGAAATGAGTAGAGGTAGTATTTTGCTTTACACTTTTTGCTAAGAATATTGAATATATTTAGTAGGCGTGTTTTTTGCAATTGTCGAAAAAACCACATTGGGACTTCTTACTTACAGTACGTAAGTCCCGATAATTATCTGGACTTAGCTAAGTCCATATAGATTTCAGTTGTTGTTGTATTTACGTGTAAAACAATTAGTTCCGATGTTGTTTTTTCGACAAATCCACATGGACTTGGAAGAAAAAAAAACGCCTAGTAGTTTAAAGTACACAGTTTAAGCGCGTTTTTATAGGGAATTCTAATCCTCTAAAATTTCGGTTAAGATAAATTTTACTGATAAATTAAAAGTAAGGTTCGTTCCTTTACTCCAAATTTTTGGGCATTTTTGTACAATTTTATTGTTTTTTTATAAACTTTGACAGAACTTTGGACTGAAATGCACAAAAATCAGAATTTTAAAATAAAGAAATGAACCTATGAATAAGTTATAATTAAAAAAAATACGAACGTTTTCAAGAAAAATAAGATATCTAAAAAGCTGCTCGGAAGTTGCCTAGTGGGCGAGTCGTATTTATTAGATTTTTGACTAGTTAGACAGTTTATAATTATTTCGAAATAGTTGGAAAATACTTTATTTGATATATACAAAAAATATTGCAATATTGCAGGTTTAGACAATAGATTCCATTGTCTTAAGGTAGGTAAAAAGTTAGAAAACTTCAGACATTAAAAATGTTTTCTATAACTTGGACGGCCGTCTAAAGTGAGACGGCGTTTATAAATACGATTGTACGAATTTTTGAAATAATGTTTTAAAAATATCTTCCTTCACTACATCTCTTGAAATGGAGAAAATAAATTTCATTGAAAAATCTTTTATTTCGAATATGACTCTAAAATCAAAGGTTTTATAAAATAAATCAAAAAAGTATTTTTTTCAGTGCTCCCCCAACACTACGCCGATTGGTGACTTCCTGGGTGTGTTTCTTTATTTTTTCCGGATAAAGAATAGAAAAGACGGAAAAGGCACAATATCTACAAAGAATATCCAGAATCGAATAAATAAGGAAACAGATCTTAATTGAAAGAATATACAACTATCAGCTGTTTGTTTTCATCTCAAAAAATGATTTAGCGATTATTTCTTTGTTTTGCAAATTGTAAATTAATTTTTCGCGCACGCATAAGCATCATGAAGATACAAAAATAATTATCACAAAAACATGTACACCCATTTCCATTTCATTACATTTCTTTTCATCCATGGCAGAGGCAGACGGCAGACAAAATAACAATACCTAATTGTAACCAATGAAAAAAATGAAATGTATCTGTCAAAATAGAGAATATTCCATTTACACTAGCTCTTGACTAGGAACATAAAGATCGCATTCCAATAATTCTAGAACGAATAAAGAAACAACAAAAAAATATATCCGGAATATTCCAGAGAATAAAGAAACGCAAAAGCGGTGTTCCAGATATTCCGAATATTTGGAATAAATAAAGAAACACACCCCCTATGACCATAGATGGCTTTACCTTCTATGAATGAAATTTCATTCTAAGGCGAAGTATGTAACAGATGGCGCTAAAAATAGTATTTATTATTGTCGGTAGGCCCGAACTTGTCGCTGATTTCGCTTTGAGAACTGGAACCATCATCTCCGCAGGTTATGTATGTCCCCTTTCACACGAGGAAACAAGTTGCTGGAGATTTTTTTGACGTTTTCTTTTAATTTCCTTAAAAATCTCCTGTACCTTTCACACGAAGAAACAAAATCGTGGAAACTTTCTGTATTTTCCTTTTAAAATAGCTTGGTTAAACACACTCTACTGTGTGTGTGAAGAGGAATGTCAAAAAAATCTCCTCGAATCGTTGACCGGGGAGATTTCATTTTCCCCTCTTACTTCTTGCCCTTCTCACCAACAAACTGATTGTTGCTGGCAACTCAGTTTCCTCGTGTGAAAGGGGACTATGGAATTGACAACCAACTAGCAGTCCATATATAATAAGTCAATGGATACCTCATTCTACGACACATCATACGTCAGCTTAAGACTTTTACAATTTGCATCACATTTGCAATCACAAATTGTTAACCACTTTATAGCTGCTACAGCTAATTCTTCCGCCTATGTTGCAAACGCTATCCTCACACATGGACAAAATACAGTCTAGTGCGTCTAAATACTAAATCAATTACCTTGTGTTCATTCGAGCTTCACCGCAACATAATTTAATTTCAAGTAAACTAAAAGTGGGTATAATGCAAATGTTCATACTGCAAGTAAGGGATACTAAATACAATAAGCCAACATGTTGAAAGTAAAAAAATAGGCATGACCTGATCGCACGAACTTGCTCTTGTGGTTAACAACTGTGTGGAACCACACATTGAAGTACTTACAAATTGATTTTTGTTTGATTTGTTTTTTGTTTAAATTTTTAAATGCATTATTGTTTAAACTATTGAGAATCATCAGATTGCAAAATTATATCAAAATCGGTCAAATCATGGCAAAGATATACGCGAATAACCCAAAAATAAGACCATTTTCTCAAAAACAGTGGAATAGCTAATTCCGTTATGTGAATTTTTTGAGAAAAACCTGAAACGCAGTTTTCTTAAAATTGACTTGTTTATTACAGATACGAAGTTTAATCAAAATCGTTGGAGCCGTTTTCGAGAAAATTTGATAAAATGAAAAAGGTTGTATGGCAGCTATACCCGTTCTAGATGAGCTAAAACAGAAATTTGAATTTCTCCTCCAGGGAATCACATACAAATACTCTGTACCAAATTTGAAGCAAATCGGTCAACTCGGCTCAAATTACAGTAGACGCACAGACGCAGAGAAGACAGACGCACAGACCGACGCGACGGTAGGCATGCCGAAATTCAATTTTTTGGATTTCTTGATTATCGTAGTTTGTTTTGATTACAACCTCTTAACCAAAAGGTACTTGTACTATAGGCTTAAAAGCAAGTAAAAATATGCACGACTGGGTCGCACGAATTTGCTCTTATGTGCGATCAAATTGTGGTTCTAAAGTCTAAAATAAATTAGTTATGGGAGCTTATATTTTATCCATTTGTATACAAAAAGTATACATAAATTACCAATATAACCCCGATTTGCACAGTATGCAATATTTATGCAAGGAAATTATATTATTTAAACTGGGAAATTGTTTTAAATAAACAAAATTACAAATTGATTTATTAGTAGATATCTAGTTTTCAAAAACTCTAGACTAATATGTTTCGGTAAAAGTGTGCTTTCTATTGAAGATCTCTATGAAATTTTAAAGGGCAAAGCATTTCCAACCCTTTTCACTTTTTTCTAAAGCTATTGTTTAAAATATAGAGAGTTAATATTGAACGCCTACGGCGCCATTTGTTGAGAATTTTCCGACTTTTCTTTTTCCTAAACCTTCGCGGAGCAATTACAAACAAACCCGCAAAAGAAAATATCCAAATTGATCCAGTCGTTTTCAAGTTTTAAGCATCCGAACCCACCACGATCCGTTTTTATATATATAATCACATGGCCAATCATGTTCGTGTTTCATCCAAATTGCATTATTAGGTCTTGTTTATTTTTTTTCGATCCTTTTTTTTTTTAATTTGACGTTTCGACTGTGATTAAAATGTTTTTCACAATGCCACATTTGACAAACTAAAAACATAAATAGCACCTAATAGCACACAAGGTTAGGTTAGGTTAGGTTAGGTTAGGTTAGGTTAGGTTAGGTTTGGTTAGGTTAGGTTAGGTTTGGTTAGGTTAGGTTATGAGGGGCGTGCACAGCACAGAGGCTGTTGCGTTCACGGGGGCCTACTGGTCCATTGTGATCCCCTTAATATAAAACGAAGAGATGCTCCTAAACTAATGACTCGCATAGTCTGGTTCATTTCCGAACCAGCCTGTGCTCTCTATATATTTTCTCATGTTTGCTTTTGATATCTCCTCTAGATCGTCCAGTTATCCAACAAATCTGTTTCCAAAATATCGGAGGCGATTTGTTTGAAAGTTTGGACAATCGCAGAGCAGGTTTTTAATGGTTTCAATTTCTTCGACATCCTGACAGTTCCTACAGAAATCGGGTGCTAGTACACCCAATCTAGTGGCCATTGTGACAATGGCACAATGTCCCGTTAGTACAGTGATCGAGGTTTTAATATTATTTTTACCAGCGATAGAATAGGTATACTGAGTTTAATTTTCACTAATTCTAGGCCATAAGTTTCTAGAGATAACGCAATCCTTCCTGGACATCCAGGAGTAATGATATGCTCTTTCGTAGTTATGTATATCCCCTTTTTAATCACGCCAATCAGGACATTTGGCCCAATATCTAATTGGCTACTATTTTCTCTATTTGATACTGGCGCTTTCCTTGCCAGTTCATCTGCTATGTCATTCCTTTCTGTATTGCAGCAGAGTTTGACTTAGTAAGTGTTGATAATATTGTTCAGTATGTCTCGACATTTTGCTAATGCCTTGGATCTTATAGCCTCACTGGATAATGCTTTTGATGGCAGCTTGTCTGTCCACGAAAAATGTGATCTCCAACGAGTTCAGTTTTTTATTGTGGACTATTTCAGGCGCTTTTTCAATGGCGTAAATCTCCGCTTAAAAGATACTATACACTCATCTGGGAGTTTATATGATTCTCTATTATATTAAGAGCTTTACAGAACAGCTCCTGTTTCTTTTTGCATTTTTGACATATCAGTTTAGAAGGGGATTCTCTGTTCACTGATTAGTGAGTTGGGTTCCCATCCATGCCTTTCGTGTATTAAAAAAGAGAAGTCCAAAAACCAAGATTTTAGTTTTTAAAAGTAGGCAAAGGAGAAGGCGTCCCGAAGAAAATTGGTCCCTCTAAAACGCAAGGATCGAAGTTGTACAAGAATTCAAATACTTGGGCATTTTGTTGACCAACAACTTAAATTTTCTTAAGCATTCCCAAGAAAAAAGCAAAGAAGCTAAATTAGCCTTAAGTTTAATGTGGCCTAATTTTTTCTCCAACCGAAAAATTGACTCAAGATCCAAGTACAAAGTATTCGATGCGACTGTTAACACATGTTTGACCTGTATGGTGTCCAAGTATTTGGGCACAAACAGTTTGAAGCGTTTGAATATGTAAACAGAAATTTATTCAAGAGGCTCTTCCGTCTTCCAAATTGCACACCAAATTATGCAATATATACTGAGTCACGTATAACTCCATTTTTTATACAAAATTTAAAAGCAAATGCAAACTTTCTAGTGAAAATAATGAGGAAAACTGAAGGATCTCTTCACAAAATTATATTGAAAAAACTGCTTCAAACAAACGCATCCCCTTTCAAAGATTGGAAGCTACTTGCTTGAGATCATGGAACATCCTTGAACATCTTGGACAATAATGTTGATGTCTGGCCATCTCAGTTCGATACAGTAATTGCTTTGGTCGATCAAAAACTATTTGAAGAAAATACTGCCATAGCATCTTCATCAGTGTCAAGAAGATACTACAAAAAATCTAAGCCACAAATTGCTTGCACAAGAAAACTATTTTCGAAATGATTTCTCTGTCTCTGAAATAGGCATAATTTTTTAGAACCCGAGTTGAAATTTTAAATCTAAACTTTATTCCTCACCGTCTAAATGCATACAACAATGTAATTTATGTAAGAGAAGAGAAACTGAAGACATTTACCATTTCATAGATGTTTGCCCAATCTTACAAGAAATTCGCAGGTTATACTTTCAAGAAAGGTTTCTTACGCAACAAAAACTTTATGAAATTTTGAATGGGGCAATGGGTTGGCCATGTCGCTTTAAATATTGTGAACACGCTTTTAATTATCGTAATAGTTTATGCTAGTGGCATCCTCGTTTGTTCATTCGTACCGATTTACTTTCTCTTTAAAACGTTATCGTGCAGCTTAATTGAAAAACGCGTTTCCTTTCGTGCTTTTCAAATCACGTTAAAATTGGTTTATTTAAATATCGATTATAAAGGGTTTTCCAATAAGAGGTGTTATTTTAAATAGCCCGCTATTTCGATAGTTGTCACTTTTGAAGCTGTCATTTTTTGACATTTGACAAGTAGAAACTACGCCATTAATAAAAATGGAACGATACACGCTTCAACAACGCATTGCAATTATTAAAATTCACTATAAAAATGGTGAAAATTTGGCAGAGACGGTTCGTAAAACTAAAACATTTTTGGGTCATCGTGAAGCACCTTGTCGGACCGCAATACAGAAATTGGTGGACAAATTCGAGCTTTTGGGACAAGTTAGTGATGTGAAGAATAAAACCCGTGCACGTCGCTGAAGAACTACTGAGAGTATTGCTGTTGTAGCCCAAAGTGTTGAAGAAAACCCAGGTTTGTCCATTCCTCGTCGTTCTTTGGAATTAGGCATTCCAAAAACGTCATTACACCGTATTTTGCATAAAGACTTGGGTCTTAAGGCTTATAAAGTTCAGTTAACACAAGAACTCAAGCCGGCTGATCATCAACAACGTCGTGTCTTTGCTGATTGGGTCCTTGAAATGCATGAAAATGATCCGGAATTTCATCGAAAAATCATCTTGACTGATGAGGCCCATTTCCACCTCGGCGGCTACGTCAACAAGCAAAACTGTCGCATCTGGGGCTCGGAAAACCCAAGAGTTATTGTTGAAAAGCCTCTCCATCCTCAACGCGTGACTGTTTGGTGCGGTTTATGGTCCGGCGGGGTCATTGGACCTTATTTTTTTGAAAATGAGGCTGGAGCAACAGTTACGGTCAATGGATTGCGCTATCGAGAGATGATTAATGATTTTTTATGACCGGAATTGGATGGTATTGATCTGGACAACGTTTACTTTCAACAAGTCGGCGCTACGTGCCACACAAGCAATGAAACCATCGATCTTTTACGGGAAAAGTTTCCGGACCGTGTTATCTCTCGAAGAGGTGATCACAATTGGCTACCGAGATCTCGTGATTTAACACTTTGCGACTTGTTCCTTTGGGGCCACGTGAAAGATAAGGTCTACGCCAACAGCCCAGCGTCGATTCAAGACCTCAAAGATGGAATTCGTGAGGCTATCGAGGACATAGGGCAGCCACTTTGCGATTTGGTTATGGAAAATTTCTTGAAAAGGATATGGTCCTGTAAGCGTGGTCGTGGCGACCATTTGGCTGATTATGTGTTCCATTATTAACGGCATACCTTCCTCTTTATAATGAAATAAACATCCGATCATTTATCTCAAAAAATGCCATTTTTCTTTGAATATCAAAATAACACCTCTTATTGGAAAACCTTTTATATATATTAATAACTTTTGTGTTTCAAATTATGCTAAAATTGTAAATCCAGTCGATATATATCTTTTTTTTTTTAATTTAAACTTTTTTGTTTCAAATCACGGCAAAATTGATTTATTCTCTTCTTAATCCAATTAAGAAATTGTTAATTTGAAGTATTTATGCTTCTTAATAGAATTGATAAATAATTTAGGAAATAATAAAAAATTATCTTTAATAATGTTACAAACTTTTAATACTAATTTGTTCAGTATTTCCACTTTAAATTTAATCTTGTTTTACTTTTATTTAATAAGAAATGATATCTTAGGTAGACGGCTGATATTGCCATGATCTTGTTCTTAAGAATCTTATATTGTAAATCCTTATTATGAAAAAATTAAAAGAATCTATCCAATCTATCTAATCTAATCTAATTTAAAATTTGTGGCAGGCGGTACATAGTCAGTGGTCACTTCAAGTCCGGCCACTGTGTCATACCTTTGCAAAATAGACCCATGACGAAAGGTGCTGTGCTTCCAAGAGCCCATTTCTTTAAGACGAAGTACATTTTTGGCTGCTGTGCATCACATGTACTCGTCCAGGACTGGAAGATTGAGAATTATTACCAGCCCTTCTTGAAATTATTCTGCCCCCGTTATTCCTATACAGGGTAGTCTCTGAACCTTGTTCAGGTTTTTGAGATAGCTAACTTTTTCTACAGCCTTCCACCACACGATCGAACCATAGGTAAGTATGTGTCGAACAATCGCGGTCTACATCCACTGAATGACTTGCGGTCGCATACCCTATCGTGTACCGAAGGTTTTATTGCATGTGTAGAAGGCACAAAGTGCTCTTTTCATTCTTTCCTCTGTGTTCCGTTTCCCTGTAAGCTTGGAATCAAGGATTACTTGAAGATATTTATTTAGCTTCTTTGAAAAGTTTCAGAGGAATTTCGTTTAGCTTGGGAGGGTTAAAGTCCTCTAATTTCCTTTTCTTCGCAAACAGAACGAGTTCATTTTTTGCAGGTTAAACCCCGAGACCGTTTTGTGATGCCCAAGAAGATATTTCTTTAAATACAGATTCCATAATATCTTTGATTGTGTGTTAAGATACTTATCCGATATTATAAACTACTATGTCATCTGCATTGGCTTCAATTTTAATGCCCTGATTCCTAAATCTTGTAAGAATTTTGTTAACAACGCGGACCCAGAGGAGAGGTGAGATTACCCCTGCCTGTGATGTGTCTCTTGTTTGTAACTGTTTTCTCGGGTGCTTTCATAAATGCATGGTTGCTTTGTTTACATGCGATCAATTGCAATCATATTAACTTCATACAAAATATTTGCGCATGTGTTTTACACTGCATTTATGAACACTTTTTCTGATTTGCGTCATATTTCATATGTCATAGGGAAAGAATTTGACAGATGAAACAATAAAGAAAAGGAAATCGTTTATACTATATACCTATCTCTTTCTTTAATAAAGAAATTCAGATTGCATGTGAGTTTTTATAGTTGCACATTTGCGCTGCAAATATTTGCGGTTTGCTTTTATGAAAATCTGACATTTATCATTTGCATTTATGAAAGTTATGCATTTGTCAGACTTTCGCAATCATGCATTTATGAAAGCACTATATCCAAGTTGTGAGTTTATGATTCTACCATGGTATAAATCTATTTCACAATGGCAGATTCCACTCCAACCTCTTCCAGAACTGATTTAATGGACTCCGTTTTTACGTTGTTGAACGCCTGATCCTTCGCCGCCGTCTAAAAATGCTGCCAGGGTGTTATAGCACACAAAGAAATCTTAAATTTCATAAGGTCACAAAAATAGGAATAATTAGCATTTGCTACAAAAAATAAAATCAAGAGTTTAATAATGACAAAAAGCACATTGCAATTTATAATTTCGTTTGGAGCATTCTTTAAATTCCCTATCAAACAGTTATATATTATATTGAATGCTCCCAAAATTATCATAATGAAGAGCAAGTAGCTAGGTACTCAATTTTTTTCTTCATGGTTTTGGAGTTTTTTTTTTCTCGGTTAATTTGTTTACTTATGTTCTGTCAGATTTCGCGCAGGTAACAGACATAAAAGCTTTCTCTCCATTTCTCTATCTTGTTTTTCCAACCAACCCAGATGGTCGCATGACAGTCTCCAAAAGCTTTTTCTTTCAGAACATACATATGTCTTGTTCGTTGCTTTAAGTTAAAGTTAGTCCCTTAACGATTCTAGAATCGTTAACATTGCATCGGAACCGGAAAAGAGTGATGCGATTTTAAACTAAAAACGGTTTGCAATTCGTAAAATTTCGTGTTTAATAATAATTTACTTCATTATAAGAGCCCATTTCCGTTGGCAACATACAAGTTTTCGATGGCTCCAGCATGGGTTAGCTTAGAATGAATTTTTCTGTCTAGCTATTGTAAACGTCGTTAATTTTTCGGCTTCTATATCTTTTATGACCAAAAAGTCGATTATATGCTTTTTATTAACCATTTGGTATTTGTCGAATCCTTTGAAAAGTTGAAGGAGACACAAACTTACGGGAGATTGGCTGTTGATAAGATTGGGACTGGGATTTACCAATGACCGACATTTCCAGCCTGGCGCCCATAAGCTTTCGTGGAAATATACATTCCCTATATGTCTAGTTATACGAACAATAATATAAAAGCTGAAATAACTGAATATGAGATATTGGTTTAGGGGCCAAAGTTTACCTTTCAAATATTTGTTATTAATCACTGTCTGCCTATGGCATATGTAATTTTAGATTTTTCTCTTTAATTCATAAATTAGCCCATCTTCTGTCGCTTTCCCGAGTCTTGCGGGAATTTATGTTTTTATATTTTGAAATGAATCTAAGACGATAAATAATAATTTTATGTGTGTCTAGTGCGACGCGCCGTTTTTCTACCACCCAAGGCAAGAGCAGCCTTGACTGTTATCTCCCGACTATATACGAATAACCTTCTCAAAGACCGCCGACAACGACGTAGACATATGACGACAGCAGAAATTGCAATTTATGAATCTTATTAATATAGGTAGGTGTAGGTATACTTTAATCTAATGACTTCGTAATTTCAGCTGAGAGGGCGTTGGAAGTTACCCTTAAATACCATAACAATATCTATTGTTATGTTGGTAGCTGTATAGTCCTTAAGGATATATATTTTGAGATCTGTGAAATTCAACACGTCATCTCTTTATGGATCGGGCTACACAAGAAGCCCCCATTCGGACCTTTCAGTTAATTTGTTTTTCTAGGACTTTGTGCCTACTACAATAAGCTGTTTATAGTTTTAAGATATTAGATTGAGATACAAAATTGAAGATAGTTGGAACGTTTCATAAAAGGACATTTATTGCGACATAAAAACTCACTTCTATTCTTTTTTTAGAAGTTAAAATGGGAAAGTTGAATGTGACTTTGATCAGGGATATGTGAGATTATCCATTCTGCTTGCAATTTTTTTTCGAAACAATGCTCCAGACAAAGAAATTGATTTTCCCACAGTATAAGAATATAAGAAGTCCTATAATGTACACGCACACGGTGGTGTCCAAACATTATCCATGGAGCTTAAGATTTGGTCTAACAAGAAGTCGTTTATTTTATGTTCATATCCATTTATGTGGGTCTGTGTTTTAGATTCAATTTAAATTCCAAACATTTACCTAAATGAAGATTATTTATAGGAATTCCTTATCCGATGGGTTTTTGGGAAACCCCTTAATATTTACGATGGTTTTGTTTTTTTTGTTTTTTTGTTTTTTTTTTTCCTATACTAGATGCAGTGTAGCATCATGTGGATGGGATTCTTTGTGGGCGAAGGTAAAGTTATTCCCTTTTTGTGCAAACACCCCCCTCTCCCCCAGAGAAAATTCAATGTGCGAAGTGGAAAAATGAAGAAGTTCATAAATAAAAGTCATCAAAAGAAAATCCACCGCACCTGATTCAAATTCAATGACGAAAACGGAATGATAAAATAAATTCCAAATTGATGATGCTGGTGCTGCGTTGTAAAGAAAAAAAAGAAAACAGAAAAAGAACAGCCAACAACCGTTATCTATGAGCTAGGTATGGCAGTACTAGTGCTGATAGTAAAGAAAACCTTTAGAAAAAGTCGTAACAAAACAAGCGCACACCATGAGTTTACTACACCTAAAGATACCTCTACATTTTTATACATGTACACATTTATGTGTAGGTATATTCATTTCCTGTTTCCTTTCATTAAAACGTTACTTTTAGGTGGGTGTTGATTTAATGTTGCTATAATCAGCCATTTGTAATGGCGTTTTTTTTGCGTTGTTGTTGTTTTTTTTTTTTTGGTTGAGAATAAACAATTCCGAAAAAATTTTGTTTTGCAATTTGGGCGTAAACTTTTTCGAGAAGAATACAAAATGGGAGATGATTTATGTGTATAGAAAGTGATTTAGGTATCTCATTATGTATGCAGTTGAGTAAACCGTCTATTTATTTATTAATTTATTTAATTAAATCACTATAGGCATGTTTCAAGGGAAATTAAATAAAAACAAATGCTAATAAATATATTTATCGTTTTCTACTTTGAAAAAAAAAAAAATACAAATAATAATGAAAGAAACAACAAAGAAACAACACAAATGGAATGCCCATTTTATTATGTAGCTTTGGCCCAGAGTGTACACGAACGAATTTGGTATCAAATGAAAGGTGACGTGAAGTACGATATATGAGTAAAATATTTTCAAAATCATTCATAGGAAAGTCGAGATATTCGGGCTTGAAGTTGCAGATTGCAAAATAATAATTTCAGATTTTGTTCCAAATAGTTGTCCATAACGGGCGAAATAATTGACGTAGAAAAATTATATTGATTGATTATATGAAAAGTATTTTTTTGTCTTTGAAATAATACTAAGTTATTTTGATATATTCAATACGTTTTAAGATATTGAGGTTTGACTTCTAGAAAAGCCACTTTTTTTGCGCTGTCTTTGCCACACCGATATTTCAAAAAATTCAGTGATGACATAAACTTTTTTAAGCTCTAATGAAAAACTTATTTTACTACCTTTAATTTTATATAAAATTATTTGTACTTAATCACATAAATACCTATTTGTAAACAAAACATTTCTCAAAATGCTTGAGGTAGGATAAATAACGAATATTTACTACTATTAACATTGACATTAAGAAAAATACCTTTCATTTGATATCAATATAATTCTTCTACGGTCAATTATTTCGCTCGTTATGGACAATTGGACAAATTTTGCAATCGGAAACTTCAAGCCCGAATATCTCGACTTTCCTATGAACGATTTTGAAAATATTTTACTCATGTATCGGACTTCACGTCACCTTTCATTTGATACCAAATCCCTTTTGAGCATCCGATTAATGTTTTAGATAATAAATACTTTGCAAAAAAAAATAATGGAGTGTCTATACCTGTTCATTTGGTTCAATTTAGCAATTTGGATGGGTACCTCTACTGCAGGTTTCATTGTATCATTTTTGTATGTGATTTTTCTAAGCTTTAGTCTATAGTAAGCACCTGCTAACTTCATCAACGCCTCCAAATGGCTTGATACTTAATAGCATTTCATAGGTTATATATTTAAAGGAATGTTCCGATCCATCAGGGTATCACAATGGAATAATATTATTGATCTAAGTGTGACGGGAACAAGATCCACTGTCAGCCCTTCAACCTAACCTAACCTAAGCACCTGATGAGAAACGAAAAAAAAAAAACCTGATGAGAAAAAAAAAAAAAAACAAGCAACGAAAACGAAGCGAATATTATTCATTTCAGTTTCACCAATTGCATAAGAAAATAACAACCAAACAACTCAAATGTCATTTCTACGTACCCAATTAATGATTCAATAAATTGATTCTATACGAAAAAAAAGTGAAGGCTTCTCCAAATAATATGTAAAAAAAAAAAACAATTTTGCTCGTCAAAGAGCGTATTACAGAACGACAAGAAGCTCAAAATTTTTTGAGCAGTTGTTTTAGAAATTCAGAGAACAAGTTGCCTATTTCTTTCCAATTTTATCGAATTTATTATGTGCATGTTCTTTTAAATAAAAATCACCAGAGGAAGTGAGTGCGATGCAGTCATACATTTTATTTCCATAGGTTAACCCGATTGTGGGATTTATTGCAAAACGTGCGATATGATTTTTCGATTTTGCAGTTTGATTTGATTTTGCAAATTGGAAAATTTAAATGAACACAGATAAACACTTTCTTTGGTACTAAAATAAAAGCTGATCTGCTCTTGCTCTTAGTTAAAACTTTTATCACATACATAGTTCATGTTTAATTTATAAGTGTAAACACACAGGTGAGATGCCAGATTCAATTTGAAACCGATATTTGGACGTGATCGGTGGAAGCCAAAACATTTTTTTTACGTTTTCTTAGTATGTTTTAATTTAACCAACGTTACACCTCAATCATAATAATAATTTCATTAAAAAAAAATTACAAATTTCAGGTGCAAATTAAAATTAAAAAAAACTTTTCAAATGCAATTAATTTAAAGTAAAAAAAAGTACGCATACGCCCCAGTGAACATGTTTTTCAAGAAGTCACCATTTTTAAATTATTTTTTTTATTTTTTTGGGGATAGGTATTTAAAAAAAACTCCTGCATATTATTTTTTATTTAAAAATGCCTCAACCTCAACCGATTGCGCGTTTATTTTTTTGTTTAGTCAACTAAGCTTTATGGCCGTTTTCGAAAACGTCAAATCAAAGTCAATTTGACCGGCAATCGATCTTCATTTATGACGCAAAAGTTGAAATCAATCAAATATGCAATCGTCCTGCATGCACACATGTCTTTTGATGAACGTCAAATGACTTTTTTGCAAGCGCATCAGTTGACGTTTTCAAACAGAAGCCAATTTCATCAAAATTTTCATATTCACTTTCGCTCGTCATTTTTAGCCACGACGTGTTTATCATCTTATTAGGCGTTTTTCTTTTTTAGTTCAGAGCAGAACCTGAACTGTCAAACAAAAAATTGTGTTTCTTTTTTCGATCTGAGTGTTCAGAGCTTCAAATTTCTTTTCTTTTTTCGTTCTGAACGTGTTCAGAGTGCGCCCCATGAGCTCAGTATAAAATAACTGAGCAGACAGAGTTAAATACTGAACACAAGCATTTGACAGCTCGGTATTCAGGCGTGTTTCAAAAATAGTACAGATTGCTCCGAACACGCTTCGTTCAGAGGACGTTCAGAACTCTATTTAGAGCTCTGTTCAGAGCTCTTTTCTGAACTAAAAAGGAAAAACGCCTATTGACTCCATGACTGACATCCAAAAATGTTAAATAGGTAACAATCTCTCGAACCACCATGTCTGTCTCTTTCTTCACATCCATTTGATGCCATTATTTATGGAACTCGATTTCTTCTGCATGGCACCCACGGGCACGCTTGCAGAAGTCCAGACGCTGAATCCAATTTTCGACGGTTTTCAAGCATAAATCGGATACTGCTGCAATTTCACGTTCGATATTCGTACAAACTTCATCAATCGTCGCTGGCTGGTTGGCATAGACCATATAGACTTAACGTAGCCCCACAGGAAATACTCTACCGGCGTCAAATTGCACGACCGAGGCGGCCAAGTGACTGGACCATTTCGTGAGATAACACGTTCTCCAAACTTGGTGTCCATTAAATTGATTGTGACATTCGCTGTGTGGCTTGTGGCGCTGCCGTCCTGTTGGAACCACATGTCCTCCAAGTCCATATCATCCGATTGGGGCCAAAAATATTCGGTTATCATTGAACGGTAGCGATCCCCAATGGCGCCGCCGGCCCATAAACCACACCAAACCGTAATTTTTTCGGGATGCAATGATGACTCATGGAGTACGTGTGGATTGCTGCCTGACCAATACCGCATATTTTGTTTATTAACGAAGCCATTCAGCCAGAAATGAGCCTCATCGCTAAAGATGATTTTTCGATGAAAATCCGACTCATTTTCAAGTTGTTGCTCAGCCCAATTCACGAACATGCGACACTTCTGGTGGCCAAGCGGCTTCAGTTCTTGTGTCAATTTAATCTTGTAAGGATGTAGGCCAAGATCTTTTCGCAAAATTCGCCACAACGACGTCACAGAGAGCTTTCTGCAACTGAAGCCTCAGCGGCAGCAATATTCTCTACACTAGGGGCACTTCTTTGTCTCACTGGCACGGGAACATTTTGGACTGTCCCTGTGGATTCAAATTTTTCCACTAGACGCTCAATTGTTGATCTGCTAGGACGATTATGACGACCATAATTTGGACGTAGCGCTCTTAGCGTTGAGGCCACTGACTCCGAATTTCGGTAGTAAATTTTAATATTTTTATGGTAAATATTACATTTATCTTGTTTAGATTAAAGCGATTTTCACGAAAATCAAAATTGAGTTGGCTACTTATATACTCCTAAATCCTCTAAAAAGTGACTTAATTTCTTTAATATGGTATACCTACTAAATTTGCTTCATCTGTGCAGGAAAAGAAATTGTCATGCAGCTCCTTTGAACCTTCGCTATTCAACTGCTGCACTTTCAAAAGAACTAAAAATTCTTGGCGTTATAATGGGTGATTTTTTAAGAGGTTTAGAACTTTTTAAAAAAAAAAACACAAAAAATTCGAAAAAATGAATGAAATATTTATTTGAATCGATAGTTTGAACCTTGCAATTTAATGTTTAAAGATAATTTCATGCAAATGTTGACCGCGGCTGCGTCTCAGGTAGCCCATCCGCTGAGTTACATTCATGCCAAAAAAAAAAACTATTAATCAATTGAAACAACGAAACAGCGTCCTTAAAATGATTTGCTCTAAAAAAAATATGCACGACTTGATTACACGAACTTGCTCTTGTGATTAAATACTGTGTGTAACCCCACATTGAAGATGGAGAATGTATACATTATTTAACGAGAAAATAATAAAAGAGCCAAAAGCACTAAAAAATTGATTTTTGTTTTGTTTGTAAAAAAATGTTTTTAAAATTTTTTAAATGCAATATTGTTAAAACTACTAACAAGCACCAGATTGAAAACTTATAACAAAATCAGTTTAACTACGGTAAAGATATACGCGAATAACCCAAAAATAAGACCATTTTTTCAAAAAAAAACGTGGAATACCTAAGGTTAGGTTAGGTTTTTGGGCTGATAGAGGATTTTATTCCTATCACACTTAGATCAATGTAGATCCCTTGTGATACCTTGGAGTATTGAACGCTCCTAATAAGTTAACCCATAAAAGTTTTCATGGATTATCAAGCCATCTGGAGGCTTTGATGAGTTTCGACAATTTTACACCGGAAAAGTTGGAGAGCTCTTCTATGTTATTAAAGAAGTAGCTTCCTAGGTGTTTATATCATAGTTGCGAGAGTGCTGGGCAGTGATATAAGAAGTGAGAAGAGTCTTCATGTGATGAGCCTCAGTTTTTTCTGGTGGTACTCAGTTTTTTCTGGTGGTACAGTGTTTTTTTTGTATTTATTTTTATGATCCTTTATGTCTTTCCCTTGTCAAAACACGGCCAAAGTTTCTTGGTATTCACACAAGATTCCATATTTTATTTGTCTTCTCAAGAATTTTCTTTGCCACATTCTGTTTAAAGGAGCTGATAGGTGCGTACACGTTTAGTTCTGCCTGGCTAGGATCAGTTGATGATCCAATTCATGCCAGTTCGTTTGCTTTCTCGTTGCCTGGAATTCCTATATGGCCAGGAACCCAGCAGAGCATAATGTTGTGCTGCGATTCAAAAATCTTGAGCTCTTCGCGGCAGCAGGAAACGGGTTTTGACTTTATTTCGATGGCAGAGAGTGCCCTTATTGCTGCTTGGCTGTCAATGAAGAAGGTAATATCATCTGATGGTACTGCTAAGTCAAGAGTTTCTGAAATGAATCCCGCTCCAACTCCACATTCCATTTTTGACCCATCGGTGAAGACTGCTACCGGTGGGTCACTGATGTGTGGATGGGTGACATCCCATTCCTGTCTACTAGGAATTTTAGAAGTGAATGGTCTATAGAAATCAAAGTGTGGGGGGGGAGGGGTAATGTAGTGTGTGCGCACAATAGTACCTATATATTTGTTTAGAATCTGAGCATGGCCTACTTGACTGTGTTTCCAGACATTTGCCTGGCTTAGTCGCACTCTTTGCTGCTGATACTTGTACAAATAAGTCAAGACGCTTTTTTTTTATAATGCACGCGTACAAAAGGGGTAAGACTACCCTTAAGATTAAAATTAAGTATGGCTTCAAGCCCCGCTGTCGGGGTGGTTCTCATTACTCCTGTGAGCGCAATGCATGCCATTCTTTGAACTTTGGTTAGACTTTTAAGATTGGAAGCATTCTCTACCGTATTCCCCAGACCATATACAACCATAAGTGAGTATTGGCCTCACTATTTGGATTAGGTCCCCAGGTTTTTCCGCAAATTCTGTTGCACGAGTAGACTGCAAACAATGCCTTATGAACCCTTTTTTATTGATATTCAGACTCCAGTTTAGCTTTTTGTACAGGATTACACCTATATCCTTTGCACTATCTGAGATCCTAAGTTGAATACCATCAATCGATGGAATATTGAAGACGGGTAGCTTCTTTTCATTTGTTAAAAGGACAAGTTCTGTTTTTAACAGATTAACCGTTAGACCACAATGTACAAACCATGGACAAAGCAAGTTCTATTTACTCACTAATAGTGGATACGAATTTCCCTATTGCTAGTAGTGTTAAGTCATCCGCGTAATCTACTACTCTGGCCCCACTGTCTTTTAGTTTGTTCAGTAAGATGTTCATTACAAGAAGCCAGAGAAGTGGTGAGAGGACTCCCCCTTGGGGTGTCAATTAATGATGGCATTATCATCAACACCAAGTTCTCTAAGGGTATACTCTCAACTGCTGCATTTTGTAACGTACGTTGAAGGCCCCTGTGGAATACCTAATTCCGTTAGGTAGGTATGTGAATTTAAAAAAAAAAACTTGAAGCAGTTTTAAAATAGTTTGAGCCGATTTCGAGAAAATTTGAAAAAAAATAAAATATTTGTATGGCAGCTTACCGTTCTAGGTGAGCTAAAAAAAAAATCAAATTTTTCCTTCAGGGAATCACATAAAAATGCTCTATACCAAATTTGAAGCAAATCGGTCCACCCGTTTAAGCTCTAGCTCAAACTACAGTAGACGCACAGACGCACAGACAACCTATAGAGCAAGTCAAAACGACTGCATCTTCATACAGCGCTGAAAACACCAAAACTCTTTTTGAAGGTACTTTACAACACGGTGTTACCAACAACATGTGGACCACAATCAAAAACAGCAATGACATTGACGCCATTATCAGCCACTGCTTTCGCACAGGTTCAGGGGCACTAAAAGCAACAAGAATCGAAAATCTAAGGCTAGAAACTAAAACTATAAGGGCCAGTTTCACAGCCAGAAAAGTGACACTTAAGTACGGAATTTGAAAGATAAATTCCCAATATCACCGTTCACTCTTACCTGAATAGGTGGCACTTAAGTCTCCGATGTTAGTGACTTAAGTTCCACTTACGCTAGCTATGAAATTTAGCTTAAATTCCTAATATGGGAAACTTAAGTGCCACTTATTTCCGTAAGTGTCGACTCTGAAACTGGCCCTAAATCATTTAGAACTTTAGAAAAAGGAGAGCTGCAAATTTGGTTAAAATGGCTCTATAGCCATCTCAACGCATCCCCTGCCCACATCTCCATATAATCTATTTCCTCACAAAAAGTCAAGTGAAAAAACTCTATATCTGCAGTCGATAGAATGTTAACTCTTCTATCTATATCCACGCAAAGAAACCTTTATCATGACCCAGTCTCAACAAGAGATAGTCCACCTCCTTGGAAACGAAATTCATTGCAGTTTAATAAAAGTCTGGTCAAATACAGAAAAGAAAATACACCTGACGCATGGTTTTAAATGTTACACCAAGAACTGAATCACACACGGCTAACAACTCGTCATATGCAGTGGTCGAAACCGAAATGAACCAAAATGCACATTTATCTACGATCTGGCAACGAGCTACATCGCAGAATAAGCAGCATTCACTTCACTTAAACTCACAATAGGCGGATTAAGCTCTAGTTGGCCATTAGGCCAACTAAAAAACACACAATAAAGGACCCACATTTTTCGTCTTCTCTATCATCAGAAACTTTTCCTATGGGTTCCATCTCGCAAGTGAAATACAAAAAATGTAATTTAGTATAATTGTTTAGAGCACGTCTAACCACATAAACGTCAATTCGTGTAAGTACCTATGTACATATATATCCTTTAATCATCATTAAATTAAGCAAGGACCAGTTCAAAGGAAGATCTGCCTTTACATTTTGCTTTTTTTTTAATTTAAAACCTCGACATTCAGGAGATGATTCATTTGGGACATGTGAATGAATTGAATATTGTACAGAGATAGGCACATACATATGTATATCCACACATCTATTTCCAACTCGTCAAAGAGCCAGATGGACCTCGTGTGTAGTTCAAATGAGAAAAGAGAGATTGTCAAATCCCCAGGCATTAATTGGATTTGAGAATTCCAAACGCACATAACCTTGTAAAATCCTATGATTTTTTTTTTTAGTAAAGCTGCAGAGCTACATATTATATATTGCTGTATGTGGGTGGCCTTTGGAGGGCTGATGTATTATACAAAAAAAGTTATAAATTTGATTGGATTGTATAAGTGGGTGTAGGAGAGGTGTATCTATGTTTGTGCAAGAAGAATAAACGATTGCATTTTTTTTTTGCTGCCATGACCCATGAACTTTTGTTCGTGCCAATTTGCATTTGTGCTTCTACTTCTTGGAGCAAATAGAGGCGTTTCACACTAAAGAAACGCTATAATTTGTCATTTGTTTTATTGTTTTTTCAATGCCAACAAATACATACGCGAATCGAGATGGATTATTTGTTGTTGTTATTGATGAAGGTGTTTTTGGGGAAATATGTACGTTTTGATGACAAAGGGTAAATAGTGAGGACTTTTAGAACTCTTGGGGTTTAAACTATGAGAATCGCTATCTAGTCATATGATTTAGTTGGAATAATTTTTACAAGTCGATGTCTAGGTCATGGTGGAGGTTTTGTGAACTTTAACCCCTTTTTACTTTTAACTACTGTTTCCTAAAACACTCTGCTTACTCAATTAACGTAGCGCTTTACAGTTCAGATTCAACTAGGGCACCAACCATGAAGCTTCTTGTAGCCACCTTGTTTCCTAGCTAGCTGCCTCCAGTTTTACACACATAGTTGGCTGAGAATTCAAAGACTCTTCCGGACAAAACTTTGGCGTTCATGCGTTTTAGTCGACCCTGCCACATTAATCCTTGGAGTACTCGGAGAGTATATCCCTTAGAACAACTAAAAGCTTATGAATATTTTTTTTTCGAGATTTGTTCCTAAAAAAAGGTAAACCCATCTGGTTTAATAAAAGATTGTGTAAATTAAAGAATGCTATGAATGGATTTAATAAAATGAATTTATGGTCGCTGGAAAGTAAAATTAAAAATAACTCAATGGCTTTTTGGAGTTATAAATATAAAAACGAAACGGAAATCTGTTGGAATACCATCAACAGTGAGTTATAATGTTTTTACTAGCAATCATTTCGGTGACATTTGTGACATGTTCGCAACTTTCTTTCAGTCAAATTATAAATATATTTGAACCATATCAATTCCACTAGGTCATGATTCAAGACATCATGATTCATGTTCCATGTCGATTTCTGAAGTCATAAGATCCAAATTTAACTGTCAAATCTCGAAGACTCAGTGAGCCTAGCGCCCGACAATATTCCTCCTATCTTTGTCAAAAAATGTAGATCTTCTTTAACTAGACCTCTGTTCATCATTTTTAATCATTCTCTAGCTGAATGTGTCTTTTTAAACTCCTGGAAACACTCTTTTATCAATCCGATTCATAAATCTGGACTTAAACAAGTTATTGAAAATTATCGACCTCAGATTATACCAAACATTTTTGAAGCCATAGTTAAGAAAAACATGTATTCTATTGTTAAAAGTTTTATGTATATCTTAATTTCAACAAGGATTTGTAAGTGGTAGATCTAATACTACAAATCTATCAATTTTTACAACATATTAACTGAAAGCTATGGAAAACAGATTGTTTTTACTGACTTCGCCAAGGCGTTCGACTGCGTGCAGCACGAAGTTCTTATTCAGAAGTTGACAGTTGACAAGATTGGATTGGAAGTTACTTGACAGGCAGGACTTAGTCTATTAGACTAGGGAATATTTCATCTAAAATTATAAATAATTACTCAGGAGTTCCTCAAGGAAGCCATATTGGTCCACTTCTTTTTTGATATTTATAAATGACTTGCTTGATGCTATTATAAACGCCCGAAAATTCTTATTTGCGGATGATTTCACATTATTGGTTACTTCACTAGTTACTAACTTCACGAAATTAGCCGTGTTTTATTATCTACGGATCTGGATCAGGATCATTCCATGAAAATAAAACGATACGGATCTTAGTAACAACTGTGTTGTATACGTTGGTTTATTTTTCATGCATTTGTTGTCTTTTTTCTTTACACAACATTTTACACTACCTTATCATAAGAAGCCATCTACCTGCAAGAGTGGGAACTAATTTTCGGATCTTTAAAACAGATCCAGATAGAGAGCACGATCCCAAGTTTTCGTTGTATTACGTGTTAAAAAATGATCCTGATCCAGATCCCTAGATAATAAAACACTCATTGTTGATTCACTGTGACTTGTTGACTGGTTACTTTAGCATAAGACTTCTCAACAGTTTATTCGAGACTCTATCGGAAAAAAGATCTATAGCGGTCTTCTGCGATTGCACTCGTCCGAGACCCATGCCCGAAGGGGGTTAGTTACTTTTTTTTACTTGTAAATTGCTTAGCCCCAACATTGTTTTTTTTCGACCACTTTCCTCGGGCTTGCTACATTCCTAATAGCAAGTATGGGAAGCCGGATTAACCGCTCCTTATATAGGTCTGAGACCCGAATATTTCGTAGAATCCCATATAACAAACAGACCAGTGGACATTATGACTTAAACCTTTTGTTGGGCTTCTCCATATCAGTATTCTAATGTTTTATTTAAAGAAGTGACTCTAGACATGCCAATTATAACAGTTTTGGTTTATAAAAGTTCTGTTCATGCGGCCCCGCAGGGCCAGGGCCCTCCACCGGTGGGCATACTTCAGGCACCCAGAGTTTTTTTTTACAAGTCGCGCGAATCTCGTTAACGCACTCCCACTTTTAATGGCGAAAAACTGTTATAACTGTTATAAATTGGCATGTCTCTATAGTCTAGTCCTTTATTAAAATCTCGATATTTTTTATTTAAATGTGCAAGTCTAATATCAAGATGTTATCTCAGGCAGGAAGGATATAAAAGAAAAGCAAATAAGGAAATGAAATAAAGGAATTAAAGTGAACACGGAAACAATTTAAAACAAAAAAGAACTTTACTTAAGTAATTTAATTTAACTAGGAAGCCCAGTTGACTTAAATCTAAAAAGCGAGAATATAACGGTAGGAAGAACAAAAACGGGTTGCAGAAACGAAATACTTTTTTTTTGTTTAATTTATAATTACCTATAAAATATCCAGTGGGAATGATTTGAGAGTGATTTGCTTAAGCATCCTTGTCCTTAAAATAAAATAACTTTGTTCTTTCTTTGAGAGAGTCGAATTGAATCAAATTTAAGCGAATACAATAAATATAGCCTAATTGAAGAAAATTACTTCAATTAAATATATTTTACTGTCGTTCCATTTATCAACTAATTCAATTTTCTAATAATGGAAATAGCAGTTCCTGGAAAACTAAGCTTTACCTTTGCAAAAGGAAAATAATGGAAGTGGATCGTATCTATGTACTTCCTCTTGTACTTTAATTGTCTGCGGTCGATACAAAACTAGAGAAGAGCGTTGATTTTCTGTGTGTTTCTTGCTCTATAAGGGCAATTAAATCGGGTTTTTCAATAAGAGCGCTACAAAAGTTTTTTTTAAATAAAACAAAAACGGTTTTGGATATCAATGAAATTCCTGTGAAAGTACGTTCGATGCCATTATGTGTGGAACTCGATTTCTTTTGCATGGCCACCACGGGCACGCTTGCAGAAGTCTAGACGCTGAACCCAATTTTCGACGGTTTTCAAACATAAATCGGCCGCTATTCCTGCAATTTCACGTTCGATATTCGAACGAAGTTCATCAATCGTCGCTGGCTTGTTGGCATAGACCATAGACTTGACGTAGCCCCACAGGAAATAGTCTAACGGCGTCAAATCGCACGACCGAGGTGGCCAAGCGACTGAACCATCTCGTGAGATAACACGTTCTCCAAACTTGGTTTCCAATAAATTGATTGTGACATTCGCTGTGGGGCTTGAGGCGCCGTCCTGTTGGAACGACATTTCCTCCAAGTCCATATCATCCAATTGGGGGCAAAAATATTCGGTTATCATTGAACGGTAGCGATACCCCTTCACAATAACGTGCCGGTCTTGATCATCACGGAAGAAGTACGGCCCAATGACGCCGCCGGCCCATAAAACCATAAAAATACCGCATATTTTGTTTATTGACGAAACCAATCAGCCAGAAATGAGCCTCATCGCTGGAGATGATTTTTCGATTTTTAGCGCTCTCAACGTTGAGGCCACTGACTCCTAATTTCGGTGGTAAATTTTAATAATTTCGACTCGTTGTTGGCTCATATATCTTTCCATCATAAAATGGCAAACCTTACTTAAAAGAAACGTCAAAAGAGCGGCAAGAAATATGGCGTCGTTTGCTGTCCCTGTTGCTCTACTTTTGTAGCGTCCCTGTTGAAAAACCCTTTATAAGTGAATAGGTACACACGTTCATAAATTGGTTTCGTGTAAGAAAAAAAAAACCGAGGTTTTAGTCATCATACCATCCACAGTATGCTAGTTTATTGAATTTTGAAAATGAATGAAATTTGGTTAGAGATTTAAGGATTCTTAATTTATTGGTACTGCCTTTTTTATTTTTGTATTTCTTTATTCCAGGTCAAAATATTTAACAAAAATTCAAAATTCATAAAATAGCATTGTCAGAGTGAGGAATTTAGTCAAATTAATTTCTGCGATAGATTGACATAAGTGCTTAAATGTGTGCCTTTAAATGAAAGTAATATGTACAAAATTCAGAGAAGCAAGTCCAAAATGTTGCGAAAAGCTTTCCAACTGATTAAAGCAAATTTTCTGTGATACTGCTTTGATATTTTTAAGTTCAGTTTTTCAGTGCGAGATTAAAATTAAACCCTATAGTTAACTCATCAAATTTGGTGAATTAACTCAGCATTAACTGAGCAGATGATTTTGATGTTTTGTTTAACGAGTTTGTTTAGTCGTTCCACATGTCGTTAACTCTGGCTTAACTCATCATTGAAAAACTGGGACTTAGTATTGAAAATGATTTTTAGATTAAATCTGATCAAAAGTGATAAACATCTGAAAATTTTGACAGTTGGAAGGTGACAGCCAAATTTGTGTTGTTCATCGCGTCGTAAAAGTGTACGAAAGAAACAAACGCGTTTGGTTTTTTGAACATTGTTTTTCCTAAAATATCTGAAGAAAAATCATTAGTTGGCAAAATTATCGAAATTTTTGGATTAAAATGTGTCGAAATCTTATAACTGACGTTACTTTTCATGCTCCAATAATTCGTAAGCTTCTTGTCATGTTTTAGACCACTGGAATTTCACCTCATTTTTTTTAAATAAATTATTTAATGGTGCCAATTTATGATACAAATTTGGAATACACGTTAGGTAATAATTAATAATCAATAATTACTGCGAATAAACTCTTGCTTCCACAACACACTTTGTTATTGGGGCTAGTAATACTGATTGGATTCGATCTTTATTTTTGTTACTCCAAAACGATCAATATAAAAACCTAAATACGATTTTTTTTCCTTGAAGAACTATGTATCATATTTACTTTCCTTTAGACGTTACCTGACTGAATCGAATTTTTCTAAAACGAGTTTCAGTGTTTTCATATGATTTGCAGTGTTGTAATTGATTGCATTTGGAATATCTCGCAAGAGTTTCAATTATATTCTGAAAGATAGTATTTATTTTTGAACACCACAACATGTATGTATGTATGTATGCGTTCGATAAATCTAATATTATAAAATGATTACCTTGGAGTGATGTAAATAATCCATATCCAACAGGTCATGGATATTTTTCATCCATCAAAAACTAATTAATAATAGTTTTATGATCACCACAAATTCAGAGATCACCATCAGGTTTAAAAATTGGCACTAAAGGTGTACCCCATTCTTCATTTTCAACCGGTCGACCAAAAATCCTGGCAGTAATCCAGATGGATGACACCTTTAATAAATTATTGGCATCTATTTCCCAGTTACCAAAAGTATTCCAAATTTCATAGCATTTCGATAATATCCCTCTATATCGTTGATCACTTGCTTCGAATGAAACTTCAAATTTTGTCGGCTATAATGATCGTTTAAGCAACTTGTAGGACCAATTTAACAATAGTCAGTAAAACATCAGATAGTAGCCATGTTTTTTTTGCAAGTCCATATGGATTTGTCGAAAAAAACGACATCGGGACTAATAGTTTTACACGTAAATACAACAACAACCTAAATCTATATAGACTTAGCTAAGTCCAGATAATTATCGGGACTTACGTACTGCAAGTAAAAAGTTTCTAAGTCCCGATGTCGTTTTTTTCGACAAAACCATATGGACTTGCAAAAAAACACGCCTAGTACTTATTCTTCAATCAATCAAAAATGTGTTCCTATTTATTCCTCTGATAGCTAATTTACTTCTTAACTGATGATTGAAAAATCGGCTATTAATAAAATTTCCATAGTATTATTCATCATCATGAAGTCTTGTATCCCCATCCTCACGGTCTGCAGTTAGATACTTCAACTGTGGTCACATCTTCCTCTGAGAGTCTGCTTCAGCTAACACAGTTGATCTCCACGTTGTTCTTATTGGTCTTCCAACCTGCCGCGCACTCTGAAGTTTCCATTCGAAAGGCTGGTAAGTGATGTTGTCATTAAGTTTTCCCAGTGTATGACAATGGCGTAGCTATAATCCTTTGGGGCCCCGCATATCAAACATATTTTTGGGGACCTCTTTTTACTGACTGGGGCACAGCCTTATAAGCGTTTTTTTTTTTTTAAATAATCTAAAACACTTGCATCAGCATATTTTAGTCTATCTGAACACTATTACAATTTTTTCAGATTGTTTGCTTCCATGGACAAAATTGTTAAGTTCTATAACAGTTCTTGTCCCACAGAAGTTCTGAGATAATTTTGAATAAGTTTCAGCTTGGAAAAGGTTCTATCAATTGTTGTAAATGGAAGCGTCAAAAATAGGAAGCATGCAGTAACAGTGAAAACTTCTGGAAAACCAAAAGCAAGACTGTTATCTAATTCATTCAACAACTAACGGAACTTTCCCTCGTCGCAGATACGCTTAATAATAGGCGGTTTTTTTGCAATCCCGGAGGAAACTGATCAAAAAATACGACGTCGGGGCAAAGTAATTTACATTTTAAATGCAACAACAACTAATCACCTTGGGGCTTAAATAAGTGCAGATGTTAACTTAAACACGGAGAAAAACTGTGTTACTGGCGTGAATTTCCTACTTGTTATCGATTGTTTGTACGGAAAGTCCATTTTTTTCCGTAATGGTGTACTTAATCCCCGATATCTTTTTTCTTCAACCAAAAATCCCTACGGGCTTGAAAAAAATACACGCCTTATGATGACCGACGATTTCGACAGCTGATATAGACAGCGTACGGAACTGAGTAATAGCATTTCTAAGCTGATTGAAAAAAAATCACAATTACTATCTCGTTTTCATTTGGTATTGCATTAGAAGAATCTATTCCTTTTTAATTTAACATCCCAACATACCATCTGTTTATAGACTTTAAGGCCGCCTATGATAGCATAGCCAGGGCAGAACTTTACAAAGCCATGAGAGAATTTGGCATCCCAAATAAATTGACACGACTATGTAGGTTGACCATGACTAACGTAACAAGCCAAGTAAAAATAGCCGGATTGCTATCCAAACCAATCAACATCTTTAATGGACTCCGACAAGGGGATGGTTTGGCCTGCCTCCTCTTCAACCTGGCGTTGGAGAAAGCAATCCGTGACTCTGGCACGGCAACAAGAGGGACCATCGTCAACAGGTCCAGCCAGATACTGGCTAACGCAGACGACATCGATGTCATCGGAAGAACCGAGCAAGCTGTACATGATTCCTTCATCCAGATCGAGCAGGCGGCACAAAATCTGGGGCTGCACATTAGTGAAGGTAAAACAAAACAAAGTACATGGTGGCGTCGAATGCGAGAGGAACAGTTGGTCAAACAATCAAGGTAGCGGAGCACGAATTTGAAGTGGTGCAATCCTTTAAATACCTTGGGTAAATAGTAGCAGCCGATAACAATATAGACGAAGAAATACGCGGGTGGCTTCTCAAATCCAATAGAGCCTACTATTGTCTGTCCAGAAATCTCACCATAACTTCAAAACTGCTGCTGTACAGGACCATGGTCCTGCCAGTACTCACATATGGATCCGAGACTTGGGTGCTTAGCAAAAGGCACTCCGACCTCTTAGCCGCGTTCGAGAGAAAAGTCTTAAGGAGAATTGTTGGCCCCATATGTGAGGAAGGACGATTCCGGAGACGGTACAATCATGAATTGTACGCAATCTACCTTGAAGCAGATATCGTGACAAAAATTAAGCCTATACTCGTATGAGCGAAGAGGAACCTACGCGGAAAGTTCTTTGTGGTACCTTCTATGGTAGACGACAGCGTGGTAGACCATGCTTGCGCTGGAGAGATGGCGTAGACCAGGACGCCCGGAGCCTTGGGGTGCGCAACTGGATAGCGGCGGCTCGAGACCGGGATGGGTGGAGAGACTTGTTGAAGGAGGCCAGGACCGGACCCCGGTTGTCGAGCCGACGATGATGATGACTCCTTTTTAATGGCAATGGAAAATGAAAACAAGTACCTATACCTAAGTAAGTGATTAGAGTAACCTTTTAAGCAGTTTCTCAGAACCGGCGATACAAGTTCTGTAATGAGACTCCGCAAAACACTTTATATTCACTTTTCTTTTGTAATTTCAAAGTTGTTAATCGTGCCAAATTTAATAACAAATTCGAAGTCAAAATAAATTTCTTATCTGTCACAAACAATTATCCAGTGACAACCATAAAATAAATAAACTTTAATAATTGATATGATGGATAACGAAACAAAAAAAAAAACTTTATGTAGGTACCTTGCGAAAAACTTTTCAAGTATGGGTCTTATTACGACCTCAACACTTCCCAATTGATGAAAATTTATATTCACATAAAACCAACATTCGTTTTATGTTTTGAAATGTGTTCGGGTGCGTTCGAAGGCATCTTTTTGCATTTGGCTTACACGGGGCATAGTTAAAGTCCAGTGAATTCCATCGCATCCGGATGATAGGTAATTCCAGGAATAGATTTGTCATGCTCGAGGTGGGTGAAATGTTTGTAATAAGTGCCTGTTGGGTCGAGATGGCCATCTTATATATACTTCAGCCAATAGTTTAGAACATCGTACACTAACTGTAATTATATGCCTCAAATAGGTTTCGGTTAATATTAACCTGCGTTGAGATACTGAAAGTATTTTAAAAAGTTTCAATCTGTCATTTTACGCACTATGACTCGAATACAATTTATATTGAAGGTATTTGGTGAATTTGTGCTGAACTCTTTCAATCGCATTACAATGGGTTTTATAGATAGGAGACCATACAACAGCTCCGAACTCTAGGACAACTTCTGCACAACATATTGAAAAGTTGGATAAAAGATTCATTATTTTTGAAAAACTTGCCAGTTCTAAAGATAAAACCCATGACTTTTGACGATTTATTAATAATGTAGTCGTAATGAGGTTTGAATATGAACTTAGAGTTAAATATAATTCCCAGGTCTCTTTGCTCTGTTACTCTCTGTAATTTTTCTGCGCTTATCCTATATTCAAAGTCAATGGGGTAAAGTTTCCTGGAATAAGACAAAATTGAACATTTTTTTATGTTAAGATCTAAATTATTCTTGAGACACCATTCAAACAAAGTATTGAGGTCTCTTTGAAGAAAAACACAATCCCTAAAAACAGTATTGATAACTTTAACAATTTTAAAATCATCTGCGTAAGCTAAAGACATAGAGAAAATACTACTAGTTATATCGTTAATATAGATATTAAATAATAAAGGTCCAAGAATTGAACCTTGTGGGACACCTGATGAAGGATAGATAGGCCTGGAAGATACATTATTTAAAACAACATTGTGTTGCCTATCTGCCAGATAATTTTCAAACGACGTAACAAGGTTTTCGTGGAATCCAAATTTAAGCAATTTCAGAACTAAAATTTCATGACTTATCTATCGTGTCAAAAGCCTTTGAAAAATCCGTGTACATCACATCGACTTGTGTGCCTTTATCTAGTGCATCCGCAACGAAATGTGAAAAAGTGACTAGGTTTGACACCGTCGATCGACCTCGCACAAATCCGTGCTGACTATCACTTAGATGTGGAAGGATGTTAGATATTAAAGCGTTGTTTATGCATTTTTCAAAAATTAGAAAAATAGCGTTTAAAATTGACACTGGGCGGTAATTCTTAATATCAGAGGGACTCTCATCTTTTAATATTGGAGTTACAAATGAGTGTTTAAGACGTGATGGAAATTTTTTACTATTTAAAGACTTAAATTAAATAGCAGGCATAAAGGTTTTACAATTGATGCTTGACAGTTTTTATAAAATAAGTTGAGAATACCATCTGGATCCGCGTTTTTGGTTATTTCAAGACTTATTTAAAACACAAGTCACGTTATCTGTTGTCATGATTGGTATTAAGGAATATTTGTTAGCTGTCGATTTGAATTGTTATCAACATTTCTGATAAGTGAGGGATCTTTGCGATTATAATAAAGTTTAAAATACGAAGCAAAAGCTTCAGTTAGGTTTTCATTTGTCGAAAGAACTTCATCATTAAAGGGCATTGTATTAGAAAACTTATTAGTGGTACATTTAAATTTATTACATTGAGTATGGCGTCAACAAAACTACGGAATGCTAAGTTAGTATCTAATGCACTGAGATAAGACCAATTCACGCTAGCTAAGAATGAATTTATCCTTTGAAAATTAGCTCGATGGAAATTTCTATTTTGAATGACAGATACCTTCAAAAATCTTTCTACATATATGAAATTTACATGTTATTAAAAGCGGTAGGTGATATAAGTCGATTTTGGAAAGCACGTCATTACATAAGGATACCGTGATGTTAGGGGAGCGAACAGTCGAAAAAAAAAAAGAAGTCCAATAAATTTTCATCGCAATTCCTAATGGCGTTGAATTGCAATAGGTTGCAAAAAGATGTAGAAATCAAAAGAGATTCGGCTTTACGTGACGTACAATAACTTGGTAGTACGCTCTTCAAAATTGAATCAAAAGTTCATGTGATAGTCGGAAGATTAAAATCACCTAGGTACACTACTTCAGAATTAATTGGAAATGATTGAAAAACGGAGCAAAGATTATTACAAATTTGATCGTATACATCAGTGGTTGTTTGAGGCCTTACATATAATTACAGCAAATAAAAATTTTCTTCATATTATTCGGATTAGTTATGGAGATCTAGAGATCTTCAAAATTTGACTCTAGCTTGTGAAGCCTTATCGCTGGTATATGATTTTTTACGGTAATCAAACAACCACCTCCCCCACATGAGTCAAATATTTCATTATTTCTATCTTTCCGGAATACATTATAGTGTGAAGGAAAAATTTCGTTGGAGTGAATCATCATCATCATCGTCGGCTCGACAACCGGGGTCCGGTCCTGGCCTCCTTCAACAAGTCTCTCCACCCATCCCGGTCTCGAGCCGCCGCCATCCAGTTGCGCACCCCAAGGCTCCGGGCGTCCTGGTCTACGCCATCTCTCCAGCGCAAGCATGGTCTACCACGCTGTCGTCTACCATAGAATGTACCACAAAGAACTTTCCGAGCAGGTTCCTCTTCGCTCATGCGAGCTAGATGCCCTGCCCACCGGAGTCTACCGAGCTTAATTTTTGTCACGATATCTGCTTCAAGGTAGATTGCGTACAATTCATGATTGTACCGTCTCCGGAATCGTCCTTCCTCACATATGGGGCCAACAATTCTCCTTAAGACTTTTCTCTCGAACGCGGCTAAGAGGTCGGAGTGCCTTTTGCTAAGCACCCAAGTCTCGGATCCATATGTGAGTACTGGCAGGACCATGGTCCTGTACAGCAGCAGTTTTGAAGTTATGGTGAGATTTCTGGATTTGAAGAGCTTTGACAGACTATAGTAGGCTCTGTTGGATTTGAGAAGCCGCCCGCGTATTTCTTCTTCTATATTGTTATCGGCTGCTACTATTGACCCAAGGTATTTAAAGGATTGCACCACTTCAAATTCGTGCTCCGCTACCTTGATTGTTTGACCAACTGTTCCTCTCGCATTCGACGCCACCATGTACTTTGTTTTACCTTCACTAATGTGCAGCCCCAGATTTTGTGCCGCCTGCTCGATCTGGATGAAGGAATCATGTACAGCTTGCTCAGTTCTTCCGATGATGTCGATGTCGCCTGCGTAAGCCAGTATCTGGCTGGACCTGTTGACGATGGTCCCTCTTGTTGCCGTGCCAGAGTCACGGATTGCTTTCTCCAACGCCAGGTTGAAGAGGAGGCAGGCCAAACCATCCCCTTGTCGGAGTCCATTAAAGATGTTGATTGGTTTGGATAGCAATCCGGCTATTTTTACTTGGCTTGTTACGTTGGTCATGGTCAACCTACATAGTCGTGTCAATTTATTTGGGATGCCGAATTCTCTCATGGCTTTGTAAAGTTCTACCCTGGCTATGCTATCGTAGGCGGCCTTAAAGTCTATAAACAGGTGGTATGTTGGGATGTTAAATTCTAGACATTTTTCCATCGCCTGCCTAAGGGTAAAGATCTGATCAGTTGTTGATTTGCCTGGAATGAAACCACACTGATATTGTCCGATGATGGTTTTAGCGTATGGGGTTATCCGGTCTTGTAGGATAGAGGAGAGTATCTTATAGGCGGTACTCAACAACGTGATACCTCTATAATTGCTGCACGTTGTGACATCTCCCTTCTTATGTATGGGGCAAATGATACCTTTTCGCCAGTCTTCTGGAATTTCTTCATGCTCCCACACGTGCACTATAATCTCATGAATTGCTTGACGTAAAGCTGGCCCACCGTGTTGAAATAGTTCGGCTGGTATACCATCGGCTCCCGGGGCTTTGTTTTTCTTTAGCTGGCCTATAGCCTTCTCAACCTCTTCTATGCTTGGTGGCGGCAACATAGGGTACTCTTCTTGAAGTAGTGGAGCCTCCACTTCTGCAGTGAGCTGACCATTTAGCAATTCATTGAAGTACACTTCCCATCGCTCCAGTATGCTTTGAGGATCGGTGATCAGATTTCCCTCTCCGTCCTTGCAGTATGTGCAGCGTGGTGTGTACTGCGTCATGTTTCGGACGGATTGGTAGAACTTCCGCGCCTGGTGCGGACCTCGCTCTCGGCTTTTCTCTATTTCACAGATTATGTTCTTCTCCCAGGCTGATTTTTTCTGTCTGTGAAGCCGTTTTTCAATTCTTCTGAGCTCTTTATATTCGTCTTCGCGTGCCCGCGTTCTATGAGATTGTTGCATTGCTCGGTACGCAACATTCTTACGTTCAGTCGCTAGCTTGCATTCATCATCAAACCAGTCGTTCCGATTTCTACGACTGCTGCCTAAGATGGAGTTGGCAGTACTAATGACAGTATTCTTAAGGCGTGTCCACTTCTCATCTACGCCCAGCATACTGGCTCCAGGACTTACTCTACCCAGTTCTAGGGCGAGTCCTAACGCATTACCAAAGGTGTTACTGGTGTTTTCATTGCGCAGAGCAGCCGTGTTGATTCGAACCTGATCGGCGGATGCAATACGTCTTCGCAAGGCAATCCGCCCTCGGAAAACCATACCAACAAGATAGTGATCCGAGTCGATATTGGCACCTCGGTACGTTCGTACCATCATCAAGTTCGAGTAGTGGCGACGGTCTATCAACACGTGGTCAATTTGGTTACGAGTGACTCCATCAGGTGATACCCAGGTGGCTTTGTAGATATCTTTACGCGGGAACCTGGTACTCGCAACGACCATGTTTTTCGATGCTGCCAATTCTAAGACTCGAAGTCCATTGTCATTAGTGTTCTCATGCAAACTATGGGTGCCTGCGTAATGCCTGAATACCGGCTCCCGACCTATTTTTGCATTCAAATCCCCAAGGATGATTTTTACGTCATACCTTGGACAGGCATTGAGGGCCCTCTCGACTTGTTCGTAGTAAGTCTCTTTTTCTTCGTCTGAGGACTCCTCCGTAGGTCCGTGAACGTTAATGAGGCTGATGTTCTTAAATTTGCCTCGCACGCGAAGGGTGCATAGCCTTTCGCTTATAGCGTTAAAGCCGATGATGGCAGACTTCATTTTTTCGCCGACTAGGAAGCCTACCCCGAGCACATGGTGTTTTGTATGACAGCTGTAGTATAAGTCATAATCTTTCTTCTGTAGAACACCATTCCCTGTCCATCTTATTTCTTGAAGTGCTGTTATGTCAGCTTTATATTTTGACAGGGCATCGGCTAGCTGCTGAGCAGCTCGAGCTCTATAGAGCGATCGTACGTTCCATAAGAAAATTCGTAAATCGTTATTCCGTTTTCTCTGCGTGGGTTGTCGTCGTGAGATCAGTCCGTTTCCGAGGCTTGTTGCTGGTCTCGTAATTCTTCTTGTTTTACGGAACAGGGAATTAACCTGTTGCCAACCTGTGGAACCAGCCTGATCATATTAGCCAAACCTTTTTAAAGGCTTGTTTCTAGCGGCCGCCGCGAAGAGGCTATGATCACACTTCCACCAGTCCGAATAGTTACGGCACGTGCATGTTTTCGTATGCTACATGTTATTCCCCCTATTCGGCTGATGGCTGACCGCCGTTGGAGTGAATACTATCGCTGAAATTGGTTTCAGTAAAACATATGACATCAAAATCATTACGTAATGCAGCTAGTTTGATATCATGTGTTTTGGTTACAGCTCTGTTAATATTTTGGTAGTAAATATATATTTATATTATTCATTATGTGTTTAGTTTCCTACTGTGATTTGTACTTGCCAGTTATAAATGTATTTATTCTATCAAACTAAAATCCCCCCAAGAGAACCGTTCGGCAATTCAAGAAAGCCAACTGGGACGGTCTCAACGATTTCTTCAAGAACTTTAACTGGTCACTATGCTTCTTCGGTAGTGAGACGTAGACTCCAGTGCAGATATGATTACAAACTTAATTCTTTTTGGAATGATAAAATTTATCCCGAATAGGGAAAAATCTATCAAACCAAAAGAAAACTCATGGTTTGATTCGAACTGTAAGGAGGTTATCCGGGTTAGAGAAGTAAGTTTCCGAAGTTATAAGGCCAACCCCACTGAGGAAAACCAGAATAAGTTCAAACAAGCTAGAAAGACCTGTAACGTCCATATTCGACGAACCAAATTTTTGCATGACCAAAAATTAAGGCAAAAAATACTACAATGTCCCAAAGGTAGTAAAAATTTTTGGTCATTTGCAAAAAAAATACGAAATACTACCTCGTCTTTGGTTCCAACGCTCGT
Source organism: Leucozona laternaria (assembly GCA_932273885.2). Lineage (NCBI taxonomy): Eukaryota > Metazoa > Arthropoda > Insecta > Diptera > Syrphidae > Leucozona > Leucozona laternaria. The sequence continues at coordinate 256,786,911 of OW026366.1, read as the reverse complement.
TTTCAATGACACCCCTGCTGTTAGCTCGTTAGAGAAAGCCAATTTGCTTGCAGCACAGTTTGCTGTTAATTCGACGTTTCCAGTAAGTGTTATGACTCACCCTGTACTTGAGAGAGCTAATTATTTCATGGGACAAATCTTCTTTCGCACTCGTGCAGTTGTAAGAGTTCTTAAAGACCTCGATGTACATAAATCCGCTGGCCCGGATAGTATCCCTCCTACTGTTCTGAAGAGGTGTTCTTCAACGCTGGCAAAACCACTGCGTAAGCTTTTCCATCTGTCCTACTCCACTGGTCTCGTTCCGAGTGGATGGAAAACAGCATTTGTCCAGCCTGTCCCTAAAAAAGGCGAATCTTCTTCACCCTCTAACTATCGTCCATTTGCACTTACGTCCCTTCTTTCCAAGGTCATGGAAACGCTGATTTATCATCAGCTTAAGAAATATCTTGAAGAACGAAAGCTTCTTAATGACCGTCAGTATGGCTTTCGTAGCAATAGGTCCACCGGTGATCTGATGGTATATCTCACCGAACAGTGGAACAAATCTTTACATCGTTGTGGCGAAAGTAAGATTATTGCACTTGATATTTCAAAAGCGTTTGATAGAGTTTGGCATCAAGCTCTCTTATTGAAAATGCGTGCATTTGGTATCGATGAATCTCTTCTTCGTTGAATTAGAAATTACCTTTTGGACCGCTCAATACAAGTCGTATTGGATGGTTTTAAGTCTGATATTCATAACATAAATGCTGGTGTGCCCCAGGGCTCCGTTTTGTCTCCGACTCTCTTTCTCATTTTCATCAATGATCTTTTGTCTGAAACTTCTAATCCATTAAATTGTTTTGCTGACGACAGTACCCTCAGCTTTTCATATTCGTTTCTAGATTCACATCCTTGTCCTTTGGATGTGGAACTAGAGCGGCAGCGTATGTAAAGCTCATTAAATTCTGATCTTGATAGCATTGTCCAATGGGGAATCAAAAACCGCGTAGAATTTAATGCTTCAAAAACTCAATGATGTCTCCTGTCGTTGAAGCGAAACACACCCTCCATGCCGCTATCCATGAGCGGTACTTATATTGAAGAAACTAAACAGCTTTCAGTTCTGGGAATGTACATCACCGACCACCTTTTGTGGAATGACCACATATTTAACGTTGCCAAAAACGCTGCTAAATGTTTAGGTTTTCTTCGGCGATGCAAGAAATTTTTCTCTCCTTCTGATCTGGCTATATTCTACAAAGCCTTTATCCGTCCTAAGTTTGAGTATAACTCCCACATCTGGGCAGGTGCTCCTATAACTTACTTGAATCTCTTGGACAGAATTCAAAATAGAGCTTTTAAAATGAAAGGTGATAGAAATAATTATAACAGATACAATTACTACTCTGGAACACCGCAGCAGTGTTTCATGTCTTTCTTTATTCTATCGCTATTTTTACAAACAGTGTTCTAGCGAAATAGCCAGTTGCATTCCTCCCCTTAAACAATTCCACCGTAATACTCGCGCTTCTAGGAATGCACATCAGCTTACCCTTGAGCCCAATTTCGGACGTACAGTCAAGTACAGAGATTCTTTCTTTAGCCACACAACTCGAATGTGGAATGCTTTGCCTAGCTCTATTTTTCCCTCCCATTGTAATATCCAGAAATTCAATTTGCTTAAATATTTTTTTAAGTTTTTTTTTTATTTTTCTTTGTAAATATTTAACGAGCAATAAATAAATTACTTATTTTCACGTTTTTTTCGTATAAATTTTGTTATTTATGCGTTCATTTTATAGTTTAATACAATTTGTATCGAGAGCTCTATAAAAAACCTGTTATCAGTTTGACATATGAATAAGATTCCAACACCAATCGTGGTTAATGACTAGACTATCAAGCAATAAACTGTCAATTTCCATTGAAGGATGGCTACGATGTCAATGGATTAAAAAACCTCTAAAAATCCAAAAATTTTAGATTTAATTTTTTGCTTTGCCTAGCTCTATTTTTCCCTCCCATTGTAATATCCAGAAATTCAATTTGCTTAAATATTTTTTTAAGTTTTTTTTTTATTTTTCTTTGTAAATATTTAACGAGCAATAAATAAATTACTTATTTTCACGTTTTTTTCGTATAAATTTTGTTATTTATGCGTTCATTTTATAGTTTAATACAATTTGTATCGAGAGCTCTATAAAAAACCTGTTATCAGTTTGACATATGAATAAGATTCCAACACCAATCGTGGTTAATGACTAGACTATCAAGCAATAAACTGTCAATTTCCATTGAAGGATGGCTACGATGTCAATGGATTAAAAAACCTCTAAAAATCCAAAAATTTTAGATTTAATTTTTTGAAAAGGTCAATTTTAGAGCTTTCTGGCGACTTTTGTAACGAAATATTCGTCAAAATTTAGAAGAGTCTAAAGTAATGATCTTCAAAAAAGGCGGAGGCAGGCATCGTGTAAAGGAAAAATGGAAATTTGATGGGCAGCTGATTGAGGTGGTTAAGGAGTTCAAATACCTAGGCGTTCTCATTACAAAGAACTTAAGAATGGAGAAACACCTGGGTGAAAAGCTCAACAAGGCAAAAATGGCGATTAATTGGACTTGGGGGAGATGTTTCAACAACAAATTCATAGCTCACAGTAGCAAATATAAAATTTTTGAATCGGTAGCTGAGTCCATTATGTTCTACACTGCACAAACTTTGGTAAGTAAGAGCGATATGGTTGAAAGGCTACTTCTATTTTATATAAAAAGATCATTCCATTTACCTGCGAACGCACTAAACTATTTAATAATGCTAGAAACAGTACTTTCTCCACTTTTTTTTATTAAAACGTTGAAACTGCAGGCGGATTACATCACTAAGATTTTGAATCTAGAAGACAATCGTTTGCCAAAAAAGTCAGCCCTTAAAGCTATCAATACAAAAAGTTGATGGATTAGCGAATGGCTTGATTTGGCATTAGATTGTGGGTGGGATGAATCTCAACTGTAACATCAAAAATAGCAGGAAATTAAAATCAGATGTGTACCAACTAATTGCTAAGGTTGATGAAAAAAGCTAGAATGAGGTATTTGGAAGAGGCTTCAAGCTCCTTGTATCGAACAATATACTGCCAGATAAACCATAATTTGGAACAGGAAAACTACTTCCTTGATGATGAAATATCCATGATGGTTCGATTGCGGGGTGAGATTCTCAACCTAAATTATGTACCGCATGGAGGAGATCTTCCGGTGATCTGTAGTAAAGGGTTTTCCAATAAGAGGTGTTATTTTGAATAGCCCGCTATTTCGGTAGCTGTCACTTTTGAAGCTGTCATTTTTTGACATTTGACAAGTAGAAACTACGCCATTAATAATAATGGAACGATACACGCTTCAACAACGCATTGAAATTATTAAAATTCACTATAAAAATGGTGAAAATTTGGCAGAGACGGTTCGTAAAACTAAAACATTTTTGGGTCGTCGTGAAGCACCTTGTCGGACCGCAATACAGAAATTGGTGGACAAATTCGAGCTGTTGGGACAAGTTAGTGATGTGAAGAATAAAACCCGTGCACGTCGCTCAAGAACCACTGAGAATATTGCTGTTGTAGCCCAAAGTGTTGAAGAAAACACAGGTTTCTCCATTCCTCGTCGTTCTTTGGAATTAGGCATTCCACAAACGTCATTACACCGTATTGTGCATAAAGACTTGGGTCTTAAGGCTTATAAAGTTCAGTTAACACAAGAACTCAAGCCGGCTGATCATCAACAACGTCGTGAATGCATGAAAATGATCCGGAATTTCATCGAAAAATCATCTTGACTGATGAGGCCCATTTCCACCTTGGAGGCTACGTCAACAAGCAAAACTGTCGCATCTGGGGCTCGGAAAACCCAAGAGTTATTGTTGAAAAGCCTCTCCATCCTCAACGCGTGACTGTTTGGTGCGGTTTATGGTCCGGCGGGGTCATTGGACCTTACTTTTTCGAAAATGAGGCTGGAGCAACAGTTACGGTCAATGGATTGCGCTATCGAGAGATGATTAATGATTTTTTATGGCCGGAATTGGATGGTATTGATCTGGACAGCGTTTACTTTCAACAAGACGGCGCTACGTGCCACACAAGCAATGAAACCATCGATCTTTTACGGGAAAAGTTTCCGGACCGGGTTATCTCTCGAAGAGGTGATCACAATTGGCCACCGAGATCTTGTGATTTAACACCTTGCGACTTCTTCCTTTGGGGCCACGTGAAAGATAAGGTCTACGCCAACAGCCCAGCGTCGATTCAAGACCTCAAAGATGGAATTCGTGAGGCTATCGAGGACATAGGGCAGCCACTTTGCGATTTGGTTATGGAAAATTTCATGAAAAGGATATTTAAATTTAGGTGGGGGCAAAACCCCCATTTATTCGGCTTAATGCAAGCTTAATCTAACTTAAAACTAAGAACTTAATCTAACTTAAAAATTACGAAGCTTAAAGCTAAGATAGGGATGTATTGGGGGAAGGATTGAGTAAACGGAGTTTAAGACTGGAGTTGCTTAGGTTAAAGTCGAAAAAGATATGGTCCTGTAAGCGTAGTCGTGGCGGCCATTTGGCTGATGTTGTGTTCCATTATTAACGGCATACCTTCTTCTTTATAATGAAATAAACATCCGATCATTTATCTCAAAAAATGCCATTTTTCTTTGAATTACAAAATAACACCTCTTATTGGAAAACCGTGTATATGCAAAATAAGGGGGAGAGGGAAGAAGTGGTGCATTTTCTAGGAAAGTGCCCAACTTTAAGGGAAACGAGAAGATGTGTTTTTGGGAAAGATTTTCTAGCTGTTCATTAAGTAATACTCCACCTGAATGTGATGCATGTGTTGAAACTGTTCCAGTTCTGCAGAGTTGCCTTAAGATATTGCAACAGAAGAATTCATGGTTTTTGTTACAGTCTTTCATTTCATAAAAAAAAAAAACAATTTTATAAATAACCTTATTTATTTCTAATTTCATCTTCGTTCTTTGTTTTTAAATAAATTGAAATTTTCTTGAGGTTAAATGATTGTGAAAAAATGAGTTATTTTTTAAAAAAATGTGTCCCCGAGTCCATTCATGAAAAAATAGTAGTAACTTTGCTGATTACTGACCTCAACTATATTCATTGTCCGATTTGTTGTTGTTGCGTGTAAAAATTTGTTGATCTAGCTATTTACTTTTACAAAAAACACGTCTCACTCTTGACTAATTCTATCAATCATTTCACTAATCACAGTATTTTCTATTAGGTAAGTGCAGTTTTTCGCTAAATCGAAAAACTTTATTTGCTTTATTTATACCCTTGTCTTTTGAAGGAGTTTAGCTGTGGGGTATTTGGTTTTATTAAAATTTCTTCGAACAATAAATTGTTGAAAAGTTATCATTGAGATTTAATAAATTTCCTAAACTCTCTAATTCCAAGGAAAGATGGAGTATTTTTGTCGTCTCGTATCCATGAGAATAGACATTTTGACGAAAATCAGCCAAATAATGGAAGGGACTATTTTAAGTGAGAATTCTGCCAATATAATACATAATTAATAGCATTTGTTTAAGAAATTGTATTCACAAACAGATATTTTACGATGCACAATAATGCCAAATGGCAGAAAAGTGTTTGTCTTCGAATCTCTTTGTATGTAATGTAACGTATGGGTTTATAGTGCCAAAGAAAATCGATATAAGGGCAATAATAACAGCTGACAAAAAGTTCAGTGGTGATATCTGTTTCTGATGGTTTACCTTTGGCAACCATTTGCCATAGGCTGAGAAATAAAATAAAAATTTTATAAGTTAACAGGAATAACAATTTTATGGAAGGCTTTTGCCGAATATCCTTAAGCACTAAAGCATATAAAAGGGGTGTATAGTATATATTAAACACGGATAATAAAAAGCTACTTGGTCCCTCTAATACAAGACAATAAGATCAAAGGAAGTCTACAATGAGTGTATTCACTTTTCATGTTGTTTTATTGTCCATCCGACATCCGATAGACAAAATAGTTCAAAACAGTAACAAATCAAGTTTGAAACGAACCTTTAACAGAAATATGTAAATAAAAGGTACTCATATGAGTTCACGCCAATTTCTGCAACTTTGGTGTTTAAAAGGTTTTTAGGTCTTACAGCAAAGTATCATTTAGTAAAATGCCTTTAGCTTAATATTAACTTCCAAAATCCATTACTCAGCATTGACCTTTGACCTACTGAGTTGCATTCTGGACGTTCGTTCCACCGAATGGTTGCGTCACATTAAGTGTAACGGGAAACTGCTTTCAATGATGATTCAGTATTTCATAACCTGAAGCATTGCAACAGCAGCTACGACTCAGTGGGTCATGCCTTTGCTTGGTATTATATATTTGAGGCACAACATAGACGAATAAATACAAATAAAGAGTCCATTGGAAAAACACCAGAAGTCAACTCAGACTCAGACTGACGACATATAAGCTTATTTTATAATAAAAATGAAAATGTATTGGAAAAAAAATATGCGTGCCACGTGTAAAAATTTGCTCTTATGGTTCAAGGCTATAATGGGGCAAAGTTTCAAACAAGTCCTCAATTGAGAGCAGCTGATCTTCATAGACACTTTAAATCATTATTAAATCCTGATTCTGCAAGCATTTCTCCGCAGTACGCAAGACCTGCATTTACAAACCAGTCATTAGGTGCATCTGCATCCCAAAACTGAAGTCGAGTATGCAATTCTCATAACCAAAGATAACAAAGCTGCAGGGTCTGATGGAGTGCCAACGGAATTCTTTTAATATGCTACAAATGAATTTATTGAACGACTAACAAAAGAGTTTAACCGCATATTCGAAGCTACGGACACTCCAGAAAACTTTAGAAAGTCCGTGATATTTCCAATTCACAAGAAGGGTGCCTATGAGGATCCCAGCAACTATAGGGATATCTCATTCCTTAACTCCTCTGCTACAATCTATACCAGTATGCTGCAAAAAAGATTTATTACGTGGCTTGAGAATAATAACATCATAGAGGAATATCAAGCTGGATTTAGATCAAACCGCGGAACAATGGATCACATTTTTGTTGTTTTGTAAAAAGTTTTACGCCTTATTAGTTGATTTTAAGGCTGCCTTCGATACAGTAAACCGATATGCACTCTTTTACAAATTCTTCTGCTTAGGTGTAACCCAAAAGTTTGGAAGAGCACTGAAAAACTTGTATGAAAGCACTACATCTGCAGTATGGGATGGGGAAAGCATTTATGACTGGTTTCCAACATTATTAGGTATGAAACAGGGTTGTTACACAAGCCCAATAAACTTTATATTATATGTCAATGACTTGACAGATGTATTACCAGGTGGTATTGAGTTTGTGGGAGACAAAATAAAAGCCTTGCTTTTTGCTGACTACCTCGTTCTTTTTTGCAAATACACCGGAAGCTTTGCAGTTGATGATCAACCGGATACATGGGTACTACCAGCAATGGTGCTTGATAGTTAATATGGACAAAATGAAGGTTATGATCTTTAGGAATGGTAGTGGAAGATTTGCAAGAAATGAGCAGTGGACCTACAATGAACACCGAATTGAAGCTTTTAAGGAGTACAAATACTTGGGAGTGACCATTGCGAGCAATTTAAACATGAAAAAACACATGTCGGAGAAACTATCTACCGCTAAAAACGCTTTAAATTCAACATATAAAAATTGTCTTGGTAATAGAAACCTATCGCAATACACAAAATATCGAATCTTTGAAGCTACATAGGAATCAATCATGTTCTATGGGGCACAGGTTTGGGGATATGAGAAATACGATGATGTAGAACAAATACAAAGATACTTTCTTAAGAGGACAATACGGCTACCAACAAAAGCACCAAATTACATGTTATATGTTGAAACAGGACTACCGGAACTATTCACAAAAACATTAAAAATGCATTTTGACTACATAATAAAGGTTATGTCTCTCCCCTCCACTAGAATCACGAAACGCACAGTTATGTTCGCTCTGCAGAGACAATCAAATTGGTTCAAAGAATGGAACACTTTGGCGAGGTACTGCGGAAAGAATTAAGACCTCAGGGTTGAAAATGTTGAATCGTGGAAAACACAACTGTATACGAACTTGTGACATGCTTAGATGAAAGGTGGTTAAAGGATTGTCAGCTAAAAGCTAAAAATTCCATGCATCGGCAAAAATTACTTTCGCCACGAATTTAGTGTTGCGCAAATATCTGTTATATTTAAATTAAGAGGTGAACTCACGTATATTAACTTCCAACCACCAGAGAGGATATCTTCCATTTTTTGGGAGTGTGTCCAGTTCTTAAAGAAATAAGAAGATCAAACTTTGGCAAAAATATGCTGAGTGAAACCGAAATGATTGAAATACTAAGTGGCAAAAAATGGGAGCTTCTCTACAATTATACAATCAAAGCACAAAAATATAGATATACCAAATAGTCAACGAAGAATTTTTAAATAACTATTAACTATTAACGTAAGACTTGGCAGACGGCTATTAAGCCATGCTTTATTGATTAAGGAAATATCAATGCATGTGCATAGATTAAATAAAATGTTAATGGAAATAAAAATCTATCTATCTATCTATCTATCTATCTATCTATCTATCTATCTATCTATCTATCTATCTATCTATCTATCTATCTATCTATCTATCTATCTATCTATCTATCTATCTATCTATCTATCTATCTATCTATCTATCTATCTATCTATCTATCTATCTATCTATCTATCTATCTATCTATCTATCTATCTATCTATCTAACTATCTATCTATCTATCTATCTATCTATCTATCTATCTATCTATCTATCTATCTATCTATCTATCTATCTATCTATCTATCTATCTATCTATCTATCTATCTATCTATCTATCTATCTATCTATCTATCTATCTATCTATCTATCTATCTATCTATCTATCTATCTATCTATCTATCTATCTATCTATCTATCTATCTATCTATCTATCTATCTATCTATCTATCTATCTATCTATCTATCTATCTATCTATCTATCTATCTATCTATCTATCTATCTATCTATCTATCTATCTATCTATCTATCTATCTATCTATCTATCTATCTATCTATCTATCTATCTATCTATCTATCTATCTATCTATCTATATATCTATCTATCTATCTATCTATCTATCTATCTATCTATCTATATATCTATCTATCTATCTATCTATCTATCTATCTATCTATCTATCTATCTATCTATCTATCTATCTATCTATCTATCTATCTATCTATCTATCTATCTATCTATCTATCTATCTATCTATCTATCTATCTATCTATCTATCTATCTATCTATCAATCTATCTATCTTGAAAATATTGTTTTATTTAAAAAAAAATACTTTGTTCGTAATTAAGTTAAACTGAATGTAGAACCGGGGACAAAAGTAACATTTTTACTTTTGGGGTTCCTGCTTTTTCGTTTGTTGGAATAACATAAAACGAAATATGTTAACTAAAAGATGGGAAAAATATTAAAAACAAACTTGTGGAAATAATGAAATTATTCATATTTGTATTTGTCTAACTCCAATAATTATTTATTTAAACTTAGGAAGGAATTTAAAAATATAGTTCTTGAAGAACTTTGAAAAAAAAAATAAAACAAAAAATAACAAAAAGTTATTAATACTCATCCAGTGAACATAAAAATAAATTCTCTTTAATGCCCCATTTATAGCTTTCATTGAAACTCATCATTGAAAATTTTAATGACTAATTTTAAGGCGTTTAGAAAGTAAAATCAGTCATTATTTTGATGCAAAAATAAGGCTTATATCTTGAGATATCAGTTATCAGTTAAGTGCAAAAAAAAATTAATTCGAAACCAAACTTCGCCAAAAAACGACGTTTAATTTTCGAAATAATAAACGTAATTTTATGTGGACGGCTGGGCCAAAATGCAATTTTGTTGTGACTTACTTAAGTCACCACCTTCATATTGGCATCAAAATAACCACTGAATTTTCCATTTAAAGCTCTCAAAACCAAACATTAAAATTTTCAATGATAAGTTTCAATGAAAGCTATAACTGGCGCCTAATAGGATCATACTCAATTCGAGAGTAATATTCATTCGTAAATTACTTTATTATTTAGCGAAACAACATTCACCGATTGAAAAGAGGTTAGGTGGAAAATTTATCGTTAATTATTTGTGATAGTTTAATATTTGTTGTTTTCCATGTTTTTTTGCTGGCTTTCCAAATTTGGTGTCAACTCAGCGCAGTTCTCAAAGAACGGGTAAAAATTTTTTGTATTGAATGGTTTAGTTGTGAAAAATTCAATTTCGTCGTGTGATGTTGTTTTTTTTTTAACTGCTAATTTTCTGAATTCAGCACTTCCTCGAAAAGAGTTAAGTCCTTCTTATATTGAATGGTTTATTGCTTTATAATTTGCTGTTCATCAGTGGTGAATAAGTTGTGAAAATTTAAATTTTGTCGTGCGATATTTTGTATGTTTTGCAGCGCCGGCGGCGGTCCCGACTCTCTTGTTCTTCTTTTGAACTTCCTCAGCGGCCTGTTTATAAATAGAAGTGTCAATCGTTACCCGATAAGTTCTTCTTATTCGCGTATTTGAGCATTCTAAATACAAAAAACCTACTCCTCATATAAACATTTACTTCTTGTGGACGAAAGTAACATGTTATGTTCGTCCCCATAGTTTGGTGTTACTTTTGTCCACAAGTCTTTTTTTGCATGAAAAAAAAACAAATATTTTGCTCAAAATCTTATATCTTTTATAAAATGATGAGCAGGAATAAAGAAACAATCTAATTCAAAAATATTTCCGTAGAAACTTCCTTAAAATTTTGAGATTTAACCCATTTTTATTTTATAAACCTGTCATTCCATAACTATTATCAAGAATCTTAACAGCTTACAATATCAGTTTTTATGTCTTTTAAGCCTAGTTTACATTTCCTGTGAAATTTGATATTCTCCTTGTTCATAAGCTCATTTACTTTAAGCGCCTCTTAATATTTAATTAGTTAAGTTTGCTTGAATATTTAATTTTTCTTTCAATAAAGTTATTTAAATTCTTATCTATAGTCAGTTTTCTGTCGGTACTTTACTAAACGGTAGTAATGTAACGTAACGCAAGAACATTAACAAATTTGCTACAAATTAAATAAATTTCCAGCACTTTTTTTTTTAATTTTGGGTGGTTTTTGACAGCTTACAAAAAAAGCAAACAAAAATCGTGCTCACTTACTGATAAGTGAGAAAGATAAGCAACTGGATGCATATAGTCCAAATCAAAAGAAATGAAAACACACTTCATTTCGCTTTATTATGTTTTATTATTTTAGTAAAATCCTTCGTTTTTTTGTGAGCTACCAATTTATAAATAAACAAAATATTTAAGAGAAATCACAAATCTCTTTTAATTAAAACAATATACTGGAAACTCTGCCTTACGTACATTGTACATGTACTACATGACATATTAATAAAACAAACAAAAAAAAGAATTCTTTCATTGTCAAAAGGATTTTATGGCAGGTACCGTTATTTTTAGAGCTAAAAAAATCAATTTCAATTAAATGGACACCTCTTTTTTTTGTGTGGTTTTCAAAGAACGTTGAAAAACTAAGAGAAAAACATACTTGAGTTATTCCAACCCATTCTCTCAATAAAATTAGCCTCTGACTTGTGTTCCAAAAACACTGATAATATTTGAGTAATTTACAAAAAAAACTAAAAGTTGACCCTTTTACCTCACAGGTTCAACAGCCTTGTTCCAATTTAAGGATACTTTTTAGGAAATATTTAACACATGCATATAAATCTCTCTATCAAAATTCAACTCTGTCAGAATTTTTTCGAGGAGAATGTCTATATTTGTTGGGCTATTGTTTTCATTTTAAAGAACTATTTGAGGTTATTAACAGACATAAATTTACGATGGTAAAGAAGTCCAAAAGCGAGTACGAACATCTCCTGTTAGATTATTTTGGTTAAATATTTCATATCTGTAAAGTTAAAATTGATTGCAGGTAATAAAACTTAACATCAGGTTTTAGTCGTTGTTAAGGGATTTTGAAAAAAAAATTCTCGACCAATTTTGTAAACATTTTAAATAGTTCAAAAAAATATTGCATATCAAAAATTGTTCGTTTCATTTTTTATAAACATAAAAATATGTAAAGGGATTTTCAATTGGAGCGGGTAGATTTTGGCGAAATGTGGCGGCCATGTTGTATTGGTGACATCTGTCAAATCTGTTGTTTATTATTCAGTTACTAATTCCAAATCATCATTCATCATGGCAAGTTAAACGATTCAACACCACGTCCACATGATTAAACTTTAATATCAAAAGCAAAACCTTTTGGGACAACGACACGTAAATTGGCTACCAAGTTCATGCGATTTGACCGCTTCAGACATTTTCTTATGGGGTTTCCTGAAGTCTATAGCGAATAAACCACAATAGACCGATGCTCTTAATTCAAATTCAAATTCAGCCGGACCTATGCGGAAGAGTCATTGAACAATGGACCACTTATATCCGTGCCACCGTAAGAAGCCGAGGTGGGCATTTGAACGATATGTCTCATTTTTAAAAATCTCATTTTTAATCTAGCATAATAACTATAAGTTAATAACTAGAACTATATGGCTGTAAGACCTAAGGTCTTTTATATGAACCCTGAATTGCACGGCACTAGTTAGAAGGAATAGAAGGATAGGAAAGAATTTTTGCTGGCACAGTTGGTATTGATCGTCTCATGGAATCTCATGGGTAGCGTCCAGTTGTACCTAGGGGAATATAGACAAGAATGCTGCCTGGAAGTGGGGATCGAACCCACACCTTTAAGTTAGCAGTCAAGCACTACATCCACTACGCCATTGCTCAGTCGTGCATTTACATCTACTTTGGTATACCAAGTTCTCCTCATAATCTAGTTTAGTTACTTTCAATACAAAAAAAAAAACAAAATCATTGATTGGACACGATTTTTGCCAATTTTTATATATTTCTTTTTATTGCTGATACAGCACCAATTGATATGAACAAAATAAAAAAAAAAAACAAAACATTCAACTTTCATTATAAAAAAAGAATATAACAAGCATTTTCTTTTGTATTGTGTCAGTGCCTAAAACCCTAAAGGCCTGCTCCAGCTTCTGCTCTGCTCCCTCATTTCCAAATCAAAAAAATAAATTTATAACAATAAATATGCCCAACGCATAATTCCTTAGGGTACTCATTGCAAAAGTTATCCTTACAAAAATGTGAAGTGGAAATAAATCAATCTTGTCTTCAACCAAACGCCTTTTGACATTTTCCCCATCTTATATTACTTTCACCACTTTGTAGTTGAATCAAACTTTTTATTCTCATTCGAGAAGAAGTAAGGGAATCTTATAACACAGCACACAGAAGTGAGAATGTATAACATGACACAAAGCCGTTCTATCATTCAGTCCAATTTGTGCAGTGAACAGAATTCATTACGATAGATGATTATAAAGCTGTGCAAAAAATTCTGAACTTTTCTACGCAAACAAAGAAAATTGTTCATTTTCATATTAAAAATAGACGAGTCTAGAGATATGCCAATTTATAACAGTTATAACAGTTTTTCGCCATTAAAAGTGGGTGTGCTTGGACGCGATTCGCACAAATTGAAAAAAAAACTCTGGGTGTCGGAAGTATGCCCACCGGCCGGCGGAGGGCCCTGGCCCTCTGGGGCCATCATAAACAGTAATTTTATAAACCAAAACTGTTATAATTGGCATGTCATCCATTAAAAATAGACATGCAGAACCTACCTCTGTTCAGCTTACACAAATCTCAAGTATTTTTTTAGTTGCTACAATAATAATTCCTTTGGCCTTATGCTTAGAACGTAGGAATACAAAGCTGTGCGCTGGAGGCGTGGCTTCGAATACAGCTAATTCCATCTAAAATATTGTTTTCAGTCGAACTGCCTCTTGCGTGGAAGTAACAAATCCTCCAAGAATACTTTGTGATGTGTAAACATCTATGCTGGCGGTAAAGTGAAAAAAAAGTGAACGTTCTTGTGCAACGTTACGTCGTGCAACGTTACGATCTGCATACTAGGATGGGTGCGTTCAGTTAAAAAATCTTAAGATACCCTTCAAGCAAAAAAAAGTCCGTTTTGGATCCGCGCACGTTGATGTTTACACATATTAACCGTGAGTCCCGGCACTCACACAATTTTTTGTCATGATAAAGTGCCTTTCATTTTAGGTGTCTTGAATCAGCAGAAAATTGTAGGTCCCCTTCCTGCCGATCAAACAACAAGCACACAGCTAAGTCACAATAAGGCTTTGGTTCTTCCGGAATTCTTCTATGCACGTATAATTTTTAAGTTTATAATTGATTAACTGACTTTAAAACCAGAAGAAATGTATTCGCTTAAATATATTTGCACAGCACTATATTAGGAATATAACACATACAAACATATATGGACACGGAGACTGAAACTGGCCACACAGATGTCCTGGACAATCTGATTGAGTAGGTTACATGAACCGGCAATTGCGATAATATACAACCATTTTCCTTTGATTGATTTTTGATATGTGCTATTAACCTTGGAGTGACCCATCCTATCACTTCTATTTATCCGTCATCTAACTTTATATCAAATGGGTAAGCTATGTTCACGTTCAGTCCAACAAGAGACTTAAAAAAAAAAACAATAAGGTATTCTACATACCTTCGAAGATAGATTGCCCTGCACGTTCGAGTTTGGTCAATTCCAAGTGTTAGATAAATGCGTACCCGATAACACTCAAATGGATTGTATGCATCTTCATATATCTACCTACATACATATTAACAATTTTGTTTTTATTTTTGTTAGACAGTTAAGATAGATGGCAAATACACGAATGTTGGTTAAACTGTATCCTTAAACCCTTTCCAGGTGTCATTTGATAAATGGTCGGAAAGCTTTAAAAAAAAAAATCAAAAGCTTATCCCGATTACCATAAAGGTTGAGTTTATAAAGGGTGTTTTTTTCTGGCATATGACCGCCACGGCTGGTTCGGACGTAGTCTAATCTGGAGGTCCACGTTTGTCCAGGAAAAAAAATCGTTTGTCCACCCTCAGGTAAAAAGTTATTAAGCTTTTTTGTTTTTTATAGGAAACCCCAAAAATCAAAACACTTGTTGAAGAACCGCAATTTGTAACTTAGGGGGATGGGACAAACTGCATTCGTTTGTCCACCCGCCAATTATGATTGTCCAACAAAAAAATTCGTTTGTCCACCCTCAGAAAAAAAAATATTCAACTTTTTAATTTTATAGCACCAAACAAAAAAATTTCAAAATTTACTTAGCAAAATCAAATTAATTGCATTCGTTTGTCCACCGTTTGTCCAGGCTAGTCCAGCAAGAAAAAAAAATTTCCGACCCTTGGTTCAAAAATTATTCAACATTTATTTGTTATAGCAACTTTCGCAAAACAAAACAAATGTCCAAAAACCGCAATTTATAACTTTTATAAACGAATTTTTTTGTTAGACAATCATAATTGGCGGGTGGACAAACGAATGCATTTTGTCCCATCCCCCTAAGTTATAAATTGCGGTTTTTGGACAAGTGTTTTGATTTTTGGGGTTTCCTATAAAAACAAAAAAGCTTAATAACTTTTTACCTGAGGGTGGACAAACGATTTTTTTCCTGGACAAACGAACCCGATTACCCCCCCCCCCCCCCCAAATTTTGAGTTTGGGGTTTTGGCTTCACGCAGCTAAAATTAGGAGGAGTTTAAAAAAGGAGGAGTTTAAAAAAGGACGCAAACAAAAACAATTGAAAAATCGCATGAACTTGCTCTTGTTAATCAAAATGGGTGTTCTGTTCGGGCAACGTTCTCCGCGCTTCACCCTTTTACGGTCATCTTCACAGTGATGAGCCCCATTTCTGGACGAACGTCAGCAAACAAAACTGTCGAATTTGGGACGATCCCAATCCACATGAGATCCAAGAGCGTCCAATGCATCCCGAAAAAGTCACTGTTTGGTGTGGATTTTGGGCTGGCAGCGCAGCCATTGGTCCATATTTCTTTGACTACGACGTTGGCCAGGCCATATCCGCGGAGGATATTTGAACAATCTTATACTCAATACATAATGTCATCGATAGGCCTTTATAACGAACACAAAATGTTGATGATATCTCACACACACTTTGTTTTATTTAAATATAAAGATAGAAAGGGCTTAATGAAAGACCCATACTAAAATTGCGAGGTGGTAGTCTAGCCAAATCAAGGGAATTTAAAATCTCTGTGGGATATTGACTACGTCAGAAAACAACTCTACGGGAAGAAAATTCTGAAAGGTTGGATTGAAATCATCGACATCTTTGTTTTTGGCCTTCAATATTGCTCGTTCACTCAACCAATTATGGTTTCTGAACTGTTGTTCTATGTCCGTAAAAACATGCTCCTCTTTTGAGTCGACGAAGTGACAAAAATCCGTGAGTTGTGTAATTACTCCGGTGGAGGTGTCAACTGCTTCCTTACCATCTCCAATATCTAATAACTTCTGCGAAAACATAATCGTAGTCTTATCTTGTTGCAAAAACACTCGCATGTTAGATTGGAGTGTCTTTAAATGCCTTCAGAAATTAGATGATTTAAAGCCTATGTTTAGTTCGTTAGCAACAGTTTATCGGGGAATAATTGGAAGAGTCTGAAGAAAATCACCTGACAACAGAATCATGGCTCCACCAAAAATGTTTTGGTTGTCACGAAGATCTTTTTTTTTGTTAAATGTTGTATTTTTTTTGTTAAATCATAATGAAGTGTAAAGAGTAACTATTACCTAAGACATTTAATGCTTTCCATATATTAATTGCCAATTATTAGGATGGTTGTAGCCCAAGAAAATGGGCAGATGTAAGAACAAACTCATGTGTTCTTCCTTTAACACCTTGACCCAGTTCCTTAGCCATGCAATCATCTTCTCGTTGCTTAGGTTACTTGGATTTAAACCTCTTATGACACAGGCATATCGAATTGAATCCTGCGGCATGTTATGCACATCACCCTCACGAGTAATCGCCAGGTTCATGAAGTGAATGATAAAATCAAGTTCAGCCATTCGATGCCTAAAGAATCCACCAGGCAAGCCGTACATCAATGCAAGACGTTTGATATGTTTGGAGCTGAGGGAATTAAAGTTATACGGGGGCTTTGCAAAGACCTCTTTGGCTTCCAGCAGTTGTTCCACTGATGGATGTAAGCCACTTCCTACAAGCCCTAGAATATTCTGTATTTCTTCATATTGTTCATTCTTCTTGGCACCTTTCAAAAGTGCCTGCAAGCTTCGTAACACAAGTTATTGCCAAGTCTTTCGGAGAGAGCTTGCTGTTGGAATTCAGACTTCTGTTGTAGTGTCCAGAAGTGGGAGCTCAAGAATGTTCGCGGGTACATGTAGGCAAGAGGAAAAGCAACATATAGCCAACCACTGGCAGTGATGAAAGAATTATTGCCGGTGCCACTTTGATCATGTTTCTGGGCATCTGCATATACAGTTCAAGTTCTTTTCGATTGAGTGCCTTTGGTCCTTTGGGGGAGTCATTGGCAATGAGGGATATCTTAAGGTATCTTTTCATGTCAAAAAAGAATTCCTTCATACCATCAACAAATATGCGATTTTAACGTTCTGTTCATCAGTGCCTCCAGTGACCTCTTGTGGGCCATCGTACATTCATCCCAAACGATTAGTTTGCATATCTATAGAATATTCGCCATGCGCTGTTTTTGGCGATGATGCAAACTGGTGCTTCGTTGATCTGCATGTTTAGTGGTAATTTTAAGGGAGAATGTGCAGTTTTTCAACCTTCTAACAATGTTGCAGCTATTCCAGATGAAGCCAATGCTAGGGTTACTTCAATTTTCGATCTGATCTTTGCCAACAGCAATGAAATTAGGAACATTTTTCCAGTCCCCGCGGGAGCATCAACGAAGTTAATTCCACCAGATCCAGTGTTCACAGCTTCCACAATTATTTGTTGTTCATTCAATTGCGGAACATTCCAACGAACTATTGCGGCCAATGCTTCAGTATCGTATTGTTGTTCTCTTTGCAACTCGTGGTTAAATGCATCGCGCATAGGACGATTATTGGGTGCTGTCATGCCCAAACACGGATCTTCTCTCATGATCAATGTCTGATTGTGAATATCTGCAGTAATTTGTAGTGTATAGGATTCAAAGTTCGACAACACACACACTGCAACACATCTTCAGACATGTCATCCAAATATTTCATCCACAAATCTTCCAGATTCGAGGGGAAACATGTCGATATAATAATCGGAAACAATGTGCGAATTTGATGTGACGATGAAGATATGATATGAAATATCCATAAACTGACACTTTCACACTTTTTTTATTTCTGAAACAGAAATGTTTGGTATTCAAACAAAACAGACCAAAAAGATCGGAATTCAAACACACAACAACTATAAAACAAACAAATTTTTGAACGCACCTATAAATATTTGACAACCAAGTGACAATTTAAAAAAAAAAGACATAAAATGTTTCAAAGCTGGGAACATTTTGTATTGGAAAATTATTATTTATGTATTTTTCTCAACGTTAAAACCTTCCCTGAACTTCCACAAATATTTCAAGATCAAAATTAGCAAAATCGACAATAATCAGCCCTATCACGAATTCCATCGGAATCGGAAACTTGTTACGAATCCCGAAAAAGAGTATTACAGAATCCATGTTATGAGAACATCCCATGCAAATTGACATTACGAACGGATTCTGTGATAGTTTTCTTTCGGAATTCGGAAATATTCCGATTACGATGGAATTCGTGATAGGGCTCAATATCTTTCAAAAATTCGGGAAATTTTTTTATTTACCCTAAGAATGAAATGATCAAAAGTTTACATAAAAATATCCAAGGTGGAAGTTTGTTTTTTGAAGGGGTAGAGAAGGTGCTACATGTTTATCAAACTTAAACATTTATTTTGGTACAAATATTGGGACATGGCATATAATTTTAAGAAATTGTTAAATGCTGGGTCCAATAATACAAATTTCTCAATACGTTGAGCTTCCATAAAAATACTCAGGATTTAGGAAATTCTGCGGAACATCATCTGTTGTATAATATTTTTTTTCCGCCGTTCTTGTAAACCAGATTACCTTCCTTTTAGTATTGTATATTATTGTATATGAACCCAACAACCTAAACATTTACAACAAGAGCTTTCTACTTTCGTTATTTTCTTTTATTTATTTACGGGAACCCTTGGGTTCTATGCCCATTTGCGCGCCCTTTCGGCCTTTTTATTCTGCCTCCGCTCGTACTCTGCCCTCTTGACGCTCCGCGCCACCTTCAGGAATGCTTGTTTTTGGGCCGCAAGACTGAGCCCGGCCAACCGGTGTAGATTCCTAAGCTGCTGTCTCATCCGGATTTGGTGTCCGCTCCGGTGCCTGCCACCACCACAGGCTTTCCTAGGGACTGGTTCTTGCTACCTGGTTTGTGGTCCCGAGGATTGAGGCTGGAATGGCCTTGGCCCGGGCGTTGGATTCCGTCGTTGTTCCTCCATTAAACGTTGGGACACCTGTTCTCGTTATTCCTCTAATGTAATTTTCCGGGGGACGTTCTTTGAGGCGCTTGGCGAAAGCTGGTTAGAGAATGGAGAAGGGCTCATACGTGTGAGCCAAGGTTTAGTTATGGGGGTGTAATGTGATAATCCTATACCTATACGCGGTTGGAATTCCAGTTTTTGATATGTAAACATCTATGCTGGCGGTAGAGTGAAAAAATAACGTGAACGTTCGTGTGCAACGTTACGTCGTGTGCAACATTACGATCTGCATACTAGGATGGGTGCGTTCAGTGAAAAAATCTTAAGATCCCCTTCAAGCAAAAACAAGTCCGTTTTTGATCCGCGCACGTTGATGTTTACAAATATTAACCGTGAGTCCCGGCACTGACACAATTTTTTTTTTAACAGGCCCTGGCAGCCAAAACCTTTAGTTATGGCCGTGAGGACAACTTGGGGGTTCGAGGAACCCCTGGAGTTATGTTAGGGAGCTTCACAATGATACTCGACTTAAGCGAATGTATATATTTTGAAGAAAAAATAAGAATAATCGGGATGTTTTTGATTTTCTATTTTTTATTGTTGACTTCTTTACAGTTTGAAAGAAAAACTAAGAGTAACTTATTTTAGAAAACAAAATAATAAAAATGAACAAATGAAAACATTAACAAATAAGTTTACTTAACTGATATAAAAACAAAGTGCTTTTTAATAAGAATGTTCGTTTTTAATTGAATAAGTGTATCTTGTGTTTGGTAGTTTGTGGTAGGATTGCCATTATACAGTATGTATATGTAACTCCTCCCCCCTTAAGAATGGACATCACATTTAAATAAAAAGTGAATGTTCATGTTAATTTGGTTTATAAAACCAGTTTTATAAAATATTGGTGAGAACAAATTTATTATATTACCAAAACTATGGAACACTGTGGGGTATACGTGTTAATATAAATTTTTGTTTTGTAATCTCTTACATTTATGTTCTAAGAAAAATGATTATAACATACAAAATATTATATATATTACTAAATTATTTAGGTATTTCAATTTAATAAAATACAAACCATACAATAATTTTATACATTAAAATTTATGAATACATTTTTCAATTTTTTTTTTTTTTTTTTAAGTTACATTTAGGTACGTATATTTATTTAAAAAAATTATTAAATTTTAAATAGTATTTAAATGGTTAGATTGTAAAAAAAACGAAATTTTCCCTACAGTAGGTGGTAAGTACAATTTTTTTTTTTTTTGTTGACAATTACCTAGTCTTAAGTTGCGCAAAAAAAAAAATTAAAGATGATTTCAATGCGTCAAATTAAAAGTTTGTGTTTATGTTTGTTTATAATTTTTTATTGAAACGAGTCCTTTAATAACATCTGTTGACGTTTGAATAAGAATTATCAGGTTTTTCCTTCTTTGTTTGTCCGTTTCTTTTTTGAATAGTCCCTTCCTGTTAGAGTTCTATCAAATTGTATATTTTCTATTGGATTTTGGTATTTGTAATGTCTTTTTACAATTTGCCTATCACGTTTATTTCCACTTTTGTCTTTAAAAAACGTTGTGCCCTTTTCATGAACTTCTTTTATTATATATCGAGGAAGTTGTTTTATGTTATGAAATCCTAAGTTTTTAACTAGTTCGTTCTTCTTAAAGTCAGGAGGGTGAACTCTTACTTTGTTAATTTTATTTATTTTGTTTTCTTTGGTTTTTGAAACACGTTTAAGAAGTTCTTCCCATTCAGATTCTTTTAGATTGGAGTGTAAGAGATCAATAGGTTTGAATTTTGTTGTAGTGTGTATAGTATTGTTATATATTTCCACAGCTTTGAATGCCAATGTTTTGTTGTCGATATCTTTGTTGTCATTGTTTAGTTTTAAAAGTCTTAAATGTTCGTTTAGTGTTGAATGAAATCTTTCTATAACAGAATTTCCAGTGTGTGTGTTTGGGGATGTAAAATGGTATGCAATGTTTTCTTGTCCTAAAAAATTTTTAATAAAAGCTGTATTGAACTCGTTATCGGCTACAATTTTGTTTGGTTTTCCTAACGTTGCAAATCTGTGTTTTAAAATGTCTACTATTGTTATTGAGTTTCTATCTGTAATAGGGTGAATTGAGACATGTTTCGTTAATTTGTCGATACATGTTAAAAACATACAATTTTTATTTAAAAACCATATATCAATGTGGACAATATCATTTGGTTTTGAAGCATCTTCAGAAATTACAAGTTTTGGTTTTAAAGGGTTTCTGTCATATTTACACATATTGCAAAGAATACAGTTGTTGATGTATTTATAAATTTCAAGCCTAAGATTTGGATAGTAAAATTGATTTTTAAGTTCTAAGAAGCATTCTTCTATGCCTCGATGATTTTTTTCTAAGTGAGACTTTTCAATTAGACTTAACAATTTTTCTTTACAGGTTATATCTTCCAAAAGTTTTGTACACCTGAGTACTTTCATTCCAGGTGAATTTGAAAAATATTCAACAACTGTTTTTTGAAATTGTTTAAAAATGTCATCGTCCTCGCAATATATTCCTACAGTTCCTTTTATAGGAAAAAGTTCTTTTAGAATATTTAAAACATAGTTTTCATCGTAGGTTTTTAAATATATAATGAACCTTTTTTTCTTTTCAAATAAAATTTTTGTTCTGTATGCATTTGAATTTCCTTTTTCTAAGATTAATTGATATCTGTAGATGTTAGCTGGTGTTTCAGTGATAAATATGTGATCGCTGAGATTTTCGACACCACTATGAATAGTAGCTGCTGTAGAATTTATTTCTTCATTATCTACGTAGTTGTTTTCTAAACGACTAAAATAATCAGCGACATTATTTTCTTTTCCCTTAATATATTCCATAGAAAAATCGAATTCATTAAGTTTTATTTTCCAACGCTGCAACTTTATATTCGGTTCCTTCAATGAACTGAGCCAAACAAGCGGTCTATGGTCAGTTTGTACTTTAAACTTTCGACCAAACAAGTACGGCCTAAAGTACTTGGTGGCCCATACTATGGAAAGAAGTTCTTTTTCCACAGTACTGTAGTTGCATTCGTGACGATTTAAAGTCCGAGACGCATATGCTATTGGATGTTGGTTTTGGGAAAGAACTGCACCTAATGCTGCATTACTGGCATCGGTAGTCAACGTAAATTGTTTCTCAAAATCCGGATAAGCTAAAACGGGACAAGTACATATAAGTTCTTTAAGCTTTTGAAAAGCCTCAATATAATTATCATCTTTTATCTGAATCCTTGTGTTTTTCTTAAGGCACCTCGTCATTGGTAAAGTTACTTTAGAGTAGTCCTTAATAAATTTTCTATAGAATCCTGTCAATCCTAGAAATGATTTAATTTGCTTTATTGTCTGAGGTAATTTGATTTGTTTTACTGCTTCAATTTTGTTGGGATTTGGTAAAATACCGTCTTTAGAAATAATGTGTCCAAGATACTCAGTTTGATGGTTAAAAAAACTACATTTGTCAATTTGAACTTTAAGATTGTAATCAAGAAGTCTTTTCAGAATTTTGTTCAATGAATCTATATGCTCTTGAAGTGAAGTTGAGAAGATGAGTATGTCGTCTAAGTACACAACGCATATTTTATTAATAAATTCAGAAAGAACTTCATTCATCATCCTTTGAAAGGATGCAGGTGCATTTTTTAAGCCAAATGGCATTCGAGTAAACTCATAATGACCATTTGCAGTTGAAAATGCTGTTTTTTTCATATCATTTGCATTAATTGGGATTTGATGAAATCCTTTAGCGAGGTCGAGAGTCGAGAAATACTGTGCATTTCCAAGTTTCGAAAACATATCTTCCATATTTGGAATTGGAAATCTGTCGTCTGTCGTTGCGTCATTAAGTTTTCTGTAGTCAATTACAATGCGCCATTTTTGAATACCAGAATTATCAATTTTTTTTGGAACTATCCAAATTGGAGCATTGTACGCACTAGAGGAATTGACAATTATACCAGAGCTTAGCATTTCCGAAATTTGCTTGTTGACTTCGGCTTTGTGTGCTTCGGGATATCTATATGTTTTGCTAAATATAGGTATATCATGTTTTGTAGGTATTTGATAGGAATATTTAACGACTGCGGACAGATGATCACCTTCAATGTAAAAAACTTTTTTAAACTTTTGAATGGTACGGGTTAAATATTCAATTTCTTCTCTATTGAGATAATCAAGCTTTAATTTATCGATAATTTTATCTATATTTGGTTTTTTGAAATCAAAGTCGACTATTTGATCATTGAAAAAATTTATCTCCTCCTGTGTTAAATTAGGGTAGTTACCAAAAATTAATGACAAGCTGGCTTCTTTTGTAATAAGTTGCATTCTTTCAAAGTCAATTTTCGCCTGCAGTGGTCTTAAAACATTACACCCTATAATTCCATCGAAGTCACCAGTTAACTCTGCCTCAAGCATCTCAATTTTTGTCTTTGGCCTATTAAACTCTTTAAAGAGTGGAATTGTTACTTTAGAGTTCACACACATATTTGCCGTAATAGATTTAAGTATTAAAGGCTTTTCAAGATCCGTTTTGAAGGATTTGTGGTAGAGACCTTTTTGAATTAATGACGTGCTTGCCCCAGAATCAACTAATATCCTGATTGGAGTTGACATTGTATTTACAATTAAATAGGGAAGAAATTTGACGTGGCTGACTGAAAATTTTGGAACTGTTGACCTTCTGAAGAAACATTGTCTTGAGAGTTTTGAGTTTGATAATGTTCTACTTCCATATCTCGGTTTCTCATATTTGTGTTAGAAGAATCGGAAGTGCATGGTCTTTGTACTGTATTTCCAGAAGCATTTCCTTTAAAATTCCCAGAATTACTTTGACTGCCTCTAACATAGCCTGAATTGTTTGTTCTATCATTATAATATTGAGAATTTTGAACGTTTTGTGGGTAGTTTTGTGTAAAATTGTGTGGATTTAGCGGATAATTTTGTCTATTGGGTAAGTTGTAATAGTTTTTGTTTTCTTGTTGCTGTCTTAAATGTTGTTGATGTGAATTAGGATTTACAGACATTTTTTGAGTATTTATTTGTGGTCTAAAGTTTTGACGAGATACATTTTGATTAAAACAAAAATTTGGAAGAGAATTTGGAAAAGGACGATAAAAATTATCTGTGTCTATTAATATAGCTTTAGCTTCCATAAGGCTTGAAGGATTTCTAGCTTGCATAATTAGTTTGGGGTCATTTGGTAATTTGTTAGTAAAAAGCTTTAAAATCATGAATTCATTTTGCTTGCTATTGAACCATGCGGGATTATCTTCAGAAAGACTAGACTTCAAATTCAATTTTGTCAACAAATTCAGAGTTTTTTCAAATAATTCTTCTACAGAAGTTTTAAACTGCAGCATTTTAACTTGTTTAATGATCGATTCTATGCTCTCGTTAACCGAACAATTTGCTATTAAAACGGCTCTCACTTCTACCCATTCAGTTGGGTTATTATTATTTACTAATATAAAATTGGCCTCATCTTTAATTTTTTGCCTTATTTGCAACTGGACAAACATTTTTGAGGAAGGCTCGAAATTAGCACATAAACTATATATAAAATCTATTTGTTTAATAAATATATCTAATTCCTCCGGTTTTCCGGTAAAATTATTAATATTCCTAATTAAATCTAAAATTTTCCACTGCTCCATACCTGCTTCTTTTTGGATGGCTTCTTTTATTCTTGTTGTAGTTTTTGTTATTTCTTCAGTTGACTTGAATAGATTTTTTTTTTTATCTTCTTTTGCTTTTTATAGTCTTTTTTCAAATAAATTATTTATTCACTTAAATAGTTTTTTTCTTTGTCTTTATTTTCAGATCTAAGGTTTCGTTTGTTTTTTTTTTTTTTTTTTTTAAATTTTAAGTTCACTTTATTCACTTTTTTCTCCTCTTTGAGATGAATTGAATTAGTGCAAACACAAGAAATAATGAATTTTCATTGGTATTTTATTTTCAGTTCAGATATTTTGTTTTAAATTAAACAATTAATGGTATCTTTTCCTCAGGTTGATTTTTGTTTACCGACTGCGCCAGTTATGTTAGGGAGCTTCACAATGATACTCGACTTAAGCGAATGTATATATTTTGAAGAAAAAATAAGAATAATCGGGATGTTTTTGATTTTCTATTTTTTATTGTTGACTTCTTTACAGTTTGAAAGAAAAACTAAGAGTAACTTATTTTAGAAAACAAAATAATAAAAATGAACAAATGAAAACATTAACAAATAAGTTTACTTAACTGATATAAAAACAAAGTGCTTTTTAATAAGAATGTTCGTTTTTAATTGAATAAGTGTATCTTGTGTTTGGTAGTTTGTGGTAGGATTGCCATTATACAGTATGTATATGTAACTCTGGGTGTATATCTGAAAATTGTGAGGGAGATTAGTAACTATACTTTACGATGGTTTTATAATTTCGGCAAACTAACGGGTGATTTTTTAGCTGGTTTGGTTTTGGCAACACTGGTTTTGACAGCTGACGTGTGTTTAGTACCTTGTGTCACTGTCAAACAGCTTCAGTTTGGTTTGCAATTTAACCATGGATCGTCTTACAAATGAACAACGCTTGCAAATTATTGAATTTTACTATCAAAATTCGTGCTCGGTTCGAAATGTTCATCGCGCGCTGCTTGTGTTCAGCGATGAGGCTCATTTTTGGTTGAATGGGTACGTAAATAAGCAAAATTGCCGCATTTGGAGTGAAGATCAGCCAGAAGCATTGCAACAGCTACCAATGCATCCCGAAAAAGCCACTGTTTGGTGCGGTTTATGGGCCGGCGGCATTATTGGGCCTATTTCTTCAAAGATGATGCGAATCGCAGCGTTACTGTCAATGGTGAACGCTACCGAGCGATGATAACAAACTTTTTTTTGCCCGAAATGGAAGTTCTTGACTTGCATAATATGTGGTTTCAAAAAGACTGTGCCACATGCCACACAGCACGCGAAACAATGGCGCAATTGCGAGGCGAGTTTGGTGAACAGTTAATTTCACGTTTCGGGCCGGTCAATTGGCCGCCTAGATCGTCCGATTTGACACCATTAGATTATTTTTTGTGGGGGTATGTCAAGGCTAATGTCTATAGGGACAAGCTCGACGCACTGGAAGCCAACATCCATGCATTCATTCGTGAGATACCGGCCGATATGTGTGAAAGAGTATGCCAAAATTGGACTCAGCGGATGGGCTACCTGAGACGCAGCCGCGGTCAACATTTGCATGAAATTATCTTTAAACATTAAATTGCAAGATTCAAACTATCGATTCAAATAAATATTTCATTCATTTTTTCGAATTTTTTGTGTTTTTTTTTAAAAAAAAGTTCTTAAAAAATCACCCATTACAACGCTTCTGTATTTACAACAACACATCCATCAACCTCTTTATCAAAAACTATAGGCATAACCAAGTCACAGAAATAACACACCACTATTGAATATTGTCACTTTGTTGTTACTTTAACAAAGGTATCTGCCTACTTAAAAATAATAAATACCTTAAAAAAGACTACCTACACATATGTGTGCTCCTCTGTACGTCAACATCGTTAACTTGTATTGCTATTTATAAATAGAACCGTGAATTGAATGTATTTAGGGCCAGTTTCACATTCAAAACTTGCCGGAATAAGTGGCACTTAAGTATTCCAGATCAGAACATTAGGCTAAGTTTCACTTATTCAGGCTAAGTGCCACTTATTCAGGTAAGTGAACATTGTGATATTGCACCTATAATCTTTCACATTTCCCACTTAACTGACACTTTTCTGACTGTGAAACTGGCCCTTATTCTGTAAAAAAAAGTAGGTTGTGTTTTTATTTATTTTCTGAAAGTTCCTTTTCCGGATATATGGAAAGAATTCTCAAAAATAATAATTTTTCGTGAGGTTTGGGGAGCATGAAATAACACTATTTGTCCTTATATCACAAAAAAAACATTACCTAAAGTAAATTCGTCACGAATTCAAAATCCGTTGCTTTTTGGTTTCACTCTTTTGTCAAGGGTATACCACCTACCTACCTATTCAAAGAGGGAGAAAGTTATTTAAATGAAAATACATACGATGTTACAATGGCCTGAAGTCTAACCTCTATCACCTGTTGTTAACCCTATTCAAATGCTTAAGTGAAAAGAAGACATGCAAGAGAACGAAGAAGCGAATTGAAAAGTGGCAAAGAAATCATTATTATTTAGACTTTAATACGAATTTTCAAGGCTGTAAAAGGAAATTCTTTAAAGTTTATTTAAAACCTAATAGCCCAGTTTCGAAAGGGTAAGCAAATAATATAAACTTTGAAAAAATTTTACAAAATAAAATATAAATAAATATGTACAACTATACAAGCTGTTACCGGCCCACTTCGCTGGGCCTCATCAAACCCCACTAGTCCCTGCGTTATTTAAAATATACTTTTTATAACCTAGTCCGTCCAGGCGTTTGCGTTTGGTTGAAGGGAACACATCAAACAATCTATATTTTCACAATAATTATAATAATACGTTGGATACGGATTTATACATGCCGATTATGGAATTCGCAATATTTGACTCTCGGGGAGTTGACTGAATTTGCGGTGAATTCGAGTTCGCGTAAATTTCAAATATTGAATTTGGCGAATGAACTATATTATCGATTCCTGAACTTCCTTACCATTTTCTGAACTTTTCTATTGGCGCTGTCATTTGTTGACATTTAAACGTCATTAAGAAAACGTCATATACAAAAACTATCCATTTTATTTATGTGTAAATAAACAAGCATCAACAGCAGATTCGTGACAAAATTGTCGTGGATAAAAAAGGCAGAATTTGTATGGATTGCAAATGCTTTGCGATTTCATTAATACATATTTAGTTGCACGATATGTCGGTGGGGCAGGTCATGATACCGACATTCGTTGAATTCTTTATCGGCGTATTCATTAATAGTTAATTTCTGGAAAATGAGTTAAACCGCCACTCTAGCTCATTCGCCAAATTCTGTAATAGGGGTGGTTATTTCATTAGAGTCCTTCCCAGTTTTCATCTAACTTTGACTGGTTTTGTGGAAAAATACTAATGATACAAAAGTAGAACTAAAATTATCATATTAATAGAATACGCCACCGTTCAAAACTTAGTAGCAAAAGCCATGTTTTTATATACGGATCTGGATCAGGATCATTTTTAACACGTAATACAACAACAACTTGGAATCCTGAGCTCTATTTGGATCTGTTTTGAAGATCCGAAAATTAGTTCCCACTCTTGCGGGTAGATGGCTTCTCATGGTAAGGTAATGTGAAATGTTGTGTAAAGAAAAAAGATTATTACAAACCATAACTAATCCCTCAGATTTTGTGTCTTTCTCTTTATTACCAGAATGTAAGAGAGGTCTTCGCACAAAAACAGTGTCGGTTTATCTTATTTCCCAAAAACTTCCCTAAGTGAAACAAACCTCTCCAACTCCATCCTTGACGGAGAACTTTTTACTCCCGAATTTGTTGTTTTTCGATCCGACGGCCTGAGTAACGATCGCGATCAATCTGGACGCGGTGTTCTTTTGGCGATTCACAGTCTTTTTGACGCTAGCCTTGTCAAAAGTTCGTGTGCTTCTTCTTTTGAATTTGTGTGTTAAAATATCTTTAAAAAAAACGGAATTTTTGCTTTACCTGTTGCTATATTCGTCCTTCACAGCCCACAGAAACTTATCAACTTGCTGTTGATGAAATCGACTCCCTTTTTGAGGTCATAGACTCTCAGAAGATTTAATTATTGTCGGTGACTTCAACCTACCACATCTGCAATGGAACCAATCGGATGATTAAATGTGCTTTGTGCCTACAAATTCCTCCTCTGAAAAGGAACTTCTGCTGACTGACCGATTCTTTGACCTAGGTCTCTTTCAAGTTAGTGGTATTACTAATAACTTTGGTAAACAGTTAGACTTAATTTTTTCATCAGATGCCACCTGCTCCCTAGTATCCGAAAGTACTCATCTACTCTCTACCCTTGACCATTTCCATCCCCCTCTTTCCCTTACTTTCTCATTTGAGTGTGATAAATACTCCGTGCTATCTGAAAATTCTTATTTTTTCAACTTTCGCAACACTGATTTCCCTTATCTTAATAACCTTATCGACAATAATGATTTTAGTTCCTTCCTGAATAACAACATCTCAATTGATATCGCCTTGGAATTTTTCTACATGTCTATCTTTAACTGTCTCGTATACAGTCCGTCCCTTATGTTCCGCGTAAAAATGTCTTTTCCTCGCCTCCCTGGTATAATAAAGGTCTGCGAGCCCTTCGTAACGTAAGAAATAAAATGTGGAAAACATATTTGAAACCCAAATGTGCTCTAGACTTCTCAAACTATCAGCAAGCTCACCGCCGCTTCTCTTCTCCATGCGACTTCTTCTATCAAGAATATATTGACGGAATGCAAAATAGCCTACGATCAGATCCTAGACGCTTCTACCAATTAATTAATATTAAGCGTAAATCCGATGGCTTTCCCTCCACTCTTAAATTTTTGGAGACGACATCTACTATGACCCTAAAATAATCACAAACCTCTTTGCCTCATTCTTCAGTCAATCGTATAGTAATCATCTTCAAGAACCTGACCATGTTTTTTTTAGTTACTTAAAAAGAACCCCACACACCTCCCACGGCTCTATTGTAATAAATGCTGATAAGTTTACTTAAAGACGATTTCTCCACTGGTCCGGATGGCTTTCCTGCCATTTTACTAAAAAAAAATGTGCTAACTCCCTATGTAATCCTCTTACAGCATTGTTTCGTATTTCCCTCTCTCAGGCCATCTTCCCAAATTTATGGAAGGATTCCTTTATTTTTCCTATTCATAAAAAAGGAGCGAAGAACGATATGTTGCTAACTACCGGCCTATAGCCAAGCTTTCCTCAATTCCCAAGCTCTTCGAAAGCATTGTCTACGACTCTGTCTATTTTCACTGCAAACCTATATTTTCTCCACAACAACACGGCTTCCTAAAAGGCAGATCCACAACAACTAACCTCACAGAATTCGTTTCCAAGACTCTTTATGAATTAGAGAAAGGAAATGAAGTGGACGTTATCATCACAGATTTTAGTAAAGCTTTTGATAAAATCAGTCTTCAAATTATTTTTCTTAAACTTAAAGCCCTCGGTTTACCACCCTTCTTTATTTCATGGCTCAGATCATGTCTAGAGAACCGCCACTACACAGTTATTTTCAGGTCTTCAATCTCCGATCCAATTGCTGCAATTTCGGGCGTTCCTCAAGGGAGCCACCTTGGGCCATTGATTTGTGTCTTAACAATAAACGAAGTTATTAATGTCATCAACGATTCAACTGTCTCTATTTACGTTGATGATATGAAAATTATAAAGGTCATTTCTTCTCCATCCGACTCTATCCTTCTTCAAAACGACCTTAAATCAATCCAAACATGGTGTGACAAAAATTTCTTAGAACTCAATGTTGCTAAATTTCAATCCATTACTTTCGCACGTAAGCGATTACACCTTCCCTCTCGAACTTATTGTTTTCAAGATGCTTCTATTCATTTTGTCTACTCTATTCGTGGCCTAGGAGTTATTTGCGACAATCAGTTAAATTTCCGAGCCCATTTTGATCATAATATTAACAAGGCCAACTCCTCTCTAGGTTTCATAAAACGTTGGTCTAAAGAATTCTCGAATCCCTACGTCACTAAATCTTTATTCATTACCTTTGTTAGACCCCTCCTTGAATACGCTAGCCAAGTCTGGTCGCCCTATCAGAACTCTCATTCTCAAGGAATCGAAGCTGTTCAACGCAGATTTGTTCGATTTGCACCCCGTCGTCTCCCTTGGTCTGATAATCTCATCTTACCCCCTTATGAAGATCGCTTAAAATTGATTAATTTGCAAACCCTTCGAAAACGTCGTGAAGTCGCCGATATTCTCTCTCTGCACCAGCTTTTAGCAGAGACCATAGACTCACCTTTTCTTCTGGAAATGATTCCCATATATACAAACCCACGTCAAGTCAGATCTACTCCTCTCTTCCGCCTTCCCTATCACCGCACAAATTACGGCCTTTATGAACCTATCTCAAGAATGCTGCGATTTGGTTATAACCTTTGACTTCCATATTAGTTCTTCCTCACTTAGAAGCTCTCTCACTCTCTACAACTCATTCTAATTCCACCTTCACTTCCATATTCATTTTAAGATTTATTTTTAAGTTTTTTCTTAAGAAAACTGGTGGATGGGCCTTCGGGCTCAAACCAATAAATAAAAATTAAAAAATAAAAAAACCAAAAACAACGAAAAACCCATCATAGAATAAGTTTAGTTTTAAGAATAGTACCTAACTTTCCCTTGTATTAAGCTAAATAAATAAATAAATAAAGACAGTAAATATATGAAAAATAAAACAACGCCAACGTAAGGAAAATAAAGATAGGTATATAACGCAGCTGTCACTAAGATCCGTATCGTTTTATTTTCATGGGATGAGCTATATGGATCTTGAGCAATAAATTTCGGAGTAGATTTATAAAAAAAGTGGAGTAAATCGAAAACTTCCTTAGACATTGTATTTTTAACAAAAATATATATTTTTTAACCAAAAAAGAAATTAAACTTAAAACTATTTTTTTTAAGGGTTGGGTCGAGAAAAGAAAAAAGCGTATGGGAGGGGGTCTATTCCCCCCGTTTAGCAGGGAAGGGCAATTTTTCTTAAAAAATTGACTTAAAAGAGACAGAAAAAAAATTATTAAAAAACCAACGGTAATACTGACAATGCCATGCTGTACCTTTTTGAAAAGCCAGAAATCTCTTCTTTTATTTTCTTTTTAAATAAAGTTGTTTTAGTGAACAGTTTTTGAAAAATTAATTTTAAAATTCAAAATTTTGAAAAAAAAAAATTATAAATTCTAACATGACGGTGTATGCGCCAGGGAGAAAGTGCGATTGAGCAGGACCGTTCGTCGGTTTTCAACTGTATTAGCTCTCTCCAGCAAAAGTGCGCAGATTAGCTTGAAAGATGACATGACCGAAAGCTGCGGCCACTGATTGGCACTGTGGGAACTGGGAAAAAGAATATTTCGGTCGGCCAGAAGAAAAAACCTGGGAGGCGACTTTTAATTTGATTGTTGTACGTACCAGATAGTACAAGCAATAGGGAGTTAAAAAGTACCCATCTGTACATTTTTTGAAAGAAGTTGTCATTCAAAATAAATATGATAGGGAGATAGACAAGATAAACGGTAAAAACAGTTTTCAAGTACAAAAATTTGACAGTTTTTTTGACAATATTTGATATATTTGATAAATTTTTTTAGGAAAACGATTTAGAGAGTATTCTTCCCTACAAATTCATAAAAAAAATTTGTTAAAGGGTTAATATGCAGGAACCGAGAAAATCATATGAACGCCTTTTTCAAAATGGCGGCTCCGTCCACACGGCTTTCGGTCCCGCAAAATGAGATTTAGGTTAGTCTTGATATACACCATCATATTTGATTTGAATGACAACTTCTTTCAACAAATGTACAGATTTTTCCATATTGACTGTACTAGGAGTATTTTTGGACGTGCATAGATAGAAAAGAAAAGTAACCAAAGAACAAGAAGAAATTCAGAATTATAATTGAGGTAGGAAAAACGAGAGTTGAAAAGTAGGAAATTTGACAAGAAATAGTGAAAAACTGGTGAGGGGAAATTAGAATGTTATATATCGTAATGTTACGGATCTTCGGTTTATAATCAAAACTTTAGTTTAATTAATTCATTTATTAGAAATTAGAAAAAGAAGAGAAGAACAATTTAATTTAGTACCTAGAACTCGTGATGACTTCCAGACTTCTTTTTTGATAGCTTCATAAAGGCAGACGTCATATACCGTGGTCATGTTGCCATCTTGAATTCTAAGGTCCTGTTAAGGGTCGTAACAGTAATATTAAAAACATAAGTATTTATTTTATTTTGTAATTGAATGTTTCGTTATTTGCTTAGGTAATTAACGAGTTATTATATGTACTAAATTTCTTTCATTTGGCTTCTGCCAAAAGGGAAAAAGCGGAACCGATGACCCTTCTGTAATTTTTTTGTTCCTTTCGGACTACATTTAACGGTTTATCTTACCAAATATCAAAATCTTTGTAATAACAAATTTGGGGTCTTACTATCCTATGTGCCTCATTCATTTTTCTTTCACCCTTGTTTCCGCTTCAAAAGAAAATCGCGATGAAACAACAATGCTCAAATACTAATGATGAATCAATCAATTGAAATAAGGACAACGAACTTCGGATCTGTACGAGGAACGTTAAGTTCCTTAATATGCCACGTGCAGCCGAATAATCAAGGGAGGCCCTAGACTGCTGTAAAGCAGATACCAACGTCATCTGAATAAAGTTTCCCTCGAAGAAGAATTCGGCCTCCGGCAGAATAACTTCAACAAAAAATTGGTGCTCAAGTCGCTAACCATCGATATCGGAAACGAAGTTCGCTACCAAGACAAACTGGTGCGCGACATCGATGATGACATGGACAGAACGGGCGACTTTCTGGGAAAAACGATAACGCGAGTTATCACTCTCATCGAATCTATCGACTTTTAACTTTTGAATTGTCAAAGTTTTTTTTAATAATTGTCGCAAAAGTGTAATTCTTTTTGAAAAAAACATTACCGCATGGTCGATTTCTATGTTTTGTGCGAGTGTTATTAGTCATCAATTGCACAAATCTTATTGTGCAATTATTATAGACAATGCCGAGACCTAGAAGATCTAATCTTTCCCAACGAAGCCGTAATGCAATTAGGGTTCGGAACATTGCGAATCAATCCACTGAAGAAGAACGAGAAAACGCACGAAAAAACCACCGCGTTAGTATGGCCCGACTTCGTGCTTCTCAAACTAAAGTGCAAAGAGAGACAGCCCGTAAAACGGCTAGGTAAGTAACGAGAAATCGTGAAGCTTATCACACAAATCAACAACGAGATAATATTCGACCGTTCATATGACACGTTGCAATACCCGATGATGTTTTGGCAAGGAGACGATAGAGTGAAATGGGGTAAAAATAAAATGGTGGTTTTCGAATACAAAAATTGTTTCTGTGTTGGGAAAGCAATAAAGGTTATAATAAATTACTTTGCGGGACAGAATATATTGACGGGACACTTGCGGGACACATGTCGTTTTGCGGGACAGTCCCGCGCTTGGCGGGACGTTTGGCATCCTGCTCCGCCCCGAATAGCAGATAACTATTAAAATAAAAAAGATTCACTTTATAGGGTACTATGTAAAGACGTAATCGATTAAAAAAAACTCTACCTGGGTTTGAAAGGTTATTCTTAGAAAATGGCTTCAAGTATTATTTTTTAAATTGCAATTTGAAGGATGAAATGGGGTAAAAATAAAAAAAATTGTCCTATTAAATAAAGTCTTTTTGTGTTTGAAAGGTTATTATTTTGAGCTGATAGCCTTGGGAATTTTGTTATTTATAGGGTGAAAGGGGGTACAAACGAAAAATGGTATCCGATATCAAAAATTCTGTTTGTGTTGAAGATGTTATTTTTAAAAAATTGATATTTATAGAGTGAAATGGGATCAACACAAAAAAGTGGTTTTTGATTACAAAAATTCTTTCTTTGTTAGAAAATTAATAAAGGTTGTACTCAGATGATCATATTTTAAAGAATTTCGACATTCAAAAGGTGAAGTGGGTCAAAAATCAGTATGTATCTAGTATTCAATTACAAAAAGTAGCTTAAATATTTATCTATATTTTCATTTGTAATTTTTATGCCAAGCTTAGGTTTGTCTACCCGTGCAAAGCCGGGTTGGATCAGCTAGTATGAAATAAAAGCTAAGTTTCGCGGAAAAAGAAATAAATCTTATCTATCTATCGCTGCCAGCTTGGCTTCTGGATTGTGTGACTACGACTGACATTTTAGCTTTTTTTTCAATTTCCTTTTCAATAACATACATTTTGTATTCTGCATTTAATTTTGTTTTAATAAATTTATATAAAAGATTTACCGAAACCAAAACAAAAAGCTATGGTTTGTTCCCTTAAAATTTTCCCCTCCGCAGTGACATCCATGAGTCGTTTTTAAAACTAATTGCTTATATGTATTGGTGTTCTACTTTTGTACAAAAGTAAAAGTTAAGAGCGCTTTAACTTTTACATTTGTAAAATTTGAGAAAGAAAATAGAATTGAGTAGTGCGTTGAAAAAAGACAAACAATTTTGTTCACTTTTGTACAAAAGTGAGTTGAATGTAGTTAAGCCTTTACGCAACGGTGACTGTTACCGAGAACAAAATCAGCGTCTATTTGGGTGTGGATTTGTTAAGGCAAGAAGTTTTGAGTTTAAAATATTTAAACGAAATCTTCACAACATTTGGCATCAAGGCTAAATTCGCTTACATAAGCTTGATATGCTCCGCAGAAAAGAAAGTTGCTTTTACGTGCAGAAAAAGAGATATGTATATAGGAACACAGGCTTCTCAGAAGAAAAAAGAAGTAATTCAGGGATTTTACGAGATTTCTCAAAAACTCAACATCAACAACATCTTTGATGATGTTCCAGTTGATTGCAGTAAGACTGCTTCTTATTTTTACCTTAATAACGTCTAAGCTTTGAATGACTCAGTCATGCATTTCACTTAATTTCATTTGAATTCGAAGCACAAAGAGTATGTCAAACGCAAAACAAGTTATTGTGTGACAGAACTAAATGGCCGGTGACGGTTATAGCCCAAAATTATGACTTTATTTAACTTTAATTAGTGTAATTGTCAAAGGTTAGTTATATGGATGTGTGTGCGTGATATTTTAGATTGATTCCTACCAAACCCCACCCCACTGCATTATACGTACATGATATAAAAATTTAATCTCGAGGTTATTTTTTATTATGGTAATATCCTTTTTATGATGCAAATATAGTCTATAGTATAGCATCAAACTGGCTTAAGAAATTAATCCATTACAACGTCAATACCATTAATGCAAGAAATGCCATCAGCATACAAGATATTATAGAAAGGTTGACGGTTAAGTTCTCCTTTGATGGCATTTATGATACCAAAGGACTCGCTAAACCATTTCCGTCCTGCTCAATGAGTACACCGCATATCCGCCAGAGGATAATAGAAATGTCATATGCAGCTGAAATGGGTTTGTAGATGAGAACATCTCGTTTATTATACGTATTCGATAAAAGCAGACATGGACATTTGGCGCTGCAATATGGGGTGCTTTAATGGAGTGCTGATAAAAATTTAGTGTAAGCAACCAAAACTTTTGTTCTCAGATTTAGAATGAAAACGAACAACAAAAAAAAAAATACTTTCAAGTTATAGCCAAATATTGGTTTCGTGTAAGACAAAAATTAAGGATTTAATCAAATCTAATGCTGGATTTACACTACTGACGAATTGGCAGTATTCTGTCTGTCAAACTGTCAAAAAATTGGTAGAAGAATGAAATAAATTCATTCTTTTGGCAGTTTATTGACAAAAAACTGCCAATTTGTCAGTCGTGTAAATCCAACATCTTATTACTTTAAACGATCTAATCTTTTATATATAAAGGGTTTTTCAACAGGGACGCTACACAAGTTGAGCAACAGGGACAGCAAACGACGCCTTATTTCTTGCCGTTCTTTTGACATTTCTCTTGAGTAAGGTTTGCCATTTTATGATGGAAAGATATATGAGCCAACAACGAGTCGAAATTATTAAAATTTACTACCGAAATTCGGAGTCAGTGGCCTCAACGTTAAGAGCGCTACGTTCAATTTATGGTCGTCATAATCGTCCTAGCAGATCAACAATTGGGCGTCTAGTGGAAAAATTTTAATCCACAGGCACAGTACAAAATGTTCCCGTGCCAGTGAGACAAAAAAGTGCCCGTTTTGTCGAGAATATTGCTGCCGCTGAGGCTTTAGTTGCAGAAAGCCCAAATGTGTCTCCCACACGTCGTTCTCAAGCGTTGGGCATCTCTGTGACGTCGTTGTGGCGAATTTTGCGAAAAGATCTTGGCCTACATCCTTACAAAATTAAATTGACGCAAGAACTGAAGCCGCTTGACCACCAGAAGCGTCCTATGTTCTTGAAAATGATTCGGATTTTCATAAAAAATCATCTTCAGCGATGAGGCTCATTTCTGGCTGAATGGCTTCGTCAATAAACAAAATATGCGGTATTGGTCAGGCAGCAATCCACACGTACTCCATGAGTCATCATTGCATCCCGAAAAAAATTACGGTTTGGTGTGGTTTATGGGCCGGCGGCGTCATTGGGCCGTACTTCTTCCTTGATGATCACGTTGCTGTGAATGGGGATCGCTACCTTTCAATGATAACCGAATATTTTTGGACCCAATTGGGTGATATGGACTTGGAGGACATGTGGCTCCAACAGGACGGCGCCACAAGCCACACAGCGAATGTCACAATCAATTTATTGGAAACCAAGTTTGGAGAACGTGTTATCTCACGAAATGGTCCAGTCGCTTGGCCGCCTCGGTCGTGCGATTTGACTCCGTTAGACTATTTAATGTGGGGCTACGTCAAGTCTATGGTCTATGCCAACAAGCCAGCGACGATTGATGAACTTCGTACGAATATCGAACGTGAAATTGCAGCAGTATCGGCCGATTTATGCTTGAAAACCGTCGAAAATTGGGTTCAGCGTCTGGACTTCTGCAAGCGTGCCCGTGGTGGCCATGCAAAAGAAATCGAGTTCCATACATAATGACGTACTTTCACAGGAATAAAGAATTTCATTGATATCCAAAACCGTTTTTGTTTTATTTAAAAAAACTTTTGCACAAGAAAAATTTAAAAATTTGTCTGTCACATCCGCCACGCCCACTTTTTATTTATTAATTTTTCGGAAATCCCTCTATTTCTTGGAGAAGACCCAAATGATTTGGATTTGGATGAAATTCTCAGAGTTTTTTCTTTTGTGCAAGAGAAAAATTAAAAAAAAAGAGTTTTAGTACAATGCGCCCATTGCCACGCCCACTTTTATCATATCTTGGTTTTTCGAAAACGGCTCTAACGATTGGGATGAAATTTTCAGAATTTGTTTTTATTAGCAAGTAAATAAAATAAAAAATATCATAATCTAGAACCGCCCACTGCCACGCCCACTTTCCTTATGACTTAGATTTTTCGGAAACAACTTAACGACTTTAATGACATTTTCAGAGTTCCTTTTTTATGAACGAGAACAAAATTAAAATTTAAGACTTAGCAAAATCCGCCCACTGCCACTCTCACTTTTATGAATTCTTGGTTTCTCTGAAACGGATCTAACGATTTGGTTGGAATGTCAAGAGTTTGTTTCCTTGGGCGAGCAAAAATTATGAAATTGGTTTTATTAAAATCCACCAACTAGGACGCCCATTCTTATTTATTGGTTTTTCGGAAACGGCTCTAATAATTTGAATGCAAATTTCAGAGTTTGGTTTGACGAGCGAGGACAAATTTTTCAAAAAGTTTTAAGTTAGATTCACTACCTCGTCCACTCTTCATATTTCCAAGTTTCTCGGAAACGACTCAAACTATTTTAATAAAATTTTCCGAGTTTATTTTTATGAATGAAGAAAAAATGAAAAAGTTTTATTAGGAAAATCCACCCACCAAGGCGTGTCGCTAACTTTTATGATTTTTTGGTTTCCCGGAAACGGCGCTTAAGATTTGGATGACATTTTCGTTTTTATTCCGTGAGCGAGAATAAATAAAGAAATTGGTTTTAGTAAAATCCACCCACTGCCACTTTTCTCATTTATTGGCGGTAAATCAGAAACTGCTTTAACGGTAATGAACTACTTTAACTAATGAACGATTTTAAAAACAAGATTTAGTAAAAGCCGGCCATTACAACTCCCAATTGTCTTATTTCTTGGTTTCTCGTTAACGGGTCTATTTCTCGGACACAAATCAAATGATTCCTGAATCCTGCCCCATGCCATGAAAACTTTAATTTTTTCTTGGTTTTTGGGAAACGGCTTTACCTACCTAACGATACTGATGAATTTTTCAGAGTTTTTTCTCATGAGCGAGACAAAATTTAGAAATTAGTGTTAGTAAAATCCACCCACGTTTCGCTACTATTTTTCCTTAAAAGTATATTTAACAAAGTTTTTTTTTTATGAAAAACCGAAATAATAACTGATAATAAACTTTGTTTCTAATTGTCTGTTCTAACCTTGAAGTTATGATGAAATTTCAGGCTAAATATAAAAATTGTTATGTAAGGACTAAGGACATTAACCATGTGTTATTAATTTGATTTTCTTTTTAAAAGTGCAAGTCGATAAGAAATTTCAGATTTTAGAAAAATTATATAAGTGGGTTTTATAAAGATTGATGCTCATACACATATTTTTGCTATTCATCCACTCCCAAAGTATGAAATTGTGCTGTCGGCTCTTGTAGATACTATAAGGGGACTACTTGGAATAGAGCGTAGAAAATTGATCCTTCAAAACAATCATGATTTCGCCTTTACCCAATACTTTTTATATATAGTTTGACACCTAGCTTGACACCTAGCTTGACACTTGAACTTTAAATATTTTAACCTTCACGATTAGAAAAGAAGTTTTATAAAAAGTAACGAAATTCTACTTAATCGCTCAAAAAGGTAATTTTGATAATTTTAAACCATCATCAACCAAAATTGCAATCCATCCCCTTAATAAGATGAAAATCAGAAAACCTATAAATATTAATGTCCACTGTAGTGACGGCAGTACCCATAACATTAAAATTTAACTCTTTTTTGTTAATAGTTTCGTGCGAGCGTATTTCCGTATGTTTTTGTTAACTTTTCTCACCCAAACTGCCTCGGTCGTACCTAAGATGTTAATCATAAAAATTGAATGTTCTTTCATTAAATTTTACATTTCCACGCGTAAATTTTCCTACGGTAAGTTACAACTTTCCCATGTCAAATTTCTAAGATCCCGAACAAAGCTCGGCCTCCCAGGTGCTAACATTAAGATTACATGTGTCTGAAGTGTTTTCTTCATACCGTCTATGTCGGTCTGTATTTCTGGGCATTCAAGTGATGTACATTGAGCTACGGAGTAAACGGATGGACAGTTTGGATTCAAATATGGTATAGAAAATTTCTATACACATAAGTAATTCCCTTGAGTTGAAATTCGAATTTCTGAAAAAAATCGGCTACTGCCTCTTGCGAGGAAGTGACAAATCCTCAAAGAGTATCCCTGTCACGAATAAGTAAGTGCCTCTCACTGTGCCCTCTTATAGGCACAATTAATTATTATTTCTTTAAGCAACAAACTAATTTAATTTTTACATTCAACTTTATTTCTTAACTTAAATTAATTAAATAGGTTTAAGTTTTACTAAGTATAAGCTAATTTTAAGTTTTATAATATGAGTTGGCCAAAAGAAATAGTTTTCTTAAAAAGACGACTTGCCACAGTCACGTTCTACCTTAATCTCTCGGAAATAATATGGCGGGCATTGTAAGAACTATTTTAGTACAGTAAGAAATAAAAGTATGAATACTTTCGTACACTTCGGGTTAAAATTGAAATGTAGGTAAGTATGTGACAGAAATTGAGAATTGTGACGGGTTTATACGTTGACTTAAAACAACGTTTAGACACGCCACATCACTCCCTGGCGTATAAAAGTTTGCATTATTGTTTTCAAATCACAAGTGTTTATATAATGCAAATGTCACTATTTTTTAATATATCTGAGCTGCTTTTACATTGCCATCGTGCTAATAATTTAACATTTCTATGAATTTTCATTATAAAGTTGTATGTTTTGAGATTGATATTTCTTAAAATTATATCTACATTGTTCTTTTTTATTTCATGATTTATGTCTATAATTCTTGTACAGTGAGTTGCGGTAGAAGACCTTACAAATGGATTTTGAAATGTTTTGGTAGAAGACCTTACAATGAGTTTTGAAATGTTTTGGTAGAAGACCTTACAATGGATTTTGAAATATTAGTACAAAGTTGTAATTGAAAAGTTTGAGAAACATAATTGAAGTTGAAAAATTGAAAAATTACATTTTTTGTTTTTTTTTTTTTTTTTTTATGTATATATAATATTGATGTTGAAAAATCTGAAATTAACATTCTTCATAATATTTTAATGTTAATTGAAAGTTACTTGTTTTGTTTTTGGCTGTAAATCATTGTCTTTTGCATAAAAGGCTGGTTTGAGTCGGTCAATAGATATTATTTGCTCTTTATTATTTATGAGCACCAAAAACGTTTTTTCGAACCGATTAAGTACTTCGAATGGACCTTTATACGGTGGATTAAGACTTCCGCGGTCCACCTCTTCTCGAACAAAAACGTATTTACAAGTTTTCAAATCTTTTGGCACGAATACATGTTTTTGTTCGCGGTTTCTACTAGAGCACGGCCGAGTTTGCGAGATTGCTTGAGTGACTCCTCGAGCTGTTGACGAATTTAAAATTGGATTCAACGGTTTGGGTTCGATTAGTTCCGCAGGTAAACGTAAGTTTTGTCCGTACAGTAATTGTGCAGGCGTAACATTTATGTCATCAATTATCGTGGAACGAATACCGAGAAGAGTCCAAGGTAAGTTTGAATACCAATTTTGTTTGTCTTCATGAGCGCGAAGAGAATCTTTTAGTTGACGTTGAAACCTTTCTACTGACCCGTTCGCTTGAGGATGGTATGTTGTAGTTCTGATCCGCTTTGTACCGAGAGTTTCAGAAATTTCTTTGAACAGACTTGACTCAAATTGAGTTCCTTGATCAGTCGTGATCGTTTGAGGGACTCCAAATCTGGAAACCCAGTTTTGTACAAAAGCGGCTACAACGTTGGAAGCATTCATGTTTTTAAGCGGAATAGCCTCTGGCCAAGATGAAAAACGATCTTTGATAGTTAGTAAATACGTGAAACCTTGAGATGGTGGCAAAGGACCGACCAAATCCATATGGATATGTGAAAATCGACCTTCTGGAACTGGAAAAATTCCGTGTTTTGACGTAGTGTGCCTGGAAATTTTTGACTTTTGACAAGAAATACAACTTTTTGTCCATCTGTTAATATCGCTGTTCATTTTAGGCCAAAAGTATTTTGCGGTAATTATTTTACGCATTGCCTTTAAACCTGGATGAGATAGTTTGTGATGGTTGTCAAAAATTGTTCGTCGAAAAATTTCAGGCACATACGGACGAGTTTTTCCAGTCGATGTTTCACACCATATTTCAACTTCATTTATTGGAATGTGTATATTTTCTAACTTGAAAGATGTTTTTGAAAGTTCTAAAAGTGACTTGAGCTCTTCCTCGTTTTGTTGCTCTTTCAAAAGACTTGGAATACTAATGTTGTTAAAATCGATCAATTCGACATACGATCTCGATAAAGTATCGGCAACGATATTTTGTATGCCTTTGATGTAACGAATGTCGGTAGTGAACTCTGCGATAAATTCTAAGTGGCGCGTTTGACGAGGTGATTTTTCAGTTTTGGAACAGATTGCGTTTGTGAGCGGTTTGTGGTCG
Source organism: Leucozona laternaria (assembly GCA_932273885.2). Classification (NCBI taxonomy): domain Eukaryota; kingdom Metazoa; phylum Arthropoda; class Insecta; order Diptera; family Syrphidae; genus Leucozona; species Leucozona laternaria. The sequence goes on along the minus strand of OW026366.1, from coordinate 256,743,697 downwards.
GTGAAGACGGTAAATTGTCTACCTTCCACATAATACCTAAAATGTTTAACGTTTTTGAAAATTGCGAGTAGTTCGCGATCGAACGTAGAATATTTTCTTTCGGCTGGGCTCAAACGAGTTGAAAAGAAACCTAAAGATTCCCAAAAGTTATTATGGTATTGCTGGAGTACTCCTCCGATTGCGTCATTAGACGCGTCTACCATAATGCTGATTTGCGCTAGAGGCTTTGGATGAAAAAGCATAGTACGCTGCGACAAATCTCTTTTTAGAACTTGAAAAGCTGCTTCACAAGCGTCTGTCCACTGAAAAATCGTTTTTTTTGTTTCTTTTTTATTCGCTTTTACGCCTTTTAAAAGTTCGTAAAGAACTTTAGCCTTGCATGCCATACTTGGCATAAAACGATTATAGAAATTTATTATGCCGAGAAAGCGCTGAAGTTGTTTGATAGAGCCGGGACTAGGAAATTCGTTAATGGCTTTTACTCGTTCTCGCGAAGGAATTATTCCGTTTTCGGAAACGCAGTATCCCAAGAAATCGAGTTTGCTTACTCCTAGTTCGCATTTCGCCAAATTAATGTTAAGCCCGTGCTCTTGCAATCTTCGAAAAACTTCTCGTAAATGCGTTTTATGTTCCTCGACCGATTTACTTAAAACGAGAACGTCGTCTAAATAAACGAAAACAAACGACAGATCACCTAAAATGCTGTTCATAAAACGTTGGAAAGTTTGCGCACCGTTGCGCACTCCGAAAGGCATTCGTAAAAATTCGAAAAGCCCGAAAGGTGTTATGACCGCTGTTTTATGAACGTCCTCTTCTGCGACCGGTATTTGATGATAAGCACGTATTGAATCGATTTTCGAAAATACTGAACAACCGTCGAGGTTAGCGGAGCAGTCTGGAGCGTTAGCGATCGGATGTTTATCTGGTATTGTGGCTTTATTTAACCATCGGTAGTCACCACACGGTCTGAAGTCAAGTGAGTTCTTTTTCGGAACCATGTGAAGTGGTGAAGCGACGTGGGACTTCGAAACGCGACAAATACCTAAATCGATCATTTGCTGAAACTGACGCTTGGCGCTTGCTAACCTTTCCGGATTGAGTCTTCGTGCACTAGCTGAAGGGAGCTGACCAGTTGTTTGTATCCGGTGGACAACGTCATGTTTGACCGGTAACGTGAAGTCTGGTGGGGCTTTAAGCTCCGGAAACTCATCAAGGATAGCACCGAATTCACTCGGAATCGAAAAAAGTTTGGGTGACCTAGTGTTCGCGGATTTGGAGAGACAGTTAACTTGAAGTTTGGTTTTTTTATCCACGACTCTACGGCTGTTGAGATCGACGATTAAATTAAACTTGTGAAGAAAATCAGCACCTATAATAGGGTGATCAATATCAGCAATCACGAAAGTGAAATCGAAAGCGCGTCGATGATTTAAATCGACTGTTAATCGTTTGCAACCGTAGGTGTGGATTTTTCCACCGTTCGCAGTAAGCAGAATGAAATCGTTTGGTTCGTAGAAATGTTGGCTGAATTTCCGAGGTATTATAGAAATTTCGGCACCGGTGTCGATTAAAAATTGTAGCTTTGAATTTTTATCACGAATAAAAAGGCGGCGTGATAAGTTTGCCTCTCTCATAGCCGCGTTTGAGATTTGGCGCACTAGTTTTTTGAATTATTTTTGGCATTAAGTTGAAAAGTACAATTTTGTTTCGAACAATTTCGCGCGTTGATACCGAATTTCCTATGAAACCAACAAAACGATTTGTTTTCCTTCGTCCTGTTTGGCGAACGGTGGCTACCTGTAGCTCTATCGCGGGAAAAACGTCTGGACGCCCTGTTAAAACGATTAGCATTTGCATAATTTGTCTCAAGTTTTTCAATTTTTAATACAAGTTTTTGCAAAAGTGCGTTATCAGATGTCTGATGTGCGTTTATTTGTGAAACTTGTGAACTGTTGCTTTGGTAGGAGTCATGGAGTCTGTCGGCTAGCGCGAAAAGCTCACTTTCATTTTGTGTACTCTCCACCGCCATGAGGCAAACGCGTATGTTTGATGGCAGTCGATTTAGCCATAGTTTTTTAACTAGTGGCGCATTCACCAGATTGTTGCCACTCGCTAGACTCTCCATGCTCCTATAAAGCTCAGATGGCTTCATGTCTCCGAGTTCCATCTTCGTTAACAGTGCGTCCAAACGCCTTTCCGAGCTGTCCCTATTCGTTTCTAACAAAATTTTTTTCAAATGCTCATATTTTTCCATGGCGGGAGGTGAAACTAAAACATCCGCCACCGACTCCATAGTCTGATTATTTAGTGAGGCCACTAAATAATCGTACTTTGTATTAGACGCGGTTATATTTTTTAATCGAAACTGCGTTTCAATTTGCAAGAACCACAAATCTGGGCGGTTATTCCAAAACGGTGGAATTTTAATAGCAATTAAAGAAGCTTGCTGAGAAGCAGTAATAGAAGCTCCCAACCCGTTAGTTTGGTCATCGTCCGTAGACCTGTGGCCCTGTAAACCGGTATTACCGTTATTAGTTTTGTCCTCGAGTGACATGCTGTTGGCGAAAAGTTCGAGAAGAGACGAACCGAGAATCTCAATACACCGTAATAACCGTAAATAATCGTAATTTACAACAATCTTAATACACAGTAAATTATCTTAAGATTGAAATCAACCGTAAAACTTTGTATAAACCGTAACCTTCAGTGTAACTGTGAAAGCGTAATATTTTAAACGAAAACAGTTGCGAAAACCGTGAGCAAATTGTACCGCGTTTTATGTCTCAGACAGGAGTCAACCAAAAAAAAAAAAAATTATTAATATTTATGGAAAATACGAAACATATATCATTTAAAAGAATGCTTTACAATAGAAAATTTATATTTAATAATTTTATTCAATATATTGTAAATTTAATAATTTTGTTCAATATATTTTGTAAGAAAGAATATTTCGAAAAAAGTATTTTTAATAAATTTTGTATGCATAAGAAATATTAATCTACTCACTGTACTTTTGCAATATTTTTTCTTTTCGTTTTGGTCGGTTTACTTGGACGCTATTTTATGTATTTTATGTACTTTTTAATACTCCTGTTTTAAGAACGACGGCATTGGTAGTTATTGACTACTCTTTTCGTATAAGACGGCGCTGGTGGTGATTCTATTGATGTATGTATAGATGTGTGTTGATTGATGTTGGTGATGATGAAGACGAAGAAGACTGAAGAATGATGATAATGCTGACTGGAACGATAGCGAATACATATATTTGAACATACATATATCATGTATATTATGCGCTTAATATGCGTTTATACATAAATGTATTTTTCGGCGTAAAGGCAGAATAGTGGTTGGTTATAATGACGTCACTGAGGATTTGATGTACCCTGCACGTGTCGCTGATGCACGGTGGTAGCTGGTGGCGATGGCACAGAATATTTGTGTTGCCTTGTTGCACCAATTCTAGTGATCATGCAACGTGGTGGCTGATGCCGGATAGGTCAACTATAATGACGACGGTGACGTGGCAATGAATAGCACAGAATATTTGCAATGCAGATGTCGGTGCTTTGTTGCACCAATTCTATCGATTGTGCCACGTGGTATGTGATGTGATGCGACTTCGCATCCAAAATCACGATGACGACGACGATGACGTGATGGTTGCTGGCGATGCAACGCAAAAAATGCCTGCCGCCAAGTAGGTACACAATGGTGCGCAATAAAGCAATCAAACGAAACCATGCACTGAATTGGTTTGAATTGTCGCAGCCACCTCCTCTTTCAGCCCTTTCGTGGCCCGGCCGTCCGTAGCTTGCACAATGTATTTATCCAGTTGTGCTTGTCGGGGTCACCAATTTGTGCCCTCTTATAGGCACAATTAATTATTATTTCTTTAAGCAACAAACTAATTTAATTTTTACATTCAACTTTATTTCTTAACTTAAATTAATTAAATAGGTTTAAGTTTTACTAAGTATAAGCTAATTTTAAGTTTTATAATATGAGTTGGCCAAAAGAAATAGTTTTCTTAAAAAGACGACTTGCCACAGTCACGTTCTACCTTAATCTCTCGGAAATAATATGGCGGGCATTGTAAGAACTATTTTAGTACAGTAAGAAATAAAAGTATGAATACTTTCGTACACTTCGGGTTAAAATTGAAATGTAGGTAAGTATGTGACAGAAATTGAGAATTGTGACGGGTTTATACGTTGACTTGAAACAACGTTTAGACACGCCACACTCACCTTAACCGTTCATTCCATGAAAATAAACAACACGAGTAAAGGAATGGTTGAGAGTTGTAAGTCACTAGAATCTGGCTCTCTAGGAGTTGTCTAGTTTTTATTTATTTTAAATTCAAACTTCGGTTATCATAAACGTGTTTTTTTTTTTTAAAATGCCAGTAATCAGAATGAACATAGAGTGGATATACATTGTTGAAATATTGAGATGTTTAGATGGCGCTTAACTCGGTTGAAGAAAAATATTCGTTTCCGAATAGTTGGTAACCATAGATTTTTGACTTAACAATGGGACAATGAAAGTCGGCTGTATATACTTTTTTCTCAGACATGCGTAGTATGTTGAGGCATTTCATTTCGAAATAAAAAATTCACTTTGATGCGAAACTTTGACATTCCTTGACAGATAGCGAACAGGGTTTATTTTGACGTTTGCAAATATTTCAACACAAAAGTTATCAGAAAGCTCTAAAACTGCTCTTTTCAAAAATAAAATACCAACATTTTCGGATTTTTAGAGGTTTTTTTTTAATTTAAAGACATCGTAGACGCATCTTTCAATGAAATCTGACAGTTTATTGCTCGACTGATAGGCAACTAACTGAATTTCGACGTATGTAGAATATTTCGTTACAAAAACACAGCAGAAAGTTCTAAAATTGCCTTTTCCGGAACAAAACAAAAATCTCAAAAATTTGAATTTTTAGACGTTTTTTTTTTTTTTGATTCATTGACATCGTATAGTCTACATTAGCAAAGATTGGTGTTGGAATTACTGGCCTTGTTCTAAAAAGAAGAACCAATCCTTCTAAATTCAATTTGAACCAAAAGCGTTCACACATGTAGAATTGATGTTCACTGGACATTAACTATGCCCCGTGTAAACCATATTCAAAAATTAACCTTTGAACTCCCCAAACACATTTTAAAACATAAAACGAATGTTGGTTTCATGTGAATAGACATTTTCAAAAACTTAGCCATCCTCACCAATTGGTGCGTCTAGAAGTTGTAGTAAGACCTATAGTTGAAAAGTTTATTGTTAGGTGCGTTAATTTTAGTTAAAGTAGGTATTTTTAAAAAGGGCGGGTAGTTTAGTAGTTGAAATTGAACATTGTCGTTCGCTGTGTTGCACGTAGCGCAGCCATCGTTCTGTTGGAACCACATGTCGTTCACATCCATATTACTACGGACTCTCACAGACAGTGACAATACTTTCGGTTGATCTTGCGTTTCGTTAACGCAAAGGCGTTGGCTGATTGTTCATTGAATCGGTCAGCTCAAGTTTGGATAATAAACCTACCATGTAAACCTAAACCGTAAAATTGGCAAAACACATTAATTATAGTTTTATAACTTGGACGTGCTGTTCAAGTGTGTAACTTGGCATGGTGATTTTGCATTAGTAATTGAATAATAAACAATAGATTTGACAGATGTTACCAAAACAACATGGCCGCCACAACCCGCCAAAATCTACCTGCGCCATTGCAAAACCCTATCGACGCGACGGTTAAAGTGCAGGACCTCGTAAGTCGAAAAACTCACAAAAATATTATAAATGGAAAAAAATCAGAATAATCAGAGCCACCTTTTGGCATTTCAGAGCCACCTTTTGGCATTTTCAGCGTAACAATATTGTTAAGATTAATATACCTATAGTTCAGATCAATTTATTTGTTATTTTTTTAATTATTAATAGCTAATTGATAAATTTTTTTTTTTTTCTGAAAAACGAGGTTGTGCACAACCGTCGATATGTTGGAAAGTAAATATAAAAGTGACTATAAGCATTTTTGTCAGAAATTCATTACTGCGCAGGCTATAATTATTACCAAAACACGACTCATACATATTATCCATTTATTATGTACGTGTTTATCGTCCTGCATATCACTATGAAATGTTTAACTTATGTATGTATTTGGCATTCCTATTTCCTATATAACCATCAAAGTAATGCAGTTATAGTTTTTATTGATATCGTATTATCTGACATGATATTTACTCTAATACGAATGGTATTGAACTCTCTTAACGAATAGACTTTACCTATCTATATTGTAGTGTATATAATAATCTAGAATCCCATATGAATGTTTATCCAATTAACTGCTTAGCTACGGTAAACCTATCTTAATGATTGCTCCCTTGTCGACCAAGTTCACATATCACGTAAACATATATATTCACGAGACACGTTCAATAATGCTGTCAAATATAATAATTACCATCACCCTCTATCTAGTGACATTTATACAGCGTTCTGTACGAAACCACCAGATGTCACTGCACAGTACGCAATAGCATTCTTATTGGGAAGTATGTACTTGTACGTATCTATAATTGCATATGAGTAGATAGCTATTTATGCATGAAGAATTGTGCCTGTCTGGCTATTAGGAAAAGTGCTCTTATGATACCATCATGTTTCTATGCCTATGAACACACAATGTACGTATGTAGGTATGTATATGAAGAATATTTAACTTCGCTCAAGCATGAATGTGAATGAATAGGGTTAATTAATATTAATTAATTGTATGCCATGCAATTTATCGGTTATCGCTCATAAGGTTTGTCATGACGACGTGACGTGACGAGACGGTGGGATATTAAATAAATAAAAGTTTATGGTTTAAGTCTAGACGTTTGAAATGAAAAATCATTGCATAGTTAGAATAGTTCAGTCAAACTAGGTTTAGGCAGCATCACAATAAGGTAGGTAGCATCACAGGCTAGACTTAGCATTTTATTCATCTAAATTTGAGCACTTTACCCCCATTTCTCACCTTTTATATATCTTGTAATATAGGACAAAGAGCTAAGAAATGGAAGACGTTTTCATTTTGGCTTAAATTGCACAGAGAACAAATAGCGTTAATGTCTGTTCGGTATGTTCTGAAATTAAGTTTGAGAATTTCTGATTTTAAAAATAAAACTCATGTCTGAGATAGAGATATCATTTCTAACGTTACCAAAATTTAAATTCTTTTATAAAAGCCTAGATGTTGAGTCTTTAGCTTTATCAAGGTTGATCTGATACATTTTTTTTTTACTAATGAAATACAATCATACAAAATATTTTGCCAATCTGAAACATTGTGGGCACTCAAATTCAATGGAGCACGATGTTCCAAGGCAAGTTCTTGCCAATTTTTAAAGAGAATATTACCACATTGAAGAGAAACAAATAATATTCTTTAATGTTAGTTGTTATCAGGCCTTTTTATAACCTTAGACAAGAAATCAGCATTAGTCTTCATTTTTCTTACATAAATTTGCGGTATACCAGACTCAACATAAGTCCCCTTTCACACGAGGAAACTGAGTTGCCAGCAACAATCAGTTTGTTGGTGAGAAGGGCAAGAAGTAAGAGGGAAAAATTAAATCTCCCCGGTTAACGATTCGAGGAGATTTTTTTGACATTCCTCTTCACACACACAGTAGAGTGTGTTTAACCAAGCCATTTTAAAAGGAAAATACAGAAAGTTTCCACGATTTTGTTTTTTCTTGTGAAAGGTACAGGAGATTTTTAAGGAAATTAAAAGAAAACGTCAAAAAAATCTCCAGAAACTTGTTTCCTCGTGTGAAAGGGGACTAAATAGCGCAATTGGGAGTGTTCGAGTAATTTAAAAACTCTTTTAAAAAAGTATAATTATTGAATTGTTTCAAACTCCTTCATCCGTAAACTTCGTTACCATAGCAAAAGCAACTGTTTATCTAATGTCCAGTTAGCTGAGTATCTATCACGACGATGAGTCCTAAAGATCATGATCTTAGATTTGGCTGCGTTAATTTTGGGATCCCATAAGTCCAAGAAAATTTTCCGCTTATTTATTTGGAGCTGGAGTATTTTTGGGTTATCAGCAAAAATAACGAGGTAATCTGTATGCAATCTGTGGTGCAATCCTTTAAATACCTTGGGTCAATAGTAGCAGCCGATAACAATATAGAAGAAGAAATACGCGGGCGGCTTCTCAAATCCAACAGAGCCTACTATAGTCTGTCAAAGCTCTTCAAATCCAGAAATCTCACCATAACTTCAAAACTGCTGCTGTACAGGACCATGGTCCTGCCAGTACTCACATATGGATCCGAGACTTGGGTGCTTAGCAAAAGGCACTCCGACCTCTTAGCCGCGTTCGAGAGAAAAGTCTTAAGGAGAATTGTTGGCCCCATATGTGAGGAAGGACGATTCCGGAGACGGTACAATCATGAATTGTACGCAATCTACCTTGAAGCAGATATCGTGACAAAAATTAAGCTCGGTAGACTCCGGTGGGCAGGGCACCTAGCTCGCATGAGCGAAGAGGAACCTGCTCGGAAAGTTCTTTGTGGTACATTCTATGGTAGACGACAGCGTGGTAGACCATGCTTGCGCTGGAGAGATGGCGTAGACCAGGACGCCCGGAGCCTTGGGGTGCGCAACTGGATGGCGGCGGCTCGAGACCGGGATGGGTGGAGAGACTTGTTGAAGGAGGCCAGGACCGGACCCCGGTTGTCGAGCCGACGATGATGATGATGATCTGTATGCAAGAGTTTTACACATATATTTCCAAAGGATAACCCACCTGGTAGATGACTTTCGATATCGTTGATGACTAGATGACTCTCGATATCGTTGAAAAACAAAGCGAACATTAACGGACTCAAAACACAACCTTGCGGGATACCTGTTTCAGATCTAAAAGAATTTGACAGTCTGTTCCCGCTGCATACCACTGCCGAAATATCTAGTGAGAGATGTTTATAAATCCGAATAAATTTCGTAGAAACCCCAATTAGTGCGAGTTTATATAAAAGTGACCTTCTATTGGTATCAAATGCAGCCTTATAGTCAACAAAAAATGCAAATAAAGGATTTTTCTTGTCAATGAATCGCCTCGTTATGATAGTTAATGCAAAAATTTGATCCACCGTCGAAAGGTTGGCTTGAAAGCCAGCTTGAAAGCAACTAATTACGTTGTTTCACTGCACCCACCTTGACAGCCTGAGATATAGGATTTGTGTAAACAAGTTTTCTCATGGAGCTTAACACCTAAATGCCTCAGCTTCATTTGGGTTACCTTCTTTAAAAACGGCAGATATCTTTGCCAAGCGAAAACTCGTCGAGAGGTTTCATCAATGGACAGTTTGTTCAGAAGATCTAGAATATATTCCGGAATTTCAGGATTTGAATTCTTGTAGAACTCTGTAGGAATCCCATCAGAATCTGGAGCTTTGTTGTTCTTCATTTTGTTAAGTGATGTTAGTACCTCAGACATTGTAAAAGTTGAGTCTTACTCTGGTACCGAAACATTAGGGAGTGCAAAACTTATTGATTTTTGGTTAGGATCAGGTAGAAAAGGCTTTTCAAAATATATCGTGAGCTGACCAACACTGTATCGACATTACTAATTCATCATGATAAACATATTATTGGTCACAAGCGAATGTGAACTGAAAAGTGTGGAAGTTTAAATTTGAATGAAATTTATTATTTCACTGAAATTACATTTCAAATTAAAAAGTGGGAACACCTGAGGATAAGTTGTACCACTTCGTTACAATACATAAACGGCTACAGAAAAAAAGGATAACTGAAGACTAAAGACGAATTTTCATTATATTTATTCTAATAAAATAAAATTGCACATCCTTGGACTCTTGGTATTAATTATTTTTTTTCCGGATTTGTTAAGTTTCTCTTTTGTTATTAAAATGATAACTAAATAAAAACTAAATGACCCCTGATGGTATTTTGACAAATCCTCTTTTTAATCCCATTCAAAAAAAAAAAATGATTACATAACTGTGTATAGATACCATATTGTTTAGTAGAACATAAATGTCTTAATATGATTTGAAAAATCTCATAATACATCAGATTAAGGGTTTACCAAATCCTATTTATACTTTCTAAAATTCCTTCTCCTTGTACATGTATGTATGTATGTATGTAGGTATGTACGTTTATTACAAACCTGAAAAATCTTATATGTGTATTATGTGGGATATGTTACCTATGAAACTGCAAGAACAAAAATATTTTCACTTCAATGGAAAATTAAATCCTTCTCCTGGTTTATGCTTTTAATAAAAAAAAAAACAATAAGGGTTGCCAATCTCTCGACTTAAATATTTCACTTTTAGTACATTTATACGGTGCTTGATGGTGAACGAGTTGAAAGAATAAAACTTAATCCTAGACTTGGATTCAACCAAACAATGAGGAGCAAAATATATATTTTTGTTTGCAAAAGGATTTTTCTTATCAACATGCAGCATATACAAAAAAATGTAAAAGAAAAAAGAAAATTCTCCACAGGTTAACGTGATCCTTATGGACCCAACAATGTAAGAGTATTTTTGCCATAAAAACAATAAACTCCCAGAGTGATTTTATACACCCTTTTTTCGAGCTAAATCTGTGTGATAAATGACACACCCTTGTAACTATGGAATGGTTTTTTACTCTTACCTACTCAGTCAATAAGAACCCCGACCGAGATTGATTTATTTTTTTTTGTACAGGACTACAGGCTAGGTATATGGAAGGTGTATATTTCGAGTACCTATACATATAAGAGGGTGCTGCTATTGTTTTAAGCCTTCAACATGAAACTTTAAAAAATTTGGGCTATATCTACTTGCCACAAACTATTCAAGCAGCAAGAGCAAGCTACAAAAATAGTTAAGTTTTTTGAAAATACAAATTTTATGCTTTTGTTTACTATCTTGCTAATGATAGTAGATAGTAATCCTAAGGTCTGTCAAGTATAGTAATTGGTTGGTGTTGTGGTGACCATAAGCACAGATTAGCACGTTTCACCCTCCCAAACCCATGAATAGATGTGAATTGCAACAACAATTTAACCAGGTGTCTATGTGTGAGGTTTTTAAACACACATTCTATTTTTTTATCTGATCTGACAGTTCAAGCTTGTAGGCAAATTAAAATGGCTGCCGATGATTCTCATCTTAATGTGGCTAATCTGTGACCATAAGCATGGGCTTCCTAAGACGGTGTTCACATTGGACTCACTCTGCGCGACTCATATTGACATTTATTTGTTTTATCTCACTCCACCTCATGATGAAAAAGGGATAGTCTAGTGAGGCAGGATTTTTTCAAAAAAAATCAAAAAATCCTGCCTCACTTTCTCATATAGTGAGCTGAAGTGAGATAAAAGAAAGAGATGTCAAAATGAGTCGCGCGGAGTGAGTCCAATGTGAACACCGTCTAATAAGACTTATATGTCACATTGCTCAATTAAAAAAACTTCAGATTTTTCTGTGTAGAATTTTCGTATGACGAATTGACAAGACAGCGACAAAAGAAAAAAAATTGATGTTGGAGAAAAAAAAAACGTAAAAAGAATAAACAAACACTTATGGTGGATTTACACGACTGACAAATTGGCAATTTTTTGTCAGTATACTGTCACTTGTCAGTTCTGCCAGTTTTTTTGACAGTTAACTGCCATAATACTGCCAATTTGTCAGTCGTGTAAATCCAGCATTACAAATTTCAAGAATTACTTCAAAGGAGAACAATTTCGAGAGAAAATAAGCAAATCATGGCTGCCAATTGACAGCAGCTGTTGAGCTTTAGTTCAACTGAAAGTAAAGCGGTGCCCTCTATCAAGGTTTCAGATAGTACAATGAATTACATGCCACCTTATGAACATGTCTAAAAAAAATCCAATGGAGCAGAGAAATTCATGTCCATGCAACAACGACGAAAACAACTTTTTGGACACGACATGACCGTTGTTCAAAGCTTGGGCATGAGATGTGACGTTTCACGTATGTGAGAGTTTTTTTTTTGGGTAGTGCGGTGAGAGAAATTTCTGTATGTTTCTCTTGCTCTGGCTTTCGTTAGTGGAGTTGAGGGTCAAAATGAAACGACATGACATAATTTGCCCAGCGGAAAAAAATTCGCTGATTGTTGATTGTTGTTCGGCGATGAAGCTCATTTTTAGTTGAATGGCTACGTTAATAAGCAAAACTGCCACATTTGGAGTGTAGATAATCCTCAAGCCATTGTTAAGACACCGTTATATCCATAAAAACTGACAGTTTGGTGTGCTTTATGAGCTGGTGGAATCCTTGGTTCTTTAAAAACGATGCAGGCCAGAGGGTTACAGAGTCAATGGAGACCGTTATAGAGCCATGATTAATGACTTTTTCGTTCCTGAATTGAATAGCATTGATGTGGGGAGCTATGGTTTCAAAAACGTGGCACAACATGTCACACAGCGTGTGCCACAATTGATTTGTTGAAGGAAACTTTTGGTGAGCGCATACCAATAGTTTTCCGTTTTGAACCTATAAGTTGGCCTCCCAGATCGTACGATTACACACCACTAGACTATTTGCTGTGGGGGTATGTGATGTTGCTAAGCTACACTGATAACCCAGATACGATTGCCGATATACGACCCTAAATGCTGCAAAGAGTGATTGAAAATTGGACCTCAAGATCGGACTACATCCGAGCCAGCCGCGGTGGCCATATGCTAGAAATCGCATATTCAAATAAAAATGACAAATCTTATTATTTCCTTGTTATACATTGGGTACATACTTCATAAGAATTCAACACCCTGTAGGATTTGTAAGCGCAATTTATTATCCTACCTCCTTCAACCACAAAGTGTCCCTATTCGCAATTCCAATTCTGAAATAGGTATATGTATGTGCACCAAAAAAAAAGGGCAAAAGAAAAAGATATCACAATTCGTGTTCCTTCCTTCTCAAGAGTTTGTCTTGTGATAAATATAAAATTACAGTGACGTGCCGTGATGCTTTTAGTAAGGTGTTCACTAATTTTGTCTCCAGTAAAATTATCTCTTCTTGTGTGTTATGTTCTTTTCCAATCAACCAAAAAAATCGATGTATTTTAAATTTAAAAATCTTCTTCAAAGGATGTTTTCGATTTTAGGTCGAGTCTTCAAATCTCGGTTTTAAGCTAGATTTACACCCATTTTTAGGTTTAAATCAGGCATTTGTAGCCTGGTTACTTTTCTTAAGTAGGTGGTGGTGAGTTCTTCAGTTGAAAAATACATTTAAAATAATTAGTGGGCTGCAGGTCAAAAAGAACGATGTTAAAATGTATACGCGATCGCGCTGGAAGCATTAAGTGTAACTGCCAGTTGTTATTTTTTAGAATACATATATAAGTGTAAGAAGGTTAAGATCTTTGTTTTAGATGTACCTACCTCCTAAATTTTGTTGGCTTATGATGAGCCTAACCATGCTCGAAACGCCGCATACATTTTAACATCACTCACTCAATTACAAAAAAAGAGGCAGTGCAACTCAGTACTTTGTGAGCTTTGTGACCTGAACCTAGACCTAAAAACATATATGTAGGTAGTAAGCGCAGACGATATTTAAATAAATGTTGGGTTTTTGACTTGCGAATGAAGTAAGAATGCTTAATATCGGTTCACGGATTATAAAGATGAAATAATTGATTTACCTATATGAACGTGTTTTCCGAATTTCGATCTTAAATTTTCAAGTTTTGCGATTTACCTATTTATAGTATTTTTATTTATATAGGTACCTACAAATTATCTGACAAATATTTAAAACTATTAAGTTATCAATAAAGACTCCTGCCATACAAAGGTTTTATCCATATTGATTCGTAAATATTGTAAAATAATCGTAATCGTAAAACAGTGTAAAACAAAGATGAAAATTATTTTTTTTGTTTGTGAGTGGGTGTAATGTTTTAGCTTTTTACACTTATATAATACTTGATTCAATTATCTTAAAAAATAGACAATTACTTTGCAAGTGAGAATGTTTTTCATTAGTCAGGTTGGGTGATTTATTCAATGAAATTAGTGAAATCCTTGAAAATCATAGTTTCCCGCTATGCTATTGAATTAACCGCTTTAAGACTACTGACTTATTATTAAAGCACAATAAACGTACAATATTGTAGCACTTAACTTTTGAAAATTCTGAATTTTTTCATCAAATTTTCCGTTAATTGTAATTAAATATTAATCAATTTTGGCTTTACAAACCCTTTAAAAATATTTTCTTATTGATTGTTTTAAATATTTTTGCATCAAAAGATGCGCTAATATCTTACCTCTCTTGTGATACTATCTTTTCTTTCTTAGTATGTATCAAAAGTTATAAGTAATCTAGTGAGAGTCTATCGAAATTTTTTGTGATTTTTTTAAAATCAAAAAACCATTTCTCACTGAAATCGAGTCGCGGGCAACGACCAACCGCATACCCACATACATTTTCTTCGCTTTGACTTCAGCGGTGCGCTTGATGAAGCTGAACACCCGGGCATATACATTTTATAGAGAGAATGAATTTTGTGATCTTTTTTTTTGAACTATCTTTGTATGTGAATTTACGCTTCCTCGGTGCGCTGAAGTAATGTGAACACCTTTGATTGTTGATTCATCGGAGAAGAGATATACTGAGTGAATTTTTTTACCTTCGACGAAAACGAATACACATCGGACTGCCGAATGAAAGCACGAGCGAGAGTACGCTTGATGAAGTTGAACACCAAGGCATATAGGTACACATTTATAAGGAAGTACGAATTTCTTGCTCTTTTTTTTAATTTCTTTGCATGGGGATTGCCTTCACTTCGGTGCGCTCAAGTAAGAAGAACAGCCTGCTCGGAACAGACTGCTCGGAACAGACTGCTCGGAACAGCATGCTCGGAACATTTTTCGTTACTTTGAGATAGTTGTTCTGATTTTGTAAGCATTTTTTTCTATAGAATAATGCAAGGACTAAAAGAACTTTGGCTACGCATGGAAATTAAGATTTTGCTAGGGTGTGCGGTGAACACCTGCGCACCTTCGAATAAACGTCACTGTAAAATTATACATTCTGCGAGTATGTATGTTTGTTTATATTAAAAAAATCTATCTTTCAAAAAAGGTTCTTTATTATCGCATTGGCAACAAATTTAAGGGCGCTCTATTCGTGCAACAAACAAAGGTCGTTTGTTTTTGAGAATGTGATGTATTGTCAATTTTTAGCTCAATAGACTTTTATTCAACTTTGGTATTCTATACAATACGTGGATTGATTTTTCTTAAAGAACCATTTGTACCTACTTGTGTGTTGAAATGTGAAATTATCCTTAAAGATTTCTTTTAAATTTAACAAATAGATGAACATTTCTGTTAGTAATTTAAAAAAAAAATAATGTTCTACATATATACAGAGGAATATCAATGTGTATGTATGTATGTATGTTCTCAAATGTTAGTGAAAATGTTGAAGAGGATGAAATTCGTTTTTGAATTGCTTAAACAACTCTTAAGAAAAAACGAGAAAAATAGTTTCAAAAACATTTACAGCCATATTATTGACTTGTTTCAAAACTAGTTCAATAGCAAAACTAGTTTTATAGAAGTTTTTAGTCTCAAATTTAGCACGGTGATATGAATTGAGAATTTTATTCAAAGCTAGTTTTAAGTTTTCGAGTTTTAGGTGTCAAAATATTTTTGAATAAAACCGATTTGTCCACTTCCAAACATCTTTAAAACTAGTTCTGTCAATAATATGGCTGTTAGCGCTGTTTTCTTCAAAAATAATGTTACGTACATATGTACGTAAGTACCCATATAAAAAAAATGTGAAAATGGAATATTATTTCGATTTAAGAAGATCTCTTGTATAAAAATATGTTAATTGAAAATGGTTAAGTCGATAACGAGAAAGTCAAAAATCAAAAGATAGACTTATGGAAGGTACCGTCTCTAACGGGTTTTGGTAACATTTTTTTGAATCAAAATCGCTAGTGACAAAAACCTTAAGTTTAAAATTTTAAGAAATCCCTTAGGGGGCTTGTGCTGTAGGTAGAGGTATACGCCGAAAGACAGACAGACGGAAATGCGGGTTAAATTTGTTCTTGTTCTCTTTCATCGTTATGTCAGGTTTGATTAAAATCCCAAATTCAACCTCAAAACCGAACTATTTCATGAGTTTCAAAACTAAAGGAAGTTTAAACTGCTTCAATGCGTAGCTGTATGAAAGGCAGGGTTGCGAATTTTTGAATGAATGTAGATGACTTATGAATTCACAACGTACTAAGTGACTTATAAATTAAAAAAAAAAATTGTAAATTTTAATTTTAAAATAATTAATTAAAATTTAGTAGATTGGAAATTCTTAAGCTTGTTTTGACAACATAATTATTTAATTATTAACGTAGTTTTCAATAAAAAGCAATATCGATAAAATATTTGTGTTGACCAAATGATGGGTTATCATCCTCTCTCTTAAAGAGCTTTTATGAAAATCATAGAATAAACTATTTTAACTTACATACATAAATCATTCACTCATCAATTGTTCAGTGCTAGAACTAAGAATAATAAAGTGCCAGGAGAAAATAGAATACCTTTTGAGTTCTACAAGAACTTAACTGAAGAAGCTTTAATCGTGTTAGTGGATTCGTTTAACCAAATACTTAGTTAAAATATTTTACCACAAGGCTTCCGAAAGGCGATACTATTTCCGCTACACAAAACAGGTGACTTGAATGCAGCCGAGAACTATAGAGGCATTTAATTGCTCAACTGTTCCTTGAAGATTTTCTCACTGGTAATCTACGCAAGGCTCACAGCATGTGTCGATAATGAGAACCTTCTAAGCGATTTTCAGTCTGGTTTTAGACAAAATCATTCAACAATTGACCAAATTTTTACAAAGGTCACTTTTCTACAAACTTTCACTGCTTAATGTTCTAAAACTCTTGTACTTGGATACAAAATCAGCTGTATGGAATGGCAAGCTTCTATCTGAATGGTTTTCAACAACAATGGGAGTAAAACAGGGGTGTGTGTTTAGTACCCTCTTGTTCATTCTGTTTCTGGATGACCTGAATGAAGAGCTTTGCGGTGGAATTATGTGGGCTGGAAGGAGGATTAAAGTGCTCATGTATGCTGATGATATAGTCATATTGGGGTTTTCAATAAGAGCGCTACAAAAGTTTTTTTTTTTTTTTTAAACAAAAACGGTTTTGGGTATCAATAAAATTCTTTATTCCTGTAAAAGTACGTTCGATGCCATTATGTGTGGAACTCGATTTCTTTTGCATGGCTACCACGGGCACGCTTGCAGAAGTCCAGACGCTGAACCCAATTTTCGACGGTTTTCAAGCATAAATCGGCCGATACTGCTGAAATTTCACGTTCGATATTCGTACGAAGTTCATCAATTTTCGCTGGCTTGTTGGCATAGACCATATAGACTTGACGTAGCCCCATAGGAAATAGTCTAACGGCGTCAAATCGCACGACCCAGGCGGCCAAGCGACTGGACCATTTCACGTTCTCCAAACTTGGTTTCCAATAAATTGATTGTGACATTCGCTGTGTGGCTTGTGGCGCCGTCCCGTTGGAACCACATGTCCTCCAAGTTCATATCATCCAATTGGGGCCAAAAATATTCGGTTATCATTGAACGGAAGCGATCCCCATTCACAGTAACGTGTCGGTCTCGATCATCACGGAAGAAGTACGGCCCAATGACGCCGCCGGCCCATAAACCACACCAACCGTAATTTTGTCGGGATGCAATGATGACTCATGGAGTACGTGTGGATTGCTGCCTGAACAATACCACATATTTTGTTTATTGACGAAGCCATTCAGCCAGAAATGAGCCTCATCGCTGAAGATGACGTAGCGCTCTTAACGTTGAGGCCACTGACTCCGAATTTCAAGGAATTGTTAAGGAGTTTGACTATCTGGGAATGAAAATATCATCGAACTTAAGTATGAACAGTCACCTTTCCGACAAACATCGGTAAGCAAAAACAGCACTTAATTGCACGTGGAAGACCTGTATTAGTACAAGTGAACTCAGTTTTAGCGCAGAGTACAAACTATTTGAGGCAACTTCGAAATCAGTTTTGTTTTATGCCGCGCAAGTTTGGGGTTACCAGCAAAGTGAAGAAGTAGAAAAATTACTTAGATTTTTTCTGAAAAGATTGTTTAAGCTTCCATCTAGTTCTCCAAACTATATGCTTTTATTGGAAACGGGAATATCTCCACTATTAACGGCAACGTTGAAGCTTCACTTTGATTATATTATTAATCTGGATGAGCAACTAAGGGAGGAGTTTAGAGATCAAGCGCAATCATCACTCTACAGACAATATTACAGCAAACTTTACTACGAATTAAATGAACTCAACTATTTTCGGGATGAAAACAGTATTTTCGACATATCAACCATATTTAAAGCCAGAGGAGAATTGTTGAATTTGAATTTTAAGCCGCATATAGATGATCTTCCTTTACTTTGTACTTTATGCAACCTCAAAGCTCGGGAGGACGTATTCAATTTTGTAGCAGTATGCCCCATCCTTAAGGAGATCAGAATTGTCTTCTTTGACTGCAAAACACTTACCTTGGAGAAAACAACAAGAATTTTAAACGGAAAGGAAGGCTGGAATACTCTTACCGCATTTTGCAGGGAAGCCGCGAGATACAGAGCCAACATAATTGCTGAAGAGTTTTAATTTTGTCTGTACCAACGCCAACCCATATTCTTAATTATTATTATTGTAATTGATATATAAATATTTTTTGTTTCCAAATTAATTATAAATTAATGTTAATGTTTCAAACATCGTAGAATTTATATAAAGTTTTGAAATTACTATTTAATTGCCATCTGAGGTGAAGGCCATGTCCATGCCTTAATAAGATTGAATTGATCAATATTATGTAAGCTTTGTAATTTATTACTACTTTCGCGATAAATAAAGCAATCTATCTAATCTAAAAAAATAAAAATCAGTGACTAGTGACCATCAGTGCGCATTAAGTTTAAAATAATTGTAAAAAAAGTGAATATTCAATAATTAAAAGTTTAAAAAAATATACATATACATTTATTGGTAAGGTTTTTATAATCTATATTTTGTAGGTATTTAAAAACATTAAACTGTAACGAAGTTTGTTTGAGGAGATGAAATATGAATGCAGGCTTCATAAAGCTTAAACTAATTGCTTTAAAAAGCCTTTTGCTTGTTTTGAAAAAAAACTTCGAAACTTTTGGTACACCTGGCTTAGTAAGTATAATTAGATTTGGAATCTATTTTTTAAGCTTTCAAATCTGGTTTGAAAATCATAAAATGATCATGCTAGCTTATAAATTTTTTTAATTCGTAATTTGTCTAATCAGAATTCACCCATTAGATTATGAATTACATTTTTTTTAAATTTATAAGTAACTAACTGACTTAGGGCCAGTTTTTCAGTGGACAGTTAAACCAGAGTTAGCTAACTCTAGAAGTAAATTAAACCACAGTGAACTGAGGAAGCTGTTTTTCGGTGGAGAATGCATGCGGAACGACTTAACGAACTCGGTGGATAAAACATCAAAAAAAATTGTTCAGTTAATCCCGAGTTAACTCGCCAAATCTGATGAGTTAACTCTGGCTTAACTTTGAGCTCGCACTGAAAAACTGGACCTTAGTAATTAAATCTTTTTTAATTCATAAGTCACTAACTAGCTTGTGAATTAAAGTCAAGCTTAAGCTTGAAAGTGACTTAAGCTTTTGCAACTCTGATGAAAGGTTAGCACTTGTTAGAAAATTTGGGAAGCATTTTTGGAAGATGAGGAGCCCCCAAAAATGTTTAAATATTTCATAAAATAATATAAGAGAAACAAAAAATCTTTTTGTATTCCTTTTTAACAAAAAATATTATAATATAAAATATAAAATATTTCAGAAAACAAATGTTATAATTAATTATTATTATATAGTGTTAATGTACATAAATGTAACTATCTATATAAATAATTATGTATTCTTATTTTGAAAACATCTGTAAAGACTAATTTTGTTAGTATTTTTCAACCAAAGTTTTATAAGGCTCCAAATTTTCGCATGAGTTGTTATTTAAACGTTCTTTTGCCGACAAAATAGCATTCACTGTTTCAACGTGAAGTTTTTTACGCTGTTTCCCTTTCATTAAACTTACATCTGAAAATTTTCTCAGCAGTCGCACTACTATGTGGTAAAGCAAAAATTGTTCCTACAATTTTTTTACCAAGGGAAACATAGTCGCATTTGAAGAATTTGTAGTGTTGAATAGAACTCGGTAAAAATCTTTAAGGTTTAAGTCCTTTGACAAAGAAGATTGATTTAGCAATAGCCACCATTCCTCATCTAGATTTTCGGACTCTGACTCATAGACTAAAGTTGGAAACAGCATCACAAAATTAGTTCTCCTACAAAACTCATCTACTCGCGATGAAAGCATGAGTAGATGAAGGTACTAGATTTTAGTTTTTATCTGCTCACAAGTACATCGCCACCTCCAAAGGAAAACGCCTAATATTTATGTACCTACATAGGTAATGTAATAGATTTTTTTCATAAATTCATATATGAATTTTCAGATTTTGTGATTGAACGTGCCCATTATATCGTTATCCTCTTCTTAATCCTAACAGAGATGTGCAATATTTTGTTGAAACAGGGATGTTGAAAGATATAAATTTGTGTTTTTTATATTATTTTCATTTTTGTCCACATTCATTTTTTTAATGTGGTGATTTGGGGAGCCATTTTGAGTAATGGGTAGCACAGAAGCCCTTTCCACAACAAAGTAGCCAAATGTTACTATAGTAGCCATTATATGACAACAGTGGGCGGTGTTCTAGAGGTTAAGTTCAGCCATCAGTTTCAGTGAAAACAGGATTAAGGTTGATGTATTAAATTTCCCTAATTTTTTGAGTTCGCCAGTGATATTTCATTTATTTCACGGAGAACTCAATGATAAGGTTTTTTTTTTTTTAAACTAATTTAATTTCTAAATGAACCTCACATTTTTACGACGATATTATTTTCAATAAGCTAAACAACAATTGAAAACCGTAGACACCCGAAGGACAAATTCTTAAGTTATTGCTTTGTGCATTGCATCGTCTGAAGGTAAAGCCACATTTTCCAAGCTATTTTTATGTATGCTTTGCTTAAGCTACATGTATAGGGATGTTTTCTTTCCTCGATTAGAATGAGCTTCCAGAATTCGTTTATTTTTTTACTTTTTTTCATTCTACTAAAGGGTCCGCCAAATAACTTTTTTTTTTGGAAAAGGCGCAAAACATCGAGTATAGCTTCGGCTGTGTGGCACGTAGCGCCGGCCGTCCTGTTGAAACCAAATGTTGCCAATATCCTCCTCTTCAATTTTTGTGAACAAAAATTCGTTCAACATGGCCCGATAACGATCGCCATTGACTGTAACGGCCACTCCTTGGTCATTTTCGAAGAAAAATGGCCCAATTATGCCTTTGGACCAAAATCCGCACCAAACAGTGACTCGTTTTGGGTGTATCGGCTTTTCAATGTATGCGTGCGGGTTTTTTGTGCCCCAAATGCGACAATTTTGCTTGTTTACTACCCGCCAAGATCAAAATGAGCTTCATCTGAAAAGATGATCTTTTTTGGCAAAATCGGCATCTTCTCTAAGTCGATCGCAGGCCCACTTAGCGAAGCGAAAACGCATTGGATGGTCAATTGGCTTCAACTCCTGAACCAATTGGACTTTGTATGGCGTCATACCAAGGTCTTTATGCAAAATTCGTCTCAATGATGTCTCCGAAATGTTCAATTGTTGAGAACGACGGTGAATCGATGTTGATGGCGCTTCACGCACACTTTCTGCAACAGCAGCAATATTCTCGGGTGTACGCACTTTTTTTTACTTTTCACGCTTTGGTTTATCGATGAGGATGACAGTTTGTTTCACTTTTTGCACAAGATAACGAACATGTGGCGGCACACATCACACACCCTTAATAATCGGGGCGTAAAATAACGCGCCGGTTTTATCGCGCAGCAAAATATTATGTCACTCAGTTAAAGAGTCTGTCACTCTCCAAAAGATCTGTCTTTTTTGAAATTGGATGTGCAACGTGGTCGGTGGTGTGGCTCCGTGAAATTGTAAGATTTTGTTAATTATAATTATAAGTTAAGTTAAGTTTATTGTATGAAATAAATTTGTTACACAAAAAGGAAAACGAAAAGTAATCATTTCCTAATTGGTGACCCCGACGATTTTAATTTCATTCAAACGATATACTCACTTTAATAAAACCCACACCACGTGTCTCAAATTCCATAAAAATCTCACAAAAAATTCATCGGTGCCAAAGTCTCCATTTCTTTTGGTATCCGGAACACAATAGTGCTTTGGCCAACTTCTAGTGGCCTCGTTGGAAATCATACAAACACGATATCGATTTCATAAGTGCGCACATCAAATATTCAATTTCTATTAATTGCACCTTCCTACGAAGTGCTCCGCGGGACAACGAGGGACGAAAATTAAACTTCATTTTCTTATCGATTGCGCCATTTTTGCGAATCGCTCCGCTGGACAACGAGGGACCAAAATTAAACTTCATTTTCTTATCGATTGCGCCATTTTTGCGAATCGCTCCGCTGGACAACGAGGGACGAAAATTAAACTTCATTTTCTTATCGATTGCGCCATTTTTGCGAATCGCTCCGCTGGACAACGAGGGACGAAAATTAAACTTTATTTTCTTATCGATTGCGCCATTTTGCGAATCGCTCCGCTGGACTACGTGGGGCCGAAACAAAATTCGAAATTCTGAACTACATCACTAACTACCATCTCAGCCAAGAAGACGTCTTACACTGCACCCCTTGTTTAGTATATACATAGATAAGTTCAACATTTTTTTTTAAGAATAATTTTTTATTTTAACTTTTTTTTAGTCTTATTAACAATATTGTATTTTTTTCACAGTAGTAGGCATATAAATGCTTTCACTGTAGTATATAAATCAAAAATTTATTTTCCTTAGGTTTTGCAATTACTGTATACTATTCTAGGTGGTTATAAAGCCCTGTACACCACCACGTCACTCACAGCTTATCTTGCGCTAATCAACCTTCAATTTTTTTTTTTCTCTTGCCTATATATGAGTGCTATTTTTTTTTGCTGTGCGTGATTCTCGATTTTCGTTTATTAATTAGTCTAGTTTAGCAATGAGTAAAACAGAAATGACACAAGATCCTCTTACGGGTGGGGTCGCGGGTGCAGGTACCCAACAAAATACCGGTTCACATCAAGTAGTAGAGAACAGTATTAGTAATAGTATAGATACTGTGTCATACAAGACGATCAACTTTTGGCCATCATGTCCAGACTTATGGTTTACTGCCATGGAGGGACAGTTTGCTCTAGCAAGAAATATGTCCGATGATCGAAAATTTTACGCAGCGATTTCATTAATGGACATCAATACTGTCCAACGCGTACGAGATATAATCTCTTCTCCACCCGCTCACTCGAAATTCGAAGCCTTAAAAACCGCGGTACTTTCTCGACTAATGGACTCCGAAGACACAAAACTGCAAAAACTTTTAGACGGATTGGACTTAGGTGATAAAAAACCTAGTCAGTTGCTGCGCGACATGAAGGCGTTAGCCGGTTCTGAATTTTCTCAATCTATTATAAAAAAGCTTTGGCTGCAGAGACTGCCTGACATGGTGAAAGCGATTTTAGCAGGTAGCACCGAAGACATCGAGGCAATGGCTCTTACGGCCGACAAAATAATTGAAGCTACGCAAAATTACAATGTGCATACTCTTGTTAAGCATTCGGGATCGACTCACAACATTTCCCAGAGTGCAACTTCAATTGCAAACTTAGAGTTGCGGATTGAGCAGTTAACCACTCAGCTAAATGAATTAAAGTCTTCGAACAGGGCAACATTTTCTCGTTCAAGAAGTCGGTCTAGAAGAAGTACCAATAGATCAAAAAATCGAACTGGCTCAAAAATTTGTTGGTATCACAGACGTCATGGGGAAAAGGCTGTTCGTTGTACACAACCTTGCTCATACAACCGCTCCATAGGTAGATCGGGAAACTAGAGCGCAGGTCAGACGTAGCGACCGTCGACCCCTGCCAACCAAACAGCAGTCGCTTATTTATTTTTGATCGCGCCAGCAACTCACATTACTTAGTTGACACAGGTGCCGACATATCTGTAATACCTGTTGCTTATTTAGGCAAATATACTTCTCCAAATCCCAATTTTACACTTTTTGCAGCCAATGCAACACGAGTGCAAACATATGGTAAGAAATCCTTAGAACTAGATCTTGGCCTCCGTCGTTCGTTTCACTGGGTTTTCGTTGTGGCCGATGTAGACAAACCTATTATCGGCGCTGACTTTCTTGGAGTGCATGGTTTGCTAGTAGATCTTAAGAGAAAACGTCTCATCGATCCGCTTACTTCTCTGTTCAACACCGGTCAAATAGTTGACGGTGGATCTTCACTTTCGGTAGTGTCTGAAAGGGTGCAAAACGGTGAAATCAGAATGCTCATTAAAAAATATTGCGGCACTAGACCCGAGAATGCTCTCAGAAATAAAATTTCGCACAAAGTTACGCATCACATCGTTACCAAGGGACCACCTGTTGTAAGCAAACCACGAAGGTTGTCTTCCGAAAAATTGGCTATAGCGAAAAAAGAATTCCAATTTCTTTTAGATGTCGGTATATGTAGGCCTTCAAAAAGTAGTTGGGCCTCTCCTCTTCACATGGTCCTTAAAAAAAATGGAGATGTTAGGGCATGTGGGGACTACCGGAGTTTAAATGCTGTCACCGAACCAGATCGTTACCCTGTTCCACACATTCAAGACTTCACCCATGACCTGAACGGTTGTAAAGTTTTTTCCACTCTAGACTTGGTGCGTGCTTACCATCAGATTCCTGTCGAGCCCAAAGACATTCCGAAAACCGCCATTTCCACTCCTTTCGGTCTCTTCGAATTTACACGGATGACATTCGGACTTAGGAATGCTTCGCAGTCGTTTCAACGATTCATTCATTCCATTAGACGCGAGTTTGAGTTCTGCTTTGCATACATCGATGATGTTTTAATAGCTTCCGCCAACGAAAGCGAACATATTAAGCATGTGGAAATAATTTTGCGTAAACTGAATGAAGTTGGTCTTGTTGTCAACCTGGACAAAAGCGTGTTTTCAAAACCTGTCGTAAATTTTCTTGGACACACCATCGATGCCGAAGGTATTCGGCCAACACAAGCTAAAGTTGAAGCCATATCAAAATACGAACCACCTCAAACTGTCAAAGACTTACGAAGATTTCTTGGGATGATAAACTTTTACCGCCGTTTCGTTCCAAGAGCGGCTCACTCCCAGATTCTTTTAAACAAATATCTCGAAGGTAGCAAGAAGAAAAATGACAAGCGGAAAATTGATTGGACTCCTCAATCACTCAAAGCCTTTCACGAATGCAAGGCACAACTGAGTAACGCTACGATTCTTGCCTTTCCCGTCCGAAATGCTGAACTAGCACTTGTTGTCGATGCATCTGACTCCGCCATTGGAGCAGTTGTTCAACAAAAACTTAAATCGGACTGGCAACCTCTTAGTTTTTTTTCGACTAAGTTAAGCAAGTCGGAGCGCAAATACAGTGCGTATGATCGGGAATTATTGGCGGCATACAATGCCATCAAGCACTTTAAACATATGTTGGAGGGTAGAGTTTTCACTCTCTACACCGACCATAAACCACTTACCTACGCCTTGCGCCAGAATTCAGAGAAAGCAACTCCTAGGCAGCGTACGCATTTGGATCTAATTGCTCAATACACGAATGATATCAGATACCTGCCGGGAGAACAAAACGTCGTAGCGGATGCATTTTCCAGAATGCATGAACTGTCAATCCCAGAAAGTGTAGACTTCACTGAAATTGCAAGGGAACAAGAGGGTGATGAAGAATTAAAAAATATGATCGAGTCAAACACATCCGTGAAGATTAAAGCTTTTCCCTTAAATGGGTCAGAAAAAGCGCTATTCTGTGACGTGTCTACGGACAAAGTTCGACCATTTATTCCAGAGCGTTTTCGTAAAACCGTTTTTGAAAAAGTTCACAACTTATGTCACCCGGGTGTTCGAGCTACTGTCAACGAAATGCGACACAAATACATTTGGCCATCTATAAACAAAGATGTTCGATCTTGGGCAAGAAATTGCATTCCATGCCAACGCTTGAAGGTAAGCAGACATATAGTCACTCCGGGTGGAACTTTTTCAGAAACCTATGATCGTTTCGCTACCATTCACTTGGATATTATAGGTCCTCTACCAACTTCCGAAGATTTTCGCTACTGTCTAACCTTAATCGATCGATACACACGCTGGCCTGAAGCCATTCCCCTGGTCGATATTAGGGCTGAGACAGTTGCCGAAGCCATCTGTCGAGAATGGATACCTCGATTTGGAGTTCCTTCTACAATTATAACTGATCAGGGAAAACAATTTGAATCCACGCTGTTGGAAGAGTTAGGTAAGGCCCTGGGCTTTAAAAGAAACCGAACAACATCGTATCACCCACAAGCCAATGGGATGATCGAAAGATGGCACCGGACTCTCAAAGCCGCAATTATGTGTTACCAAAAACAGCAATGGTCTAAAACTTTGCCATGGATTTTGTTGGGTTTGAGAACCTCGCTTCGTGAAGAGCTCAAGACTTCGGCAGCCGAACTGGTATACGGGAAAACTCTTAGGTTACCACATGAATATTTTCACCCAGGCAAAGTTGAATTTCAATCCGAACTTGTGAACCGTTTGCGGCGGCATTTTAACGAAGTGCGGCCCGTTCCTGCATCCAATCATGCCGTCTCGAAGCCCTTCATTTTTAAAGACATAATGTCTTGTGAGTACGTCTTTCTACGCAATGATACAGTTCGAGCCTCCCTTCAACAGCCTTACGATGTGCCTTTTAAAGTAGTCAAGCGAGGACAGAAAAATTTTTCAATTCTAATCAAAGGTAAAACTGTAAACGTCAGTGTTGACCGGCTCAAGCCAGGATTCTTAGAAAACCCCAAACTTATAAGCGACCATTCGGAAGTAATTAAACGCTCAAACAAAAAAAAAGTAGTTTTTGCCGAAGTTGATCTGTCTAAAGACAAAGTAATCTCAACAAACTCAAATGAAAATCAGCGCAAGACTACGAGATCAGGTAGGGTTGTCAAACCACCTTTAAGGTATCGTGCCCAGTGACCTGGCCACTAAGGAGGGGGTACTGTGGCGGCACACATCACACACCCTTAATAATCGGGGCGTAAAATAACGCGCCGGTTTTATCGCGCAGCAAAATATTATGTCACTCAGTTAAAGAGTCTGTCACTCTCCAAAAGATCTTTCTTTTTTGAAATTGGATGTGCAACGTGGTCGGTGGTGTGGCTCCGTGAAATTGTAAGATTTTGTTAATTATAATTATAAGTTAAGTTAAGTTTATTGTATGAAATAAATTTGTTACACAAAAAGGAAAACGAAAAGTAATCATTTCCAAAAACATACGGAGCTGACGGTGCTTCTCTTCTTCCAAAATCCGTACGCAATTTTCGCACACATTCTGCAACATTACCATGATTTTCAAAGTAATATCGCAATATTTCCCAGCGTTATTCAAGCGTATACACAACCATATTCGTTCAGCGGAAGGATAAAACTAATTATCTGTTAAATCAGACATGAGCTAAGTGTTACCATTTACGAAATAAGCACAAGTTGAAAAAAAAAACTTTAGATGGCGGACCCTTTATAACTCTTGTTCCGTCTTTGCTGATTGAAATTCATAGATTTATTTTCATCAAGTGAAGCATTCTTAGCGGCTACAGCAAACCTAAGCAAAATATGAAAAAAAAAAAAAATTGTGTGAGTGCCGGAACTCACGGTTAATATGTGTAAACATCAACGTGCGCGGATCCAAAACGGACTTGTTTTTGCTTGAAGGGGATCTTAAGAATTTTTTCACTGAACGCACCCATCCTAGGTAGGTAGAAATGGCGGCCCAGAGCAAACTCGCTCCGTGATACGCACCCATCCTAGTATGCAGATCGTACCGTTGCACACCGTAACGTTGCACGACGTAACGTTGCACACTAACCTTCACGTTTTTTTTCACTCTACCGCCAGCATAGATGTTTACACATCAAAAAAGTGTAAATTATCTGCTGCTAAAAATGAAATAAAAATAAACCTCCTTATACAAAAACTAAAGCTGATGGATAAACAAAAATGTAAAATAATGATGATCATCATTACTTCATATAAAATTCTTGATTATATAAAAAGAAGTCTTTGATTTGCCTTTAAAGATACTTAAGAGCTCTAAAATATAGATTACTTTGTCTGCGAATAATAATTCTTCCTTAGCACTTAAGACGCTTCATTACTCATACCATGGCAATTGTCGAAGAAATCTTTTTCACAAAAAAAAAAAAACATTTTTTTTTTACTTTACTTACTTATCTATGTAAATTTTCCCTTTCTTATAAATAGAATTGCCTCTGGTTCAATGCGAATTTACAGTTCGATTGCGATTCTTTAAATATTATGCGATTTAAAAAAATCTTCTTTATACTTACTTTAATAAATTTAAAACCACTGTCAATATCGTCTCGTTCACACGCGCATACAAAGTGTGTCTAAAAGCCACCCGGCTTTTTGAGCAGGGAGAAATCTTTTTTTTTTTTTTATTGACCTATTTGACATCCACAAAGCTAGTGGCCCACAGGGTACACTTTGATTCATCCCACATCCACCACCCTTATCTTGTATAAGTCTATAGACAAGTGTATATACATACATACACCCTCACAGTGTAAACGTGTTTTTAATGTAAAGTTATTTTATCGTAACAGAGGATATCTACCTACTAGAATGCCCCATATTGGCGGCAAGAGCTTTCTAGGTTTCAACGTAGCCAAACACATTGCCCACGAAAAAAATACTTTGCACCATGAACTTGATTGCATCAACATCATCTCATCGTTGGCATTAGTAGAGAATAGAGCGAAAGACCGGAACACACCACGATGGAACATGCGGAGGTTGTGGTGGGTACAAAGAGGACTCTGTGATTGTGGAAGAGGCAGCAGCACCGGCTCCGGCACTTTCATAGCTTTGTATCGCCTCGTCAAATTGTTGAACCAAGCTATAAAGGTCACCATGTCGAACAGTGATGGCCAGTTTTCAATTACGGACACAGCCGATCCACCACGTCTTCGTTGTCGTCGTTGTCATCCTCGTCGCCTGTCCTTGGTTAGTAACGTTTATTAATTTCCGAATCCCGACTATACTCCATCATGAGTAGCCATTTTTCCTTTGTAACTTTTAAAATGCATGTCAGGAATGTTTTCGCAAAAGAAAAAAAAAAAAAAAATGAGTTAAGTGCACAACTAGCTCGCAAGTGTTTGCTCTTACGATTTAGAAAAAAATGAACCCAATGAAGAGTAGATTTATACAGGGTGATTCGTGTAAGGCGTGACAAAAAGCTAGAGCGTATAGGTTGGTTTCAGACAAGAAAAATTCCTTGGTTTTTAAATAAATTTTCTTTCTGTTTTAAGTCAATTTTTTTAGAAAATTGCGAATCTCAGATAAACGGGGGGGGGAGGGGACAGACCCCCTTTCTACGATTTTTTTCTGGTTCAACCTTATCTACACGCTCTAGCTTATTGTCAAAGCTGATGCGAATCACCCTGTATAGTTATTTAATACCTAATGCAATTTAATTTTACAGCATCCATTTCATAAAGATTTTAAATTGTTTAGTTTTTGAAATTTCTTTGATTTAACACTGCAAATTGGAATTATGTGTAAGAATTCAATTCAACATGGAAATCATGTTAAAATGAAAATGTTTATATTAAAATTAACCTTCAACAATGTTAAACTAAAATGTTTCATTAAATAGGTCTCAAAATTATTTATCCATTGTTAAAACAAAAGTATTTCGTGTATAATTAGCATTGAATCGCATTGAAATTACAGCGGATGTTTAAAAATTCACATTCCTTAGTAGATGGGTAGAAATTACAGCCCAGAGCAACCTGGTTCAGTGGTTAAATTAGAGCTGGAGTGCACCGTTTTGATATCATAACTCGTATTGACCTGTGGATGGAAGTTGATTTTATTAGAGGGAATTCTGGAAATACCCCTTTACGGATCTAAAAGGTGGTATATCCTTTGAAATCCTTAGTCCGCTTTCCGCGGTGTTAAGAGTCCAATGGATGCAGTATAGGAATTAAAATCAAAGTTATTCTTAGGTCCACTTCGTGGCGTTAAGGAAAGAGATCAAATCTTTGATCTTCATCTCAGAAAGTTCGTTTAGATCTTCAAGAAAAGCCTTTCCAAATGATTGCGCTCTCATTCTGGCCAGAGCGGGGCATTCGCAGAGGAAATGAACGACTGTTTCCTTCTCCTGCTGATCCCCACAACTACGACAATGAGTATTGTTAGGAATGTACAGCGTCGCCACCCACATGCTCTCCTATTGGCCAGTGAACAGAACAGGTCTGTTCCAACCATGGCTATGCGTGGTATGAATAAAAAGGAGCACCTGCTCAAAACTCCACTTTTAAGAGCAGGTGCTCCATTTTTTATGAATAAAACACTTCGAATGGTGCTTGAGCACCTCCTCAAAATAAGCACCTGCTCCATTATAAGGTATGAATAAAGTGAAGCACGTACTGCATCGAGAGGAGCGCCTGCTCCTATTTGTGTGTGAGCTCAAATTCTATAAAGGAAGAAGAGAAGGCGCATTTTCAAATGATTATCAAATTCTACACAGATTCAACAAAGAAAATGTGAATATCTTTGCGAATCACTTTCTTGGGAATACAAAGTTCAGAAACTAGGGGTGGTGACTTAACAAGAAACAAGCATTGAAAAATGCGAATTTTCCTTTGCTACATAGGTTATCCAGGTTTTCAAACTGGAGTTGGAGAAGACATTGGAGTACACCAGTCCACGGTCTCTAAAACTGTTTCCCTTGTAACGGGTGATTTTTAAGCTGGTTTGGTTTTGGCAACACTGGTTTTGACAGCTGACGTGTGTTTAGTACCTTGTGTCACTGTCAAACAGCTTCAGTTTGGTTTGCAATTTAACCATGGATCGTCTTACAAATGAACAACGCTTGCAAATTATTGAATTTTACTATCAAAATTCGTGCTCGGTTCGAAATGTTCATCGCGCGCTGCTTGTGTTCAGCGATGAGGCTCATTTTTGGTTGAATGGGTACGTAAATAAGCAAAATTGCCGCATTTGGAGTGAAGATCAGCCAGAAGCATTGCAACAGCTACCAATGCATCCCGAAAAAGCCACTGTTTGGTGCGGTTTATGGGCCGGCGGCATTATTGGGCCTATTTCTTCAAAGATGATGCGAATCGCAGCGTTACTGTCAATGGTGAACGCTACCGAGCGATGATAACAAACTTTTTTTTGCCCGAAATGGAAGTTCTTGACTTGCATGATATGTGGTTTCAACAAGACGGTGCCACATGCCACACAGCACGCGAAACAATGGCGCAATTGAGAGGCGAGTTTGGTGAACATTTAATTTCACGTTTCGGGCCGGTCAATTGGACGCCTAGATCGTGCGATTTGACACCATTAGATTATTTTTTGTGGGGGTATGTCAAAGCTAATGTCTATAGGGACAAGCCCGCTTCGATTGACGCACTGGAAGCCAACATACATGCATTCATTCGTGAGATACCGGCCGATATGTGTGAAAGACTATGCCAAAATTGGACTCAGCGGATGGGCTACCTGAGACGCAGCCGCGGTCAACATTTGCATGAAATTATCTTTAAACATTAAATGGCAAGGTTCAAACTATTGATTCAAATAAATATTTCATTCATTTTTTCGAATTTTTTGTGTTTTTTTTTTTAAAAAGTTCTAAACCTCTTAAAAAATCACCCATTATAAGTGCAGCAATGATCCAGAAGTCAGGTCATTGGATCAAATTTCCTACAACTACTGAAGAACTGCAGAATGCAAAACAACTTTCCTTCGGTGATAGGCGCATCTGATTGCACTCATGTTTCTATCGCTTCAAACCAATTGTTCATGGGGACAAGTAGGTACGTTATCAGAAAAGGATTCCACTGCACTAATGATCAAGCAACATGCAATTCCAGAGATGAATTCACTAATGTGTTAGTATCAATTACAAAATTAATAAACTAAAAACTAGTGTTTACCTTTCATGGCCAAGGTCAGTGCATGATTCACGAATTTAGGAAAATTCTCGCGTATTTAAAATCAAGTAATGGAATGAAGTTAGTGCCATTTTACTTCGTCCCATGATTCAGGAGACGGACTTACTCCCTGACTTTTAACTACGCACATATGTATATATCAAAATCCAGATACTCCTGAGAAAAACAAAAGTGCCTAACTCGCGAACGAGTAATAATTGAACGATGTTTTATACAAGTCGAGCAACGTAACTCCAAGCAGAATGTAAACTTTTTCCGCAAGTGAGCTATGAAGGGCTGATCCTTGCCTGGCCAGTTCGTCTGTTTGCTCGTTTCCTTGAATACAATAACCTGGAGCCTAGATATGAGTTACCCTGAGGTTAGCATTAAGGCTTGACAGCTCTTCCCGACATTGCTAAACCAATTTAGTGGGTGATATAGCCGAATTAATGGCTTTAACAGCTGCTTGACTGTCTGGATAGGGCGATATTACTGTTTTGGTTAGGGTATTGTTTGAGTATCTTGCACGCTTCCCTAACTGTTAGTAATTCAGCTTGAAATACACCACCAAAGTTTTGTAACCGAAAAGAACAAGAGATGTTCAAAAAATCGATCAAAATTCCTGAACCACAAATCACGCGCACCACACTCCATCTTAGAAGCAATCGTAAAAATAATTTTGTCGAAGTCTATAGTCAGGACGCACGCGACGTAACGTCATCCTTCCGATGCTTTCTTGGTGGAAATAAAACTTTAAATTCCTTACAGAGACCCAGAGCTGGAGTGCAGAAGTCGTCATTGAGAACATATTATTAGGAATCAAATTTATGATATTGCTGTGACCATTTGGTTTTGTAAATCAGCCATTCGACTCCTTAAGCCTCAACGCACTGCAAGATACTAAAAATTGTGGAAGCAGGTACAGAAAGGCGCTTAAGGCATTTGTCGTACAAGATCGTAGGGCCCTTGTGGTGCCAATGGTAGCTGTTCTTTGAACCTTCTTAAGCTTATTAACGTTATATGCTTTGTTAAGTGCAGGCCACCACACATTGGATCCATACATGGGGATCGGTCGTACCACGTGTAACATACAGGCTAATGTGAACTATGCATTAGCTACTTTATTGTGGTAAGACCTTATGAGTTGGCATAAGTGAAGTTAGGTTGAGTTGCTGTAGAGTAAGTTAAGTTAGGTTAAGTTAGTTCCGATCACTTTTTGTTAGAGCAGCCAACGCGTACAGACTACAAAATTTGTAATATAAATATAATAAAGAAATCTATATTTAATTAAGTTAAAAGAATCTTTTATTTCACTGAGCCAAAAGACCTTTTTACACAACGTCCACAGTATAATTTTAGATTGGTGGACCCACTTTTTTCCGAAGGTCCTACTATACAGGCATAGAAAGCCTTCTAAATCCGTTTTCCAATATTCAGTTTACAATTTAAATTATGGTCAAGAACAACGCCTATGTATGCCATTATGTATTGTGACGAACTCCAGTGCACATGGTAACACTAGCATGCTCCACTGTTGTAAAAGAAACACTTATCATACATCGATGGAAAGAGAATTTTGTAAGCATTTTGAAAACAATAATGAAAAGTCGAAAAAATAAAATTAAAAAGAAAAACTATTTGTCAAAAAAAAAAAAAAAAAAATGTAAATGGCGGACAGGCTAGAATACACCGGTTCTATGGAAGTTGTCATCTTGACATGAGATGTCATCTCTGCATGGCAGTGGAGACTGGAAAGTTGTTGGAATTTTAAGAAAACCCTATAAAAAGCCGCTGCATTCTAATGAAAGGGTGTAGTTTTCTTTTGGATTCTCCTCAAGTTCGTTCGGCGACAAAAATAAAAATTGAAGGGATTAACTTTTTTTTGCGGAAATTTTTCTATTTAAAGACTATTTTTCATCAAATTGCCCCTCTCCACTCAGGCACGTAGCCAGGGGAGGAGCTTGAGGGGCTGAAACCCCTCCCGAAATGATTTGTAACTAAACAAATTTAGTAAAAATTAAAGATTTTTAATATCAATTAAAATCTTTAAAAATAAGAAGACTATCTAGGTATAGTTTATTTGATTTGGAACAGTTAAGGACTTCAATTTCTTCATTTATGTTAGAAGAAGAAGCCAAAATATTGCAAAATAAAAATAACAAAAATTATATGATCTCAGAATAATAAAAACCAGAACAGAGGTGACGATGATAGTAAAGGGTTTTCCAATAAGAGGTGTTATTTTGATATTCAAAGAAAAATGGCATTTTTTGAGATAAATGATCGGATGTTTATTTCATTATAAAGAGGAAGGTTTGCCGTTAATAATGGAACACAACATCAGCCAATTTTCCATAACCAAATCGCAAAGTGGCTGCCCTATGTCCTCGATAACCTCACGAATTCCATCTTTGAGGTCTTGAATCGACGCTGGGCTGTTGGCGTAGACCTTATCTTTCACGTGGCCCCAAAGGAAGAAGTCGCAAGGTGTTAAATCACAAGATCTCGGTGGCCAATTGTGATCACCTCTTCGAGAGATAACACGGTCCGGAAACTTTTCCCGTAAAAGATCGATGGTTTCATTGCTTGTGTGGCACGTAGCGCCGTCTTGTTGAAAGTAAACGTTGTCCAGATCAGTACCATCCAATTCCGGCCATAAAAAATCATTAATCATCCCTCGATAGCGCAATCCATTGACCGTAACTGTTGTTCCAGCCTCATTTTCGAAAAAGTAAGGTCCAATGACCCCGCCGGACCATAAACCGCACCAAACAGTCACGCGTTGAGGATGGAGAGGCTTTTCAACAATAACTCTTGGGTTTTCCGAGCCCCAGATGCGACAGTTTTGCTTGTTGGCGTAGCCTCCGAGGTGGAAATGGGCCTCATCAGTCAAGATGATTTTTCGATGAAATTCCGGATCATTTTCATGCATTTCAAGGACCCAATCAGCAAAGACACGACGTTGTTGATGATCAGCCGGCTTGAGTTCTTGTGTTAACTGAACTTTATAAGCCTTAAGACCC
This sequence comes from Leucozona laternaria, assembly GCA_932273885.2. Classification (NCBI taxonomy): domain Eukaryota; kingdom Metazoa; phylum Arthropoda; class Insecta; order Diptera; family Syrphidae; genus Leucozona; species Leucozona laternaria. Next base: position 256,708,354 of record OW026366.1, on the reverse strand, counting down.
AAGTCTTTATGCAAAATACGGTGTAATGACGTTTGTGGAATGCCTAATTCCAAAGAACGACGAGGAATGGACAAACCTGGGTTTTCTTCAACACTTTGGGCTACAACAGCAATATTCTCAGTTGTTCTTGAGCGACGTGCACGGGTTTTATTCTTCACATCACTAACTTGTCCCAACAGCTCGAATTTGTCCACCAATTTCTGTATTGCGGTCCGACAAGGTGCTTCACGACGACCCAAAAATGTTTTAGTTTTACGAACCGTCTCTGCCAAATTTTCACCATTTTTATAGTGAATTTTAATAATTTCAATGCGTTGTTGAAGCGTGTATCGTTCCATTTTTATTAACGGCGTAGTTTCTACTTGTCAAATGTCAAAAAATGACAGCTTCAAAAGTGACAGCTACCGAAATAGCGGGCTATTAAAAATAACACCTCTTATTGGAAAACCCTTTATAACTATATAACTTACTCGGCCCATAAGAAATATGGAAAACTAAGGGCTCTCCTGCAGTTCAGAATTGAATCTGGGACAAACATTTAAGGAATCACGTCATTACCAGCTCTAAAAACACAGGCTATTTCAGCTGAGATATACAAAATAAAATCCTGGAGACATGTTCTGATATTGTTAAAACCGAAATATAAAATAAGCCCGTTTATACATTCAAGTAGTTTCAACGTCCCCGCTGACGAAACAGTGGATGTTTCTGATGGCGCTGAACAGCTTTCCATATGCCTTCGCCATCGCTTACAAAAAAACTTTAAAAAATATCATAAAAAACCACACCGGAGAGCAAAACAAAAAGCAAAAATATCGTCGAGTGATTCTTCTACCGATGTTTTGAAATTACTTAATATATATGACAAAACTTACTTAAGAGGTATGAACTTCTTGCTCACGGTTTTGGGCACACTTCCAGTGACAACAGCTTGTTGAAAGAATCTTTTCAACGATCCAAAACTATAAAAACAATGTCCCGAAGCGATTTGAGCAATGCAATACAAAAAGCACTTGCCTTGATATCTGTTCATTCGGAATGTTGATCCAGATGAGGTGATTGGTCTCATATAAAAAAATCAAGACTTTTTCTGCTGTAAAAAAATATGTAAGTATACAAAAGTAATTTTAATATGTAAGTTATGGACTAAACATACATTTATTTAAAAACTAGTGAAAATCTACGAATTGGAATATATAGTTTTTATTTTTTGTTCAAAAAATTGTTCGTAAGACTTGGAAGCCAGCCCCCTCCGAAACAAAATCCTGGCTAGGGCCCTGTCCCCACTATAATGCTAGTTTATGATAAAGTGGTGTGATATGTGCAGCTCTATTATTTTAAAATGTTTCTTTGGAACAATTAACAAAAAAGAGCTTTATGTCAAACATTTTAATTGGTATTTTGTATGGTTCTGGAGTTGAGGGAGGGGCGTAGTTACGACACTGCCTGGTGGAATAAGCAAACAAGAATTTCAAATATTTCTTTTTATGTCTTTTTTATAAATGACTGAACCGGGAATTCTATGTCGTGCGAACCTATTTACCGACAATGTGCCTTTATGTCGTATATTTTTAAACAGACAGATATTATATGTATGTACATGACAATGACAATCCGATTCTATTTACTCATTTGAAATTTATCCTGTTTATATTCTGTTTGCTCGGTTGCACAAAATCGCTTTGAAGCACATGGAATCTTCTTCTTTCTAACAAATAAATGACTGCAAACATATAAAACCCAAACAACAGCCAATCTGAATCTACTCATGTATGATCTTCTTAGGTATATAAGTACATAGCTGCTCGTATTCAAGTCGACACACATAGCTATAGTTCTTCTTTATAGGTATAGAGGTACAGAAGTTCTTCGGTTCATCTTATTGCTGACACACAAATCATAAACATACAACTATTCTGTTTTCCGGTTTGAATGCATTTGAAGACAATTCGGAAAGAAACAAGACGAGATGTTCAAAATTTATTGTCTTACCATCATCCAAAGCCCTTAACTCTCTTCTCGAAACCATAAAATTACTATTGGAAAGTTCCGTTTTGAAAATTTGGTAGTAATTCTACCTTTGTTTTTACTCGAATTGAAACTTTTCTATAAACAACCTTACCACCCTAACCCTGCCTCATTCTTTTCAAAAAGACCACCTGATGTTTGTTAAAAACTTCTTGAATAGAGGTAGGTATGTATGTACTTAAGAAAGAATATTTAGCAGAAAAACAAGATATAAACTATTTGTGCCCAAGGTTGGGGTAACCTCGCTGAAAGTTTGGTTTGGTCTTCAGTCAGCTACATAACTTCTAGACTCTGTTAAGTAATGGAATGACTCGCCAGTCGCCATGTCCTTCGTGAATCCCTATCCCTTGATATTCTACTCATTCCAATATCTGCCCATAGAAATGTATGGAAGCGCTTTTTGTCACATATACAGTAAACGTGAGTGCGGCATTAAATGGATCTCTGAAACGTCAAATCAGTTAAGTATTAGTGCGTGAATTGGATAAACAAAGAATTAAATAGTGAAACAAGTTGAGAAAATTTAATTATAATACTTATAATAAATAAACTATATAGAATTAAAAGTGCATTTGTTAGAAATTGATTTTATCTATCAATAAAAAATAAAAAAAAAATGAAGTGTATGGTAAAATTGTGCGAAAATACAAAGAAAAATGCGGACAAGAGAGTTTCCTTTCACCAGTAAGTTTTTTTATATTTTTCTATGATAAAGTGATGTTTATTGTTGGTAATTAGATTAATGAACAATTGAGCAATATATTAAGAAAGTTTTATCTTTAAATTAAGTGAAAATATCTATTTAAATGTTGAAAATTAGCACATAGTTTTTTTGTTAGAATTCGTCTCTTTGAAATGTCAAAATGGAATTCTTGTAAACAGGGCCGTATTTGCTTATATTTGTGTTTGTAAGGTGCAACTTCCTGGTAAGCGCCCTTAATATAAGTTAATAATTTTCTTGTCATTAAATTTGAAGAAGAGCATTTATGACCGTATCACAATAAATGCACAAAGCTCATTGATAGGAACTTCGATATTCGAAGGACATGTTAAAGATTCTGGGCATTTTGGGATAGTTTCTAAAACTATTATAGAAATTTTCCTTAAAACCAGATATTTCTATATTGTATCTAGAAGCAATGAATCCCAATCAATTAGAAATAAATTAAAGAAAACTGTCCATTTTAAAGGGATGTAAGCAATTTTAAAATATAAGAGTTCAAAATATATAAGACTAAGGAAATTATTTCTGTGATAATTTGTTTGACATTCAAATAAATAAAATATTTATAAACTTAAAACCTACATTTAATTTGTTGATAACATTTTTCTTACTATTCTGTTTAATGCAGGTAAGAAATTGGTAAAAAGTAAGTATTTTGTAATGAACTTCTGAAACAATCAAATGTAGAAAATAATACGTGTTACAAAACTTTATTGGTGCCCAACTGATTTATCATTAAAAGTGAGTGTTTTTAAACATTTCACTGAAATAACTCAATTCACAACATAACACAGTTTATTAATATGGCGCCTTGATAGTTGCCATACAAAACAATCCGTCCCTGTTGAAATTCATTTGGATTTGTGACAACTCACACTATCATAAAGAATGCCGCAGTTTTTTCATACAAGGGCATTTCCTTTTATTCTATATTCTAAGTATCTGCCCTCATCAGGCTCTTTCTCATCTCGAACGTTATAACACCAACACCGACATTAATGAAGAAAACAACATCTTTCGAAATTTAACGTTAACCTGGAGAGCAATCTCAGATCCTCCGGCCCTCCCTCATCATCGTGAAGCTATAAGCTAACAGCAGCAGCAGCGCTACCTGCCATATAATTAACGGTAAGTTTATTTTTCCCTAATGCTCCTTATGTCCATGTACATACATCAAGGTATATCGTATAAATGGGTGTGCAGAATGAAGGATTTGATATTCTTGTTGCTCCACAACATCCCGCACATTAAAGGACGAGAATTCGAGTGTCTAAAAGGATGTGATGAGGTGTGAATAAAATCTGTATACACAAGGATTGCGCAATGCGTTAATTATGGCAAAGCTACTTGCATGTTAATGTTGAGTTAAGTGACACTAGACGAGAGTTAGCTTTACTGTCTGTCACCTTTGTCTTGATTTAGCCGTAAGAATTTTTTTTTCTAATGGACTTTTACCGAGACTTTGACGGTTATAAATTTTTAATGTCATATTACCTGATTTTATTTAGGTTGCTACGTGATTTTTGCATTAAAAGGCACATGGTATCTACATACCTACATACTTTTTGTGAGTGTTGGTTGTTTAGGTTGTGAGTGACACGTGTTAGTAAATTGATTTATTTAAAAAGCAAACAGCGTCAAATGTACAATGATAAATGTTCCCCTTGGAACATTACCTTTTTGGCTGTTATAGGGAGATGAAGCCAGTGATTTGTATAAAATTAAGATTACGGACCATTCTGTTCATGTTTATGTTTATTCAACCTCGAATTGTGATCTTCCATCCAATGTGTTTGTTCATTAAAATTTAAATCATAGAACCCATGACAATCTAACGGGTGATTTTTTAGCTGGTTTGGTTTTGGCAACACTGGTTTTGACAGCTGACGTGTGTTTAGTACCTTGTGTCACTGTCAAACAGCTTCAGTTTGGTTTGCAATTTAACCATGGATCGTCTTACAAATGAACAACGCTTGCAAATTATTGAATTTTACTATCAAAATTCGTGCTCGGTTCGAAATGTTCATCGCGCGCTGCTTGTGTTCAGCGATGAGGCTCATTTTTGGTTGAATGGGTACGTAAATAAGCAAAATTGCCGCATTTGGAGTGAAGATCAGCCAGAAGCATTGCAACAGCTACCAATGCATCCCGAAAAAGCCACTGTTTGGTGCGGTTTATGGGCCGGCGGCATTATTGGGCCTATTTCTTCAAAGATGATGCGAATCGCAGCGTTACTGTCAATGGTGAACGCTACCGAGCGATGATAACAAACTTTTTTTTGCCCGAAATGGAAGTTCTTGACTTGCATAATATGTGGTTTCAAAAAGACTGTGCCACATGCCACACAGCACGCGAAACAATGGCGCAATTGCGAGGCGAGTTTGGTGAACAGTTAATTTCACGTTTCGGGCCGGTCAATTGGCCGCCTAGATCGTGCGATTTGACACCATTAGATTATTTTTGTGGGAGTATGTCAAGGCTAATGTCTATAGGGACAAGCCCGCTTCGATTGACGCACTGGAAGCCAACATCCATGCATTCATTCGTGAGATACCGGCCGATATGTGTGAAAGAGTATGCCAAAATTGGACTCAGCGGATGGGCTACCTGAGACGCAGCCGCGGTCAACATTTGCATGAAATTATCTTGAAACATTAAATTGCAAGGTTCAAACTATCGATTCAAATAAATATTTCATTAATTTTTTCGAATTTTTTGTGTTTTTTTTTTTAAAAAAGTTCTAAGCCTCTTAAAAAATCACCCATTATATTGAGTAGCTTATCTGAGAAATCGCTAAAAGTCCTTCTACACTATCCCATTGAGTATTAACACGTGTCAAAAGAAGTGGGATAGAATCACATAGGAATCCCAAACTTGTGTGTGCTCTTTTTGCGCACTGAATTAAATGCCCGGAAAAGTGACATTTGGGGTTTGTTCGTGTATGTATTTGTTGTTTCTTCCACTTCAGCTTGGCTTTCCGTGTTTTTTTGATGTGTAAACATCTATGCTGGGGCTGGCGGTAGAGTGAAAAAAAGGTGAACGTTCGCGTGTAACGTTACGTCGTTCACTTTACGTTGTAGCACGTTACGTTACGAAATCTGATTTGCCCCGACCAAAACAAATTGATTTTAACGCGACCGACAATTAGATTATACTTTATCGCGACCACTCATTTATATTGTTTTTGCCAACGACGAAAGCAAATTGTTTTTAGCGCGACCAACGATTTTATCATTTTAACACTTATATTTTTATATTTTTTTCTTTAATTTTTAACTATTCCCCGAACAAAATGGAGGCGACACTAGTAATTAAAAAGAAAACAAAATCAAAACAAAAATAATAATAGTCAGCTGTAGGGATTGACAATTGACTGTAGGTATGGTAGGTCAATGGCTGTAGGTATGGTAGGATATCGGGTGCGTTCAGTGATACAAATCTGAAAAGTGATACAAATCTGAACATTATACTGCTTTTAAACGATGCAATTTCTTCTTGAAATTTTTAGGCACGTAGGCGAGGGGCGTAGGTGGCTGGGATATACAAAATAGCTGAGGTTGAACAAATTTCAGAGTTATCGGCTACTTTTGTACTTGCATAAAGTTAACATTCATTAAAAATCACAGCGTCCAATTCCATAGGCGATTGATGGTGTCAAGCGATTAAAACTGCGATTTTAGTAATTTCCACTGACAACAACTGCAACTAAATATTCTAAAAACTCAAGATATATAATTCGCCGGCTATCTTATAGTGAGATTCATTTGAGGTTCGTTCAGTATAAAATTAAGATTGAAATTTGTATAAGTTTTACTCGATGAAAAGATGGAGTTTCATAAGTGTTGCAATTTCGTTGACAGTTCTAACTGGATATTTTAATTCGGCCCCTGTCAGTCAAACAATTAATTTGGGTACGGTGTCATTTAATTGAAATACCCCATTGGGTATTTCGCTGCCGTTCTTTCAACACTAAGCTTTTTAAGCACTGCCTACAGATAGGTAATGTAGTGTTAATAATTCAATATGTTTCTTTTGATGACGTTCAGTAACAAAAAAATGCTTACACATATTTAACCATGAGTCCCAGCATTCATTTTTTTTTTTTTTCTTAATTGGTGACACTTTAAACTGTCATTTTTTGCTGGGGTTTTCGAAAGCATTTCGATTTCGTGTTGGAGACCATACCGACAAATTTCGTTTCGCATCAGCAGCGTACCAGGTCTAACCTCAAACATTGAATTGGGATAGATTTTGTGATGGTTTTAGAATTAATTCTAAAATATTAATGTACTTACACAATAAAGGCTCTCCCAAACCAACGCGAAACATTCGGCGCGACGGCGAAACTTCCGCCTGTCTTAATTTATTTACATGGAGATTAATGGGAGCACCCACACTGGCGCGATGCGAATCTTCGAACATTATTCAGTCGTCGCATATTCGCGCGAATGTTTCGCGTTGGTTTGGGACAGCCTTAAATCGTCTGGGATCGACTTTCAAGTTGTGTAGGATCGACTGTCAAATCTTGTGTGATGTGTTGCCATATTTTGTTTCCACCCTATGACGGTGTTCACATTGGACTCACTCCGCGCGACTCATTTTGACATCTTTCTCTTTTATCTCACTCTACACAACTATATGAGAAAGTGAGGCAGGATTTTTAATTTTTTTGAAAAAATCCTGCCTCACTAGACTCTCTCTTTCTCATCATGAGTTGGAGTGAGATAAAACAATGAAATGTCAATATGAGTCGCGCGGAGTGAGTCCAATGTGAACACCGTCTACTAAACATGATTTTCTTCCTACTTGTTTGATATGTGCGATAATACTCAATGGGATAGTGTGGAACGACTTTAATCAGCCGATTGCAGATTGGCTTGCTACGAAACCAACATACATTTATGTAAGTAAATAGTTCAGATGAAGCAACACTTTCTATCTTATTTTAAAAAAATATTCAGCGCATTTTTGATTTTTTTAAATATCTTTATTTAAAACGCCTCTTGAAGGTTTATTTATTGGAATCAAGCTAATTAATATCTAGCGTACAATATGTTTCTAAGAATAATTATAAATTATAAAATGTTCTTTTAAAGTCAGCATTTGATACATTATAAAAATTAATTAATAAATTATGATTAGAGTTATACAATTTTAACATATTATTGAAAGGTGAACTCCGTTCGTAGTTGGTACGATAGTGTGTTATGTATATAGGGTCAGGTGTACCTCTTAGATTACGTTTTGGAACATTAAAGTTAACGCGGGACAAAAGGTTCAAAGAATCAATATTGCCATCAATAATTTTAACAATAAAAACAAAACATAAATATGAACGTCTACTCTCTAGACTAGGTAGGTCAATGAGTTTTAGCCGGCTATTGTATGAGGGAAGATTTAATGGGTTCTGCCAGCCTAAGCCTCTAAGAGCAAAATTCAAGAATCTTTTTTGAATTCTTTCAATTCTAATTTTATAGCAGCTGTAAAAGGGCGACCACACTTGGCAAGCATACTCTATGATGGGTCTAACGAATGAGACAAAGAGTTGTTTAATAACATAAGGGTCAGAAAACTGACGTGATTCCCTTTTTATCCATCCCAATATTGAATTGGCCTTATTGCAAATCACATTAATATGTTGCGTGAATTCAAGTTTTTTATCAAACAAAACACCAAGGATAGATACCTCATTTACATTAAACAAGTTTACACCATTGAAGCTATAATCAAAAGACAACACAGAAGACTTTCTTGTAAAATTTATAATCTTACACTTGTCGATATTTAACAACAAACAATTTAGTTTACACCAATTATAAAAAGCATGAAGATCAATTTGAAGCATTTCACAGTCAAGGTTATTGGAAATGGATTTAAATATGTTAACATCATCAGCATATATAAGACAATTAGAGTACTTTAAAATTGACGGAAGATCATTAACAAATAATATAAAAAGAATTGGACCCAAATGGCTACCCTGTGGAACTCCAGAATTCACAACAAAACTTTTTGAATTATAACCATTAAAATTCACAGAATAGGATCTGTTAAGCAAATAAGATTTGAGCCAAGCTATAAAATTTACGCTAAACCCTAACTTTCTCATTTTGTTAAGTAAAACATTATGTGACAGTTTGTCAAATGCTTTACTAAAATCTGTCAGAACACAATCCGTTTGTTTTTTATTTTTAAAGGAATTAATACAAAACTCCGCTAGCTCTAATAGAAAAGTAACAGTCGAACGACCCTTAGAAAACCCATGTTGGTTAGGGAAAGGTTATTTAATGAAGTTTGCTTGAATATTAAATTTGCCTTTAAAATCCGTTACTTTAATTCTTATCTATAATCGATTTTCTATTGGTACATAACTAAGCGACTGTAATTTAACGTAATGCAAGAAAATTCACAAATCTGCTCATTAACATATAAGAGAGTAAGAGAAGCAATTGGATGTATACTCTAAAGCAAAAGAAATTAATCCACACTCCATTTTGGTTTTTACTTGCTCTATAGGTACGGTGACCATATTTTTAAGTTCCAAATAATGAACAAAAAAATTAAAAACAGCACAATGATTCTGTCTTTGCTTTTAGTTAATTAAAATTAATATTACAAAAGGAACTCTTAATATTTATGTTAGGAAAAATAAATAAAATTCAGTCTTTACTTCAACTAAATGTTAGAGTAAAATAAACGCTCAAAAACTAGATAAATATCCTTCTTATTATTCAAAATATGGACCTAATGCAGGAAAGATTACAGTCGACTCTCCCTAAGTCGAATTTTCACGGGATACCAAGCTTTGTTCGAGTTAGAGAGAGTTTTGGAAAAATTCGAGTTATAGAGAGGCAGATTTTTTTTTATGAAATTAAAAAACGTTAATATACATACTTACAAAAAGTCAACAAAAAAATATAGTTTCTTTATTATTTAAAAAAAATAATAATAAAATAAGGACTCATGAATTCATTGAAAAAAAACAAAAATAAAAACATCTTCTTGCGTGTTTAAATTTAAATATTATCACAAAAAAAATATACATATAAAAAAAATATACATACATTTATATCCAAATACGAATTCCGAAGGGGTAATTTTTTTAAATTTTGTTTTGTGCTAAGCAAAATTCGACTTAAGGGGTGAAAAAAAAAATGCCAGTAATCAAGTGAATGTGTTCGAGTTAGAGAGAGGTTCGACTTAGGCGGAGTTCGACTTAGGGAATGGTTTTTGTATGGAAAATTGAAGGGAATGTTAAAATATAGCGAAAAAGTACGAGTTAGAGAGAAATTCGACTTAGAGAGGACGACCATTATCATTTTGTTGAAAGAATGTTGGTTTGGTTAGTTTTTCGTTTTTGTTTCAGCACAATTGAATAACATACTGAACATGTAATGAACAGCTTTTGAAATAATGAACATTTTTATGTTTTTGAATACAAAATAATTCATAATGAACATCAACTTCAAATAATGAACAGTTCATAATAATAATGAACGGATGGTCACCGTATCTATAGGGTAAGTATTGGTTTCGTGTAAAAAAAATAATTCGAGGTTATATTCAAAAATAACACTACGATAATCGAGAAATTCGAAAAAGTGGGTTTCGTCATGCCGTCCGTCGGTCTGTGCGTCTGTGCGTCGGTGCGTCCACTGTAATTTGAGCTAGAGTTTAGGCTCTAGGTGGACCGATTTGCATGAAATTTGATTTGGTACAGAGCATTTTAATGTGATTCCCTAGAGTGGAAATTCGAATTTTTGTTTCAGCTCATCTAGAACGGTAATTATCTTTGGTTTATGTGGCCCTGCCTTTTTACAACAACTCACTAATCATAAATTTCTTTTGACTAGAACAAAAAACAGAAAACTCTACCTGCATTCACATTTCTCCAAAAAATAAAAAGAAAAAAACAATTCTTTTCAAATGTCAAAATATATTTAAGATGGCTTTGAGTAACACTTTAACCCGATGGATGGCTTTTAAGTAAAGAGGCCTTTAAGTATCGTTTCTTAAATGTGAAAATTGATTAAAGTTTCGTACCTCACAACTATTTAAAGGTATTTTAAAGTTAAAGAAGGCTTCAAAATATCTTAATTAATACTGCTGCTACTATTTCTAACACAAACAACAAATATGGTGTTTTTTTCTTCTAGCACAAAATAGTTGGGATTTTCTTTCGAATCCAGAGGTATTCTAAAAATCTTATCTGTCATCACTGATCTTATACACAACTTGCTTTTTTTTCAATTTTAACATCAACCCATCTCTGTTAAAAAAAAAAACATTTAAATGTCTACGGCCAGGTCCTTAACTATTAATAAAAGTTTAGATTTATGTAACCATTATTTTCTGTTAAAAGTTTTCTACAGATTTGTTGGGTAAATTTTGTTTTGGGCAGAAATCAACTTTTCGTATCTGTATAAATTTTAAACCTGCAACAAACATTCATTTCCTTTACTCATTTTTTGTTTAGTTTAATTGACAGAAAAATTACCAGCTTTTATTAGCCCTTAAGGTCGCCGTAGGTCAATTTAAAAAAAAAATTGAAAACAAATCCCTACATCTCATTTTCCCCAATAATTGGACTTCTATTAAAACTTCTTTGTGGAACAAAATTATCATTTTTAAGAAAACTAAAAAAAAAGCAAACGGAGACAAATTTTCACTTTTAGTCATCAGTGGTTGCCTTTGCCTGGAAGTTTAAATTTCTCCACGCAAACGTTGACTTCGTAGCAAAAATTATTAAGTACATAAGACTCGAAGCTATGGAGACACCAATTTATTATATTTAATAAGCTTATCTTCACTTAAATGGCAATGCATTGAGGAACAAAAAAACAAGCTCGTTTTGGGCGGTTGGCCATTGCTGGTATATGTATGTATGTATGTATAATGTCCTGGCACCTCTGATTTGATCAACTTTATCAACGGCGACGAGGATTATTTGTGCCTAAAAATAAATTTATATTATTGTTTTTGCATGGACAAACGGTTTTCCTGAATCGTTGAACTTTAAGTGAATTTGTTTTGGGAAACATGGACAAAGTTTGAGGCTACATTTAGACGGCTATCAAATTTAACTTCCTTCGCATTAGGCATTATTTAACAACCATAAACATTGAGAACGGTGTGGTGGACTTGGTGGAGGAGAAATCAACTTCAGGTATGCGTATATGGCCTTTGGCAGAGAAGAAGTTATGCATGTTTGAATTTGGGGAACAGTTAGTCGAAATTGAAAATAAAAGTAGCAATAGTTAATTCCAGTTTAAGGAAGAGGTTAGGTACTTTCGATATTATCTTTTTAAAATATGTAAATTGGGCGAAGTTTGTAAAAAATTAAGACACACATTTAAATAAATAACTTTTAGGTTTCTGTCGGAAAAGCTCAAAAAATTTGAATTTCATAAACTTTACTTTGCTCCTTATGTGTAGAAGGAACTTAAAAGATGTAATAGTAGCCAGAAAGTGAAAGGCTATACAGGGTGATTTGTAGTTGTAAATAGTTGTTGTTTGGTTAGTGGGTAGCATTTTCACGTAGAATTTTTGAGGATTAAATACAAATTCTCCAAAAGTGTTTCTCGTTATAAAAAGTGCCTGTCACCTTAGCCATTTGGATTTGCCAGGATGTTCTTCAATAATTAAGTGGAAATAGCGATACAAGCTAGACATAATATATAAATAATGGGTTTTTCAATAATAGCTGGATAGATGTTGAAATGGAACACTGTGGCGTTCGCTGTGTAGCACCTAGCACCGTTCTGTTGGAACCACATGTAGTTTACATCCATATTATCCAATTGGAGCCAGCAAAAATTGGTTAGCATCGGTCGGTAGCATTAGTCGGTAGCACTATTCGTTGATGCTAATGGCAATGAGATCCTCGTATTCGAAAAGCTACGGACTCTCACCGACAGCGACGATGTTTTCGGTTGATCGGAACAGCTCACGTACGTCGGCGATACTTCACTGAACCGGTCGACTCGAATTTGACTACCAAACTTTCGACTTGGAATGTTTCATGCGCATTCAGGAAATTAAGATCTCAAAGACGGTGTTCACATTGGACTGACTCATCCGATTTTTTTTGAGGTGAATCCAACTTGTTTTGTTCAGACACAAACTAATGTGAACAGATAGGATTTACTTTGACGTTTAGCAGTCGTTAAAACAAAACAAAAATCTGTGCAGTTTGAGGGATTAATTATAAATTTTTCACTTACAAAATGTTAATCTTCTTAAATAAATATGTTTCCAATTGAAAAAAATTGGATTCTGTAAGATTTAAGTTCACACACAGAGAAAACAGATGTCACAAAAGAAGACGTCAAAAAAAATCCAGTTTATTAAAAAAATCCTGCCTTTCCTGGCCATCGCTTTCGTACCATGAAGTGGTAGTGGGCAAAAGCACAGAGACGTCAAAAAAATCTTAGGAGTCAGTCCAATGTGAACACCGTCAAATATTTTTCTCCGTCAAAAAGTGAGCAATCGAATCCAAAAATAAGTTTCCTCATTGTCATGAGCAATGTGTTATGTTTCATGTGTCTTGTGTAATGTGTCATCTGTCTATTGTCATGTATCAGATGTCATATGTCATGTGTCATGTGTCATGTGTCATGTGTCATGTGTCATGTGTCATGTGTCATGTGTCATGTGTCATGTGTCATGTGTAATGTGTCATGTGTAATGTGTCATGTGTCATGTGTCATGTGTCATGTGTCATGTGTCATGTGTCATGTGTCATGTGTCATGTGTCATGTGTCATGTGTCATGTGTCATGTGTCATGTGTCATGTGTCAGGTGTCATGTGCCATGTGTCATGTGTCATGTGTCATGTGTCATGTGTCATGTGTCATGTGTCATGTGTCATGTGTCATGTGTCATGTGTCATGTGTCATGTGTCATGTGTCATGTGTCATGTTTCATGTGTCATGTGTCATGTGTCATGTGTCATGTGTCATGTGTCATGTGTCATGTGTCATGTGTCATGTGTCATGTGTCATGTGTCATGTGTCATGTGCCATGTTTCATGTGTCATGTGTCGAATATCGAATTTTCGAAAAAAAAATGCGTATATTACAAAAATTTTTTTCTGAAAATTACGTTCTATGGGAGGTACTGTTAATAGTTGTGCACATGGAAATTTTTTTGGAAGTTTTTGTAAAAAAGGCAAAGTGCATAGAACGATATAAAATATCATTCGTTCTCTCGTAAAAAATTCGATCGCGAATCTTATTTCTTGGTTCTTTAACATAAAATTCATTTTCACGATCGAACCACTAGGATGTGGAGTGGATCTATAAAATATCATTCGTTCCGAATTTATCATGCGAGAACTATTGACGAACCGTTCAAATAAGAAAGAAAAATGTAATTTAACAAAAGGAAAAAAGTTTCGAAAAGCCAAAGTTACGCAAGGACAGTTTCAAAAAAAACTTAACGTATTTATACATATGTATATATGTAGATATTTGATTTTTATTTTGATACACAATAATTACTAAAACTTTTGGAATTCAAATTTGTATGGAAAAGTATGGCTTTACCCATCAAGTTCTTCTTTTTCTATGTTTAGGCAAAGAAAATAAATAATTTCGAGAAAATTACTAAACGATTTAAAAATTCAATATAAAAATTTCGAATTCCGAATCAAACTTTTTCTTTTCAATAAGAAACTTAATTTTTTTCGAAAATCTACACTTTTTATTTGTATACAAAAAATATTTACCTACACGAACTTCATCGTAATCGGACATCGTAGTGCAAAACTTCACACAAATTGCCATCAAGAACACATTCGGTGATAGTTTTTTCGGGATTCTTAAACAAATCCGATTACGATGGAATTCGCGACAGGGCTGATTATTATCAAATAAAACAGATCAGCTTTAAATTGAAATTTCATGTTTACGCAATAAAAAAATTATATTAACGTTTATTTTTTAAAGACTACGGTGTATATATTGTAATTACTTCATTCCTCTACATTTCTACACCCCTCGACAAATGTGTCAAAATGACGAAACGATCGAAAAAACGAATCGTATAATCAGGCTCTATCTCTGTCTTGTTCATTTCTAAACGTCAAACTCATGAGTTTGGTTCTTATGATATAAAACTCTGATTTGTTTTGGAGGCATAACCATGGAGAGAAGACAAGTATTTGTTGAAATTCATAATAAAAAATGAAAAATTTGTTAGTTGTGAAGTATTGTATTGGAGATCTTGGCAACGGAAAAACACAGTTCCAAACGATACACGTTAGAAACACTACACATAATCAATATCAAGAACAACATGAACCGTAAACAAGACACACAAAACATCTCAGCAGTTTACTGCTCCTTAGTTTGATTGTACTCATTGGACTAAACTTCATCTGAAGTGTTTGATTACTAATTTTCTCTTAAATTATTCAAGTCTAAATTATTAAATATTTCCAAATATTGTTTTGTTTTTTTTTATTTTTTTATATACATAATTGTTTAAAACTTTAATGTAAGTGTATACCACTTCCGCCCTACACACATTGACACTTTTATGTAATTACTTCTCTTTTTTTACAAATAAAGATCCCCTGAAGAAGACGGCAACCACCGTCGAAACGTTGGGAAAAAGTTAATGAATTAATTTTTTCATTTTCGTCATCAAAACGACCAACAAAGCCGATGAGAATCATCTTTATTTATTCTCAGATACACATCTATTGTCCCTACCTCCGGGCGCCTATGCTTGAAACTGCACGCCTGGTGACTGATTCTGCTGTACGTCAATTCATACAAACAAACGCTGCACACAAGCTGTACACATATAAGACGCAAACAAGCGTAGTTCGCGTCTATGATGAGAAGCTTCGTGTGTAAAAGGCCTAAGTGGTCATTAATTATAAACTTTACAAAATGTATAAATTCAACAAAATAGTATCAAGATAAATGTATTGATATATATTGCACATTTTGGGAATGCTTGCTGATACCTCCAATATACAAATTGCAAATTAAAATTACAAATCTCCTTCTTGTTAATAAAGCTGCAGTTTATGCGTAGCCTAATGGCGAATTCCTTGCAACAAAAGAATCGATTTTGTTCAGAATTTTTTCTAAACGAAATTTTTAGCATGATAACCCCACCGATTTGCACACACACTATAAAGATTTCACATTTCTAATACGTCAAATTGAAAGTCGGGTAATTGTTGGGAAGACAAATTGTAGTTTTGATTTTACATAATTAAACAAAATATTCAACAATATTTTCAGTCAATATAGCTTCATATTAAAATAATTACTGTCAAGTAACACACACTCACACAAAAACAAATTCGATTCTTTAGCAAATTCCTTTCAATTGGCAGAAACAAATCGATTCGGTTTAGAAAAAAATCAATTTCTTTGTTGAAAGGAATTCGACGTAATTCAATTTTCAATATCAACCCCTAAGATACTCGCAAGTCACAACATCAATTTCATGACACTTAAAACTTTCAAAAATAACTTGGTAAATTGGTTTTTTCCATTAATAACAACCTACACCTTATCGAAAATTGAAGATAGCTACTTAAATATAGTAGATCTAGATAGCTATGCCTATATAATTTAAGACCATCAAACCATTCAACCACCACTCACCATACTAAAACAGTAAAACCCCCTTTTAAAAGACACTAACCCATTCCATTTGTACGCATTATTCTATACAAATTGTGTGTATCTTTAACTTCTTCATTCCTCCTGACCACGTTTCGATGTGATGATGATGATGACAACAACTTGTACGGATGAGAAAACAGAAAAGGGCTTTGTGGAAGCTGATTAAGTTAATTAGATCAACTAAATAATAAAAAAAAAACAACAACACCAAGTCCCCTCTTTATCAATATAAAAGTATATTTCCTGGAACGCCTTTGGGGATACTCTTCACACCCACCAATTAAGTAATCCCTTCATAAATCAAATTATCCCCTGTTACTTGAAGCAAGACTATGCTACGCACCAGTGCCTCTCATTCGGCAGACCACCTCATCTGATAGATCCTATTCAAAGCTTACCTCATTCCCAACCCACATTAATTTATAGAATTCGAAAAGCCAAAAAGTCCTTGTGTTTATGTTGATGATGGCGATAGTTTTCTCTATTCAGCCTGTTTTATCGGCTTGGTATTGCCGGATTAGAGCTACAAACTAAACAAGCTCTTTTGTAGGGTAATCGGAACGGATTAAAAATAATTACTCGAGTTCGGGAACATACTTGACGAAAGCCATTGTATAGGTTTTTTTAGATTCTTCCTTTACTGAATATCTATGTAATCCACCTAGAGCACTGTTCAAATTAATTTTCATCAGCATCAATGTTTACCATCATTATTATCGACAAGAGCATTTTATATTACTGATCAGATTTATCCCGGAATTATTTAATGGGCTCCAGCCACAGAAAAGACATAATACCAAACGGGACTTCGAACTTGTGTCTTATGCCTAAAACAGCACCAATTTGTTCATATCCGTGTGATGTAGGCAAAACTGGTGGATTGTTGCCGCAATAACTTAATATTACTCAGCGCCACAAACACAGTTACCCTAAAATGGGTCCCAGGACACCGTGATATACATGGGAACGAAATGGCAGATGAATTGGCCAAAAACGGGTCATCTCTTGATCCAAGCCAAATCGTATCATCGGTACTCATGCCACTGGAACAAGAAAAGAATAGAATTCACCAAAACTTCCTCAAAGCCACAAACGACAGGTGATCATCACTGGACACTTGCCGGGTTTTAAGGAATGTTTGGCCGAATATCTCTAAGGAAAAAACAGATTATTTACTCAAGTTAAGCAGACCTCAACTATCCCTTCTTGTTGGAATCCTAACGGGTCACAACGCAATGGGAACCCATATGAGCAGAATGGGCATTAGCACATCTGACTTATGCAGAGGGTGTAATGATGAAGAGTCGGAAGAGGGATCATATCACTTTCTCTGTGAATGCCCCAGCCTGGCCAGAAACAGAAAAATTAACCTCGGAGAATACTTCTTCGATGAACTGTGCGACATCTCAACCTTGCCACTGGATAGCATCCTGAAATTCATACAGAATTCAGGATGGTTCAGGGAGGCTCCCCATACCCATACCTAAAAGTCCCACTCACTCCCCTCCCTATACACCTTCACAACATACCTTTACCCCGGGGAACGCAATGGATCCACGTAGATCCGAGTGAGATGATGCGGCTTGCTGTATCATCACCCCACCTAACCTAACCTAACCTAGGCACATTTCGAATACATACTGACGAAACCTTTGAAAATCAAACAATTGTGTAACATTGTATCCCCAATTCGTATAACACTGTGTGTACATTTAAACATGGAAGTGACTCTAGACATGCTAATTATTAGAGTTTTGGTTTATAAAAGTACTGTTTATGCGGCCAGGGCCCTCCGCCGGTGGGCATACTTCAGGCACCCAGAGTTTTTTTTGTTTCAAGTTAACACACGACCACTTATAATGGCGAAAAACTGTTATAACTGTTATAAATTGGCATGTCTCTAGTCTCGTCCAATTCCGGATTTGAGCTTTTAATGTAGCTTCTTCCTTTTTGAAGGCTGAAGTAGGTACCAACTTGCGTGTTAATGATTTTTAACGATTTCACTTCAACCGTGGTGTAGCTTTAAAACTGTACTTTTTGTTTTGATGTGTTTGATTGGTGTGTTACGGAAAATTCTCTGACAATATCTAGAATATTTGATATTTACAATAAAAGAGAGAATTTTGCTTACTTTAATCCAGTTTAGCGTTGTTCTGTCTTTTTTATATTTTATCAAAGTTACAATCACCAAATGCCAATTTAAGTTTAAGTGTCACATTAATTCCTCATGCCACTTTGACATTTACAAATGTCAAAGTGGCTATGTTTGTTTACTTTTTTTGCTGATGAAGTTTACCAACGAAAAGGTTTGTATGATACTGGTTAAAAATTAAAAAATCTAAATGGTCATCCAATAGGGACTTCTGTACTTTGACAGTTAATAGCGGCCATATTGTGTAAGCTACATCTGTCAAATTGGCTATCATTTATTAAGTCTGTTTTGCCAAATCACCATGGACGGATATAGCGTTTTATCAAAATTTCTGACGCCACATTTGAAATTCTGCCCGAGCAATTCGAGGGCATGGTCATCTCACGTGGGGTGATGTAAACTGGCCACCTAGATCGTGCGATTTGACCCTGTTAGACTTTTTTTTTCTTGTGGGGTTTTCTGAAGTCGCAGGTCTATGCAAATATGCCACAAACCACAGCGGCCCTCAAAGCCAAAATAACCCATTCCACCGACCAAATTCAGACTGGTTTATGCGCAAAAATCATGGAAAAGTGGACATTTCGGATGCGAGCCACCCAGAGATGTTATATTCCATGCATACACAATGGCATCGATAGGCCTTCAAAACGAAAACAAAATTTCGATGAAATCTAATGCGCACTTTGTTTTATTTAAAAATAGGAAACGCGTAATGGAAGACCCTGTAGTAGATTTCAAATTAATCTTGTTAAATAGTCATAGGGCCAATAGTTTTGGAAATCAAACTTACCTATCGTATGTATTGAGATAAACCTTCGGTCTTCGGTCAGACTGTTTTAAATATTGCGCAACATTGTTTTACAACCAAATATAACGGTACCTGTCAACTGCCGTATAACTGTTAATAAACCGTTAATGACAATCTTGACTTAATTGCAAACGGCTGGAAGTGTTTTGAGAAAATCTTGTTTAAATCCTGATGTGAATTAATGCAGGTAAGTCAAAACATTAAATCAATTTAAATCCACATCTTAAGTCCAATGTACATAGATAAATCCAATTGAATTTGAACTGCTCTCAAGAGGCCAGTTAAAGTACTTAGGTTATTTTGGATAGTATGGACATTAAATTTGTTTCATTCAAAAATTTAGATTTGGAAAGCATATGGTGGTCATTGCGTCTTGGAGTCAAGTTAATCTGGATTAACTGAACATAGATGCTTTTGAAGTTTTTTCCTCTGAATTTATTAGGTCTTTCGGCATATATAATATGTACATAGCTCAGCCTATAATTATTCGCTGCTGATGCGAAACGAAATTTCACTGTGGTTTTCAACATCACAGCGAAATACTTACGCAAACAATATCGAAAAAATGACAGTTAAAAGTGTCACCAATTGCAAAAAAAAACTCAAATGCAAAAAATCACAGAAAGACATGTTGATATTAGTCGTGTTTTTTTGCAAGCCACGAGGAAATCGATCGAAAAAAACGACGTCCTGTCCTTCAATTTACATGTTAAATGCAACAACAACTAATCCCCTTCGGGTTTAGCTAAGCGCGGAGAATTATCGGGGCTAAACTTAAGCACGGAGAAAAACTGTGTTACCGGCGTGAATTGCATACTTGTTATCGATAGTTTGTATGGAAACTCCATTTTGTTTCTGTAATGGCGTCGCTAATCCCCGATGTCGTTCTTTTTCAAACAAATCTCCACGGGCTTGCAAAAAAACACGGCTATTGTTACGAAAATGAGGAAAATCACTTAAAACTTGTTATAAAGATTAAATCAAAGTTTCATTGTTGTTTATTAAACGTTGTAGAACTACATACATAATAATTCTAATTTTGTTGATACCTAAGGAATCAATTTTATTTAACAATATGAAAGAAACAACAAATATAAAAACGAACAAACCTTAAATGTCACTTTTCCGCACATAATTAATGGTCCGGGCAATTAATTCAGAGGGCTAAAAAAGAGCAGACTTCTCCAAATAATCTTCTACAATTATATACATATGTACATATTTCGCTAGTCGAACAGCGTACTGCAAAAAAAAAATTGAAACAAAGAAATTCTTAGTGCCTGATTACGTGGGTCTTTTGACTGAAGGTCATTGTACTGAACTCGTGATTACACGGTGAAGAAAAGTCCTTTCATTTCAATCTACACTTCCCTGTCTCACACCCTAAATCCACATATATCTCACTCACACGTTTCATGCTGAATCCGAAAATATTAAATGAAACTGGCGCATCGGTGAAATTTGGGTGGAATCTACCTTCTCTTTTTTACGCACATAAAATCTACCTGTCTCACCGATGCGCTTTCCGGTAAAACGACCCATGTAATCAGGCACTTAGATTATAATTTCGTTATGTCATTTTTGTATGGGATTCTTCTTTTCGCATCAGTAGCGTACTACGGCGGAAAAATGCTTGTCTTTAATTAAAAAACTGTTTGTTTGATATGGTTTGAATTAATATAATTTGTTTACATTTTATTTAATATTTTAAACTACTTGGTTTGCTTAAGGTAAAGTGTGACCTGTTACTATACAAATGGAAATGTTATTATTTTACTACTACAGTAGCATTTGGATTTGAATTTAAATAAAGGGTTTTCCAATAAGAGGCATTTTTTGAGATAAATGATCAGATGTTTGTTTTATTATAAAGAGGAAGGTATGCCGTTAATAATGGAACACAACATCAGCCAAATGGCCGCCACGACCACGCTTACAGGGCCATATCCTTTTCATGAAATTTTCCATAACAAAATCGCAAAGTGGCTGCCCCATGTCCTCGATAGCCTCACGAATTCCATCTTTGAGTTCTTGAATCGACGCTGGGCTGTTGGCGTAGACCTTATCTTTCACGTGGCCCCAAAGGAAGAAGTCGCAAGGTGTTAAATCACAAGATCTCGGTGGCCAATTGTGATCACCTCTTCGAGAGATAACATGGTCCGGAAACTTTTCCCGTAAAAGATCGATGGTTTCATTGCTTGTGTGGCACGTAGTGCCGTCTTGTTGAAAGTAAACGTTGTCCAGATCAATACCATCCAATTCCGGCCATAAAAAATCATTAATCATCTCTCGATAGCGCAATCCATTGACCGTAACTGTTGCTCCAGCCTCATTTTCGAAAAAGTAAGGTCCAATGACCCCGCCGGACCATAATACGCACCAAACAGTCACGCGTTGAGGATGTAGAGGCTTTTCAACAAAAACTCTTGGGTTTTCCGAGCCCCAGATGCGACAGTTTTGCTTGTTGACGTAGCCTCCGAGGTGGAAATGGGTCTCATCAGTCAAGATGATTTTTCGATGAAATTCCGGATCATTTTCATGCATTTCAAGGACCCAATCAGCAAAGACACGACGTTGTTGATGATCAGCCGGCTTCAGTTCTAGTGTTAACTGAACTTTATAAGCCTTAAGACCCAAGTCTTTATGCAAAATATGGTGTAATGACGTTTGTGGAATGCCTAATTCCAAAGTACGACGAAGAATGGACAAACCTGGGTTTTCTTCAACACTTTGGGATAAAACAGCATTATTCTCAGTTGTTCTTCAGCGACGTGCACGGGTTTTATTCTTCACATCACTAACTTGTCCCAACAGCTCGAATTTGTCCACCAATTTCTGTATTGCGGTCCGACAAGGTGCTTCACGACGACCCAAAAATGTTTTAGTTTTACGAACCGTCTCTGCCAAATTTTCACCATTTTTATAGTGAATTTTAATAATTTCAATGCGTTGTTGAAGCGTGTATCGTTCCATTTTTATTAATGGCGTAGTTTCTTCTTGTCAAATGTCAAAAAATGACAACTTCAAAAGTGACAGCTACCGAAATAGCGGGCTATTCAAAATAACACCTCTTATTGGAAAGCCTTTTATATTCGTATAATATTCTCGGCATTACGATGTTCATCACATCATAAAAGTAAATCTGTCTGTATTTTTCTTCCGTAATTCACATCAGGCTTTTCTTATCAAAGCTAGACACCAGCTTTTCGTTATCGTCTATGCTATGGGCTATGGTGGATACGTATACAGACAGGATGATAGACAAGTACTCCTCTGAATTCGCATATTGATTGCAGTAAGATTAGGTCTTTGGTATATATTTTGTAGGAATTTGTATGCATGTGCTGTATGCATATGAAATACGACATGACGTTTCGGAGAAAAGGAACATGCGGATTCTATTGTCAACAGGATTTTGTACGAATACGGATAAAATTGCCTGTCAAAAAAATACACTATTAATTTGAATAACGCATATTTTAAAAGGGAACACGTTTTTCGAAAGATTCAAATAGGATCACGATAATCTAAGACCTGAGGACAAGGAGAGCCTATTCAGATAGGAGAACGAGGCTATTTTGAACTATTTTTATTTTATTTATAAAACAATATTATTTATTTATAAAATGGAGTAGGTATGTACATATGTGCTTCCTCATGGAATCTTTAATAATTGAATAAAGAAGGTTGGGTTGGGTTAAAAATGAGTTTGAGTGATGTGTTAAAATGTTTGTTTTCAAAAAACAATTTTGAACAAATAAAATTAAAGAAACTGCATGTGAAATTTTTAATGAAAAAAAATTGAACTCATTATAACTAAAATTATTTATCGATAAAACCACTAAGGTATCGCTTTACAAATGTGGATTCATTTTTTAACTTACATCCCGGTTGAACATCAGTTAATCCACTCAAATCGCTTTTTCATATAACTACGTTTCTCGGTTCCCATTCTCGCAAAAACGTCCGTCTGTCTGTCTGTCTGTCCGTTCGACTACAGCCTAAACGGATGGGTCGATTTTCTTTAAACTTGGTACTTAGCGTTTTTTGCACATTCCCCCCAACCGCTTTTTTCTCTTTTTTTTTAGGACCAAAACGAACAGTAGCTGTCATAGAAAATTTCTTGGGCAAAAAGGAAAAACATATTTTTCTCAAATTCAGCGCTACGGATTTTTTTTTTAAGAACTCAATAAATTTAAATAGTATTAAGTTGCCGTTTACTAAAAAAAATGATTTCGAAAAATGGTTATTAATGCGGTACCTCCCAAAGAACCATTTTTTTGATTTTCGCTTTTCTCGAAAACTGTTCAACAGATTTTGATGAATTTTTTTATGAAGAAGAACTAATACATTTGAAATGAAATTGTATATCGAAATTCTCAAAAAAATATTTTTTGGATTTTTAAAAAAAGTTTTAAAAGTTTTTTTTTTTAAAACTTAATATTTTGAAAACAACTTAGTCGATTTTGACTAAACTTGGTAAAAAGAAGTTTTTTAACTTTATATAGAAGATTTTTGACAGAAATTATTCTAATACTCAAAAATAACGGCACCTCCCATACAAATGTTTAAAAATCGTTAAGAAATGTATTTTTTTGTTCTCAAAAACGACTAGTACGATTTTGACAAAATTTTGTTTGTGTAAAATTTCTAAATTTTATATTTTACGTTTATTAACAGTGCCACTCATAGAACGGTTTCTTTGATTTTCGACTATCTCAATAAATGGAGGCGGAACAAGACAGCACACTTAAAGGCGCTTAGAAAAATGCTGATGCTCCAAATGCATTTGATAAACAATAACATCCCATTTTCGATCTGTGACGTCAGTGTTCTCAAGTGGCGATGGTCTCTGTAATTTCTTGCTCTATGACTATAATACCCAGATTAAATACCCTTAGAATGCTCATTGTGGACCTTAAATAAACTCCTCTCATAGCCGGCATTACTAATTGCAATTGTGAGGAAAAGACGAAGACATGAGTTATCTCATCTCATCGGGATTTGTTTTCACAACTACAAAGCTATGTACCTCTCACAAAAGTACATAACGCATTTAACTGGTGTTATCCTGGGTCGAATGTGTATTTACGTTTACTTTCGTGAGTGAAAAGGTATTCTATGAAATATGTTTTGTTTTCGTGAGCTTGAAGTTTTATCTTTTATGTATGAGCAGGGTGTCCGCTGGGAAGGTATACCTACTACTTTGTTTTTTGATTAAATGAAAGAGAATGGATCTTATATGGATAAATGTTTTATTTAGTGTCGGCAATTATGTATGCAATACAATATCAGGTAAATGCCCGGCTCTGTTAGTCTCACAAATTCGAGCCCTTTTGAGCACATTTTACATTACATACTCACACATTTCACGCGGTATTTCATTAATGTTTGATGTGTAAACATCTATGCTGGCGGTAGAGTGAAAACAAAACGTGTGCAACGTTACGTCGTGCAACGTTACGATGTGCAACGTTACGATCTGCATACTAGGATGGGTGCGTTCAGTGAAAAAAATCTTAAGATCTCCTTCAAGCAAAAACAAGTCCGTTTTGGATCCGCGCACGTTGATGTTTACACATATTAACCGTGAGTCCCGGCACTCACACAATTTTTTTTTAATGGATACAAAGGTGACTGATGAGTAATTTGAGGATTTTCCATTGCCCAGAACCGACTATTCTGTTTATTCACATATCCATTTAAATGAAAATGTGCCTCGTCACTAGCTAGCTGTAACATTCTATTGGCATATGTACGGCGGCGGCGTAAATGGTCTTGTGGAAGAAGCTCTTGTTTCAACTAAATCTTAAATGTAAAGAAATGCAAATCCTTGTGCAAAATTGTGGCCAAAGTTGTTTTTTGGAGACCAAGCTCCTGAGCACGGCGTCGAATTGTGGTTGATGGATTGTTTAAAACACTTCCTTGAGCAGCAGTAATGTTTTCAGCCGATCTTGCAGCACATTGTGCCATTATGGTCCATGCTTGGGCCTATCACCTACAGACCCTCTTTCTTCGAAATCATTCACTACACGATAAATAGTGCGTTTTGTTGGTACGTTGTTTCTCCCAAAAATTTCACGTAACTTTCTCATCGTCACAGTAATCGATGATTGATTTTGATAAAATGTTTTTACGATTAAAACACGTTGGTTTATCGAATATTTTTCCATAATAAATTTGCCGCGTGTCTACTTCACGACTGCCAAATATGAACTGTCAAGACTAATGTTTATCAAAATAGTGGCAAAACAAAGAAGTATACCTTCCCGGCGGACAGCCTGTATTTGCATACTAGGGAGCAGCGTTCATGGGATTTAGTTGTTCAGCAACACAAGGAATGGCCGATTCATTTCAACTTTTGAAATCTATTTGTTGGGCTCGAAAAACAATGTGTTTTGTAAATTGTAGGTATATATTTTTTAAAACATTTTTTTTTTTTTAATTTTCGAAAACTATCGCTCAAAATTGCCGCCCCTAACAGAGTGCCCCCCTCGCTATGCTACTGTAATACTCCAGCGGTGAAACACTTAAGTTCTTGTTGTTTCATTCAGAAAGTTTTCAATGTTAATAAATGTTTTGTTCACAGCCTGCACAGTCAGTCTGTATGTTTATGATACAAAAATAAATATACCTAGTCTATAAGTATAGCCTAATTCACCTCCAGAATAAGAACATTTGGGTCTGCTTGTAGGTTTTAGGATAATGTTTTGGCAACGCCAAAATAGGACTAGGTATAATAAAAATTCGCCAAAACTATCTTCATAGAACACTGTACCTACCTAATGAAAATCAATAAAGTTGTTTGTTGTTTGTTTTAATTAATTTCTTCATTACCTAAGAATCTAATAAAATTTATTAACCAATTTTTTTAACATAAACTTGTATCCCCTAGCTTATAATATGAGGTACACTAGAAATCAAGCTTATTTTGTATCTATGTACGTTTTCGTTAGTTGGAAAGAATCATTCGTGTGTTTTTATATAACTTTTGTTTTGGATGCTGTGTAACTAGCCTGTGGCTGGCTAAATATTGTTCATAGTCTAATTATTCTAAATACAACTGCTTACATCTCTTTTACTTTGTATCGTAAAAAAAATATAAGATAGATTTGTTATAGTTCATTAAAAGAACATAAATGGCATCCAAAGAATGAGTTTACCCAATTAATGAAACACACGTAAGGGATGCTTGTTAAGTCCTATTGCGAATAGCATTTGAAGCTGAAAATTCGAAGAAAAAAAACATTCTAATAAAATATTGACAGTTACTAAGAATTGTTAAATTGATGAAAAAAATCTTATTAGAAAGTCTCGTAACTTACAGAACAAAACAAACTGGTCAGAGATTGACGGTTAAATACCGCCAACCCTGGAACCCTTTTTTTTGAAACAAAAGTTAGATAGATTGTAACGAAGCGTTCCATGCTACTCCACTTCTTTTACTTTGAGAATTGTACTTTACCACACACAATTCACACATACCATAGACGCATGACGTCACAGCAAAATCTACACGATTATTCTTTTTCATTCATCACTATACAACTCACATTCAGTCTTTACTGAAAATGTAACAAGAGAACCTATGTACTCCGATGGACGAAAATCACCCGTTCGGTCATACGCAAAGTCAGACGACATAAGTAAATTTGGTTTTATTGATCATTTTACATCCAGTCGTAGACAAAAGCGAGTCGATCTGGTCATTAAGTTTCTTTTGTTTTCCTCGGAGCTTCCCCCCACCAGTGGTAAGGGGTTTCGTTGAAAGACAAAGTTAGGTAGGAGAGATTGCCCAGCCATTTCAGGTTTCCGGTTTCCCCCCACCAGTGGTAAGGATTCTTAGTTCGAAGTCAAACGTCCTAATTGCCACCAGGGGCTTCGGTACCTGCCGATCTACCAGAGCGTTTAGCCTGCTGTTTGAGGGGCGTAGTACCTGCAGATGTACCAGAGCGTTCTAGCCTGCTGTTTAAGTGCCACCAGGGGCGTAGTACCTGCGGATGTACCAGAGCGTTCTAGCCTGCCGTTTAAGTGCCACCAGGGGCGTAGTACCTGCCGATCTACCAGAGCATTTAGCCTGCTGTTTTGAGTGCCACCAGGAGCGTAGTACCTGCTGATGTACCAGAGCGTTCTAGCCTTCTGTTTAAGTGCCACCAGGGGCGTAGTACCTGCTGATGTACCAGAGCGTTCTAGCCTGCTGTTTAAGTGCCACCAGGGGCGTAGTACCTGCTGATGTACCAGAGCGTTCTAGCCTGCTGTTTAAGTGCCACCAGGGGTGTAGTACCTGACATCGTAATAGTGGTGCCAGTTTTGTAACCGAATAAGCCGAAGCCAGATAAACCGAGACCAGACACCAAGTTCCAATGCCAAACTCGAATCAACAGGAACCAGTACATCTATGATACATGACAGCTAGACTAGAGGCCAGCAACGCAGGTCATCCGAATACCCGTGAAAAATCCAATTACCAGATTTAACCGAAGTACCAGTGAACTATAGTGAATAGAGAATATTGTGTTTTATAATAAAGATAGAATTGTCTCAATAAAGATTTTGTAATAAGGTTCTAAGACCTTTTTCCTTTGAAGTTTCGTGTTTTCTTCAGAACGACCCTGGCGAGACCGGCGAGCATAACCTCGGCTGGAAAGCAAGAAGCACATCACAAGATCCTGAATGATGCGTTTTTTGATTTAAAAACGGTTTGAGAAAATAGCTCAAAATTTAGATGTATTTAGATTTCGAAAAAACTTTGTAGATTCTTTTCACTTTAAAAAAGCGAAATGTAAAAGCGAAAAAAGAGCGAACGAAGCAACAGTAGAAGAAACTATAATTCTTCCCTAAGGATTTTAATACAAAAGAAGAATTTATTTTAAGTTTGAGCAAGTATTTATACTAACAAAAGTCTCCACTTTATTTTTGAGAGTAAAACCTAGTACGCTGCTGATGCGAAACGGTGGTCTCCAACACGAATCATCACAGAAAGCCATGCTACAATGAAAGATACAACAAATATATAAACACAAAAAATAACCTCAAATGTCACTTTTCCTCACAAAATTAATGGTCCGGGCAATTAATTGAGCGTGAAAAAAGAGCGGAGACCTCTCCAAATAATCTGTTACATTTATCAATTTCGCTCATCGAAAAGCGTTCTGCAAAACGAAAAGGAGGACGAAAGAAATCGAGAACGAATCGCATCAGCAGCGTACTAGGCCTAAGAGCGTAAGATTCAACTTTACAAAATTATGTCGAATGCGCGCTAAATTCAAATTTTTAAATATTAATAATGAACATAATCGTTACTTTTCACATTATAAAGGGTTTTCCAATAAGAGGTGTTATTTTGAATAGCCCGCTATTTCGGTAGCTGTCACTTTTGAAGTTGTCATTTTTTGACATTTGACAAGTAGAAACTACGCCATTAATGAAAATGGAACGATACACGCTTCAACAACGCATTGAAATTATTAAAATTCACTATAAAAATGGTGAAAATTTGGCAGAGACGGTTCGTAAAACTAAAACATTTTTGGGTCGTCGTGATTTTGCATAAAGACTTAGGTCTTAAGGCTTAAAAAGTTCAGTTAACGCAAGAACTCAAGCCGGCTGATCATCAACAACGTCGTGTCTTTGCTGATTGGGTCCTTGAAATGCATGAAAATGATCCGGAATTTCATCGAAAAATCATCTTGACTGATGAGGCCCATTTCCACCTTGGAGGCTACGTCAACAAGCAAAACTGTCGCATCTGGGGCTCGGAAAACCCAAGAGTTATTGTTGAAAAGCCTCTCCATCCTCAACGCGTGACTGTTTAGTGCGGTTTATGGTCCGGCGGGGTCATTGGACCTTACTTTTTCGAAAATGAGGCTGGAGCAACAGTTACGGTCAATGGATTGCGCTATAGAGAGATGATTAATGATTTTTTATGGCCGGAATTAGATGGTATTGATCTGGACAACGTTTACTTTCAACAAAACGGCGCTACGTGCCACACAAGCAATGAAACCATCGATCTTGTGATCACAATTGGCCACCGAGATCTTGTGATTTAACACCTTGCGACTTCTTCCTTTGGGGCCACGTGAAAGATAAGGTCTACGCCAACAGCCCAGCGTCGATTCAAGACCTCAAAGATGGAATTCGTGAGGCTATCGAGGACATAGGGCAGCCACTTTGCGATTTGGTTATGGGAAATTTCATGAAAAGGATATGGTCCTGTAAGCTTGGTCGTGGCGGCCATTTGGCTGATGTTGTGTTCCATTATCAAAAAAATGCCATTTTTCTTTGAGTATCAAAATAACACCTCTTATTGGAAAACCCTTTATTTAACCTTAATTTAGTTATTGCAAAAGGGCATCTGTAGGAAAATTATGTGTTTAAATTCAGTTTGCCTCCCTGTGGTAAGAAGTAATGGTTCAAAGCTTAATGTCCTAATTGCTACCAGGGGCTTCAGTACCTGCTGATCTACCAGAACTAAAGCATGCTATGTCGAGGGCCACCAGGGGGCTAGTACCTGATGATTAACAGAGCGAAAGCCTGCTGTATCGAGTCGAAAATATTATTTTGTGGTGTCTGTAAACTATTTTCATGAGATTTATTTGGTATTGATATTTGTTAAAACACCGCAGGTCCAAACCACTTGTTTTGTAATAGAGGGTAAAAATGGAAAAGTAAAAATGTAATTGAAAAGAACTGCTTTTCTAGAGAATGCTTTAAAGTCATTTGCTTATGCATTGGAATTAGATTTAACTTAATGTTTTTCAAACGTATGCCTTAACTCGCCGCCATTATGCCCAACGCTAGTAAGCAGTCGTTAAAAGTATATTCACTATATTGTGTTATTTGTCAGATCTTATTAAATTTTCTACAAAAATAATTCTGATATTTCTTTAACCTTAAATTGTCTTTATTAAAAGCATAAATAATATTTTTGTTTGTAAACGCCGGGTCATTCATTTTTCGATTTCGAAAGTAAAGCTAAATAAAACACACAAAGCGATACGTTTTAGATGAAAGTTTTATTTCACTATAAAGTTTGAACTTTGCCATTAAGTCTGAAAAACAATATCATTCAAATGGCCGCCTCTGGAAGATTGGCAGCATGCGATTATTTTGAGGTAATTTTGAAGCACTTTTTCGCAGATTCCGGGCGATATCTCGGCCATAACTTGAGTAATGTTGGATTTTAATGCATCTAGAATTTCGGGGATTCTTTTGCGTAGCCTCACCAAAAAAATCTAACGTTGTCAAATCGCATGATCTTGGTGGCCAATTGACTATCGTAAATGGCAAACATTCAACTAATGTTATGACACTTCAAATGACAGCTGAGTTTGACAGGTGTCAAATGCCAGCGCTGTTATCTTGAAACCACGAAATTAATGACCATGTATAATCTCTTTTTCCGAGTAAACAAGGAATTCCCACAGAATGAGTCGGCTTTCCATGTGTGGTGCATATACACTACTTCATTCATTTTCATTAGCCAATAGCTTTACGAGTATCAAATTCATTTCTATGTCTTTATAGGTCGAAATTCACAGCAAAAGGGATTTTTTCCCATGATCCTCCAGCACTGGTTTGTAAAAGGTTTTTCCCTATAACAACATCAAACCAACGTATATACCAGCCACCACCGATGATACACACAATTCGATGAAGTCACCGTCATCACTCATTTTATTTATTTCTCTTACCGTCTTATAGTTCACACTGCGTTGTAGCAAGAAATATAACAAGAGGACGTAAGAAATTTGTATAATTCGAAGCTCATCGACTTGTAGTCTTCTATTTCTGTGAAATAAGAAAAGCAGAGAAGAAGTTTCCGGCTGTTGTTGGATTGTAGCATATAAAGGGTTTTTCAACAGGGACGCTACAAAAGTAGAGCAACAGGAACAGCAAACGACGCCATATTTCTTGCCGCTCTTTTAACATTTCTCTTTCGTAAGGTTTGCCATTTCATGATGGAAAGATATACGAGAAAACAACGAGACGAAATTATTAAAATTTACTGCTGAAATTCGGAGTCAGTGGCCTCAACGTTAAGAGCGTAAAATCATCTTCAGCGATGAGGCTCATTTCTGGCTGAATGGCTTCGTCAATAAACAAAATATGCGGTATTGGTCAGGCAGCAATCCACACGTACTCCATGAGTCATCATTGCATCCGCCGAAAAAATTACGGTTTGGTGTGGTTTATGGGCCGGCGGCGTCATTGGGCCGTACTTCTTCCGCGATGATCAGGACCGGCACGTTACTGTGAATGGGAATCGCTACCGTTCAACGATAACCGAATATTTTTGGCCCCAATTGGATGATATGGACTTGGAGGACATGTGGTTCCAACAGGACGGCGCCACAAGCCACACAGCGAATGTCACAATCAATTTATTGGAAACCAAGTTTGGAGAACGTGTTATCTCACGAAATGGTCCAGTCGCTTGGCCGCCTCGGTCGTGCGATTTGACGCCGTTAGACCATTTCCTGTGGGGCTACGTCAAGTCTATGGTCTATGCCAAGAAGCCAGCGACGATTGATGAACTTCGTACGAATATCGAACGTGAAATTGCAGCAGTATCGGCCGATTTATGCTTGAAAACCGTCGAAAATTGGGTTCAGCGTCTGAACTTCTGCAAGCGTGCCCGTGGTAGCCATGCAAAAGAAATCGAGTTCCATTCATAATGGCATCAAACGTACTTTTACAGGAATAAAGAATTTCATTGATATCCAAAACCGTTTTTGTTTTATTTAAAAAAAACTTTTGTAGCGCTCTTATTAAAAAACCCGATACAATAACCTTAGGTTCCTTTAATGAATACATTCGTGTATCATTAAAGTTAAACCTTTTTGATCTTAATAAGATTCCCCTTTCCGCCGATGTTGTTACTCCCCTCTCGGTCTTGTGAGTTGTGGGCTGGAAATAGATTCCTACCGTTCTTCCCCTCTTACTTGTAAGTAGCGGGCCATTTTGTTATTCCCTCGGACTAGCCTTGGGCTGGAATCAGATTCCTACCGATTTTCCCCGTTTCACTTCTTCTAAGTGAACCTCGTGGGCTGAGTTTACTCTTGTAAATTCAAAATAATATAGCTTTGGGTTATATGAAATAACGTGTTATTTATTTTAAGTTTTAAAGAAATTGTAAGATTGTATAAACCTTTATTGAAATAATAATATTTATAAATATAAATCTATTACGCAATTAGAGTTTTCATTTATTTTATTTGATTTCTTCGGGAATACCCTGGACACCGACCTCAGCCTCGATAAAAAAAGCATCACACTGTTGTTGGGACCACATGTCGTTCACATCCATATTATTTGATTGCAGCCAGCAAAAATTGGTTATCTCCGTTGATGGTGGTGTCAGTGCCATCGTCATTTTGGAAGAAGTTTGGATTCTCACGGACATCGGCGTTGTTTTCCGTAGATCTTGCGTTTCGATGACGTACGGGTGTTGGCTGATTGTTTATTGAATCGGTCAACTCAATTTTGGCCACCAAATGCGTAAACCGTAAAATGGGCGTGACTCAAGTATCGTTGCCCCAAAAGATTTTCATATTGAAGTTGTATCATTTGTACGTGTTATTCAATTGTGTAACTTGCCATGATGAATTGGCATCAATAACTGAATAATAAACAACAGATTTGACAGATGTCACCAAAACAAAATGGCCACCACAGGCCGCCAAAATCTACCCACACCAATTAAAAATCCTTTACTTATTATTCTGTTTTTGTATGCTCTTAGTTCATAAGCGGAGAGGTTTATCGCCATTAACTATAAGCGGAATTGTTTAAGCGGTTATAGATTCATGAACTAAAAAACACACCTATTATTGAATAAATTAACATTTATCTTCACGGTGTGTCTGCATTACAGTTGTTAACCACAAGTGCGATCCTGTCGTGCATATTTTTAGACTTCGTCAATAGTTTTTTTTTTATTTTGGAGAGCAGTACAATGTGGGGCCACCCAGCTTTACAGTTTTAATAGACATCAACTCCCTCTTTGTGTTGAAAATCTATGGGAATTCAAGTTGATTTAAAAAAAAAAATAAAAATAACATTATCATGGGTATCAAAACAGAAATTTTATAAAATCGCAGGCGCGAACGGACAGACAAACTAAACTGACTCCCATTTAACAGTTAAACTTATTCAAAAATCAAATCAACTTGGGAATTTCAGTAAATATGCGTCAAATAATAATACAAACAGATATAAACTTAGGGCCAGTTTCACAGTCGACACTTACCGGAATAAGTGGCACTTAAGTTTTCCGTACATATAAGGAATTTAAGCTAAATTTCATAGTCAGCGTAAGTGTAACTTAAGTCACAAACAACGGAGACTTAAGTGCCACTTATTTAGGTAACAGTGCACTGAGATATTGGGAATTAATCTTTCACATTCCCCACTTAAGTGTCACTTTTCTGACTGTGAAACTGGCCCTTAGTCTTCCGTTATTTATCCTATTCCCATGGCAATTATTAAAGGAATATGAATTGCAAATAAAATAACAGTATACAGGTTGAAATTTTATAAATTAAAAGCCCAATTTTCAATATACATATGTACATTCCTATCTATACATCTAATACAAAAAAAAAAAAGAAAATAGGGAATATATACATAGATACATACGGTGTACCTACATAATATGTATGTATGTACATACGTACTTACATAATGTATCTCGAATATTTCATCTTGAACCACAAGGGAACTGGATGAAACTAGTAAATTTGGATGCTGACTTCGCATTTGTTTTATGAATTCATTTATGTAAACTCATGATTATTTATCATCTTATTCCCCATATCATCAATTTAAGACATCCTAGCTACTACCATTCGAAAATCAAACCTCCACCGCCGCCTCGAATGATAAACCCTGAGTTCCATTCAAGAAATTCTTTAATTAAATACACCGTGCGGAGCTGCGGGTGGTATTTAGTTAAATTGCCCCGAATTCGCTTTGTCTGCAGCTATTTTGACTGCCAATACTTTTTGGTAGCTCCACAGGGTAACTATTGGATTCATTCTAATGGGGTTTTCCATTGGTAAATTCAGATTTCAATTTAAAATTGCTTGTTTCGTGGCGAATGGAACACTTTTACAAATTGATTTATTTGTGTCATTGTATTCGTGAAGTTCCGTTTCTGTGTTAATATTTCAAAAAACTTCATCCCTTCATGCACTTTTAGAAGATAAAGATGAGCTTGATGAAGTTACCGATTAATTTTAAACTGGTTCCATTTATTATGAGCAAATATTTCTCACATATTTTGAATACAATTGTCACAGCTGAAATAAATTAATCAACTCAAAAAAACACATTTGGAAACTGACAGCTGAAAATTATGTTGGTGGTAGTCCAGGGAGGGATTTTAAATCAAAAATAAATCAATTTAATAATATTTTGCCCAATGGAACGTAAAGATGGTCAAAACCGGTTGTTTGACAGATCCAAATCAAAAATAAATTGATTTATTATATCAATGGAAAACCCCATAAGAAAAATATCTGCGATGTCTTTTTTGGTTCAAATTATCTGGAAAAGTTTATATACGGCATAATGATTTCTCTGTGTTTGTACAATTCCATTCGATCGAAACTTTCGATTCGCGTGAATGTTTCATTTAATTTGCTTCAAATTATTTTTTAGAATCTTCTATTACATATTTTAACACAAAAAAGTCTTGATCCATCACATGAGGAAGTACGTGCGACCCATATGTGGATTTAATTTTATGTTCAATAGCATCACGTTCATATCATTAGGTTAGGTAAGGTAAGGGAATGAATGGTGGTTGTTTAACGTTCTGACTGAACGTTCCAATTAAAGATTATATTACGGCTAGGAAGTTATAATCCCTGTGAATGAACTAGAGAGTACAGGTATGAGTATATTGCTTCCCGCCATTTTTACCTATACATTCCAACTTACTATTACGCCATCAGTGAACTGTCTATGCGACCTTTGTTTGTGAAAACTTGTTTTCAGGCACGGACCAGGAAGTTTTAACAGAGGGGAAGATAAGTAACGTAAGAACAAATTTAGAAAAGACTGAGTTTTGAATGTTTTGTGAAAATGGAAAACTTGGGCCGTGGTTATTAAAAAATAATTTGAAAATATATATAGATACTCTTTGGGATATTTTGTATTTGAAACTAAAAAAAACGTCAAATAGAAATTAACTGATCGCCGTTTGAGCATTTTCTTCACCTAAGCAAATCAATTTGATCTCGTATGCATAAATTCCACGCGAGTGCAAGAGAAGATATGACATAGAATTGTACATCCCATTCATGTACAGGGAGATAGACGACAGATCTAAAGCAAACAATTAAATGCGTTAGTGCCGGCCGGGACTTTGAATTTTTGTTTTTGAACTTACCCAATGCACATTATGCAAGCGTATAATAACGTGTGACACCTTACGTATTACCTACAAGTAACGTAGGAGGGTACTACACATAACGTATTACACGTAACGTGCTACACAAGTTAGACTCACGATTTTTGTGTCCCCTTCGACCGACAAGATGTTTATATGTACATCAAAAAGTATAAAAGCTAACGACTGATGAGGCCGCGCCATTTATATAGAGCGGAACAAAAGGTCGCCAATGCAATTACTCTAGGGTTTTGACGTTTTTTAACTGTGAAATCACTACAAATAGCTAAAACAAATTGATCGTTTAAGCAACTTCTCTTTGAAGAGACTTATCAAAAACATCAATTTAACTGGCTGAACATAATAGACGCGATTCATGGCACACGTCCTTACCTGTCAACGTTAAAATACATAAAATCTCATTAAATTGCATACAATGGAGACGAAACCGCTAACCGCACGCATTGATGCATAAAACGCTGCACGCAGAACATTTGTGCATCCTCGTGGACATTTTTGATTCGTAGTTCTGTCAAAATGAAATTGCAAAAGTCAACATTTCATTATTTTTACACAAACAAACAAACAAATAAACAACTTTTTTATGGAAAAATAGTTAATTTTATTGAACTTTAAAATTTATGTTGTCTAAATAAAAGATAATAATTTTGTCATAGAAAACTTTTTTAAGCCACGCCCACTTTTTTGTTTTCAGCAGTCTAAGCTCCACAGCATCGTAACCACCCAAGCGATTTTAATGAAATGTTCCAGGCATGTTGAAAGATGATACCTTAGGAATTATTGCAAACAATTTTCGCTAACTGGACTTTTTTGAAGGAAGACCAGGGGCCTATTTCACCAAACACTTTTCACTTTGCAACTTTTCACTTTTACTTTGCAAATTTCGTTTCACCAAACACAAATTTGCAAAGAGGAAATTATTACAATGAAAAGTCGAAAAGTTTTCCTCTTTGCAAAATACATAATCATCAAACGCAAATTTGCAAAGTGAAAAGTTCTTTTCGTTTCACCAATAAAACAAACTTTGCAAATTATATTTAGAATTTTGAAAAGCTTTTCAGTAATATGCTAAAAGAAATTTTCATTTGCATATAAGGGTTTATTTTGAAAAATTGAAAATAATAAAAGAAAAATGAACCGTTTTGAACAATTTTCCGAAAACGAAGAAGTAAATAATAGTGACCAAAGAGTAGTGAAGTTAAAAGAATTAATTTTGATATCGAAAATAATTTTAATACAAAAGACAGTTTTTTTTTATTAATAAAAACAACTATCGAATTTGTTTTGTCTAAAAATGGAAATAAACTTCAATTCAACAGTCAAAAGGAATATGTGTTTAAGTCCCTTGCAACAAATTTTTTGTACACTACAGTGGGTTGAGAACGGAGCCCAATATCACGGTGTTGCATCTATGCACGAAATAAGCAAAGCATCCGGGTGCAGAGTAGTTCATCGAGTGTCGAATGTAATCATAGATGAATTTCTTCAGAAATAGCCTCGCCTCGCAATTTTTTTCTCAGCGAGAATTGCTATGTGTAGCTGGATGAAAAACATTTGTCAACAGGCATAGAAGGCATGCCTAAATAAAGGGTTTTCCAATAAGAGGTGTTATTTTGAATAGCCCGCTATTTCGGTAGCTGTCACTTTTGAAGCTGTCATTTTTTGACATTTGGCAAGTAGAAACTACGCCATTAATAAAAATGGAACGATACACGCTTCAACAACGCATTGAAATTATTAAAATTCACTATAAAAATGGTGAAGATTTGGCAGAGACGGTTCGTTAAACTAAAACATTTTTGGGTCGTCGTGAAGCACCTTGTTGGACCGCAATACAGAAATTGGTGGACAATTTCGAGCTGTTGGGACAAGTTAGTGATGTGAAGAATAAAACCCGTGCACGTCGCTCAAGAACAACTGAGAATATTGCTGTTGTAGGCCAAAGTGTTGAAGAAAACCCAGGTTTGTCCATTCCTCGTCGTTCTTTGGAATTAGGCGTTGCACAAACGTCATTACACCGTATTTTGCATAAAGACTTGTGTCTTAAGGCTTATAAAGTTCAGTTAACACAAGAACTCAAGCCGGCTGATCATCAACAACGTCGTGTCTTTGCTGATTGGGTCCTTGAAATGCATGAAAATGATCCGGAATTTCATCGAAAAATCATCTTGACTGATGAGGCCCATTTCCACCTCGGAGGCTACGTCAACAAGCAAAACTGTCGCATCTGGGGCTCGGAAAACCCAAGAGTTATTGTTGAAAAGCCTCTCCATCCTCAACGCATGACTGTTTGGTGCGGTTTATGGTCCGGCGGGGTCATTGGACCTTACTTTTTCGAAAATGAGGCTGGAGCAACAGTAACGGTCAATGGATTGCGATGATTAATGATTTTTTATGGCCGGAATTGGATGGTATTGATCTGGACAACGTTTACTTTCAACAAGACGGCGCTACGTGCCACACAAGCAATGAAACCATCGATCTTTTACGGGAAAAGTTTCCGGACCATGTTATCTCTCGAAGAGGTGATCACAATTGGCCACCGAGATCTTGTGATTTAACACCTTGCGACTTCTTCCTTTGAGGCCACGTGAAAGATAAGGTCTACGCCAACAGCCCAGCGTCGATTCAAGACCTCAAAGATGGAATTCGTGAGGCTATCGAGGAGATAGGGCAGCCACTTTGCGATTTGGTTATGGAAAATTTCATGAAAAGGATATGGTCGTGGCGGCCATTTGGCTGATGTTGTGTTCCATTATTAACGGCATACCTTCCTCTTTATAATGAAATAAACATCCGATCATTTATCTCAAAAAATGCCATTTTTCTTTGAATATCATAATAATACCTCTTATTGGAAAACCCTTTACAATGATGGTTTGTGGCCCAGATCGGTCTTTCTATGCCGTTAAAGTAAGCTGGCCGTTAGGATACATGATGCAAGAGTGTTGAGCAATTCTTGTTTGGCAGCCAATTTCAATGCAAGATAGCGAACATTCCTTAATGCAGTGATTTTAGGAGATAGTGCTTATGCTTTGAGTACATAGTTTATTACACCACTAAAGACAAATCTCGAAGATGCAAGTGGAACAGAGATAACAGGGCTCAAAAAGGACCAGGCAAAACATTGAAAACAGTTTTGGTATGAGTTGAATGTATACTTCGCGAACTTAGGACAACAAGGTTCTAATTAACACTTTTGTCAGAATTTATTGAGTTATATATTGAATCGTACTAAAAAGTCTTTGCTCCTTTGTGATTGCCACTATCCGTATCTTTCTATTTGTTACGGTTTCAGAAATAATAAATGAAAAAGTAGGGAACAGGATTCCATGTATGACACATATTCCATTCGATCTTATGTTCAGAAGGTTCTATACTAGCCAGATAGAACCTTGTGTACTTAAGAAAATCAGAGTATAGTAGATAGAACATTGTTACGTTGTATATAGATAGAACCTTGTTGCTCCAAGCCATCCTATTACTAGAATCAAGTGCTAAGCCGTAACATAAAGTTCTATCAGTAAGTTACAACCTTGTTGTCCTATGTCCATATTAATACAATCCATGTTTTACTTTGCGACTTTGCAAAATACGAATTCAAATGCTAACTTCTATTTTAAATTGGTGAAACACTTTTACTATTCACTTTTCCAAAAAGTCTTTTCACTTTGCAAATTTTGTGGAACATTTCGCACTTTTACTTTGCAGGAAATTATTTTTTTGCATAGGTGCAAAGCGAAAGTGAAAAGTGTTTGGTGAAATAGGCCCCAGCAAACATAATTTTTTTCTATGTCAAACTTACAATTTGAAGAAAAAATTGCCGTGGGAACCGAAAACAAAAATAAATCATAAAAAAATAATCACTTGATCCAGTAAATTCTTTTTGGACTTTGTTGATATTTCATTCACAAAATTGTATATATTTTTTAATGAGTTTTCACTGCAAAATCCTCTTATTAGATCTTCATCTTTTTGATCCCCATACCCCCCCATAGTGCATCGTGAATCCGTACTTGGTTCCTTTTCATTAAAAACTCCACCGAGAATAACCTACTTATTCACATACAATGGTAACGGGTGATTTTTTAAGAGGCTTAGAACTTTTTTTAAAAAAAAACACAAAAAATTCGAAAAAATGAATGAAATATTTATTTGAATCGATAGTTTGAACCTTGCAATTTAATGTTTAAAGATAATTTCATGCAAATGTTGACCGCGGCTGCGTCTCAGGTAGCCCATCCGCTGAGTCCAATTTTGGCATACTCTTTCACACATATCGGCCGGTATCTCACGAATGAATGCATGGATGTTGGCTTCCAGTGCGTCAATCGAAGCGGGCTTGTCCCTATAGACATTAGCCTTGACATACCCCCACAAAAAATTATCTAATGGTGTCAAATCGCACGATCTAGGCGGCCAATTGACCGGCCCGAAACGTGAAATTAACTGTTCACCAAACTCGCCTCGCAATTGCGCCATTGTTTCGCGTGCTGTGTGGCATGTGGCACCGTCTTGTTGAAACCACATATCATGCAAGTCAAGAACTTCCATTTCGGGTAAAAAAAAGTTTGTTATCATCGCTCGGTAGCGTTCACCATTGACAGTAACGCTGCGATTCGCATCATCTTTGAAGAAATAGGCCCAATAATGCCGCCGGCCCATAAACCGCACCGAACAGTGGCTTTTTCGGGATGCATTGGTAGCTGTTGCAATGCTTCTGGCTGATCTTCACTCCAAATGCGGCAATTTTGCTTATTTACGTACCCATTCAACCAAAAATGAGCCTCATCGCTGAACACAAGCAGCGCGCGATGAACATTTCGAACCGAGCACGAATTTTGATAGTAAAATTCAATAATTTGCAAGCGTTGTTCATTTGTAAGACGATCCATGGTTAAATTGCAAACCAAACTGAAGCTGTTTGACAGTGACACAAGGTACTAAACACACGTCAGCTGTCAAAACCATCAGTGTTGCCAAAACCAAACCAGCTTAAAAATCACCCGTTATATGCGTCTTGTAAATTGAGATAGAACTGTCTCTGCAAGCTTAAGGCTGTCATGAAGACACGAGACATTTGTCTTTTCTATTTTATGATATACCCTTTCCTTTATTTATGGTTCTGTGCGGATGCGGAATGGCATTTGTTAAAACGTAACTAAAGAAAGACATTCTTCAGAAAGCAACATCTTGCCGTAGTTTAAGGTCGTAAAATACTTTTCCCATAATATTTCCTTGCTTTTAAATAGGAACAATAGAATCAACAAAAAAGTGTTGGAAAGGACAACTTAATATAAATTGTTAAACTATGAAACGTCGGTATTATAAATGAATTTATTTTAGGAAACTCTATTAGTCTGAAATAGTTTTGAAACGATTTTTGGTTTTGAGAACTTATACCTTCGAAATTATTGCAAACAGAAACAATAACAAGAAAATAAATAAAGAAAAATATTTTGTGATAAAAGTGCAAGTATTTAGGTTATTTTTAAATCATTCAACAATTTTTATGGCAAGTTATGGACCAAAAATAACGGTAGGTACCTCCCATACAAATGTTTAAAAACCTTTAAGAAAAATCTGTTTTTGCTTCAAACCGACTTCTATTACTTTGACAAAATATCTTTTTGTATCGAAATTACTACGATCTACCATTTAAAATTATTAAATTTTACATTTTGCTATTATTAACAGTACCTTCCTCTTATAATTATAACGGTTTTTTGGATTTTCGACTATCTCATTATCTGATAAACCCATTAAAACTAAATTTTTTACACAAACGCTTGTTATAAAAACAAATTATTTTCCATATCAAAATTTTCCAAATAAATAGTTTTTGAATTGTTTGACAAAAAATATAAAAAAGAACTCAAATTTTTTTTGTTTTTTTTTTTTTGAAAAAATCAATTGAGATTATTGAAATATATTTTGTTTTTTTTTTTTTTTTTTTTTTTAAATAATAAAAACAGAGTAACAAAATTGAGTTTAGTGAAACATATTTTGTTTCTCTTTTGAAAAAAAAGTAAAAAAAAAAGTTTATTTTTAGTTTTATTTGAGAAAACTGTTGACATTTGCGACACTGTTGACCCTAAGTGGAGCAACGGAGTTGCGTGAGCGGTACAAAGCCCCCCAAAGAGGTGGTTTAAACCCTTCGAACTGGCGAAGAAAACACTTTTGTCCAAGAATACTGTTGATATTGGCGCCTGCCTGGCAACTGAGTATACCCTAAGCGGAAGAATGGAATAACGTCACCGGCTCAGAGAACCGAAAAAATGCAGTTAAAAAAGTAATTTTGTTTTAATTTGTAAAAAAAGTTTATAAAAACGTTGTTTCTAAAAATAAAAAAAAATTGTCCTTTGTCCAAGTTCCAGAGCCACCTCCAGAACTTTTGTCCCGGTTCCAGATCCACCTCCAAAACCTTTGCCCCAGATCCAGAACCTTCA
Organism: Leucozona laternaria; assembly: GCA_932273885.2. Taxonomy (NCBI): domain Eukaryota; kingdom Metazoa; phylum Arthropoda; class Insecta; order Diptera; family Syrphidae; genus Leucozona; species Leucozona laternaria. Next base: position 256,666,124 of record OW026366.1, on the reverse strand, counting down.
TAATAGTCCCAGACCCAAGGCCAGAACATATTTCCCAGGCCCAGGGTCAGAACCTATGTCCCAGTTCCAGACCCAACTCGAGAACCCCCTCCGTCACGGACCGGATCCGGACACCAGACAATAGTCGTCGGGATTTTGTGATGCAGGATTTGGCAGTCAACCCATTTTAAACAATTTTCCAGTTTAAATAATGAAATTTCCTTGGATGAATATTCATATTATGTATACCTATAGGTACATCACTGGGCTATATTGCTAATTTTTGTAATCTCAAATAATACCTTACCTGGAACTAAACCAAGCTTAGAACAAACAAAGGCAAAAGTGTAGAAACAGCACTTCACTGTGTTGTTAATACAATTGACAAAAAAAAACTGTCAAAGACAAGGAAGACACTCTCACTGCCTTTCTGGATATTCAGTAATGTGGAAAGTGATGCAGTTAAGAGAAACCTTGTAGAGCTAAATATATAGAAAGTTCAATTATAAATTGGACTATGTGCATGTTAAGAAACAGGCATATAAACACAGAACTTGGAGAATCACGTTTAAAAGTATCCACATCTAGAGGGACACTCCAGGGAGGGGTACTCTCTCCACTTCTTTGGATACTAGTTATGAACGAAATTCTTGTAAAATTAAAATATAGTGGAGTCAAAGTAGTAGCCTATGCAGACGACCTAGCACTACTTGCGACAGGAAAATTCCCATCCACTATAAGTGAACAAATCGAGTCTGCCCTGTCGAAGGTCAACAACTGGACAAAGAAATGTGGTCTAATGTCTAATCCATTGAAAACAGAATTGGTTCTTTTCACTAACAGAAGGAAAATACCAATGTTTAGACTACCATCAATAGAAAGGGACACCACTCAAAATCTCAGATCAGGCCAGATACCTTGGTGTGATCCTTGATAAGAAACTGAACTGGTGTCTCAACACCAAAGAAAGAGCAAAGAAAGCTATGGTCGCATTCTATTCCTGCAACAGGATTTTCGGAAAATCCTGGGGACCAAACCCAAAAATTATCAGGTGGATGTACACGGCAATCGTTAGACCGATACTAATCTACGGTAATCTAGTTTGGTGGAACGCGACAGAGAAAACAACAAACCTGAAAATCTTAACAAAAGTTCAAAGATTAGCATGCGTAGGTATTACAGGGGCGTTGAAAACCACCCCCACAGCGGGACTGGAAGCGATACCCAACCTGAAACTCTTAGATCTATTCGTGCAAGAATCAGCAGCAATTTAGAGTGGGCCGAAAAACATTTTTTTTCGAATTTCAAATCGTAATACCGCGGAAAACTTGCGAATTGCGAAGACTAACCAAGATTTGAAATATTATCAACATCGGTTCATATCTTCCGATCGCGCATGAACTTTGAAGTTTGGAATTTTTTTAAAAAATGGTATTTAAAAAAAATTTTGAACTACCCTAACTTTTATTAATTTTTGAATGTAATAGTTTCAGGCGACTCGTTTATGAGCCATTTATGAAGTAGAAAAAAGAATGGTTCAAATCATTTAAGGACTTCCGATCGCGCATGCGTTTCAAAATTTGTCGAATACCGCAAAATTCTTATTTTTACGATTTCTTTTTTCTGTTATGTTAACTATTTGGTAGACTATTGTTTGAACCAAATATAAAGGAAAAATCAAATTGACACAATCAGTTAATATCATGCGCTCTTTGAAAATTTATCCGATTTGAAAATTTGAATTTATTGGTCAAGAAGGCTTTGACTTTTGTCATTCTCCACGTTATGAATGTTTTTTTTCAGTTCTCGTGTATTACTCGGTGTGGTAAGTGTTTGAAATTAGCTTTTGTTGTAATATTTATTCTGTGTTGACATATTTTTTGATATAACGTTGTGAATTAACGGTTAAATACTATGGCTGTGTCCAAAACAAAACATTGTCCTTTATTCGGTACACCGAAGGAATTTTCAATAAATAAGCTCTCTACTATTGTCGACATGATTCGATGTTGTTCACAGAAGAGATTTGAATTGGCTCTTAAAGCAAATAATAAAAAAGTTCCTTTTTCACAAGTGTCCGGCACAGTTTCTAAAAAAATTATTGATCTGTATCTAAAAGCATCCATACCAACGTTACGAGTAACAGAGTCGTTCAACCTATAAAAGTTTTCCATGACAAATACTATAACTTACGAAAATCATACAAGCGGAATAAAAACAAAGATTCTTTTAAATATAAAGTTAATGATTTAAAAAAAAAGTGTTCTTTGCTTTTCGACATAGCAGCTTGCAAATGTCGCATTATTGTTAATTGCATATATGTAACAAAACCCCTGACTTGTGTAAATGCCATTAAAACTGTCAATTGTGAGTGTGAAAAACCAAACAAGATACCTCCTATTGAACTTCGATTTATTTACTCAATTCGAGTTCACGGAATCGGAAAAATTGGAAATTTAGACGTGACCGAAACAAAAAAACTTCATGCATCGCTAAAAAGACGATTGCGTGACCAACACTTAACTTCGAATGATACATCGAAAGCCTCGTTGTCGACTTCAACTGCAAACCTTGTAGAAACTGATGTTGATGATGAGACCAATATCCTTCAAGCAATAAAAACAAAAGTTTTGAAATAAAAGAAAATGCTTCCTCCCATACTTCACAGATGAGAATTCGGCTTAAATCTACAGCTATAATTGCGATCGTCATGGAGTTTCCGACCGGGCTACCGCTGCAATTTCATCAAGTGTCTTGCACGACTTTGGATTAATTACTGATGCGAACGTTTCTCAAGTCATAGACAAAAACAAATTGAGAAGAGAAAAACAAAATGTAAGGACCGGATTAAGCAGTAAGTCTGTTCAATTTCCTCTACGGGGTCTTTATTTGGATGGAAGGAAGGACGACACGTTAGTTGTTGATCTTGTTGCATCGCAAAGATTTCGTAGAGTTAAAAAAGAAGAAAATTATTCTCTTATTCAAGAACCAGGTTCAGTTTACGTCGGCCATGCTACACCAAATTCTGGAAATTCTGAGGATATATTCAAGTCTACTGTTTCTTTTCTGTCTGCTCGTGATATATCACTTGAAAATTTAGTTGTCATAGGATGTGATGGAACTGTCATTAACACTGGTTGGAAAAATGGTCTTATTCGCCGTTTGGAAATACATTTACGAAAACCTTTACAATGGGCAGTTTGTCTTCTATATTTTGATGAACTTCTTTTTCCGCATCTATTCCAATACTTGGACGGTAAATCAACAGGTCCGAAATCTTTGAAAGGTCCAATTGGTGAAAAACTTATTGATTGTGAAAAACGCCTGAGATAGACAGAAAAATATTGAGTAAAGATCGACAATATTTACTTGATATTTCTATGGCAATAAAGTCTGAAATCTGCAAAGAAGACTTGGCTGTAAAAGATCCTGGTCCCTTGTCACATTCGAGGTGGTTGACAACAGCTAATCGAACTCTAAGGTTGTACCTAAGCGAGGAAGTTCCGACGCAACAACTTCAAGATATAGTTTTATTTATTTTAAATTTATACATGCCAATGTGGTTTATAACTAAAAAAAGTAAAAACTTGACAGAAGGACCAAAACTTGTGTACCAATCAATACAATCTTCAAGGTACCTCTCTGAAGATTTACCCAATATTGTCAATCGTGTAATCGAAAGAAACGGATTTTTCGCACACTCTGAACATCTAATGCTAGCCATGGCACTAGATAATGAGAAAAAACAAGAGAACTCGGACTTCGACGGATTTTGAAGGCAAGGCAGATGGACCAGATGGTTTGTCCATTCCTCGTCGTTCTTTGGAATTAGTCATTCCACAAACGTCATTACACCGTATTTTGCATAAAGACTTGGGTCTTAAGGCTTATAAAGTTCAGTTAACACAAGAACTCAAGCCGGCTGATCATCAACAACGTCGTGTCTTTGCTGATTGGGTCCTTGAAATGCATGAAAATGATCCGGAATTTCATCGAAAAATCATCTTGACTGATGAGGCTCATTTCCACCTCGGAGGCTACGTCAACAAGCAAAACTGTCGCATCTGGGGCTCGGAAAACCCAAGAGTTATTGTTGAAAAGCCTCTCCATCCTCAACGCGTGACTGTTTGGTGCGGTTTATGGTCCGGCGTGGTCATTGGACCTTACTTTTTCGAAAATGAGGCTGGAGCAACAGTTACGGTCAATGGATTGCGCTATCGAGAGATGATTAATGATTTTTTATGGCCGGAATTGGATGGTATTGATCTGGACAACGTTTACTTTCAACAAGACGGCGCTACGTGCCACACAAGCAATGAAACCATCGATCTTTTACGGGAAAAGTTTCCGGACCGTGTTATCTCTCGAAGAGGTGATCACAATTGGCCACCGAGATCCTGCGACTTCTTCCTTTGGAGCCACGTGAAAGATAAGTTCTACGCCAACAGCCCAGCGTCGATTCAAGACCTCAAAGATGGAATTCGTGAGGCTATCGAGGACATAGGGCAGCCACTTTGCGATTTGGTTATGGAAAATTTCATGAAAAGGATATGGTCCTGTAAGCGTGGTCGTGGCGGCCATTTGGCTGATGTTGTGTTCCATTATTAACGGCATACCTACCTCTTTATAATGAAATAAACATCCGATCATTTATCTCAAAAAATGCCATTTTTCTTGAATATCAAAATAACACCTCTTATTAGAAAACCCTTTTATATGGTGTAACTGAACTTATTTCTTAATTTTAAACCTTTTTTCAAATGGAAACCAGGTAGATACGAAGAATGAAATTTGTATATTTTTCTCTAAATATTATCTTCCTCAATTTGCACTTTTTTCGAAATTTCATCATTTTTGACGTTTTTGCGCGAACGGAAGCCCTTAAAAGATTTAAACCATTCTTTTTTCTACTTCATATATGGCTCATAAACGAGTCGCCTGAAACTATTATATTCAAAAATTAATAAAAGTTAGGGTAGTTCAATTTTTTTTTTAAATACAATTTTTTTAAAAAAATTCCAAACATCAAAGTGCATGCGCGATCGGAAGATATGAACCGATGTTTATAATATTTCAAATCTTGCTTAGTCTTCCCAATTCGCAAGTTTTCCGCGGTATTACGATTTGAAACTCGAAAAAAAATGTTTTTCGGCCCACTCTAAGCAGCATACAGTGCCTTGCGACTAAGCCAGACTAACTGCTGGAAGCAAAGCACAACGGGCCATACTCAGATTCTTCAGAGATATGTGGGAATTAATGTTTGCACAGACTACACAACACCCCATTTAAACTTCGACAGACCATTCACTACATCTTTTCCTTATAGAGAGGAGTGGAAAAACAACCATCCTCTCAGTAACTAATCTACAATAACTGTCTTCACTGATGGTTCTAAGATGGACACTGGAGTTGGTGCAGGAATTTTCTCGGAAACTCTGGGACTAGCTAGCTCCTTCAGACTTCCAGACTTTTGCAGCGTCTCCCAAGCTGAGGTCTTGGCAGTGACCAAAGCAGCTACGCAAATATCAATGATGGCGATACCACGAGCTGACATCACCCTCTTAATTAAAGCAATTTCCGCCACCGAAATACATTCGAAGCTTGTAAATTGCTGTCGCGAAGAGCTTAGGATTCTTCGCATGCAGCATAACATTAGACTCTGCTGGGTTCCTGGTCACAGCAATGTACAGGGAAACGAAAGAGCTGATGAGCTGGCGAGAACGGGATCGTCACTTGATTCAAGTCAAGCCGAACGACATATTAAAGTACCCAACTTTAACATCAAACAGGATATTGGTAACAAAATATGAGAAAAAAAAAAAACAATGAAAGATGGAACCTGCTTGAAACATGCGCCACAACTAGAAAATTTTGGCCCAATTTCAATAAGCAGATGACAGACAAAATTATGCAAATGAACAAAAAACACCTTCGTTCCCTTGTCAGCATAATCACCGGACACAACCTACTGGGATACAACAGAAAGAAAATGAGGCTCAGTACTGACGACTGAGGCTCAGCAGACGCTGCAGCGATGAAGAAGCACATGAGGACAACTTACACTTCCTTTGTCACTGCCCAGCACTCTGTCACTTAAGAAAGAAACACTTAGGTAATCATTTCTTTGATGACTTAGAGGATCTTTCTAGAACTTCGCGAACAGTTTTCTGAACTTCGTCAATGCCTCTAAATGGCTTGATTGCTAACACAACACATAGGTTTTTACATTAAGTGGGATACAACTTCCTAGGGTATCACAACGGATCTACATAGATCTAAGTGTGACGGTAACAAGATCAACTGTCAGCCCTTCTACCTAACCTAACCTAAACCAAGCTTCGGCAAATGGATAAAATATAGGCTCCCATAATTAATTTATTTCGGACTTTAGAAGCACAATGTGATCGCACATAAGAGCAAGTCCGTGCGACCCCTGACCCAGTCGTGCATATTTGTTTTCTATGAAGAAAAAAAAAAATTACTTTGTTGTATAAGACCAAGAGACCTTGAAAGAGGAGAAATATAAAAAAAAATTAAAAGGATTTATGTGTTTGCCTTAAATCAATTGTTTACTTCAATGGAATCATTTTTGCAGCTGAGAAAGTTTGTGCACTTTTTTTTAACTCAAGAGTGATTTAACTTTTGTACTGTTTTTTTTTTTTTTTTAATTTTCACTGAAAACTAATTTAGCTTTTGTTAAATATTTTGTTTGAATTCTTTTTCATGGAACTTAGTTTTGTAATGACATGAACGACTGCAAAAGTTGACTTGCATTAAACAATTATTCCTTTTGAGTTCGCTCTTGCACAGTGAAACTGAAAATGCTCCAGTTCGTCCGTTCGTCCTTGAACTTACTTTACCTTATAGAAACCTAGGTATATGTATGTATATGTACAATTTACTTTAAAAAACAACTTAAATATGTTTAGAGGCTTTTAAACGTTAAGTGTGAACATTTGTAGGAGCCCGCAGTTTAAAAAAAAAAAATAAATTAATCTGTTTGTATACAAAAATAGAAATTTAACATTGGAACAGCGCTGATTGTCTGAGGAGAAGTTAGAAATGGTTTCGTGATTATTGTTTCAAAAAAAAAAGCTTAAACAAAAGGAAGTGACTCTAGACATGCCAATTAAAACTCCACCGGGGGGCATACTTCAGACACCTAGAGTTTTATTTTTAAGAAGCGCATTAACACACGGCCACTTATAATGGCGAAAAACTGTTATAACTGTTATAAATTGGCATGTTTCTAGTCTCATCCATAATATTTATTATTTTCGCAGCTTGAATGTGATTTAGTTCCCTCTCTTTCTTTCGAAACTATTGGAGTGGTTTACATAAAAAAAAAAAAAACTGTATATGAAACCCCTTTAAATTATTCAATCCAAGATAAAACATTGACACGTGCTTCCCTGGGTTTGAATTTATTTTCCATTTATTATCTTGCTAAACATATTCATTATTCAATAACTACTATTTATGTATGTATAATAAAATTCAAACCCAATATCCAACCCGAAATTATATTATTTGTTTCATACACGTATAGTTTTCCTCTTCCAATGCCAAAGGATTTCATTTAACCTTCAAGTCCTGTGATGTAGCAATAAACTGTAGTACTGTAGGTATAGGATATGCAAATTTCAATTCAATAACAAATAATTCGCTTTAAAATTATTATTAAAGCACACAAATCATGAGAACTATTTATATAGGTACGGGAAAATCTATTTTGTTATACCATAAAAAGATTGATATTATTGGAAAAGGGATTTTAGAAAAGTTTTGTATAAATGAAGGTTGGTACACTTGCAACCTTGAAAGCCTTAAGAAGAGTTATCTAGTCCCAGCTAGAGGGTAAAATGTAAATTTCCATGGCAATTGATATAGTTTTATTAAGACAATATTTGACTTAATAGTTGTGTTGTAAGATACTTCTACTTGCGAGTAATTTGGTCGATTCAGATCCAGATTTTCAGTTCAAGATGAAAGTTAACCTCGCGTTAAGTCCTCAAACTTAAAGAGTTCATTCGGATTATATAGTACCGAAAAACTTTGCCTTGGAACAACATCGTCACTGTTTTGGCATTCATTTGTATATAGGTACTTATTTTATTTATTTATTTAGCAACAAACTCATGCAAAGAGAGAGGGGGCAAGACCCCCTCCTGTCCCAAGAATTTGTTTAACTTTATTTAGCTTCACACAAGCAAACTTACTGCTAAATAAAAAAATAACTTACGACTTAGTTTATAAAAAAGCTTAAAAACTACTTAGCTTAAGAGTGACAGCAGCAGGTAAGAACGGTTGGGACCACCTGAGAGGCTGCGATGCAAATGCCCATAATCTACAGTGGGGAAGCACTGACACAAATTTAAGAGGTGAGTCACTATTTGAATTTATTATTAAATATAACATGTTGACCCTAAATATTGGTAATGAACCAAACTCCATTACCAAAAATAGAAGAGAAGTGCTCGATGTTACACTTTCCACTAATTCTGATTCCATAACAATCAGAAATTGGAAAGTCGCAAGCAATGTGACATTCTCAGACCATAGAATGATAACATTCCAAATAGAGCATGAAGTTGAAAATCAAAAACCCTATAGAAACCCCAGGAAAACAAACTGGGAAGCCTTCAATACAAGATTGGCCTCATCTTTAGGTCAATATGATAACCAACCTTTGGTAGACCGCTCGGATATTGAAAAACATGTAAGTAAACTTACGGCATCTATAAATGATGCATATGAAAGTTCATGCCCCATGACCAAAGGAAAAGGTAAGCTCAACCCCGTATGGTAGTCCAAAGAGCTATCAGTTCTTAGGAAAAACTCAAGGAGGCTTTTCAATATAGAGCAAAATACACTAATGAACCTGCTGACTGGCATCTTTTCAAGATCAGCAAGAACTTATATAAAAACCGAACCACTTACGCAAAAAAAGCAGCCTGGCGGAAATTCTGTACAGACATTGAGTCTACAAATGATGCCGCTAGGCTCAAGAAACTCATGTCCAAGGTCAACACTCCTCCGGGCTTTTTAAAAAGACCCAATAATACCTGGACTGACACCTGCTCAGAAACTTTAGAGTCACTTATGAACACTCACTTCCCAGGATGTGTGGTTGATCCATCTCCTGTGGACAGTGAATCGACCTTTAGTGCAATCTCTAATATTGGCAATCAAATCGTAGATAGTAGGAAGGTGGCTTGGGCCATTGACTCTTTCTCAGCATACAAGTCTGCAGGACCTGATGGCATAATGCCGATTATGCTTCAAAGTTCTAAAGACATAATTGTTCCAATTCTAGTGGACATTTTTAGACAATGTCTAAACATTACCTACATTCCATCTAGTTGGAGAGAAGTCAATATGTTGTCTTCATTCCGAAAGCAGGCAAGCCCACTCATACTGAAGCGAAAGATTTCAGGCCGATTAGCCTATCCTCCTTTCTTCTGAAGACCTTAGAAAGACTAATAGAAACGCACATTCGCCTAAAACTTAATGTTAGTGTCCTTTCACAGGCCCAACATGCGTATATGCAGGGCAAATCTGTTGAGACGGCACTTCATAAAGTGGTCGGCACGATTGAAAAATCAATCCAATTCAATGAATTTACCCTGGGAGCATTCCTAGACATAGAAAGGGCCTTTAACAACGTTGAAAACAGCGCAATCCTACGAGCCCTAGACTCCTTTAATATTGATGCGATGCTTTCGAACTGGATTGACTCTATGCTTCAAACGAGATTGCGAACTAAATGTCAACCCACTTAAGAAAGAACTAATTTTGTTTACAAGAAAACATGATATTCCGAACATAGATCCTCCCACCTTAAATGGGACTCCGCTCCAGATCACTGGTACGGCAAAATATCTTGGTTTGGTAATAGACCGTAAGTTAAATTGGAAAGAAAATATTAAAGAACGAAAGAGGAAAGCCTCAGTAGCATTCTATACCTGTAGTCGAATTTTTGGAAAAAGATGGGGTCCCAGCCCCAGAACCATTCATTGGATGTACACAGCCATAATAAGGCCAATTTTGACGTACGCATGTCTAGTTTGGTGGCCAGCCCTAGAAAAGGCAACCAATCTAAAAACTATAACAAAAATTCAAAGACTCGCATGTATTGGAACTTATAGTGCCATGAAAACTACTCCTACCGCAGCCTTGGAAACGTTTCTTTCACTAGCCCCACTTGATTTATTTACGAAGGAAGTGGCGGCCAACAGTGCTTTAAGACTAAACCAATGTAATAACTGGGTAGGAGGTCATTTTGGGCACAAAACCATAATGACTTTCATGGACAAAGACATTCAAACGGACTATACTGCACCGCACATTGATTTCAACCCAGTGGCCTTAACAGATGTACCCTCAAGGGATCTCTGGGCGGCCAACCAGGTCATAAACACTAATCATGTTTCGGTTTTTACAGATGGTTCCAAGATGGTTGATGGGTTAGGGTCAGGCATCTTCTCAGATAACCCACCCCTAAATAGATCAATAAAACTTGGATCCTTTGGATGGGTCCCAGGACATCGTGACATATATGGAAACGAAATGGCGGATAAACTGGCCAAAATAGGATCTTCTCTTGATCCAAGCCAGACTGATTCTTCCGTTTCTATGACACTAGAACAAGAAAAAAACAGAATTCGCAAATGTTTCCTCGAAGCCGCAAACGATAGATGGTCAGCTCTTGATACTTGTCGGCTCTCGAGGAATCTATGGCCAGACATCTCAAAGAAAAAAACAGACTTTCTTCTCAAACTAAGCAGACCTCAACTATCCCTTTTGGTTGGAATCCTAACGGGTCACAACTCAATGGGAACCCACATGCGCAGAATGGGCATCAGCTCATCCGACTTGTGCAGAGGGTGTCAAGATGAAGAGGCGGAGGAGGGCTCCTATCACTTCCTTTGTGAATGCCCCAGCTTAGTAAGCACTAGAAAAATGGCCCTCGGAGATTACTTCTTTGACGAACTGAGCGACATCTCGTTTTTGCCACTAAGAAACATCCTGAAATTTATTCATTGTTCGGGTTGGTTCCAGGAGGCCCTTCATACCCACACCTAAACTCCTCTAACTCCTTCCCACCCATCCTCTTCCTTCACCTCAACTATTTCCTGGGGACCACAATGGATCCATTGAGATTCGAGTGCGATGATGCGGCTCGCCGTATTTTAACCCCTCCTAACCTAACCTAGCTTAAGAGTGGTTTAATTTTTGTATAGACAGATTTTTAGGGAATTTTTGGAGGAGTGGAATCAAACGAGTTTTCCATACTATTAGCAGCACGTATAGCATGCGATTCATAATTCATAGGTTCGTTACATCCGTAGTTGGTGCGGTGAAAGTTGAGATCAAAGAGTGACGCCGATCTGAGACTTATAGGGTTGGTGTAGAGTGAAATTTTTTGAAGAAGCGCAGGCCAATCGATATTGCCAGCTAAAAGTTGATGGACAAAATCAATGTCTGCCACTTTTCTGCGTATATCAAGGGGTTGCAAGTCTAAAAGCTTTAAGCGATCAACATAGGGTGCGAGGTTAAACATATCCAGACCATGGTAACCCACAAAGAACAAAATGAAGGGATCTACGTTGGACGGCTTCAATTCAAAGAACTAGTGATATGGGATCGGAAGTTCAGTTCCTTATCGCATAAAACTCCAAGATCACGCAACGAATCAACTTGTATAACCGGCTCATTATTGATAATTGATAAAATAGGTAACAGGAGGGAGTGGGGAGCGTTTCCGGGAATACGATATCGCTTGACACTTGATAACGTTTAGCTCGAGAAAGTTTTTCCGGCACCAGGTAGAAAATATGTCTAGGTCGAGCTGAAGGATGTCGGAATCAATAGGGGAGGATATATCGGGTTTTTCAATAAGAGCGCTACAAAAGTTTTTTTTAAATAAAACAAAAAAGGTTTTGGATATCAATGAAATTCTTTATTCCTGTGAAAGTACGTTCGATGCCATTATGTATGAAACTCGATTTCATTTGCATGGCTCCCACGGGCACGCTTGCAGAAGTCCAGACGCTCAACCCAATTTTCGACGGTTTTCAAGCATAAATCGGCCGATACTGCTGCAATTTCACTTTCGATATTCGTACGAAGTTCATAAATCATAGACCATAGACTTGACGTAGGCCCACAGGAGACAGTCCAACGGCTTCAAATCGCACGACCGAGGCTGCCAAGCGACTGGACCATTTCGTTAGATAACACGTTCTCCAAACTTGGTTTCCAATAAATTGATTGTGACATTCGCTGTGTGGCTTGTGGTGCACCGTCCTGTTGGAACCACATGTCCTCCAAGTCCATATCATCCAATCGAAGCCAAAAATATTCGGTTATCATTGAGCGGTAGCGATCCCCATTCACAATAACGTGCCGGCCTTGATCATCACGGAAGAGGTACGGCCCAATGACGCCACCGGCCCATAAACCACACCAAACCGTTATTTTTTTCGGGATGCAATGATGACTCATGGAGTACGTGTGGATTGCTGCCTGACCAATACCGCATATTTTGTTTATTGACGAAGCCATTCAGCCAGAAATGAGCCTCATCGCTGAAGATGATTTTTCGATGAAAATCCGAATCATTTTTAAGTTGTTGCTCAGCCCAATTCACGATCATACGACGCTTCTGGTGGTCAAGCGGCTTCAGTTCTTGCGTCAATTTAATCTTGTACGGATGTAGGCCAAGATATTTTCGAAAAATTCGCCACAACGATGTCACAGAGATGCGAGATACACATTTGGGCTTTCTGCAACTGAAGCCTCAGCGGCAGAAATATTCTCTATACACTACGGGCACTTCTTTGTCTCACTGGCATGGAAATATTTTCTACTGTGCCTGTGGATTCAAATTTTGCCACTAGACGCTCAATTGTTGATCTGCTAGGACGATTATGACGACCATAAATTGAACGTAGCGCTCTAAACGTTGAGGCCACTGACTCCGAATTTCGGTAGTAAATTTTAATAACTTCAACTCGTTGTTGGCTCGTATATCTATACATCATAAAATGGCAAACCTTACCAAATAGAAATGTCAAAAGAACGGCAAGAAATATGGCGTCGTTTGCTGTCCCTGTTGCTCTACTTTTGTAGCGTCCCTGTTGAAAAACCCTTTACATGAGTATATTTTCTTATCGTACGTCGGCATATACAGAAATGATGGAGTCTTTGATGACGCATTCAACATCATTGATTGTTATGATGAAAATCAGAGGGCCGAGATGGCTTCCTTGTGGAACACCCGAGGATGCAAAGATTGGATCTGATTCTGAGTTTATAAAAAGGACCTTGTACCGACGTTCATATAAATAAGATTGAATCCATGCAATTAAAGAAGGTTGAAAACCAAGTGCTTTTAGTTTAAAGAGAATTAAATTGTGGGATATTTTATCTAAGGCTTTACTAAGGTCAGTTTGCAATAACATCGATTTCTTTGCCACTTTCCATTGTACAAATTGCTGCAGACACAAAATCTACTAAGTTAGTTGTAGTTGATCTACCAGTGAGGAACCCATGTTGACTGGGGGGAAAAATTAGCTTACAGTGAAGGAACATTGTGTCATATACTATGCTTTCAAAGAGCTTCGGGATACATGAGAGTTTAGCGATAGGGCGCTAATTAGAGATTTCTTTCTTGGGGCCTTTCTTATCAATTGGGATAATATAAGAGTTTTTCCAATAGGAAGTAAAAATCCCTTGAGAAATTGAGAGTTAGAAGAAAGCAGTCAAGGGCTTCAGAAGGGAAGAAGAGCTTTTTTTTTTAAATTATTGAAGGTAAACCATCAAGGCCACCAGTGTATTTATCTTTAAGTTTATTGATCTTTTCATCAACAATAGACGAGGGAATGACAATAGAAGATAAAGAAGTATAGGTGCAAGTTTCTAAGTATGAAAAATAATGTGAGCACAGAGAGAGAACAGAGAAAGATTTGCTGAAAAATTGGTCAAATAAATTAGTTATAATTTTTGGGATCATCTGAACTTGCGTTCAAGTACGTTAGGGTAGAAGGGTAGCAGCTATCGGATTTTCTTTTAGCATTAGGTAATGAAATTGAGAAATCATATCCGGAACGAGATTGCAGGGACCGACGCCAGAGTTTATTTCATCTGTTTCTAAGGGACTTAAGTTCACTATTATACCATGGAGGACTTGAAGAAGTGTTTTTTTGAGGTACCTACAGCTTGGAACGCATTGTCTTATATAGCTGAACACTGTATAATAATATAATTAGATATGAAGGAGAGAAGAATTTATATCGTGACTTTCAAGGATATCTACTACTGAAATCGACCTTGCGTATCAAGTTATTAAGTTTGAGAAAGTTTGCTTTACGACAATTAAAAACAGCTTGATGGCATGGGAGGAGTTATAGGAAAAGGTAAGAAAGAGAGGGGGGTGGTAAGAGTCTAGAGTCGAAAGAAGGTGGTAGCTCGCTGAAACAATGCAGTTATCGACATCAGAAGAGAAGACAAGGTCGGCCTAAATTATTTTTGATTCCACTCACTTGGAAAAGATCTAAGTCTGAGAGGCAATCTGTGAACAGGATTTCTTTACCGGTTGTGGCATTTGCAGTCATAAAGTGAGATTCATCATCAGAGATTGTCCATTCGAGATTCGGAAGATTAAAATCACCAAGAACTATTACTACATCCGATGATTCAGTTAATTCGAAGATTGAATCAAGAGCATCAACTGCAACCTGGTAAGATTGAATAGGCTGACAAGGCCGTATGTAACAGCAGACTATATAAATTGTAATTTTTTAAACCTTGGATTAGACACAGACAAATTCAAAGGAAGAGGAATCAGAGATTTTGAAGAGTGATGAGTCGAAGCGATTATGAATTGCTAAAAGAACACCACGACCAAAGGACACATATCTTTATCCAGAGAACCATCAGCACGAAAAACATTGAAGTCGGGGTTGAAGAGTTCATTATCGTTAATACTACAGTGGGTTGCCAAATTAATAGGGACAGTCATAAAGTTTAAGCAAACTTAAGTTTACCTGTTTAAGATCAGTGAAAATTATGTTTTATATTGTTTATATTGACGAAATAGTATTTATTCATTATCTGAGACTATTATTTTATAAAAGTAAATTAAAAAAAGTTAACAGTTTTAAAAAAAATCTTGGTAACTAGTCCAGAACAAGAAAAAAAAAAACAAGAAATCAGAGAAAACTTAATATTCTTCTAACCACCTCGGTATGCTCTCAATGCACTTTTTACCAGCTTCTGATATTGCAGGACAGTGTTGCCAGACAATTTGGCAATTTCCCTTTTTGTTATTTCCCAAAGGTTTTCTATAGGCATGGAGCAGAATCGTTCATAAATTGGTATATGATTCGTTTTGTGGGAACCAATCTTTGAGTTGTGATATGAGACGATTTTGCAAAACTTCTTTGTATTGGTCTTGTCTCATGGTACCCTGAACGATATGCAAGCGTCCTACACTTCTTGTGCTGATGACTGACCACACCATAATCTTCACAGGATGTTACTCTTTCGTCGATGCATTCAGGGTGATATTTCTCGCCTGGCGGCCGCCGAACAAAGCTGCTCTTTTCAGTCATGTGACGATGATCTCGAGCCCAAGTCAAACTCTTTATTTTCATGGCTTCTATGAGACGTGGTTTCTTGGTTGGACGACGCGACAGGCAGTGATGTTTTCTTCTTCCAAACGTTGCTGCAATGTTCTCTTTGAATTCATATTTCCAGAGTATTGTCTAGTTTTGTAAGAGTCGATATGCTTTTTTTTGCGGTTTTCAAGACAAATATCCCTGACTTTTTTGTTTGTCCGGGGTGTTGTTATGCGTTTTAGTCCGCATTTACTTTTTTTTTTTTTTGGTGAAATTGGAATATTCTAGTCCAAGTTTAACTTCAATATGCTGATAACGGGCTTAAAAACACCTGAAACGTCTGCAATTTTTCTTTGTGAAAGTCTGGAATGCATCAACAACGTTTTTATCTCAGTTTTTTTTCTAGGAGTAATATCACATCCTCGGCCCATTCTGCAATCGTTGAAGTGTTCAACATAATTGTAAAACTAATTATTTTTAGTCACAAAATCAAAATAATGAGCTGAGACTGAACTGTACGTACCTTAGAATTGGTAATTTCCTATTCCAAACAAACAAAATCTTATTTTAAATAAAATATAATTTTTTTCCAATCGCCTTTTTTTTGCTTCACTGCACTGCACTGCCTACTATAAAATTAATTTTACTGTCCAAAAAAACATTTCAAATAATCGTTTGACATTTTCAATCCACCGTTAAGTTAGCAGACTGTGAAAAACGAATCAATTTATGTATGCTTAGAATCAAACAAACTTTTGAACGACACTCAAACTCAAAAATTAGTAAAAATTTGCACTGTCCCTATTAATTTGGCAACCCACTGTAGGTAAAAGATTAGTTTCAGTTAATGCAAAAATATCATAAGGTAGAGTAGACGAATTTAAATATAGACACACGAGGTTTTAGTACGAAGAACTCTGACATTTTGGTAGTACATCAATATGATGCGAATAACGTTACATGAATAATCCCCCTGGCCGCTTGACATGTAAATAAATGAATATGAAATTAAAGTTAGCAGAAAGGTAAGTATGAAGGGGGTGAGAAGGTACATTGATTCGATTTTCATTCAATGATGAACAAATTAGTTTTTCACTTGAGTTCAGATTTACGTACTAGATCCATTTTAAATACGTAGGTACTTACTATTTATGTTCTATGTCACAAGCTGATTCTACTTTCTTTTTTCTTTAAAAAAAAAAAAAAAAAAACAAAAATTGTGTCAATGTTCCACTGCTACGAGGTAGATTGATGTGCAAACGGGTCACTTTGATTCCAAAATCTCTTAAATTTCCCATTTAAAAAATGCTCTTAATTTAGTCTTCAAATGAGATTTAGTTTTGAACTCATATAAAAGTTGTTTTTTTTTTAGAGGAATACAACTTTAAGTTGGCAACACTATTTTAACTGGCAGCCATTATGTCAGCTTTCAAGTGATTTATTTTTAGTTTGGTTTGGCATTTCAACATGAATTGACTGACACTTGAACAACGCTTCCAAATTGTGCCCAAATGGGCCCAAAACAAGATTGCCGTTGATCCCAATTTTCATAAGCGAATTTTTTTTAGCGATGAAGATCACTTTTGGTTGAATGGATTCGTCAATAAACAGAACTACCGTATTTGGAGTGATGATAATCCTCAAGTGTATGTTGAGACACCGTTACATCTATACAAAAACTGACTGTTTCGTGTGCTTTGGTGTGCAAACTGTTAAGTGACATGCTTAAAACTTGTTTTGAAAAACGTGATGCACGTTCGTATCTGCGTAGCCTAAAAAACATATCGAACTGTTATATGCCACGTTAAGTCTTCTCTTGCTTTCAAAACTACACGAGCAAAATTTTTCACATTCATATGAGAATAAGGACATGAATTATTAACGTTTTAACAAGCGTAATGCTAGTTTTAATTGGAGTAAAATTTTGGACTGTTTTAAAGGAACGAAGCGCTGTTGAAGAGAACGTCTAAATTTTTTGCTGTTTCACTATACAACTGGAACGTTGTTCAGTAACACTGGAGGACAGTAAGAAAGATCAACGGGATTTTTGATATATGTAACTATAGAAATTTTGACCTTAATGGGTTTAATAAAAGCTCATTTGATCAAGACCAGTACGAAATTCTCTCTAGATCTTTATTAAGACAGCAAACAAAGTGTTCCAAAGGACCAATAGGACAACTTAATTGAAATTGTACGTCGTCAGCGCATACATGGATGTGTAACAGTGTTTTATAGAGGTAGGAAGTTTGTTTTTATATCTAAGGAAGACAAAAGAGGCCCAAACATTGATCATTGTGGAACACCCTTTGCCGTCAACAAAAAATTAGAAAAGTTGTTGTTGGATTCGACAGTTTACATTCTTCCCGTAAGGTAGGAATCAATTAGCACTAGATTCAAAGTTAAATTCTCGACAAAGTTTGCGGCACAAGACAGAATGATCTACTCAGTCGAAAGCTTTTGAAAAGTGCAATAAAACTAGAAACGAAATGTTATCTTTATCCATTGACTGCCGCAAATCTTCGATCAAACTAATAAGAGAAGTAGTGGGTCTGGAGTTAAAAGTTTAGGCCGAGTTAAAAAAACATCCATTTGTTTTTGCAAAAACCGCCTGAAAACCCTTAAAAGGAAAGGCAATTGGCCTGAATATAATTTCCTAGAGTTTTTGGGAAACAGGTAGAATTTTAGCAAGTTTCCGCTGTGGAGGATATTCTCCAAATATAAAATTGAAAATTTGGGTTATAAAGGTGTTTTTTTTTTTAGAGGTATAGAACTTTAAAATGGAATATAACAAAGATGATTTCTTTGAATTGACATGAAATTTACTTTATTCGAAAGATAATGTTCTGGCTGGCTCGGACGTTGTCTAATCTGGAGGTCCAATTTTCGATGACTTTTTCCAACACTTGTGGCCGGATATCGGCAATAACGCGGCGAATGTTGTCCTCCAAGTGGTCAATCGTTTCGGGCTTATCGGCGCGCCGTAGACTAGCGATTTCACATATCCCCACAGAAAATAGTCAAGCGGCGTTAAATCGCTCGATCTTGGAGGCCAATTCACGGGTCCGTAACGTGAAACTATGCGGTTACCAAACGTTTCCTTCAATAAATCAATTGTTGCATGAGCTGTGTGATATGTTGCGTCGGCCGTCTTGTTGAAGCCACAGCTCCTGCACATCAAGGTTGTTCAATTGATGAACGAAAAAGTCAGTAATCATGGCTCTATAGCGGTCACCACTGACTGTAACGTTCTGGCCAGTATCGTTTTTAAAGAAGTACGGACCAATTACTCCACCAAACCATAAAGCACACCAAACAGACAGTTTTTTTTTAGATGTAACGGTGTCTCAATATATACTTGAGAATTATAAGCACTCCAAATTCGGCAGTTTTGTTTATTGACGTATCCATTGAACCAAAAGTGAGCTTCATCGCTTATGAAAATTAGGATCAACGGCAATTTTGTTTTGGGCCATTTTGGTCACATTTTGGTCACATTTTGGAAGCGTTGTCAGTCTTTTCATGTTGAAATGCCAAACCAAACTTAAAATAAATCACCTGACAGGTGACAAAATGGCCGCCAGTTAAAATAGTGTTAAAGTTCTATACCTCTATACAAAAACACCCTTTATATATGCAGATAAATATTTAAACGAAGGTTTTATAATACAAATTCTATATACTACTGAAATACATCAGCCAAGTAGAAGACTTAGCACTATTTAATTGGACTTGTTGAATAATTGATTCAAAATAGCTTTTAACGGCCTTTAGTCCATAAAAATTGGCGTTTGTCAATACGCAACTTTTATTAAGTTCAGTTCAACTTACATGAATTTTTTGCCAAAAATCCAATGTGAACTATATCCAATAAGATTAAAATTCTTAATAGTTCACATTGGATTTTTGGCAAAAAATGCATGAAAGTTGAACTGAAGTTAATAAAAATTACGTATTGACAAATATTGATGATAAATATCTAAGCTACTATTTGTAATTGAATATCTACTACTTTTTTGTGTTTATCTCATTTCACTCTATTAATATAAAATTTTTGAAAATAACCTTTCAAACACAAACAGAATTTTAAAAATCGGATATCCCTCTTTTGTTTTTACCCCACATCACCCTATAAGTATCAACTTAGAAAAAAAAAAAAATCCTCGCCTAGAAAAAAACCTTTGATATACAAAAACAGTTTTTGAAACAGAACACAACATTTCATTTTTACCCCATTACATTATATAACTACCAATTTTTTGAAAAAAAAGACACTTATCATCCACTAAAAATAAACTTTCAAACACCAAAATAATGTCTAAAGGCAAACAATGTTTTTATTTTTACCCCATTTCTCCCTACAAATAACAAAATTCAAACAAAAAAAGAATTTCATAAATCGGACAATTTTTTTTTAATATTACCCCATTTCACCCTAAAAATTGCACTTTAAACAAAAAATATAAAGGGTTTTCCAATAAGAGGTGTTATTTTGAATAGCCCGCTATTTCGGTAGCTGTCACTTTTGAAGCTGTCATTTTTTGACATTTGACAAGTAGAAACTACGCCGTTAATAAAAATGGAACGATACACGCTTCAACAACGCATTGAAATTATTAAAATTCACTATAAAAATGGTGAAAATTTGGCAGAGACGGTTCGTAAAACTAAAACATTTTTGGGTCGTCGTGAAGCACCTTGTCGGTGGACAAATTCGAGTTGTTGGGACAAGTTAGTGATGTGAAGAATAAAACCCGTGCACGTCGCTCAAGAACAACTGAGAATATTGCTGTTGTAGCCCAAAGTGTTGAAGAAAACCCAGGTTTGTCCATTCCTCGTCGTTCTTTGGAATTAGGCATTCCAAAAACGTTATTACACCGTATTTTGCATAAAGACTTGGGTCTTAAGGCTTATAAAGTTCAGTTAACACAAGAACTCAAGCCGGCTGATCATCAACAACGTCGTGTCTTTGCTGGTTGGGACCTTGAAATGCATGAAAATGATCCGGAATTTCATCGAAAAATCATCTTGACTGATGAGGCCCATTTCCACCTCGGAGGCTACGTCAACAAGCAAAACTGTCGCATCTGGGGCTCGGAAAACCCAAGAGTTATTGTTGAAAAGCCTCTCCATCCTCAACGCGTGACTGTTTGGTGCGGTTTATGGTCCGGCGGGGTCATTGGACCTTACTTTTTCGAAAATGAGGCTGGAGCAACAGTTACGGTCAATGGATTGCGCTATGGAGAGATGATTAATGATTTTTTATGGCCGGAATTGGATGGTATTGATCTGGACAACGTTTACTTTCAACAAGTCGGCGCTACGTGCCACACAAGCAATGAAACCATCGATCTTTTACGGGAAAAGTTTCCGGACCGTGTTATCTCTCGAAGAGGTGATCACAATTGGCCACCGAGATCTTGTGATTTAACACCTTGCGACTTCTTCCTTTGGGGCCACGTGAAAGATAAGGTCTACGCCAACAGCCCAGCGTCGATTCAAGACCTCAAAGATGGAATTCGTGAGGCTATCGAGGACATAGGGCAGCCACTTTGCGATTTGGTTATGGAAAAATTCATGAAAAGGATATGATCCTGTAACCGTGGTCGTGGTGGCCATTCGGCTGATGTTGTGTTTCATTATTAACGGCATACCTTCCTCTTTATAACGAAATAAACATCTCATCATTTATCTCAAAAAATGCCATTTTTCTTTGAATATCAAAATAACACCTCTTATTGGAAAACCCTTTACTTGAAGCCATTTCCTTAGAATAACCTTTGAAACGCAGGTTGATTTCTTTTTTTTTGCACCCAATTTACAAAGTGAATTTTTCGATATTTTTATAGTTATTCTGTTATTCGGCGGAGATGAATCGAACAAATCAAAGATCATTAAAATCGGTCCAGCCGTTCTTGAGTTATAGGTGTTGTAACTAAACTGACTTTGTTTTATATATTAAAGATTAATTTAATATTATAGAATTTCTTGACTGAGGAAGTGTTATAAAAATAATTTGCAGATATTTTAGTCCTTGACCTTCCTCAAAACAAACCCACATTCCTTTCGTTCAATTATGAAACGATACGTTTTTAAGACTTGAAAGTTGAAATGATATATTTATCCAATTTTATAATAAAAAAAATAACTCCGCAATACATTAATGATCTTCCTCAATATTAAAGCTAATGTTCAGACCACATAATATTAAAGAAGGTTGCGTGGCTAATTATTTGACAAAGCTTCCGCAACAACACCATCAGATACCCATAACACAATGCTTTTGAACAATGTGTGTGTGTATTTTTTTTTTAATGTCTGATACACATGAAATCATTTTCGACATTTTGTGGCGACATCGACATTCATGAACTCTGAAAATGTATATGCATTAAAATAAGTTATTCTACTGGGGTAGATTAATGTGTTTAGGGGGTACTGAACTGATGGTAAAACATTCGCATGCTAGTAGTAGTTATATGTGTCCTGACTCATATGAGATGTGTTTTTTTTTTTTTTAATTTTTCGTATTCGTAAAACTGAAATGACCTAAATAGAGAACACGTCAAGGAAGGGTTTTATATTTTTAAACTTAGATTTACGTGCAAAAAATAGCATTATAATCTTTTGAAAGCTTGTTAAAGGTTTTAAATTAAACATTCTACCAAAGGCCGGGATAACTCATGTGGCTTTTACCCAGGTAAATGAGTTCGTCTATATCATTTGCTTTTACATACATACATATTAACAACTGTGAGAGCAGTTATACTTGCCTGTAGATGCTTTGACCAAAATGTAAATGTTAAATTATACCTTATACGAAAATATTTAAACTCTCTTACCGACACGTCTCGTATATTATTCACCCTCAATTATATGTAAACTCATCTATAGAGCGTTATATTTGCGTATGCAAATTCGTAAGTAAAAATTAGAAGTTTAATCCCATCATAGCCTTAAGTGCTACGGTCCTAGGGTACTGAATAAATAATGATTTTTAAACCTACATTAAAAGTTAACTACTTACTTATCCGGCTCCCGATCCATCTCTGCTTGACTCCTTCATGGCCTTTCACCTGTTGCGGTAGAATATACCACAAGAAGTTGCACAAACCTATTCTATTTTTAACCTTGTGACGGGTAGTCCACTCTAGCTACGAATAATGTATCGTATGACGGGAGATCCATAAAATAATTTGTTGTATGAAAACACAATATCATTAATACCTATTGCGTGACGGGCGTTCCACAAAATGACATATACGTGCGACAGGGTTATCGTCAGTAAACTTAATCCTGTATGTATTGTCTGAAGGGCGGTCCACGAAATTATCAAGTGTGTGACAGATGGTCCACACAAGGATAAACCATGACGAATCCGATCCATGTTCAACGACATGTGTGACAACTTGTTTACACCAACCTAAATTTAGAATGGCTTGATTCCCAGTCCGAAATGTCTTGAACGCAGTGTTGCCAGATGAAATTTAGAAACCCATTGTTTACCACATTTACATAAATAAAAAATATGCACGACTGGGTCGCACGAACTTGCTCTTATGCGCGATCACATTGTGGTTCTATAGTCTGAAATAAATTATCTATAGGAGTATATATTTTATCCATTTGCCAAATCTTAGTTTAGTTTCAGGTGGTATTATGTGAGTATACAAAAATTAACAATATAGCCTAGTGTTGCAAATATGCAATTTGCATAAAAGGAAATTATACTATTTAAACTGGTAAATTGTTTTAAATCAACAAAATTAGAAAGAAATTGATTAAAATACTTTGAATCCGTTTTAACCCAACGCGATGTACACCATCTGATTTCTTATATAAATCTTTATTTATGAGAACAAAATTTGAAAATCGTAGGAGCGGTTTTAAAAATAATTAATTTTTTATATATAAAATTTCGTTAACATTTTTGAGAAAAATAATTGGTACGCCAATTTAAAGCATTTATTAATGTTGCGTTAAAAATTGAACTTCAAAAATAATCTGCTACCACTTTTCGAAATATCGAATTTTCAAAAAATAATTTTGATTTTTTTTTTCAAATCCAAAAATCATTTTTTAGAGAATTTTGATACGCATTTTTATTTATATTTGTTACAAGCTTCTGTATAAAAAATCTAATTTTATTCGGTTGATCAGATGTTGAGATAGTCGAAAATCAAAGAAACCGTTCTATGAGAGGTACTGTTAATAAACGTAAAATATAAATTTTAGAAATTTTAAATGGTAGATCGTACTAATTTTAACACACAAAAAAACTTTTATGAAAATCGTAGGAGTCATTTTTGAGAAACAAAATATTTTTCTTAACGGTTTTTTAACATTTGTATTGGAGGCACCGTTATTTTTGGGTATTAGAATAATTTTTGTCAAAAATCTTCTAGATAAAGTTAAAAAACTGCTATTTACCAAGTTTAATAAAAATCGACCAAGTCGTTTTTGAAATATTGATTTTTCAAAAAAAAATATTAAAACTTTATTAAAAATCTAAAAAAATATTTTTTTTGAAAATTTTGGTACACAACATTATTTACAATATGTCAATACTTCTTCATAAAAAAATTGATCAGAATCATTTTAACTGTTTTCGAGAAAAACGAAAATCAAAAAAATGGTTCTTTGGGAGGTACCATTAATAACCATTTTTCGGAACCATTTTTTCTATTAAACGGCAACTTATAGCTATTTAAATTTATTGAGTTCTTAAAAAAAAATTCGGTAGCGCTGGATTTGAGAAAAATAAGTTTTTCCTTTTTGGCCAAGAAATTTTGTATGACAGCTACTGTTAATTTTGGTCCTAAAAAAAAGAGAAAAAAACGGGTGGGGGAATGTCCAAGAAACGCTAGGTACCAAGTTTAAAGAAAATCGACCCATCCGTTTAGGCTATAGTCGAACCGACAGACAGACAGACAGACGGACGTTTTTGCGAGACCCACTTTTTTTGACTTCTCTATCATCGTAATGTAAAGTTTGATCAAAATCTCGAGTTCGATTTTTTGTACGAATCCATAACTTCCAATATAGTATAGGTAAAAAAACTCAATTTACATGGCAACAAGATATTAATTATTTTTTTTTGAATTTTTCATCAGTAAAAAACTATTTTTTCTGGAAATCTAGAAAACTAATTTACACGTCCCTATATGTATGTAAATTTATTATTAAGATAAATTGTGAAATGCAAAGTTTTTTACTGGAATAATTTAATTTTCGGATAGTTTAAATGTCGAGTAAGTAATCAGAACTTAACTGAGACATTGTGAAACAAACACTTAGGTCCACGTCCAATTTTTCAGTG
This sequence comes from Leucozona laternaria, assembly GCA_932273885.2. Lineage (NCBI taxonomy): Eukaryota > Metazoa > Arthropoda > Insecta > Diptera > Syrphidae > Leucozona > Leucozona laternaria. The sequence goes on along the minus strand of OW026366.1, from coordinate 256,641,203 downwards.
CTAGATTAAAGTTAACCCGAGTTAACTCATCAAATTTGGTGAATTAAATTAGAATTAGCTGAACAGATGCTTTCGATTTTTTTAACTACCGAGTTCTGCGTGCATTCTCTACTGAAAAACTGCTTCTTTAGTTAACTGTGGGTTAATTTTTTTCTAGAGACTCTGGTGTAACCATCACTGAAAAACTGGGCCTTTATATAGGTAATAAATATATTTTTGTTTGAAGTTTATTAAAACAGTTATTCTAATAAAATATCGTCATCTTCGTTTTAGCTCCTCGCACTTATGAAAGTTTTCAGCATGTCTTCTGTGTTGGTGTAAAATTGTGGCATCCCAGAATATAAATTATTTTTCGAAATATCCATTCGAGTTTGATTCTAGTGTGAAAAATCACATTTGGGAAATTTAGAATACGAAACAAGTAAAGGAGCAATTTTTTTTCTAAAGTAAGGAGGGGAAAACTTTGTGTTCGAGGCGACCATAGTTTGGGGAACACTTGCGGAGATATACGATCTGCTGATAGAGTGAATCTATAAGTATCATTTGTTTGTTTTTTTACAAATTGTGATTGGAAAGTTTTTTTAAGTTTGTTTTTGTGGCCAGAGAGCTGGCAAAAGTCTTACCCCGTGGAGGCATTTGCTTCATTTTCTTTGTTTGTTCGGGAAACGGGAACTTTCCCAAAGTGAGCCTTTTGTGACACTCAATTTTATCTTTCTTTCATGTTTTGTTTAATTTCGTCAACCTTATTTTTGGATGATTGGGCCTATGCCAATTTCAAAAACACTTGTTATTTTTTATTGATTGTTGAGTTTTCTACCAATATTTGAAAGGGTTTCCCAGATATGTTTTTTTCTAAATATACTTTTTATGAGCGCTACAAAAGTTTTTTTAAATAAAACAATGGATATCAATGAAATTCTTTATTACTGTGAAAGTACGTTTGATGCCATTATGTATGGAATTCGATTTCTTTTGCATGGCCACCACGGGCACGCTTGCAGACGTCCAGACGCTGAACCCAATTTTCGACGGTTTTCAAGCATAAATCGGCCGCTATTGCTGCAATTTCACGTTCGATATTCGAACGAAGTTCATCAATCGTCGCTGGCTTGTTGGCATAGACCATAGACTTGACGTAGCCCCACAGGAAATAGTCTAACGGCGTCAAATCGCACGACCGAGGCGGCCAAGCGACTGGACCATTTCGTGAGATAGCACGTTCTCCAAACTTGGTTTCCAATAAATTGATTGTGACATTCGCTGTGTGGCTTGTGGCGCCGTCCTGTTGGAACCACATGTCCTCCAAGTCCATATCATTAAATTGGGGCCAAAAATATTCGGTTATCATTGAACGGTAGCGATCCCCATTCACAGTAACGTGCCGGTCTTGATCATCACGGCAGAAGTACGGTCCAATGACGCCGCCGGCCCATAAACCACACCCAACCGTAATTTTTTCGGGATGCAATGATGACTCATGGAGTACGTGTGTATTGCTGAATGACCAATACCGCATATTTTGTTTATTGACGAAGCCATTCAGCCAGAAATGAGCCTCATCGCTGAAGATGATTTTTCGGTGAAAATCCGAATCATTTTCAAGTTGTTGCTCAGCCCAATTCACGAACATACGACGCTTCTGGTGGTCAAGCGGCTTCAGTTCTTGCGTCAATTTAATCTTGTAAGGATGTAGGCCAAGATCTTTTCGCAAAATTCGCCACAACGACGTCACAGAGATGCGAGAGACACATTTGAGCTTTCTGCAACTGAAGCCTCAGCGGCAGCAATATTCTTTATACACTACGGGCACTTCTTTGTCTCACTGGCATGGATACATTTTCTACTGTGCCTGTGGATTCAAATTTTTCCACTAGACGCTCAATTGTTGATCTGCTAGGACGATTATGACGACCATAAATTATACGTAGCGCTCTTAACGTTGAGGCCACTGACTCCGAATTTCGGTAATAAATTTTAATAATTCCGGCTCGTTGTTGCTTCTTATATCTTTCCATCATAAAATGGCAAACCTTACTGAAGAGAAATGTCAAAAAAAGGGCAAGAAATATGGCTTCGTTTGCTGTCCCTGTTGCTCTACTTTTGTAGCGTCCCTGTTGAAAAACCCTTTACTTTGAGATATTTCTCCTCATACCTCATGAAGAGGTAGTATTCTCATCAGAACCATATTCAAGTCAAGAAAAATTTCGAAAAATGACCAATGGTAAACATTTTTTATGTTTAAAAAGTAAAAATACAAAACATTTCTTATATTTTCTCATTTGATACTTAAGATAGCATTTCAATTAATTCATTTCTCACAATTCTCTTAAGCTCTTACATAGCCTTTAAATCCGCTAGTCAATCATTTGATGGGAATGGATTTTTGCCTGAAAACTTTTTCCTCCATAACTATACCTACCTACATACTATCGATATTAAAAAGTATTAAATCCTCCATTGTTTGTGAAGAAAAGAAGTAGGTATACAAATTTATAAGTTGGTGAAAACTTTAAAATCTATACTTTGATGGTTGTGCTCTCACAATAATTTAAACTTATGAATGTATCTACCTACACCTACATTCACTTTGCATACAAATAAAACTTTTCCATTTCATATAAAAGAAAAAAATAGAATTATTTTTTTCAAACGTAATTAAAAGTTCATGGTGTAGAGTTTTTGTCTTTGTGTACAGGACGAAGTTCTAAGGAAATTGTATATTCAGTTATTTTTCGAAAAAATCCTTAAAGTGATTAAAATTGTAGATTTCAGTGTGTTTTTCACTGTTTGATGTTCTCAGTATAACAGAGAAGATTTGTTTGGTTTTTGAGGTTTTATAATATTAGAGAAACACGGTGATATGTAAAGGCTATTTAAAATTTGGCTTCAATGAGGCTTACGCCACAGAGTGTTTAGTCCAAGAAATCGTAATTGCTAAGATATTTATGCAATGTTAAAAGATATACGATACCCAGGCACTATATTTCAATATCTGAAAAAAACGCGACTTTTACGTTTCAAAAAAGATGTTTCAAATTATAAATTTGGAACGAATGTTAACCAAAAGGAAAATAAAAACGAAGAGAAGTTCGAAATCGAAGAAGTGGAACAGGTAAGTACATCCAACGCTGCGGCCACGGCTAAGTCACAATCAGGGGTTAGTTTCACCAATTAATTTTTATTGCTTCGAACAAAAAAAACAAATTCGATTAGTTAGTTAAATGATGATAGTGACGCGATGGTGAAAACAATTTTTATGGCATAAGAAGAAATTTAAAGTTCGACAATAGGGATTTTTAATGAAATTTAATTTGCTTGGGAAACCTTTCAAGCTGGATTAAAACCCAAGATCTTTTGAATATCTTATATGGAACATTCCACTGACACGTTTATAATAATATTTAGTACCTGGACGACCGAGCTTCGCTCTTAATATTAGGAATTTGACATTGAAATGTTATAACTTACCGCAGGAATCTAAAAAAATAAAAACAAACAGTCTTGCAATGAATATGTATCTTTTTATTTTTCAGTGCGCCGCGCGCCGTACTGGAAAAGTTGATCCATACAATTTTTGTTTTCCACCATTGAAAACTTTAGTATCAGGCTAAGGCTGGTGTCTACACCAATTTCTGATATTTCTATGTCGAAATTCTTTGCTTTGTGTGTCGGTGTGGCTATATGTGTTATACTTGTGTTTTAATACACCGTTGAAGACACTGGTATGCTGTGAATGGGGCACTCAAGATCTTAGTTACAGCCTGAGGCATTTTCGGTGAGAATAGTTTCTTTAAAAAAATCTACGGAAATACGCTCGCACGAAACTGTTTTCAAAAACGTGTTATATTTTAATGTTATAGAAGTACTACCTTCAAAACATTGGACATTTAAATTTGTAGGGTTTCTAATTTTTATCTTATTAAGGGGATGGATTGAAATGATGGTTTTAAATTATCAAAATTACCTTTAACATCGATTATCAATCATCACTACGTATAGAATTCCGTTATTTTTTATAAAACTTCATTTCTTACCCTGAGGTTACAAATCGTGAAACAAAATTCAAGTGTCAGGCTATGTATAAAACTATATACAAATTATTGGGTAAGGGCGAAACCATGATTGTTTAGAAGGATCCTATATCTAAAAATATCAAAAAAACACATCTACGCTCTATTCCGCAAGTAGTCCCCTTATGGTGCAACAGCCGACAGCATATTCTATCTATACTTTGGGACAGGGCCGTAGCCAGCATTAAGTTTCTGAGGGGGCTGGCTTCCAAGTCTTGTGAATAATTCTTTGAACAAAAAATAAAAACTATATATCGTCGCCGTTCAATGAAAACTCCCTGAGCCCATTTCTATTTTATTCGGAGTTTTGCATTAGTTAGTGATTTTTTTACAGCCAAGAATTTGATAATTTTTGAGTTTAAGATTTTTTAAATTTAGAAATATTATTAATATAGGACTAGGAACTTTTTGCAGAAGTTTTTATTTCTACATTTAGATTAAAATGGCTTTTTCACGAGAGGTGTCTCATCTTAGGGAGTTTTCTTTAAAAAAAAGCTTACGAATTTCCAAATGAGCAACTAGCTTATGAAGTAAATATTGTTCATTCATTAGTCCCTAACTAGCTTATGAATTAATGTATTTTTAATTCATAAGTTAGCCACTAGATTGTGAATTAAAGCCTTAAGCTTAAGCTAGGAAGTGAATTAAACTTTTGCAACCCACATATAAACGAAAATAATATAATTGAAGTCCTTAACTGATCCCAAATCAAATAAACTATACCTAGACAGTCTTCTTATTTTTATATATTTGAATTGATATTAAAAATCTTTAGTTTTTACTTAATTTGCTTAGGTACAAATCATTTGGGGAGGGGCTTCTGCCCATCAAGCCCCCCCCCTCTGGCTACGTGCCTGATTTGGGAGTGGATGAATAGCAAAAATATATGTATCAGCATTAATCTTTATAAAACCCACTCATATAATTTTTCGATAATCTGAAATTTCTTATAAGCTTTTGAATTTTTAAAAATGAAAATTAAATTAATAACACATGCGGTTAATGTCTTTAGTCCTTACATAACAATTGTTATATGTAGCCTGAAATTTTATCACAACCTTGAAGATCAGAGAATTAGAAACAAAGTTTACTATTAGATTGTTTTTTTTCGGTTTTTCATAAAAAAAACGTTGTTAAATATATATAATTTTAACGAAAAATAATTTTTTTTATTAAAACTAATTTCTAATTTTTTTCTCGCTCATGAGAAAAAACTCTGAAAAATTCATCAAAATCGTTAGGTAAAGCCGTTTCTCAAAAACCTAGAAAAAATTAAAGTGATCATTGCAGCGGCATAGGATTCACCAAGCATTTGATTTGTGTGTGTGAATAGAACCCTTTACGAGAAACCATGAAATAAGACAATTGGACGTTGTAGTGGCCGGTTTTTACTAAATCTTGTTTTTAAAATCGTTCACTAGTTAAAGTAGTTCATTACCGTTAGAGCAGTTTCTGATTTACCATCAAGAAAGAATAGGTAAAACTGAAAATTTCATCCAAATCCAAAGCGCCGTTTCCGAGAGACTGAGAAATCATAAAAGTAGGCGTGTCAGTGGGTGAATTTAAATAAATTAAACTTTTTCATTTTTTCTTCGTTCAAAAAAACTGTGAAAATTCCATAAAAGTATTTTGATCCGTTTCCGAAAAACTTGGAAATATGAATAGTGAGCGAGGTAGTGTGCAGATTTAATTTAAAACATTTTTCAAATTTTGTTCTTGCTCATTCAAATAATTGTTAGAGCCGTTTCCGAGAAACCAAGAAATCATAAGTAAAAGTGGGTGTGGCAGAGGGCGTATTGTACTAAGTCTTACATTTTAATTTTGTTCTCGTTCATAAAAATAGCCTCGAAAAATTTCATTAAAATCATTAAGTCGAAAAACTAATTAATTAGAAAAGTGGGCGTCGTATAGTGGGCGGATCTTTGTTATGATATTTTTGATTTTATTTAGATTTAGATTTAGATTTATTTCAATGAAATGCTGACACATTAAGACTTTACAATCTTATAACTAGTGAAGCTCAAAAATGCAAGTTAGTTAAAGTAAGCTACAGCTAAACGGTATTATTACATAATTAAAAATATTATTAGATACATTAAATTGATCAATATTATTATGTTACAAATTCTATAAAATTAAAAAAAAAAAAATAAATTTTGAAAAAGAAATATATATATATATACATATATCTGCACACACATCTCCACTATTATGTATATAAGGTAAAAAAGAAGATACAGTATAGTGAAATAAAAGAAGGAAGTCGGAGAAAGACAATAGTTACAGAGAAAGGAAGAAAAAAAAAAAATAAATAAATAAATAAATTAATGACGATTGATCGTATAAAATGTCTTCAGTTGCATCCTGAAACGCCTAGTTCCACATGACCCACGTATATGCCTTGGCAAGGAATTCCATAAACGAATGGAGCTAACGAAGAACTGTCGCTCAGATGTCAAAGAAGTAAACCGTGGATGAATGAGTTGGTGAGACCTGTCCGAAGATCCAAAGCGTAGTTTTTCAAACAAGTAATTAGGTTGATGAGTATCAATGACCTTAGAAAGTATACCGAGTGTTCTAAAAGCAAGCAAATTGTCAAATGTCATATTTAGCATTAAAGATGAATAAATAGAAACTCGATCATATCTCCTTAGATTAAATACGTAACGCGCGGTGTTATTAACAGCAACGTTAAGCCTTCTCATGCTAGTTGAATCGCAGTTACCATATATTTCACACCCGTAGGTAAGAATGGGAATTATGAGTGTTTTTGCTAGCAACATACGCGTTTTTTGGGGGGTGAAATTATGTGATAGCCATAGCTTACGTAAAGTGCCATAAACTTTACCAATAATCAAATTAATATGGTCATTCCATGAGAGTGTTCTATTAAATACTATACCCAGATTTTTTGCCTTTTCAACGTATTGAATTTTTGAACCTTTTAGATTTATTTCTGGAAAGTAGGAGAGATCTAACAGCATTTTGCTTATTACCAGGCATTTTGTTTTTGATGGGTTTAGAAAGAGACCATTCTTTTCGCACCATGTGGATAAGTTCTCTAAGTCACTATTTATAGCGTTTGCGCCGTCTTCTATCATACCAAGGGGACAACTTTTGTAAAGCTGGACGTCATCAGCATACATGTGTACAGAAGATAGCATAATGGATGGAATTTCATTCACATACAATGAGAATAGTATAGGGCCAAGGATTGATCCCTGGGGGACCCCTCTACTATTCCAAAGAAACTCAGATGTGCTATGTCTAACCGAAACAGCTTGTTTCCGAAGATTCAGATATGACGACATAAGGGTTACAGCTGAATTGGAGAAACCAAACAGAGTCGAGAGTTTGTTACACAAATTTCTGTGGTTGACTGTGTCAAAGGCCTTCGAGAAATCGAGAAGTACCAGAAATGTTATCTTGTCTTCATCCATTGATTCTCTTATGTCTTCCACTACTTTCATCGTTGCCGTAATACAGCTGTGATCTTTTCGAAATCCTGATTGCATTTGGGACAGTAAATGGTTTGAACGAATATGTGCGGTTATCTGTTTCTGCAAGACTCTTTCAAAAACCTTGGACAGGAATGGTAGAATCGAAACCGGTCTGTAGTCATTGCTCTTTGGTTTATTAAATGGCAATATTTTAGCAATTTTCCATTGTGGAGGGTATATACTTGTTAAGATAATATTGTTAAAAATATTCAATAATGATGGGAGTATGACTGGAAGAATAACCTTTACAAACTTGGGATGCACTTCATCAAACCCGACAGCATTTGATTTTATGGATAAAACGCATGAAACAATTTCGATACTATCTACACACGTGAAATCAAAGGATGGAAGTGCCGAATTATCTTGATATTCCCTGGAATATGTCGAATCGATATTTAGAGTTGGAAAAGGTAAAGTGGTAAATGTTTTATTAAGGAGATTTATGTCCAAGTTTTCATCGATATTTGAATTTTGTTTACCAATACCGATTGCATTTAAATTTTTCCAGAGCTGCTTACCTTTTAGGAAGGTGTTGATTTTTTTGCTATAAAATCTGCGTTTAGCTAATTTTATTTTATAAACAACACGATTTCGAAAGGTACGAAAAAGTTGTAAGTGGAAGTCTAATCTATAGCGCTTCCATGCATTATAGGCTTGATTGCGTTGATCGATAAGCAAACGAATTTCTCGTGTGAACCAGGGACTTTGACCATGAGCTACAATTTTAGTTTTTATTGGGACATGTTCATTAAAAAGGGAACATATATTATTGTTTAGAAAATCTACTTCTACTATTTCCTTGCACATAAGAACAAATTCTGAAAATTTTATAAGATTCGTTAGAGCCGTTTTCCAGAAACCAATTATATACATATATCCAAGATTTTTCTGTTTTTCTCCTCTCTTGAAAGATGCGTTTAATATAATTTAAGAATGTATGCATCCAGATCCAACAAAAATTTGTCTCTGGTGGTGGTTTTTTTTCGCAACACGAACACATTGAAAGCTTTCCAAGGAAGTCAATTTCAATTTCTAAGACTGTTTTCTCTTTTTTTTTTAAATTAAGTTCACAATATGATATTTGCACGTATATATATGAATTAAATGATCTATTTTATCCAGTCTGCCCTTCAGCCTTCCAGCTTCTATCAGCTCAATACTTGAATACTTGGAATGTTTATATCTTTTATGTCCCCTATTATTACGCGTATAAAATAAAAAAAAAATTTCCTTTTTCTAGTCTAAAGTATCTTCGTGTTTGAATTTCTAAACCATAACTTGGCGTTTGTTTTAATATAAATCCCTAACCAGTAAGGGAACACAAAACTTGTTTTACACCTTTCACAAATAGTACCCTTCAGCTCTGGGCTTTTTTTTACATACCTATCAATTTATATTAAAAATAAAATTAAATTTATTGCATAAATTAATTACAGTTATTATTAAATTTCGTGACCTTTTTCTATACTTTTTTGAAGCTAATTGAAAAGGGCTAAGCGCTTTAAGGGCATCCGGTGCCGAACCTGCCTGTAGGCAAAACAGGCAATCGCCTAGGGCAGCACCGGACTAGGGCGGCAAATCAGCACAATAATTTTAAAACGAAAAAAAGTTACAATTCCGACTAATTCAATAACTACTTCCCCGTACTTCTTTGTTGCCCATTCTATGAAGGATTATTGCAGATTCTTTAATTGAAATTGCAAAAAGTAGTTTTAAAGCAACTCAACATGGTTAACGCGAACGCACAAATTCAAGTTTGTATTATCAAAAGCTAATTTGGAACGAGTTTTTATGCAAAATATATATGCCTTAGAAAATGCTTGAATCAAAATCAATGGACTTTTTAAACTGTTTGGAGCATTGAGATCATTGACTTATTATATATGGACTGCCAGGAGCCAACTTCACGTTGACGCCACTTTAAGCTATGCGTTACAAGCGCCGGGTTCAGTCCTATCGGAAAATACAGATACTACTGTTTGACATTTGTATCGAGGATTTTTTTGAGGGATTTTTTTCCATCTGGTTTCATTTTTCATTGGGTACGTTCAGCAAACACAACGGACTACATATATGTAGTCAAGTGCTTTCATTGAACGCAAATTTTACAAAGGAAACTAGTTATTTTTTGAGATGTCATTAATACCAAAATTGAAACTTTACTTCCAACCTTTACCTTCCGTTGATAGTGCAGATAGTATTTATAATAATATTTTTATCTGAAAAACACCACACAAATGAATTACGAATTGTATATTATAATTTCTTCAATACATGCATTCTGTGTTTCCGACATTATTCACGTAGGAGTTTGAGTCTAGATAAATCGTTGATATCTTTGCGCTGAACGTGACTGAGATTTTTCACTTCTTGTCTAGGAGAAAATGAAATTTTCTTTACTTAAATCGATAACTAACTATTACCGCTGTTTGTTGATTTCATTATTGGTTGCTATTGTTAATGATTGCAATGATTCAACTTTGTTTTCATACTTTTTTTAATTAATAACAACAAATTACTAAGCAAACATCATTAAGAAGAATTCTGACTGGCTGAACACAATAGACGCGCGTTCGATCGCGCGTTCGTACGCGCGTGATTATTAAAACTTATTTAGCTCCCAGAGTCGCGTTCGCGGCTGCGTCTCCATTGTATTCACTTTAACGAGATTTCACGTATTTTAACTTTGACAGGTGCGAACGCGCGATCGAAAGAGCGTCTATTGTGTTCAGCCAGTGAAACTAAATTGCAAAATAAAAACAAACAATAAATGTCAAACCAGTGCTAAGGTTTATTTAAAAAAAATCCCATAACCAAATCCGAAAATTTCCTTTTTTTACAAACAACTTCTCGTTTAATTTTCAAAACTGTTAAATTGTACAAATTTTAGTTATGTAGAAGTTCATAAAATAAAATAAAATTAGTAGAAATTGGCGGATTTGAAAAGTAAATGAGTAGATGTAGTATTTTGCTTTACACTTTTTGCTAAGAGTATTGAATATGGTAGGCGTGTTTTTTTGCAAGTCCATATGGTTTTGTCGAAAGAAACTACATCGAGACTTAGGAACTTCTTACTTACAGTACGTAAGTCTCGATAATTATCTGGACTTAGCTAAGTCCACGTAGATTTAAGTTGTTGTTGTATTTACGTGTAAAACAATTAGTTCCGATGTTGTTTTTTCGACAAATCTATATGGACTTGCAAAAAAACACACACCTAGTTGTTTTAAAAACACAGTTTAAGCGCGTTTTTATAGGGAATTCTAATCCTCTACAATTTCGGTTTAGATAGATTTTACTGATAAACTAAAAGGAAAGTTCGTTCCTTTACTCCAAATTTGTGTGCATTTTAGTACAATTTTATTGTTTTTTTTATGAACTTTGACAGAACTTTGGACTGAATTGCACAAAAATCCGAATTTTAAAATAAGGGAATGAACCTATGAATAAGTTATAATTAAAAAAATAATTAAAAAATAATAAAATAATTAAAAAAAAAAAAGAAAACTTCAGACATTAAAAATGTTTTTTATAACTTGGACGGCCGTCTTAAGTAAGACCGCGTTTATAAATACGATTGTACGAATTTTTCCTTGTAATAATGAAAATATCTTCCTTCACTACATCTCTTGAAATGGAGAAAATAAATTTCATTGAAAAATCTTTTATTTCGAATATGACTCTAAAATCAAAGGTTTTACAAAATAAATCAAAAAAGGATTTTTTTCAGTGCTCCCCCAACACTACGCCGATTGGTGACTTCCTATGACAATAGATGGCCTTACCTTCTATGAATGAAATTTAATTTTAAGGCGAAGTATGTAACAGATGGCGCTAGAAATAGTATTTATTATTGTCGGTAGGCCCGAATTTGTCTGATTTGGCTTCGAGAACTGCAACCATCATCTCCGCAGGTTTTGTATGGAATTGACAACCAACTAGCAGTCCATATATAATAAGTCAATGATTGAGATACTATTCCTTCAGATAAACCGTCCTAAGGAATCATCGTTTGAAACATCATACAAGAAGGCTGTAAATATTGGCACAAAAATGAAATGAAGTGGATTTCATTGTGTCCGATTTGATGAGCCTACGTAGCCGTGTCGTTGGTTTTCAATTTGCACAATCTCTTGAAACAATCAATCCAAAATTGAAATTTAAAGCTGATTTTTGTTCACGTTATTGATGTTACGCTATCTTCTCTCGATGAGCGCTTTGCGCAGTATTAATTTCTCAGCCAAAATTTGGGATTTCTTTGCGATATTTCAAAGAAGAAGGAGTTAAAAGACTGCGAACAACTAGAAGCAATATTAACAGCAAAAATTGACAACGGAATTCAAAAGGATATTATAGCTTAAGATCTCTTGAATTAAATTAATATATTACACCAAAATTGCTGATGCTTTTAATTTCAAATTTTTGTCAATTTTAAACTATTTATTTAGCTTCACTTGATTTGTATCCGAATTTATTAACGGTATTAAGATACTGCAAACGTTTCCTGTAAGTGTTGCATCAAGTGAAGCTATATTCTCGAAATTTAAGCTTATAAAAACCTATTTTCGATCAACAAAAAGCCAAGGGCGATTAACCAGTCTTGCAACTATTTCAATTGAATGCTAAATCGCATTGAAGAAGAAGAAATCGCTACAAGATTTGCAAAAATGAAATCGCGCAGAGCAGCATTTTTGATGCAAATTTTTTTGTAAAAATATGTATTTTGTCGAAAGCCTTTGATTTTTATTCAATAAAATGTTGTCGTTATCTTATTATTTTTTTTTTAAGTCGGCAAAATGTCAATTTTTGCCTGAGGCGGCAGAATTTCCAGATTCGGAACCGAGTGCATCTGCTGATTCTGTTAAGAGGGAAAAGTCTTTGCTTTAGATTAGGACAACAGGCCGGATAATCTGATTAGAGATGAGCAAAAAATCACGACCTGTGAGTCAAAAATCGCAATCACTACCTGTAAGCGACTCTTTAATACACCTGTGAGTGCCCTAAATGTGATTGAAAATCACAATCACTGCCTGTGAGCGACTCTTTAATAAACCTGTGAGTGCCCTAAATGTGATTCAAAATCACAATCACTGCCTGTGAGCGACTCTTTAATAAACCTGTGAGTGCCCTAAATGTAATTGAAAATCACAACTGTAGTAAAATCAAAACAAAAAGAAACGATTCACAAATCACGACAATCGGACAATGAACTTTATGAACTGTGAACAGAATCACGATGAGAGAAAAGTCAAAAATGATTAAAATGAATCAGAACGAGAACTGTAGTGGTGATTTAGTTATTATTTTAGCAACTGAACGAAATCACAATACAGAAAAGCAAAATCTTAGGACTCATGATGAAAATATGAAGAACGATTAATTCTTTTATTTTTAGTTTAGGATCTAAATAGAAGGTAGAACTGAATTGTGAACTGAGGTCCTGGCCTGGTTGTGATTTTGTACACAAGGACAAGGAAAAGTGAAACTAAAATTTTGACATTGCAAATTCTCGGGTTTCCACTGGAACTAGAGAGCTGGGCGATAGTGTTGATAAGACATCGATAGTTTAATCGATTGTTTTGAACTATTGGGACTATCGATAGTTTGGGAATAATATCGATAGTCGTCCAGTTGATGTGTTTGTTTATGTCGTTTAGAAATGAGTTGTCAACTGAGAACTGTCCATAAATGACACAAATCTAAACTGAGCTAAAGTTCAGTTGGTTCTTGAACGTACCCTACTCAATTAATACTGTTCTGTTTTTGAAAGTTCAGTTTACCTTACCTTCACTGCTTCGCACATCGGAATTTCATTGCAATACAGTTTTTTTATGTTTTGGATTTTTTTCAACAAAAAAGGATAATTTTGCACATGCAATTTTTTTAACCACTATCGATTGTTTATCGATTAATCGATTATTTCTTAAACAACAATCGATACTATCGAAAACTCCACCAATCGATATTTTATTAACACTACTGGGCGAGACACTAAGGTAATTTCCACCTCCTTAATCGACTGGCGTACGTCGTTTTTCGATCCGCATTATGTATGTATTGGAAATTTTGGGCATTCGATATTTTAGACATTCGAGATTTTGCTATTCGATAATTTTGAATTCGGGACTTGAGATTTTTAGCATTTTTGTATTCATGGTTATGTCCTACGAGGTACTTTTAATTACTTATTTGTTGTCCTCATTTAATTACTTTATATTTTAAAGAGAATTTTTTTTTTGGCCTCCAAAGATATTCCAAACTTGCCAATCACAATCACAGGTTAAACTCACAGTGATTCGGAAATAGCAGTCACAGTTATAGCTGTGATTGGAAAATCGCAGTTTAGATCATCTCTAAATCTGATGCCAGTAACTCACTACGGGGATATGAGAGTTGCCGTTCGCCCTTCAAGTGTTCATCCACCGCCGTCTCTTTTTCACAACCCTATGATAACTTGAACAGTAAATCCTTACTGACCTCAGCTCTAAATATGTCACATTAGCCATACATGGACACCTTAAAGAAAATCGAAATAAATAAAAATTACATTTTCTTAAAACACACAAATTTCCATCAATAATAATTTGGGTAAACTGGCACGAAGGACGATATTGGCAACCCCTATCTATGTGCATTCACAGAAAATGCCAAGTATACAAAAAAAACTTTGCTGATTCATCTCTAAAATGGAAAAAATGTGTATCAACCATAATTCAAATTCATTGTTAGTTAGAATGAATGATATGTGCGAGTGCGAGTGCGAGTATGTATAAAATGAAGTGTATGATAAATGAACGATATTGTTGGTTTATCTGCATCCATGAAAATTCTGATATCTGCAGGATGTGCATTTGTTTGGTATAGATTAGGATTCAAATTTTGCACTCTTAATAGTTGAATGGAATCACAATGCTAATTTGCATTTTATTCATACACAACACAATATATAACATAGCTTTGTTTTGCATGATGATTTTCAAACCACTAAATCTGTTCAATTTGTTAAATTTATCTGTACTCACATTCGTGCGCCAAGATCCGTTTTACATTCACGTACGGATATAACACAACATATATTTCGCTTAAAATGCTAAAAAGATGCAATGGCTGCAAGGGAGAAAGGATTCTTGGGAACTTTTTACTTTCCCATTGGTATTTCGTATTATTTCTGTCTGCGCAGCATTTTATTGATCATTAATTCTATTCAAATGTGCATACTTGAGTATATCATCATACCTAATGAATTACCTAACGTGATAAATAATGGTGACAAATTTAAGAACAAACATAATGAAGCCTTGGGGATTTTGGCATTAATATTAAAGGGCTGATTCTCTAAAAGTGCTTTGTTTCATTTGTCAATGTCAACCGATTTTTTTTTTTTTTTGAGTGTCAACAACAAACGAATCGTTTTTAAACATTAAATACGAAAGTCAACTGGCATGACAATCATCTACCCATCTCCTCAAAAAAACCAAGAAGTTAAGGATGCTTGTTCATTGAGGCTGAGGTGGACTCGTTGATGCGCAAAATTCGTCTTTTGAAAAAAGCAATACATATTTTGGTTAAGAGAATTAAATCTTCGAATAATATTATCTATCGATTTATATTGGCTGATTTCCAATGACGGTGTTCACATTGGACTGACTCCTCCGATTTTTTTTGACGTCTCTGTGCTTTTGCTCACTTCCACTTCATGGTGAGAAAGAGATGGCCAGGAAAGGCAGGATTTTTTAAATTATTTAAAAATCAGTGGATTTTTTTTGACGTCTTCTTTTGTGACATCTGTTTTCTCTGTCTGTGATTTATCTTTGGCACTTAATTCATACAGAATCCAATTTTTTTCAATCGGAAACATATTTATTAAAGAAGATTTACATTTTGCAAGTGAAAAAATTGTAATTAATCTTTCAAACTGCACAGATTTCTGCTTTGTTTTAACGACTACTAAACGTCAAAGTAAGTCCGATGTGTTCACATTAGTTTTTGTCTGAACAAAACAAATTGGATTCACGTCAAAAAAAATCGGATGAGTCAGTCCAATGTGAACACCGTCAATGACGCGTTCGCGTTAGTGATCCGTTCGTATACGTTTACAAGCATTACGGACGCGTCTACATGACAGATGACTTTAAGAGAATCAGCTGATTAAAAACAATTGTAATGTCATTCTGCAAATCAAATGTAAATATTTTGCGAAGGTCTTTAAATTTAAAATGAACAACAATAATCTTTTGTCGACAGCAGAAATAGTTGCTAAAGCATCTTTGCTGCTGTTTCAGCCTATGTAGAGTTTTAAGAAAAAAAAAAACCAAAACGGCGTTAGTTCCGGAGTTCAATCTTACAAGGGATGAAGGATGATTATTTGCCTTAAATTTTGATAAAATGAAAGCAAAAGACCCGGAACATATTTTCAAAACAACAAGGATGTGTCGTCAACCCTTATACTCATGCTCCTTCACTAAAACAATCAATTTCTCTTTAAGAGAAATCGTATGAAACTATTTTTATTCTATAACTTCAAATTTTCTTACCTCTTGAAAACAAATTCAAATTTTGTTGAATACACACAAGATACATATTAATTAACATTACTGTAGTGTAAAGTTACCATTCGTCCCACATTACGTGGGACAGTCCCACATTCACACAAACTGTCCCACATCGAAAATTGTCCCACAAACGTCCCACAAAATTATAAGATGTCCCACGCTGTCCCACAAAATCGAAATTGAATTTTTCGATCGTTTATTTTATAATTTATCATAATAAATTAACTGGGGGGTCATTCCGTTATTCGATTATCGCCACACGATATCGTTTTGACGACAGCCTTGCATCACGTAAAAACAATAATCACTATCGACTGAAAGATATCGTCTTGACGATCGAAAATTTGCTTTCCGTAAATCAAAAATCGTCAAAACGTGATCGTTAAATCGTTAGCATTTGAACGATACCTATTAAGCTATCGTTTTGTTTGATTTTGTAAGCAATTTATGTATTTTATCATATGAAGCAACGAAATGTAGGCTTTTCAATAAGGGCGGGTAGATGTTTTCGGTTGATCCTGGGTTTCGTTGACGCAGAGGCGTTGGCTGATTGTCCACTGAATTGGTCAACTCAAATTTGGGCACCAAACTTAGGATAATCGGCTTGGGAGGACAACCATGTAAACCGTAAAATGGGCGCAACACACGTATCGTTGCCTAAAAGATTTTTATATTAAAGTCTTATCATTTGGACGTGTTGTTTAATCGTGTCACTTGCCATGGTGATTTGACATCAGTAACTAAATAGTAAACAACAGATTTGGGGTAGGTGCAAGATTGGTTATATGCAGTTTTTTTGGATTTAAAGAACCCTCACTGTATATATATATACATACCTCACTGTTTAGGTGTGAGAACTAATTTCGCGTACGCGAAACTACGTGCCTTTAGACAGTTTCTAATTAATTCTATGCAGCTTTGGATAGATGGATAACCGATTTGGTTATAGGCGACATCAAGTTTTGGCTTCACATTCTTTTCACTTCTTAATAAAAATTGACATTTTTTGGGCGGTACTGACCTACATATAGGTTAAACCATTGTTTAAATTTTTTTTTTAATATTTCACAAATAAATATTGGATAAATAACTTTTTCATTGGTCCAAACATAAAACAACACAAAAATAAATTATTGAATTGTCATTAATGACAATGGTTGACAAGTCGATCCTTCTCAAACTGTGATTTAGTGATTGTGAAGCAAATTGATGACGATAACGTGCACGATTATCGTTTTAGACGGTTATCGTTTTAAAAATTACGGAATGACCCCCCTGAACGCTACCAACATTACAAAAAATTAGATGCATAAACATAACGACTGAATGCAACTGCTAATAAATTACAAAACTGGAATAATGAAAAAATATCAGCTGCTATAAGATGGGTGGAAATTTTCTCACATTTAAAAAACTGCAATATTCCTTACCAAAACTCCAAAAAGTTTGTTGATTATACCCTCTATTTGCCGGGGACTAATGCTTCGGCGGAAACAATATTTTCAATTGTGAACAAATTGTGGACGGAGATGAAGTCACAACTCTCTGTCGAAACAATTAAAGCGATATTGGCTGTGAGATCGAGCTAGGAAGTGTCAAAAAATAATAACTTATTGAAAAAAATTCATTCATCGGAGATGGCTAGATAATTTATTAATTTATACACACATAATATATAATAGAACATATTGTTTGCTTTTTTTTCTGTAAATCTTTTACTTTGATGTGCATTTTAAGAATCATTTATTGCGATAAATTAAATCTGCAAATATGTGTGTGCACGACCCAAAGTTTCACAATGAAATGAAGTGGAAAATTTTTTGAAATTAATTTTCCTAGATTAAAAGAATGTGTTATAATTTTACATTCTATTGCTGAATTTTTGATAACATTTCATTAGGCTGTTTTGAAACTTTATGGGCGTCCCACCCCAAAAGACAAGAGAACTCACACACATTTTTTGCAGATTTAAGCTTAGAGCATTATAAAGGCTTAACTAATTACATAAGCCAAAAAGTACTTTTGTGCAAAAGTAAAAATATTTTTTTTCCCACTAGCGCAGTTGTTTTGTGAAAAAGAATATACACATTTTTTTTAAACCAAAATTTAATCTTTCTGCATCATTTTTATAAGTTTTCCAGTCAGAAAAACTATTCCAAAATGAGTTTGAAAATTTTCACTTTTGTATTTTTTCACTTTTTTGGCTTTTGTAGTCAAGACTTAAGTCAAATGGAATTAAAAAAAAGGATTTTTGGAGTGCGCTTTGAAGTAAAACCTAGTAATTTTGTTTTAACTGAACTAATTTTTTTAGTTAAGCCATGTTATGTTTTCACTTTTTGTGAGAATTTATTGAATAATTTCGTTTTTTAATAGTTATTAGGTAAGATTCTGTTCCTCTTTTTTCGTAGAAAATAAGTGTTTTTTTTTATGTTCTGCAACCTACTTTAATAAAATTGAAATTGTCCCACATTTAAAAAAATAAATATATATGTGTATTATTTTCGGGTAAATTTCTTTACTTTGTCCCACATTTTGGCTTTTTGCATCTGGTCACTTTACTGTAGTGGAATTGTCAAAACGCACGCAGAAGTAGATTTTTTTCAACTTTTGCGTTGAGGTCGCTTATGTTACGTTGGTTTGTGTACCTGCTAATAGATGCCAAATCGTAACATTATTGTCCAACGCGTCATTGTAAACACAATACATAAATTTCTATGTCTGAACTTTCGCGTTAACAGAAGAATCTTTCAAAGCGACGCCCAACGCGGCATTGGAAATCAGCCATATTTATTTATTCAACTTTTATTTATTTCACAATTTGTATTTAAAAATAAATATAAAATACTTCTGAAAATGTGTTGAATACAACGCGATGTACACCATTTGATTTTTTTAAAACCGTAGACCTACGTTGGGGTCGTTTTCGAATAATTTTTTTTTTTTAAACTTAAATATTTTAAAAACTACTATCAATATTTGGCTGAATTTGTATGAATTTATTGCTTGGAACCTAATCCATCGAAATTGGGCTGTTTTTTTTATTTTTTTCGAAGATGGCTGTGCTTTTTTTTTTGAATTTTAGTCTTCTTTCAGATTTGGTCGTTTTTGACCTGTTATAGATATTTTATATGGACATTTTTTGTGATTTCATTACACATGCACGGGAGTATAATTGGTATTTGCTCTATTTCAATCAAAGAAACAAGTTTATTTCTATAAAATGGCGAGTCGTACTTCAAGTGATGGAGATTTTTCGTTGGGTAGTGACGATGAATTTGTGCCTGAAGTCGAAACTGCTTCCGATGAAGAGTGTGATTCAAGTGAATCAGACAGTGAAAGTCAAGAAACATCTGTGGATCCATCGGATAGCAATTCCACTATTCGTATCCAAAAACAACATGATTTGGAGCTCAACACCGTTGAATCCATTTGGCAAGACTTTATTTGTTGGGTTTATTTTTGCTCAAGCTTGTGTTTTCAGTCGCTCGAACCCGTTCCGAAAATATTATTACAATGAAACCAGATGTTACTCGTTAAGCCAAAGCTCGTGTTGAAGTTTTGATTGATTCGTTTCTATTGTTTTTCCCAACTCAAATCGAAAAAATAATAATCGAAAACACCAATAATTTTGGCCGCTCAAAGTTCGGTGATAAATGCATGCATATTTCGGCCATCTTCATCCTCGGTTTTCATGGTCGTTGCTCGTTCAGGCAGTATATTCCAAGTAAACCAGAGAAATAAGGCTTGAAATTTTGGGTCTGTACTTTTGTGCCGAGACTTCGTACATTTGGGACATTCAACCTTATCTTGGAAAAGAAATTGGAGCTACAGCTGAACGGAACCAAGGTGAACGCGTGGTCTTAGATTTAGTTGATTTTAGTTTAGTTGTGTTTGAAAAGTCAAAACATCACCATGGACAACTTTTTTACGTCATACGAATTGGGAGAGAAATTACTCCAAAAGAATTTGACTATGGTTGGCACGGTAAGAAAATATAAAAGGAGTATACCTACCACCAAAACTTGTATTGGAGAAAAAGCAGCCACTATTTCAATCAACATTTGCATTTACTGATACCACAACATTGGTCTCATATATCAGCAAGAAAAATAAATGTACCGTTGTCCAAATCACAATGCGAATGCATAATAATTCAGATGTTGGGCCTGACCCGAAGAAGATGCCTGAAATCATCCAACACAATAACAAAATTAAAGGTGGTGTTGACAATGCCGATAAAATGCTTTCAGGATTCAGTTGAAAAACGAAAAACAAATCGTTGGCCAATGTGCGTGTTTTCCAATATCATCGATATTTCTGCATTGAATGCTTTCATCGTTTATATGCAAATCGATCCAGGACATCAGACTTCGAGAGGCAAGAAATTTCTCCATGATCTAGGTGTTGAATGGGGAAAAGATTACATGTTCAGCAGATCAAGAGCACCTCGAGCCACTTGTTCACTTTCGCTTCAATCAACGCTATCTTGCTCTTCCACTTTGATTATGAATGACACCGGAAGCGAAGATACCAACCCACCTTGCAAACGGACAAGATTTGCCACCAAAAAAGCGTGACAGATGTGCTATTTGTTAAGATGAAAAAACAAAAACAAAAGAGAATAAAACATAGTTGATCTGCTGCTTGTGCAAAAAAATGTTTGCAAAACCAAACACAACCGAAATGTGTGTGTCAAATATTTTGAAAACGTTTAAGTGATCACAACACACAACGACTTGTAATATTCACTTATTTTTAATTGTTCAATTAATTCTAACCATAATTGCAATTTTTCTGAAGAAATGTTCATTTTTGTATTTATTTTCTCATAAAATATATGAGGGTCGAAAACGACACACCAACGTAAGATAAGTCGGTTTTTTTCAACGTAGGTCTACGGTTAATAAATCTTAATTTAAGGGCAAAAAAATCTTTGGACTAGTTTTAAAATTAATGATTTGACATACAAATATATAAGATTTTGTAAACATTAAAAAAAACCGTTTTTGAAATGTCATATTTTAAAATGTTTGTTTTTAATCCAAAACTATTTTTTTTGAAAATGTTAGTTAGCAATACTGTAATGAAGCAGTAAGTCAGGCTATGATGACAAGCTAGTCACACGTATTTCATAGTGCAATAATTTTTTTTTTTTTTTTGTTTTCACTTTTTTAAAATTAATAACCATATAAAAGTGCAATAAATCTGGTAAAAAGCCGTGGACAAATAAGTTTTTATTAAAAGTTCAGTCAATTTCGCCTTATTAATCTCATTTTCTTGACTCAATCATAATTGCCTAAATTCTTCCGAATGTCAAGTACACCAGCTTCGCATAAAAAACGCCCTGCACGTGGTGTTGTAGACTCACAACAACACACTACGAAGTCGACTGCGTCAACAAGCAAAGAAAACAACAAATCACTGGATGCAAAGATTGAGAAAGAAATTAAGGGATTAAGGGATCTGATATTGAAAGAGAATCGTAAGTTGGCCGAGAAACTTGACAAAATTGTTGGCGATTTTGTTCAGCGTTTTGCAATGGTAAACCAAACACTAGACGACCTGTCAAAAAGAGTCCAACAGCTTGAAATGACACCTGAACCACAAGTTGCAGCCACACAAAACACATAATTACTTGCTAACCGCATCGATGAATTGGAGCGTGAAAAGAAGTCAACAGACGCCATCCTACTTGGAATCCCAAAACAGAATGACGAAGATCTTCGTAGTTTGTTCAACAAATTATGTGAATCTGTTAACTGTACACCGATACCTGTACCTGTTAATATTTTTCGCACAAAGCCTAAGGAAACTTCATCTGACAGCGCTATAATAATTAAATTTAATACAGCTTCTGATAAAAACAGTCTTCTTGGGTCAATTCATCGTCGTTGGATATCAACAAAGGCGTGTACCTCCTTGCGTGACGTCGGATTACCATCTGACAGCCGAATATATGTCAATGAAAGCTTAACTTCACGGAATAGCTTTATTTTTCGAAAAGCTCTTCAACTCAAACGAACCAAAAAGTTGTCGAGTGTTTATACACGAAGCGGAAGAGTATACGTCAGAGCAGCTGCTGCAACAGACAAATTGCTTTTAATTACTTCTGAGGAAAGCTTAAAATTGATTGCCGATGATACTGCAAATGAAGAAGATGATCATGATGGTGAATCGTAAGCTGCATTGTATGGAGATTTTTATTTTTTGCCTTGTTTTCTTTTTCTTTATTATCTTAAAATTTCTTTTCTTACTTGTTTTTGTTTCTCTCACTAAACTATCTATAAAACTCTGCCATGTGTCTGAACCTTATATCAATTGCTATCGCTGTCGTAGGATGCTTCTTCTGATTGAACTAATTATTATATTTTTATTTTATGAAAATGACTAACAATATTGTTAATAATACACCTCTAGCCTATAACAGAAACAACAAATTGAGAGTTATGATCGATGTTTTGAGCAATCAATGTGGTGGCCTAAGGGTTTGCCATATGAATGCTCAAAGCTTACATGCGAAAATTGATGAATTTAGAGACGTGTTTGTGGGGTCAAATATCGACATAATATGTGTATCCGAAACTTGGTTTAAGCCTGAGATTCATGACGGAGTATACAGTTTATCTGGATACAAATTATTGCGCTCTGATAGGTTAAATCGTGTGGGTGGTGGTACAGCAATATACATCCGTGACTGCATATATTTTAAATCTGTAGTTAAATCTGATACCTCTTCGCTGATTGAATATTGCTTTATTGAAATTCCAAATGGTTGTAATAATTGTTTACTTGGAGTAGTTTATCGTCCCAACAAATATGTAGACATTACAAACCTTTACTCTGAACTTGAACGTTTTTCATACCTCTATTCTGAAGTTATTCTGTGTGGAGATTTCAACTGTGACCTACTTCAAAAAGACATTTCGCAATCCTTCTTAAACAAACTTAAAACCTTTAGCTTATCTCCAGTCAACACTAACGCTCCGACACATTTTACTGATTCCACTTCTACACTATTAGACTTGTTTCTCATTAATAATATTGACAATATTCTGCTTTATTCTCAACTTGATGCTCCTGCTTTTTCAAAGCATGATTTGATTTTTGCAATATTCAAATCAACCCCACGAGAAAATCAATCGATTTTTAATTACAGGGATTTAAGAGCGGTCGATGTTATAGGTTTAGAAAATGATATAACACAGACTAGCTGGAAAATAATATATCAATTGTCATCACCTGAAGACCAAGTATCATTCCTGCAAAGTAGTATAAGCCAAATTTTTAATACACATGTACCACTTAAAACAAAACTAACGCGGAGTGACAGAAAATCTTGGTTCACGGCAGATATATTAAATTCTATAGATCAAAGAGATCAAGCCTATAAGCGTTGGAAGCGTTTTCGTCTTCCTGAAATGCTTTCTGATTTTCGTGTTTTAAGAAATATTGTCAGTAAAAAAGTCAGAGATGCCAAATGCAGACTCTACGCAAAACGCTTTGACAAAAACTTGCCATCAAAAATGTTGTGGAAAAATATACGCGAACTTGGAGTTGGACGCCAAAAGGAATGTTGTTCCACTGATATATGCCCCGACCATTTGAATAAACAGTTTGCGGAAATTCAAAATGTTCCATTAAATGAAAGTGTTCGGGTTGTTGACCCCGAAAGTGAACAATCTCAAAGCGAAGACCTGTTGCGAGTTGATGGGTTGAGTACAACTCTGGGATTTGCCCCTGGAACTGATACTGTTGAAACAAATGAAAGCTATCGGGTTGTTGACCCCGATAGTGCAAATTACTTTCAGTTTCAAAGAGTGGATGATGCTGATGTATTGAGTGCAATATTGCAAATAAAATCATGTGCAATGGGATTTGATGAAATACATCCACTTTTTATCAAAATGATTTTACCCCACATTCTTCCCGCCATTACGCATATATTCAACACTGTTATAATGACATCACATTTTCCATCCTTTTGGAAAGTAGCGAAAGTAATACCGGTCTTAAAGAAACCTGCTACCCGGTTGTCTGACCCAGAGTTTAGACCAATATCAATTTTACCCTTTCTATCAAAAGTATTGGAAAAAATCTTGCACAACCAAATCTCAACCTTTTTAGACCTAAATAAACTCTTGAGCAAGCAACAGTCAGGCTTTAGACAAAACCACAGCTGTATATCAGCCATTATTAAAGTTTCAGATGATATAAAATCGGCAATAGATAGTGACATGGTATCGTTTTTGGTGCTCTTGGATTTCTCGAAAGCATTTGATACAGTCAACCATAGATTACTAATATCAAAGCTAAGGCAACAATTTATGTTCTCGAACACAGCTGCAGATATGATTTTCTCATATCTCAGTGGGAGAAGTCAAGCTGTAGTTATAGGCGAAAAAACATCACGTCCATTAAATATATTATCAGGAGTTCCACAGGGGTCAATTCTTGGTCCCTTATTATTTGCCATTTTTATAAATGATCTCCCACTTCTAGTGAATGACTCCACCTTAGATTCGTATGCTGATGATGCTCAAGTTCGACTAAGCTGCAAGCTAGGTATGATTGAAGATGGAGCTGTAAAGTTAAACGGTGATCTAAGTAGGATTCTAAACTGGTCCAAAACGAATAAACTGCATCTTAATCCAAGAAAATCGAAATGCTTAGTTATATATAAAAATAAACTTGATTATAGTTATTTTCCTAAATTGTATCTTGCAGATCAACAACTTGAGTATGTCGAGAAAGCTAAAAACCTAGGTATTCTGTTTAATCGTACTCTTACTTGGGATGATCATGTTCAAATGGTTATCGGTAAAGTATACGGTTCCCTACGCAGTCTTTCTCTATCAAAGCATTTTACCCCTCAGCATGTTCGGCTTAGCTTGGCAAAAACATTAATTGCTCCTATCATAACTTATGGATGCCAAATTTTTAGTACCCACAACTCTGAAACAAGACGGAACTTGACAGTAGCGTTCAATAATGTTACGCGTTATGTATACAATCTCCGGAGATATGACCATGTTTCAAACTATACAAACAACATCCTTGGCTGTGGTCTCTACACATATTTTAAATATTTTTCCCTTAAAACACTGAACAAGATTTTAATTACCAAACAGCCGGCATATCTTTTTGAAAAAATTCAGTTCGTTAACTCGTCTCGATCATTTATGTTGTTACAACCCAGATTTACTTGCCGAAACTCTGAACGTCAATTTTTTGTTAATGTTATCAGGCAGTGGAATAGCTTACCCTATGTCATTAGAAGCCTTCGTGGCACGACGCAATTTGATACGGCCTTATTCAGACACTTGGTAGGAAATTAAATTAAAAATAAAGTATGTACTTCAAAGGAAATAAAAGAAAACAAAAACTGAAGAGTTATTTAAAAATAGTTGCAAAATTTATATGTCTTGCTTGTCATTTTTCAAATTAAATTTTTCAAATTAAATTTATATAAAATTTAACTTTAATTTCAACTTAATTAATTAAATACTTTCTTTATCTTTTACTACTTATTGTATAGGCTTCAAAGCCCATTGTAAAAGATTCCATTGAAATAAATAAATGAAATGAAATGAAATTAAATTTTTTTCCCCTCCCCTTAGCTACGCACTAGTTTCCATACCTAAATTAACTGTTTCCATACCTAAATTCTTTAACTATCCGAAAAGTACCCATTATATTTACCATGGCAAAGAACACCATACCCGTCCCTTTGTTCTTGATATATGCAAACAGTATTGCATGCAGGCCAATATATACTAAACTGTTCAGACTGTTGCCAAACAGGCAGACAATCCCGCCTGGAGAGTTGATCAAGGTCAGGTGTTGAAACTCGTTAAGGCAATTCATATTTTAATTCGCGAAAACAATCATTAATGGAAGAAATTATAGGAAAACATGAACGATTAAAAGTTTTGCAAGAGTTCCATTGTAGTCCTTTAGCAGGACACATGGGTGTAAGAAAACTTTTGCCAGGATTTGGATAACTAGCTATACTCTGTTCAATTTGAATGTGCAGCACAGGCCTTATGGCAGAGCTTTTTCAAACAAACTGCACCTTAACTTAAGAAATTGCCACTGAAATATGAAACAGAATCATTAGCTTACATTTAAATAAATTGTTTGTGTAATTTTCTTTTAGCGCACGTACATCCCACCATGACCTATCCGCTCCCCGGGTGAAAGGAGGAGACTGATCGCCAATTTGCAACCAACCTTTATTGACATTGTGTTGAATCAGAGTTACCATTGCCTAGTTGATGGAAATTCATATGGCATTTTCTTTGGTTTTTGCTATGTAACTTTCAGGATTTAAGCTTTTTTTAGAGCTTTTGATAGCAATATTTTTGTGAGATTTGCGGCAATTTTAAATGCTCACTACGGCAACCATGTGAGAGCTTTAAAATGGAGATAGCATGGGTGAAAGCCAAATATCATATATATCCCTGTACTGCACATTCAAATTGAACAGAGTGTTGGTAGAAATAACTAGGTATTTTGGGAATTGTAAGGTTTGCCTACAGGTAAGGCCGGTGAATGAAAAGTCAGCTGGATTGATGTGGGAAATGATCTGTGTAGATCGTCACGTTTAAGATTTACAGACTTTTATCATCCGCAGGAAAATCTTGCGGAAAGGATAATTCTAAGAAAGAGTATGGGATCCACAATTGTCAAAAGTGGAGTGTACTATTCTCACGTCCCATCAGCATGAAGTTTCCCTAATCTATGCAAACTTCAGGAGGGATATGGTAACTTCAGGTCAGGAAGTAACAATAGTAGAAGATAATCCTGAATTTTTTCAAGATCCAGGTGAAATCCAAGAACGTTTTAAGGAACTAAGAATTTATATTGGTAAGGAAGATGGAGCAGCTTCAAGACTTAGGCCAGGTGGACCAGAAAACTCCTTAGGGATAATCCATCTTCTTTTGATAAAAAAGATAATTATTTTGTGTCTCGTAAGTTAATTGTTTGGGGCAAATTTATAACCCCATAGGCCTTCGTTTTTCAATTTTTGTTTCCGTAAATACCCGACTTTTTCAAACTCCATTTTCTTTCTTTGTGTTTCGGGAATCTTTCCCAAAGTCACCTTCGTTTAACGTTGCGTTTTGCGGGACAGTTATAACTTTAACTTAAAATACATTTTGATAGTAAAATGAGAGTTTATTTGTTCCATAATGAGAGGTAGATGATTTATTTGAAAAATTTAGAGTTGAAATTAAAGATAGCGATGATTCTCCGGCAGGAGCAGCAACACAAACATCTTCAGAATTATTTATTATGTTGTTACGATTTGAGACGAGAGTTTCTGTTTTTTTTTTTGGATAGTTAATAAACTGTCTCTTTTAGTCTGGTCTTTTGCAAAATATTAAAATTGTTAAAATTTTTGTTATCGAACAAATTTAGGGTTTATTACCTATACTCGTAAAGTTTTCTGTAATATAATTAACAGTTTTCCTTTTGGAAATGATTCAGAAGATGAATTAATTTTTTTCAGGTTTTGGGAAGTTTTCACCAGTGATAAAAAAATATACTGGCTCCCCTGTACTTTCCAACATTTTATTTAAAGTTTATTAAAAATATTTACTTTTAATAATTCAGTGCACATTGGGCGCTAAATTAATAAAATTCACTTATCATCCGAACCCACCCACTGCACTTGACAGATCGTCATTCTTCTTTAGCTTCGATCAACAGAAATTAATAACCCATCTTGACGCACACCGGCCTTATGGCTATTTCTCTTATTCGTTTTTTTATTAACTAGTTGGTGGAAACGAATATCAAAAATCGCGGGTTTTATTGTTTCGATCACCCTAAGAGCCGTTTGACACATATCCATCGGTCGGCATCTATAAGATTTACTATACCAATTGCTATTTGCTCAGTGCCGGTTCCCGGATATTTGTGAAATGGCTCTAAGGATAAAGGAAATGGCGGTTGAAATAAAATTGCGAGAATTGGCATCAGACATACAGATGAGATCGTTAGGACTAAACACCAATTTGTCTGGACTAAAAGCCATTAACAGTTATTTTAAATCAATAATTGAATTAAATCAAAATAGTCCTTAGTCTGTTAAAATTTATATTACAGTAGTATTATAGCCTCCGTAATATTCACGCCGTTTAAAACTCGATTTAAAAGTCCTTAAACCGACTACATTTAACCGAAGTAAAACGATAGAATTTAAACGAAAAAATCTCGTTTAAATTGGTAATATTCACACCGTTTAAGCAAAAAATGACATTCGGTTTTAATTTGTGATTTGTCGGATAGCATCGCAAGTAAGTTGCAGTTGCTTTTGAGCAACTGTTTGCTGATTTATTTATCAATCTTTTCAAGTTTCAGTGTTGAATCAAAATGAACAAAAATCTAAAATTGCGCAAATACAGAAAAGGCCGCCAAAAGAATAAAAATAAAAAGAGAATTCAACCCAGGCCAAGCGCTTTTCTCAATTTTAAACTTAATTTGTTGTGTGATCTTATGTTGGCCAGCGACTTCAATACTATAACACCGTACGGTCACATACGCTGGTGGGAGGAAATCGCCAGTTACCCTTGGGCAGGCGATGGAAAAATGTCTAGAATTTAACATCCCAACATACCACCTGTTTATAGACTTTAAGGCCGCCTATACGATAGCATAGCCAGGGTAGAACTTTACAAAGCCATGAGAGATTTCGGCATCCCAAATAAATTGACACGACTATGTAGGTTGACCATGACTAACGTAACAAGCCAAGTAAAAATAGCCGGATTGCTATCCAAACCAATCAACATCTTTAATGGACTCCGACAAGGGGATGGTTTGGCCTGCCTCCTCTTCAACCTGGCGCTGGAGAAAGCAATCCGTGGCTCTGGCACGGCAACAAGAGGGACCATCGTCAACAGGTCCAGCCAGATACTGGCTTACGCAGACGACATCGACATCATCGGAAGAACCGAGCAAGCTGTACATGATTCCTTCATCCAGATCGAGCAGGCGGCACAAAATCTGGGGCTGCACATTAGTGAAGGTAAAACAAAGTACATGGTGGCGTCGAATGCGAGAGGAACAGTTGGTCAAACAATCAAGGTAGCGGAGCACGAATTTGAAGTGGTGCAATCCTTTAAATACCTTGGGTCAATAGTAGCAGCCGATAACAATATAGAAGAAGAAATACGCGGGCGGCTTCTCAAATCCAACAGAGCCTACTATAGTCTGTCAAAGCTCTTCAAATCCAGAAATCTCACCATAACTTCAAAACTGCTGCTGTACAGGACCATGGTCCTGCCAGTACTCACATATGGATCCGAGACTTGGGTGCTTAGCAAAAGGCACTCCGACCTCTTAGCCGCGTTCGAGAGAAAAGTCTTAAGGAGAATTATTGGCCCCATATGTGAGGAAGGACGATTCCGGAGACGGTACAATCATGAGTTGTACGCAATCTACCTTGAAGCAGATATCGTGACAAAAATTAAGCTCGGTAGACTCCGGTGGGCAGGGCACCTAGCTCGCATGAGCGAAGAGGAACCTGCTCGGAAAGTTCTTTGTGGTACATTCTATGGTAGACGACAGCGTGGTAGACCTTGCTTGCGCTGGAGAGATGGCGTAGATCAGGACGCCCGGAGCCTTGGGGTGCGCAACTGGATGGCGGCGGCTCGAGACCGGGATGGGTGGAGAGACTTGTTGAAGGAGGCCAGGACCGGACCCCGGTTGTCGAGCCGACGATGATGATGATGCCAACAATGGCATTTTCCATCTTAGAATAAAATTCTAAAATGGCAACATAAAATGGATACACTGCTAGACTGAATATTTGCACTGACTGAACAAACAATAAAATGTTGAATATTAGGTAAAACTATTTAAACCGTACCTTAACGACACGAAAATGTCTCGTTTTAGTTGGAGTCGGTTTATCGTAGTTAAATCGATCATTCGGTTTAAAATTTTGGATAGCGTCAGTTTAAGTGAGTGAATATTACCGATTTCAAAAAAAAAATTTAAAACGACTACGGAATTTAAACAGATTTTAAACGGCGTGAATATTACGGCTGTAAAGAATTTGTATTATAAATCAACTAAAAAAAAAACATTCGTACGAAAAGAAATAAACTTTTTGAAATTTTGATGAATTTTCTTGGTGTCTAAAAAAGTGTTGTACATATTAAGGTATAGTTATAAATCAGTCTACATTGAAAAAAACGTAACGAAAAAAAGCCATTCATGAATGTGTATTCTCTCTGATGGTTTTAAAACAAACATGCCTATCCACAGTGTCAACTCAGCATAACCTCATGTTTCAAAAAAAAAAAAAAAAATCCAACAGCTATACATTTTTCAAGGGTATATTAAAAGTGCTTCAAATGAGATATAATTATTCTTATTCTTTCCTTTGTTAATGGCTGTGCTAGCTTTTACACATTTATTTTGAAGGACAGCCTCCTGTTTCAATTTTTGTGAATCGATTTTCAGGATATTAGCCTTTTGTTTGGTTCATTAGTTAGCATATATGTTTCACGTTTCTACATAGAATGTTCACACCATTGACAATTGAAAAACCTCTGTACGCCCTCCAATAAATCTAAAACAAATTAAGTGCTCAAATTTTCTTATAAAACCTGCAAACACTCAGAGTCGTCTAAAATCATGTTTCTCAAGATTTTTTTTTGGTTAAACGTTCAATTCATTCCACAAAATGTTTCTGATAAAAAAAAATTACCTTATTGAAAGTTTGGTAAACTGTAATTTGTCATCATCGGTCCGTTGCTTTTGTATTAGTTATTATAATTTACGAAATAAATCCAAAGTTTTTATCTCCATTTAATAAAGTTGTGCGTGGGTGTATATTTAAACTGTCAATATTGCTGTTTAAAAGCCAGAATATCAATCAATCACTATTCTTTCCAAATAGCTTTTAGCGGCCTTTAGTCCACACAAATTTGGCATTTCGTCCTGGCTATCTCACTTGGATTCTTATCTTTATATTTTAAAAATAAAATGAAAGAATTATTTAAATGAAATGCTTTACTGATTGTGAGTAGGATGTTCTTGAAGCGGTTTGAATTTATTAAAAAGGCTTAAAAGTTGTTGTCTAATATTCGATGTGGTTTAACTTTTGCATCAGTGTTGAATCTTGCACGGAAAAGAAGGTTTGAACCGTGTAAAATATGCTGCAGTGAGGTGTGGGCAATACCTATTAAGGCTTGCTCGTTTCACGGTGTAAGATCTAGGTTCTTCTGTGACACTGTCCTGCAACACTCACAGAACCTACAGAACCTAATAGCTGCAAACTGATTGCTATCCGACTAACCCTTAATTCCGATGGAGGTAACTTGAACAGGGTGCAAGCATGCCCTCAACTTTTGCTCGAAATGTTCAACAGCTGCTTGGAGGAAGCGGTCTTTTTCAAGAGCTGGAAGAAGTAACATTTGGTACTCATCACAGCAGAGAAAAGGAGACCCACACTCCCCACAGAGGCCTTTGAGTGTGCTCGACACCGCAGGGAAGCTCTTGGAGAAGAAGATGAATCCGTGACTCACCGTTGCAGTACAGTCGGCAGGAGGCTTGTCCGAAAGGCACCACTGCATAGGGAAAGGCCACTCTACGATCGGAAGAAGTATAGTCAAGACTACCGAAATTGCTCAACAAGGAAGCAACTACTCGAAGCGCATCGTACTGTTGACCACACTAGATTTCAGAAACGCCTTTAACTCAACCAGGTGAAGCGACATTCAGAAATAACCCAAAATATCTCTTATGGATGGTGAAGGACTATCTCAGAGACCGGGGGCTGATCTATGAGACCACCGAAGGCACACGAAGAAAGCAAATCACCTGCGGAGCAGCACAGAACATCTCCTAAGCTGGCGTCGCCCAGTTCCTTACCTGACACGGATTCTTTAACTCCTTCCTCCACAAAATCGCGCAAAACAAACAATCCAGCCTGTCAGTACGGAGACTCTCAAACAGACGACACGCATCATATGTTTACCGATTGTAGTAGATGGAAAGCGGAACGTCGAGAACTGGAGAGTTGAATTGGTGACATTACGCCAGGAAACATAGGTCAGAAGATGTTACACAGTGAACAAAACTGGCAACAAATCTGTAGACTTTTAAAACATATTCTCAGAATAAATTTTTCGCTGTGGTTCTATAAGCATTTCGCTTCCGTGTCCGTATTAGAGACCGCAGAAACATTTCGTTTCGCATCAGCAGTGTGGTTGGTTGATTCAATACAAAACTCAGAGACGGTCTTGAACCTGTGATGCGCTTATAGGGTGGATCGTTTTAGTATGAAAAAATATTTTTTTCGGAAAATCGAGTTCGGCCGCGCGCCGTTCAAAACTTTTATTGATGTATACCCTAACAAAATTCAAAATATTTTTTGAATCAAAAAAGTTTTAATACTGCCCCAAGCCCCTTAAAATTGTAACCTTTTTTTGATACAGTACTCTATATTTTCAGTACTATTATTTCAGTAGAATTAAGGAAAAAATATGAATAACAAATTTTTTTAATCAATTTAAAAGTGGCCTGACAATATTATGTTAATATTTTGAATAGAGTATGTTGTGCATAAGCACAGGATCATAAGTTCATAGGCCAAAAGTCCCTAATTTATCTTTAAACCACTTGTGGGTTATAGGTTCATTGCCTGGTTAAATAAATGAAAAAGAACACAACTTCACCGAAACTTTTAAATCTAAACAAAGGCAAATCAGCTCTATTAAAATTACTTTAAAAAAAGGGTTTTTCAGCAGGGACGCTACAAAAGTAGAACAACAGGGATAGCAAACAACGCCATATTTCTTGCTGCTCTTTTGACATTTCTCTTCAGTAAGGTTTGCCATTTTACGATGGAAAGAAATACGAGCCAACAACGAGTCGAAATTATTAAAATTTACTACCGAAATTCGGAGTCAGTGGCCTCAACGTTAAGAGCGCTACGTCCAATTTATGGTCGTCATAATCGTCCTAGCAGATCAACAATTGAGAGTCTAGTGGAACAATTTGAATTCACAGGCACAGTACAAAATGTTCCCGTGCTAGTGAGACAAAGAAGTGCCCGTAGTGTCGAGA